>JAKZAP010000009.1:8529818-9259265 GCA_023053575.1 Branchinecta lynchi | reverse complement strand
TGCGGATTCCGGCTCCCCTCCCTCCACTCACGATGGTCGGATTGAGCAAGTGATTGTTTCCAAGCTAGTTTGGACGGGTCCCTAATATGCCTGCCAAGTTTCATCGTCCTAGCACATCTGGAAGTACCCTAACTCGCAAACACCGGACTGACCTACCAAACGACAGACCGACGGAAAAGTGGTCGGATAATGGCACTTGGTCGGAAGGCAAGTGCCATAAAAGTGAACAAAACATCCATCAGCTTCGTAAAGCCGTTCAAACTGTACGAGAAATTAACAATGCGATTCCTCATTCCACAAACTGGGACGGCTCAAAGAACAAAGTTATCAACTCATAAACTTTGGACAGAGAACCGACGAAAAAGAAACTTTCAGTAAAAAAAAACTTGATGCATAAGTATAGACTGTACTTTTCCATTAATTTCCCTGACCTTCTGCAACTTTTCACGATTTTCCCTGACTTTTCGCTGATTTCCCTGACCAAAAAAAAATTCCCTGACTTTTCCCTGATTTCCAGAGCCGCAAGAACCCTGACTAGAACAATCAGGTAAACTGCATCTGCGGCTTGACTTCTGTGATGTCTCTATATCCTTTTCTATCAAGCATTGCTGGGAATTTTTGAGTTTCCTGCCACGACATCCCAGCTCCTAAGATTTGGATCGCCGAAATGCCAGAGAGGTAGGTACAAGGTATAACAAGAAAACGGCCGATTTTCGTAGCGCCTTCTAAAGGAAGTCGGAAATGTTTATATGTGAAGCATTTAATACAAAGTAAAGCATTAGAAGTGTCCATTGTGCTTTAATAATGATAGAGAGCCTGTTCCACCCTACTTACGCGTTAGGTCACTACTCATAGCGTCACGGATTTTGGGCTCTTGGCTTCAGGGCTGGAACGAATTCTTAAACACCATGCGACGGGCTAATCGGGAAAATCTCAAGCGTGTTCCACCCTTCTAACAATAGTAACTAGATTATAGTTACTATTTCGTTCCAACCTCGTGAAAAATTATTGCACTGACCGTTCCAATCTTCTCGAAACATTAACTATTTGCTTACCACACTCGGGAGCGTAGTAAGCGTGGTAACTACGAATCTTTGTGATATGACTGGCCGGATTAGCCCGTGGCACAATATTTTGGTGAAAATAGAAAAAAGCGTCTCAGCCTTGACTTGAAGAAGCCAGATTTCGGTAAGTAGGGTGGAACACGCTCCTCTACGGTAAATAGGGTGGAACACGCTCCTCGTCAAGGAAATCGTAGTTACTACTAGTTACTATTTCGCGAAGGTTGGATAGGTCAGCGTAGTAACTCTCCAAGAGGATGAAACTAAAATAGTAACTAATAGTTACTATTGTTAGAAGAGTGGAACACGCTAAAAATTTAGAAAGGAAAGTAACAACCGAATATGAAGAGTAATTGGTAGGAAAACACAGGTCACTTTTCGCAGTTAGCGTTTCTGTTCCGCCTTACAGTTTTGGCCCTCTTGCGGTTAGCTATTCAACACCAGGGATCGCATTCTAAAGGGAGGGAATTTCTGGAAGGGGAATCTTAAGGGAGGCTGTGCTAATTAATTTAAGGATGCTTCGGGTTGGTTCAAAATTTAGAGAGGTCCATCCGGATAGCCACGATGCATCGACAAGAATTTATGTAATAAGTATGATCGTTCTGTTGGGCATGTGATTTGTTTTCGTATTTTTAATGTCTTTACTGTTCGCTTTTGCAATAAAATTTAGGATTTCATCAGTATGCAGCTCACAAATTATGGCACAAAGGCATGCTCATAAAGATCCTAGAAACAAGAGGCGTTACCTGCCAACATTTTTTTTTTGGGGGGGGGGGATATTTACCGGCTGGCTGGTCATTTTTACCGACTGTTTTTGCAGAAAAACGACTGTTTTCAAGAAAAAAACAACAGCTTTGACGAAAACTCGGCTGATTTTCAGGAGAACCGACTGTTTGTAGGAAGAAATGATGATGATGATGATACTGAAATTTTATTTACGCACTTAAGAAGAGGAAAATAGTGCAGTATAGACAAAGAAAAGGAAAAAATACACTGAGCTTTCAATAATGTAGTAAATGCACGAGATCATAAAATAAATATTTAAATAATAATAGATTAACAAATCTTATTTGTTAATCTGACTTTCAGAAAAAAACACTGTTTCCATGAAAAAATAAATCAACCGATTCAGTTATGTTTTACCGACTGGCCGACAACATTGGGGGGGGGGGGGGGGGTCGTACCATGCCACGTATGGTACGACCCCCCCCCCCCCACCCCCCGTCCCTGCTGGAAACAACTACATGGAGAAGTATTCATACCGGCTCTGCAACGGACCTTCGGCCTTAATCTTGTCATCTCATATTGAGGTGGAAGAAGGATTTGTTGAACCGGACTTTTCACTACCAGTTTTAGACGACCGGAAGTATCCAGAAGATCGACAGAGAGAATCAGCGCCATAACCGTAGGATGAAGCAAATTATTGTTAGGGTTGACTTAGAGCGTGTTCCACCCTTCTAACAATAGTTACTATTAGTTACTATTTCCGTTCCATCCTCACGAAAAGTTACTACGCTGACCGTTCCAACCTTGTCGGAATAGTAAGTAAGCCCATTCTTAAGCTCAGTTTTAAGATAGCCCTATAGCAGCATCTGGTTCAGATCGTTTCCCGCGTATTAGTTATTTTTTATACTAATTGTTGTCGCTTTTTGACTATCTTGGACGACCTCTTCTAGCTTTAAGCTATTTGGAACAAAGTTGATTGATAGATCGAGAGTTTGTGGCCACGATGGAACACTATAGGCGTATTCTCGCCGTTCCCCGAGGACTCGGTTTGAGGAGTCGCGGGGACTCGGGGACTCGCTCCGGGAAATGTTCCCATTATCACCGCCGACATAAAAAAAAGGACCCCCCTTTCATATTCGGTGGGGAGTCGTCGACTTTGGGAGTTTCTGGCGTTATTGTTTTTTGAAAAACGGATGTTAGGGATGGTTAATAAGAATTTCTGATATCAATACTGAGTTTAGTCATGGGATAATATATATATATATATATTATTTATAACCCGCCAATTACAGAATGTGGTAGCGGAGTAGAGGGAATAACGCGAAATAACACAAGATAAAAATAACAGTGTAAACACACAAAATTTAGACATAATTACTAACTGGGCATGAAAAATTCATGAAAAATATGATGTACTCGAAGACCAGGATGACGAGATGTAGATAGTAGTGACGCTGACGTTTTCTCGAGTGAACGAATCACATCTTAGATGCCGAACTTCTGAACTGATTTGTGGTTGCGGCAGGAACGAGGAAGATAAATACAAAATTTACAATGATTATAGTAACACGTCTTCAAAGCTTAAGTGTCTTTTTTCGCAGAATGTGATAAACACCGGAACAATACAAGATGTAAGGAGTTGATTATGATATATATAATAAGATTGATTATATATATAAGATTGATTATGAGTAAAAGGCATCTCTTTTATGGTGGTTATGATGGCAATTTTACTGACAATGATGACCAGTTCACATTGAACGAGGAAAGCATTCAGTGACAAATCTCTTCGCGTGGGAGAACTGGGAGACCTTCCGAGAAAAACTTGGATGACTTTATTATAGTTTGAAGGTGCAAGACGGATACGTTAGCTGTTACGGACGTTCTTGGCAAGGGTCCTTTTCAAGCTGGAAACTATAATTTCATTACATGAAAAAAAAAATGTTAAAATCCTCTAAATTCGTGCGGACTGCTCTGAAAGCTAGATCAGAAAGCTATATCAGAAAACTATAAAAGAAAAAATAAGAGCTGTGCTCAAGTAGGAGATCCCATGAATTCGGGTGTCACAGAACGAGCGGCGAGGCACTTCGTCATTGCTGAAGATCCGCCACAAATTGAGGTTTGACGTATTTTGTTTCTTTTCATCTCCTTTCTGCACCTGATGTTCCTATTTACATTTTTTTGCATGTTTAAACAATAACCGTATAATACACTTTACAAGACATGACCTGAGATAAATGTTCGAATGAAATTGTGTAAACTGGATTAATGAATTGGCAGGATACGGCAATAAGTGACTGCGACGCACGGACGACGGGAGGGGAGGGGGAATAGATGGCTCATCTGGGGACAACGAAACTATCTTTGCTCCGAAATTTTTTGAAAGGAAATTTCTGCGGTCATTTGAGTCAGGAACGCCCAGTTTAGAGCCTAGTATAAAATTTTATAATCACCCAGAATGATGTTCAACATGTAAATTTATTGTACTTCCTCTGTGTGATCGATGCTGATAATGAGGCGAGGGTGGAGAAACAGAGACTTATTGCTGGAGGTGTTCACCCAATACTACACAAACTTTAGGCTGGCCTACGAGACAAATCAGAAAACTTACTAAGCTCCCAGTGCGATGGAAACAGCCTCTAAGTACGCCCTCTCGGTTTGCCGGTAGCCACTGAAAACGACTACACAGCCATCTAGCGGTTTGACATCGAGATCAGCTAGGAAGGGCCTGTACAATTTGGTAATTTCAATAAGCTGTCCCTCATCACTGCTGTCGAGCACCCAGGATGACGTCACTGCGCGAGAAACCTCCTGGTCGATGCCTACAAGATTTGTGTGAAAAACAAGAGCTAGAAGCTCATATGGCACTTGTAAGGCTGGTTCATAGGCTGAAATATGGAATTTGGCTTTTCGTGGGTTTGTTCTGATCATTTGTAAGCAAAACCCTTGAGATAAAAATGATCAAGGACCCTTGAAAATCACGAGAATGTATCGTTTGGTAAAAAAAAATATTTTATTTTTGAACTTGGTTGTAATGACACGCACTTTCAAGGCGCTAGAAATTCGTCTGTTATAAAGCAAACCTTTTCTGTTCCAATATTTTTCCTTCCGACTTCCTTTGACGGTGTTGCCAATGAGAACCACCGAATTTGAGCACAGATACTGTACAGGTTACCACCCGATGAAAAATGTGTGCCTGTGTAGTTATATCGTAGTTGTACGAAAAAGCTGAATGTACAGATATGTAGTAGTATGAAGCACTTTCATTTAATTTGCCAATCTTAAGCAGTATAGTATCTAGTAGCATCAAATGCTACTGTAGTAGCATCCAATCTTCCACGCAGTGGTAACCAGAGGCGTTATTAGCCAAAATGTTTGGGGGGGGGGCGAGGCATTTACCGACTGGCTGGTAATTTTTACCGACTTTATCTGCAGAACAAACGACTGTTTTCAACAACAAAAATGTTATTTTGAAAGAAAAAAAATCGACTGGTTTTCAGAAAAATCCACTGATTTTCAGAAAAACGACCATTTTGACGAAAAATACACCAATTTTCAGAAAAACGACTGTTTTCATGAAAAAATCAACTGTTTTGACGAAAAATCGAAGACTCGGTTATTTTTTACCGACTGGTCAACAGCATTGGGGGAGGGGGGGCGTCCCTTCCCCCCCCCTAGTCGTGACGCCCCTGGTGGTAACAGTTAATACTATATGTTACTGAAACTTGCAGCTTCATATAACTGATCCTCCAAAAATTTTCATCGGGCATGTCTGACCGTCGGGTCTAAGAATGGTTGGCATGATTGTGGACAATTGTGGTAGTGAAAGAAGTTAAAGCTCCCAGGCGTATAGTGCTTCTTTGGCTACAAGTTCTAGGAAAGGTAAAATAGTCTGCACTGTTAGAAGTTTCATAAGAGATAACACAGAGATACAATGTAATTTGTGATTTTGTCAAATTTATACATTCATTGTTATGCATAACAAGGTTTGCCTGGAAGATCCGAAAAAACGCCAAAATAGCATCAGCTGCATTTTCTGGTCTCTTGACAACAAACGAAAAAGGCAGCTGATGCTTTTTCGGTGCTCTTTCGTCACTTCAAGGCAGTGCTTATTATCCATAACATTTACTGCATAACGTTTTCAAGACCGCAACAGATTACATCATAAGTGTTGTCTGTTGAAACTGCGCATCCTTGTGTTATCCGTTATGAAACTTAAAACAGTGTACTTTTATAACAATAAATAATATAAGTAATATCGTCCTCGTCAGGCTGTCGATCATTGTTTGAATATATGTTTCTCAGTCAGCTTGGGCTCAAGGAGTATTCATTATTATAAATCAGTATTTATAGTTTAAATATAGTTTAATTATAGTTCTTAAGTAGTTGTATTTATTACCTGTCACTTATTCGGCTTTTCTAAAATGGCAGGTTACAAATAAATTACTTACTTACTTACTTAACTGATACAGAACACTTACCAAAAGCCGTGACGACGTAAGTCGCATCTTGTTCATCAGCAACAACAGTCCCTCCGTTCTGTTCTATACAGTGCACCAGAGATTCCCCTTCCTCTCCTTCGATGATGACGAAAAATCTCAGGCCTGTAAGGTAAAACATTAAAGGACCCGTCTTACTTACATTACTCCTCCATTTTATGTCCCCATTAGTTTCAATCAATCTTCGTTTCAGGAATTTCAAGTTCCTGGTAGTTTTATCTAAATAACGGTAGGCCTACTAATTCTATTTTTCTATTTTCCGTGTTTGGCTCGATGCGGGCTTTCTTGCTTTTGATGAGCTCACTGGTCAGAAATACCAGTTATATTTTTTCTGGTATCTGAAATACCAGTTTAAATTTGTTCTCATCAAAAACCAACGGGGCCAAGCGAGGTTGAAAACAGCCGGCAAGGGATTTCAATATTTGGGAAGCAAGCAGAGCGTACGAGGAGTCGCGTATGTTCGAAAATTTGGATATAAATTATATCTACTGATATTTGTGCTTTAAACATCCAACGGAAACAATTTAGCTCTGCCACACATATGCTTCAGCATTCTTGTTTATATGACGCCATGTTCCTACGACAGCTGCATCAAAGATTCAAAATTCTGTAGAGCAAAGAATTAGAATTTGATTGAAGGACCCGTCGTACCTACAATGCCAATGTAATGTACTTGCGTAACTGCACCAGGAATTAAACATCCAATGGAGCCTCCGTCTTCGGTCCCATGCAGCGACTATGGATACCACGACGAAACTGAGCGGAGCTAGAGGTACTTTCTGTGAGTTTTGAGTTGGTACCCGTCTACTACACTCTTCGCCGCTACATATTATACCAGATGAAAACCCGTAGGATGCCTGCAGGGGTGGAGAACCCGCTCTGGAGCGAGTAAGACGTCGTCCAATGGTAGACAACCAATCAGTTGTAAAGGACAACTCAGACGGCATTCGTATTGTTCTGCGGGGTTCTACCGCGATATAGCTGTTTGTAGAGGAAACAAATTGTGATGTCCTGCCTTCCTCATCAGAGTATATTCGACTCCGCATGGTAGTATTACAGAGATAGGGAGACGGAGGTTCTTGTGGTTGTTCGTTCTTGATTGCATTCATTAATTCTTGAAGGACCTGTCTTACCCTTAATACGAATGCAACCTACTTCCATAATCACTCCATATATTTCTAAACCCGGAGACCCCGATTTCGTATGGTCGATCCTCTAACAAAACCACGCTGATTTTCTCACTTGCCGTGTTTTGTTACCTTCAATGTGTATCACGCTGTCGACGGTTGTCTGCGAGAACTTTTCCATCAGAAATACCGGTTACGTACATTGTTTCAATTCAATTCTAATCGAATTTATTTCTAAAACGTGAAGCGGACAAGCCGAATCTTCGTTTGGTAGTCAAGAAAAATATATATCCAATTTCCCTCTTTTCGCTACAAGTCAACGGGTCTCGGAAAAGGCTTAAAACAGCCAAAACAGTGGGTTTGTATTTGTTGAAAGCACAGCACAGTTTTAAAGTATTCGAATATTTTAAAAACTGTAAGTTGAAGAGTGCGAGAGGTCCTTGACGCCCACTCACAACACCTTAGGGTCATTCCAGGGTCCAGGACCTACCTCAAATTTTTTTCGGCGAAAAAAAATTGTTTGTGTTTATTTTTTTTTTTTGCAAAAGCATGCATTGTTGTAGTAGTAGTAGTAGTAGAACAGTTTTATTGAAAATTAACATTTGTTTTCCATAGCACAACAAAAGCGGGGCTTGAGTAAGTTTTCGAAAGTAGGCCAAAGAGAACATTTCGGGCCCTTGGACAGCTAAGAATTCGTCCAGACAGGTTGTGGTCTAACAGTAAGATCTGAAACCAGAAATTCATTCCTCAATTTTTATTTTTAGGTTGTGAGACTAATTTATTTTGTCATAAAAATAATGCATTTCCCAAGAGTATCAGTTTTCTAACATCGCTATTTAAGACCATTTCTGGCTCGATAGCCACAAAAGTGCTAATCCAGAAATGTAGCTCAATCTTCATTCTACTACCATGGGGAATCTCAGAATTTTCGCAATCTGGCCGGTGCTTGTGGAGTGAATCTACCAAGACCCACTTTTTTAACCTTACCTTGCCAAAATTACCGTAAATAAAGAAAGAAGAGTACCTACATACTTGAACATCTCGAGATTTGAAGTCCTAAAGGTAGGTAAGAAGCTCAAGAAATTTCAAGGTCGTGTTAAATTTCCCTAATTTTTAAAAAATTGACTTTTTCGACCATTAACAATGGAATTTTTTTTCGCCAAAAAAAATTGGGGAAGGTCCTGAACCCTGATAGATCATTCTGCGAAATTTTCGTCAAAATCTGAGAAATCGATTTTTTTGCCTGGCTGTATTTCGCTGTAATGACCCCTCACTGATCTTTGCACTTGCCATGATTAACTATTTTGTATGCGCATTAAGTTCCGTTCGCGTATCATGTTCTCCATGTCTGTCGATTCCATCGACTCTGGAACACAAAAAGGAAATAATGCGAGGTGATTTTGTTTTTTGTTCTTTGTTTTGTTTGCCATGCTTTCTTTGCTACGGCCCTCGACCCTATTTCTGTAGAGACCAATGGCTTTGCGTTATATTACTCTATCAAACAAATTTGGAGCTAAGATAACGTGTTGTCCCCAGATGACCCAATTTATTCGCCCCTCCCCTCCCGTCTTCCGTGCGTCGGTCCGAGAGGAATACTGGCAATAAGTTTTCCCCATATCCCGCTAATTCTTCTACCCAATTTTTACGTAGTTTCATTCCATCATTTATTTCTGGTAAATGTATTAGTTAAATTGTTTCTTGTGTGTCTGTGTATTTTTAAATTTATATTCCTTTTCTAGCTATTCGGATTAAACTTGTTTGATTTATAAAAAAAAAAAAAAAAAAAAAAAAAATATTAATATTATCGTTATGATTCAGTTTCCTTTCGGCCAAGGGCCTCAATCGCAATTCTGTCGGTCGGTTAGTCGGTCCCACGATTGCGAGTTCGAGTACTTCCAGATGTACTAGGATATACTTAAATGTCTGATCCGAACATCGTCGGGGAGGGGGAGGACGCGGAATCAGGAATATTTTGGCATGCATGTGATCGGACCTTAATGAAACTTGGTATCTGGAAAGAGCTCGTGTCTCAGATGTCCCATTTCAAGTCCGGACCAAACCCGATGAATGTAGGGGGGAATCGGATGGAGGGACCGGAAATCTTGCGACACGCTCACAGTGATGCCATCGGGATGAAAAGTGTTGAGAAGAACAAGCACAAGCCCTAGGTACGTCATTTACAGACCTGGAACAAATTCACGCACTTTGGGGGGGGGGGGGGGAGCGTTAGAGGAGCCGGGAGGGGGTCCGGAATTCCGCTTATCCGCAGTTAAGTTACTTCCTTGTGGGCTTGGACAATGGAACTTAGCAGGCATACCAGGGACACGACCAGATTAGCCTGGAAATAGTCAATTTCTCGATCTGACCATCGTGGAGGAATGGAGGGAGGGGGAATCCTGAATCTTGAGAAGTTTGGAAAAAACTCGTGTCACAGATGTCCCATTTCCAGTCCAGACCGGATCCGATAAATGGGGGGGGGGAGAACCGGTGATCTTGTGACACGCTTAGAGTGGGGCGATCGCGATGGCACTTTATGAGAAGAACAAGCAAAAGTCCTAGGTACATCAGTGACAAAACCAGACCGGATTTGGACACTATGGTGGGAGTTGGAGGGGGGGGGGGGGGTTCGGAATGCAGATGATTGCCTGTTCATGTATTCCCAGATGAGCTAGAACGCGCATCATCAGTCAAGAGAAAATATAAAACACTTTTTACCAAACAACACATTTTCGTGGTTTCCAAGGGCCCATAAGCATTCTTATCTCAAGGTTTTGCTTACAAATTATCACAAGAAACCCCAATAAATTGGCAAATTCCTACTTTCATCCTATTGTTGTTGTTTTCTCTTATAATGTATATAACTGTTGTGTTATGTATATGGCCCCTGGGCTTTTAAATACACTTATTATTATCACCCAGCCCTGCAAGTGCCATATGAGCTTCTAGCTCTTCTTATTGTATCCGATCTCACACAATGTCAAAAAGAGAGCAGCAAGGGTCATTCTGAGACAATCAGGTATCGCTATGAAAGATATTAAATTGCTAAACTTGACCTTTCTTCTTCCTAAATTAAACGGCCGACTGCATATCCTTTTTTTTTTTTTTTGAATGCAAAGGGTAGTTGAAGTCTTGTCAACTGTTGCGCCATTAATTCTCTTCTCCCCTCCTGCCAATCCGTACGTGGGTCTGAACGGAACACTGACACTCTGTTTTACTTTCCCAAAGGTTCTTCTAGACCATTGGTTCCCAACGTTTTCCGTTCCGCGTACCCTTATTAATCAAGGTTCAAAAATGTTGTCGAATCGTTGTTTTACGATTTTTTACCACAATCCGAACATCAAAAAGACGACATACATTGTCATTAATGGCAAGACATACATATGTATCTGAATTGCGTACGATGGGGTGTCTGATCTTGAGGAAGATAATTAAACCGAGTCAGAAGACTCAAAATCGATTGATGCGAGATGTTAAACTCGACTTCGCGACCTTCAGTTACCGATTGCGAGGGTCTCTCGTACCCCCTAGGGTACGCGGACCACTTTCCTTGACCTTTTTCCATAACCTAACGGTATCTCAAAACGTTTTCCAAAATCTCCATCACTTTACACCTGTTTTTTGCCTAAACCTTATTCAAAGAACAGCATTGTGGCGCATCTGTGAACCTTTCAAGCTACAGCCTGTAGAGAATTCTTGCTAACAAGGGCTATCTTGGCAATCATCAGTCCTCCTAGGTTCTAGCCATATTTGCATTTATTCCGTTCAGCACTGTTTTTTTTTTTTTGGCAATCTATTATTTTATAAGTTACAGAAATATGTGTTTTAAGGTAACAAGATGTCTGGATTCGAACTATAGAGCAAGATCTTTCTATACAATGTTTATGTCTCGTAAATCTATCGGAGTAAAAAGCCTTTTATAATTTATATATGTATACTTATAGATATATATGTATACTTATAGATATATATATATATACGTATATTTATATATGTTGACAGTCCTATGTTATCATGTTGCGAAACAGATATACAGGAATAAGTACGATGATTTATTGTTAAATATAAAAAGATATTTATGATTCGAGATTAACGACTAACGGTATGCTGCACAACCTTTTAAGTCGAGCTGATACTAAAAAACGCCACTCCTGTTTTGTCACGGACACAACAATTTCAAGCTGACGCTGGCGTTCAGCACCTGCATCTAGCTTAGCCCCTTATCTGCATCTCGCGTTATGACGACGTTACCAAAGAAGTATAGGTGGGAACTATAGCGGAAGGGCACCTCTCGGCGTGGGTTGTGCTCTTATGTTTTGTTTTGTGTTCGGTTAGTGTGTGTTTGACTCGTTTTATGCTATAATAATCGTTTTGAATACTTTTCATTGATCTTAATTTGTAATAGTTTTTTTTAGTGTAAAAAGTAGAGGTGAAAATATTAAGGTAAATGTTAAGTTATGAATAGAATTGTAAAGCTAATATAATTTTAAACTAAAACTGGAAAGAGTAAGTGCCACAATTGTGTCACTGAGTGGAGGAGGAGAAAAAAAAAAAAAAAAAAAAAAAAAAAGTATAGCAGGTTCAACAGGTTTTTGGTAAATAAAAGATTTGACTATTTATCTAAATGCCGGGAGCTTGCGAGCCTCGGTTTATACCTTTGAATATGGGACATCCTTCTTCACCAACCTCCTCCATAGCCTCTTCTCCTTGTTCTTCGGCTAACGAACGCCGTTGAGATTCGTCACTTTCCCTGACCTGTCGGATCGGCGAGGGCGCATCATCAAGTGGAGGTGGGTGGAAGCTCTCGTTTTGTTGAGAGCCGGCTGAAAGTATTAAGTTTGTAAATCATATAAAAAGCTTTCCTGTCTGGATTCGAGAACACTGATCCCGACGTTCATAATCTGATTGATTGGATTTCATCACCCGCACAAGTTCGTAGAGTTCGGAGAGTGACAAATATCCCCACTTTGGACCATAAGCAGACTTAAAGAGACCCTCTTACTTGTTCTGCCTTTTGTATTACATCTAACCCAGTGGAATTGAAAGCATTAGAAATCCCCTTCGTCATTGTTTTGTTTTTCGTCTACGACTTTTTAGCGCTCTGTCGGCTGAGCCGATATTGTCCGTCATGGAGCTCAATAATTCGTCGAAAGCTTCAAGCTCCGCCGACAAGTCTTCCAACGATCGGTGCAGGAAAGCTTCAAAATATATTTTTAATTTTTAAAGGACCTGTCTTACCTAGAATACTAACGCAGCCTAATTCCATAATCACTCAATATATTTCTAAACCCAGAGATCCCAATTTTGTACGGTACACTCTAAGTCTCTAACCCCTCTAACAAAGCCACTCTGATTTTTTCACTTGCACTGTTTTGCTACATTTGCCTACCTTCGATGTGTACCACGCTGTCGACTGTTGTCTGCGACAAGTATTTCCAATCATAAAAACCGGTTACGTAAATTTTTTCCTGTTTTCGCTATAAGTCATACGGTCCCGGAAAAGGCTTAAAACAGCCAAAACCATGGGTTATTTTCTGAAAGCACAGCCTAGTTTTAAAGTATTCAATTTAAATAACTGTAAGTTGAATAGTAAATAGTGCGAGGGGTCCTTTAAAAGACTTTGTAGGCCGACAAAGTCTATCCTGTCTTTCGGACTCTTCTTTTTAGGTCTGGTTTTCCACAAATTTTAACCACAGCGTGCACACCTTTCCAATATTTTGCGTCCAACCTCCGCTTCAGAGAGCGGGAAGTCTGGATAGAGTCAACAAGCGCCAACATGAAAATCGCTAGTTTCACGGGCAAGAATTGGTCTTTCGGAAAACCATATTTCTGAACCAGTTTACCGAGAAAAGATCATTCCTAGTAAGAGTTGTGCCTTAAAGACGATACTTTCCTCTCGCATGCTAGGGGTTCGGAACCATGTACGGGTAAAGTGATTATAAGTGCGATTTTTATCTGGACAGATGACTTTAGTTGCCACGGTAAATACGCGCACTCGACAATTTTATAGTTAGATCTGCGAGTGACATTCAGCTGACAAACGATGAAGCCACTGAGGTAAGAGTAGCTAGGAGATTGTTTCATCTATAGCAAACGCTGGGTATAGCCAAGAACAAATAAGCCCAATGAACCTCCGTCTTTGGTCCCATGCAGCGACCATGGATACCCGACCAAACTGAGCTGAGCTAGAGGTATTTGCTGAATTTTGAGCTTGATGCTGGTCTACTTTCCTCTTCGCCGCTGCGCATATCAGAGGAAAAATTTAATGAGGCGCGCTGACCCGCTCTGCCGCGCCTCCAGGCAACCAATCGGCTTTTACTTTGGAAATTTCTTCTCCGAGGCTTTAATGCGATATAGCTGTTTCTAGAGGTAACAAATTGTGATGTTCGCGTAGCTCCTACTGTCAGGGTCATCTACCTTCAAAGATCCAGGACACAGGCTCACCAGAGGAGTCGTGCCTCTAGCCTTGTCCTGAATCAGAGCAAAAGAACTCTAAGAGTATTGCGCGAACTTTGAAAAATTGACACACAGTCAAATCGCAGCAGCACTAGCTCCACTACCGGATACGAACATCCCTACCAAAACTCAACCAATCGCAGAGCAGAATTATTTTGCTCTGACCAATCGTTAACGAGCGCTGGCTAGAATATACGTCCGCCACTGCATGCGAACAAAGCGACGGAGGCCCATTTTCAATGCATGGGAAGGATAGGTCTTCGCGGTACTCTCTAGAGTTATTTTGCTCTGTCCTAAATAGAGCCTGACATATTTATACAAGCCGGAAACATCTTCACGTCAGACTAGATCAGATTCGCGTATACGTAAAATCTCTTTGTAAATACTAGTGCAATTCATATTTATACCTTCATACAACCGTTAGACCTGGATAGAATAAGCCTTACCACCCCCAACTTGAAAGCTACCCTCCGCTCGTTTTCATCGTGCAGGGTACAGGAATCTATTCGAGTCCACGCGGTCGTATTCAATTCAATTCAAGACTTTTATTCCGGAGAAAGGGAGACAGGAGTTCTGGTGCTTATTTGTTATTGGTATAACCAACGTTTGGAATAGCATGTCCAAGAATCAAACAACGACTAGGTGTCAGTGAGACGGTGACACGAAACTCACCTGTTACGTAATATCTCAGGATATCGTTCGCACCGCCTTCTTCTGCTGCAGAACTGTTTCTCGCTTGCGATTGGTTCTTTTTCTCCGGCTCTTCTTGGAACAGAAGGAACTCCTTCTCATTGGCGGGCTGCTTCAGTCTTGAACTTTCAACGAGCCAATCAGGGGTGACTATATGAGGGGGGTGGCCGAGTGACTCGATCTGCTTCAAGTGCTCTTCATTCTGAAAATCAGATTAAAAACTAAAAAGAAGAAACTACTACGGTTTCGACATTAAGACACCGTTTCGTACATGAAAGCGCACACTAGTGTGCTAAAAGGAAACCTGACTTGTTTCGTCGATGGCCATCCGAAGAAGGTGGCATTATTGCGGCACACGAACTATCAAAAATCAAAATCAATTTAAATTCAACTCAAATTATTTTTGCCCATCAAAACAAAAGGCTTACAAAACACCACCCTTACTACGCTCCCGAGCATGGTAATCAAATAGTTACTAGTTACTATTTCTGTGAGTTGGAACGGTCAGCGTAGTACCTTTTCACTAGGTTGGAGCAAAAATAGTAACTAATAGTTACTATTGTTAAAACGGTGGAACACGCTCAGTGATGAAGAACTCTACGAGAGGGGTTGGGATTTATTCGGAGGCACGCGTTGCGACATTCGTGTAATTATTCTCGTATTTCTTGAAGCACTGTGCGCTGAGTCAAATTCGCGTTCTCCATGGTTAATTCGTAGTCGCGCGAATTTTCCCATATTTCGACGTGCACCTTCACAGCAGGACGAGAAGCTGACTTCCCAGGCCACGAAGATGTCCAGGCCTCTTCAGTGCTTTGTCCTGACCTGTCAAGACAAGGCGGATTTCCTTTATATTCTCCCCTCCAAAGAAGAGGCAGGGTCCCACTTTAGGAGCCAACCGTATTTCTCTTTCCGCTCAGTTTGAAAACCGATCCCTTCCAATTCCCGGTTCTAAGAAATGTTTTCAGATCCATATTACTCCCCGAACCATGCTTACCAAGAGCTAAACCAGAAGAATTCCCAAATCTCACCCCCTCTACAGACCCACAACCTACTATCACCCGCAACGCAAAGAAATAAAAAAAGCTACGCTGATTTCGTGTAGCCTACAAAGAATAATTCCAATTTTTTTGTGTAGTGTTTGTATTATTATGTTTTGGTTATTGTTTTTTGTGTGTGTGTGTGTTCAGATTTGCGTATTATCTGTATTACCTGACTAGAAAGCTGAATTCGACCAACATCAATTTGTATCGAATTAAGAACCGTCACACCTTATTTGGGGAAAACATATAATATGATATGTATTTGTCTTAAAAGCGAAAAGGCCACATACCTATCTATTCCTCCCTTCCACTTCTATATTAAAACAATGGCTAAAAAGGGATAGTCAGCTAAGATGTTTGACGACGATAAGTTTGCTCTTCTCCGCAGGGGTCCTCGACAAGTCCTAGTGAGGCGGTTGCAGGACTAAAAGGAACGAACCTACAAGTTTCTATCTTTTTTCAGTAAAGCAACGGCTTAACGAGGACCCTTGCCAAGAAAGGACGAAATACAGCCTTCGACCCCCGACACATACGAATCCCCACATACGAACCTTGTTTCCTACGATGACATGGGTTACCACGTCCGAAAGGCTCCAGTAGTGATTTGCTCCCGCGTTGACACAGATTCTTCGTAGTTTCTCCATATGCGAATCGCTGAAACCACTGCAGAAGATTTTACATCCATCCAAAAACGTTCCAAGCTTCCTGAGTTGTACGATGTCGAGGGCTTCGGCGGTTTCTACGGATTTGGCGCCTAAACAGAAAGGAAGACTAAGGTTGCGTTCCGGGACTTAATGATCGTTAACAAATTGTTAACAGTTGTTGACTCTTTGCGTTCCACGTTTCTGATTTCAAAATTTAAGCTCCGCCCACCTACAATTTCCGTTCCAGAGCTTAATTATTGTTAACTATTGTGTAACGATGGTCGGTGAGCATCGTTGCAAAATAGTTAACAATTGTATAGCTGGGAAAAGTTAACAATCGTTAAAGCTGCAGTTAGCTTTGCCCCGAAGTAAAGTTAACGATTGATAACAATTGTTAAGTTTGGGGAACGCAGCCTAAAATCCAAAGTTTTTATACCATCGGTCATTTCTATCCCGATGAAAAATTTACCTCATAATAGTAGTATGAAATTGTACGAAAAAGTAGCATGGAGTACTAATTGATGCTACTACATGCTTCTACTTCAAGGCTACCGTGATACTGCATTCTACTGCATGCTACTATTAGCAAGACTGGATGCTCCTAGAGCAAGAGAGGAAGTTACTGGATACTACTACTTAAGATTGGCCCAGTCTGAGGCACATTAAATGATAGTACTTTTTACTATTACATATCACTAGATGCAACTTTTTCGTACAACTCTCATACAACTACGCAGGCTACAATTTTTCATCCGCCTTTAATTTTTTTTTTTAAAAAATCATCAACACCATAGGCTACTTGTCGGCAGAGGCGTTACTAGCCAAAATGTTTTGTTGTTGTTGTTTTTTTTTTTGGGGGGGGGGGGGGGGTTCTGAAAAGAGCCGACAGATTTTCAGAAAGGCCGACTGTTTAATCAACTATTTTGACGAAAAATCGCGGCGCTTCCCTCCGACTCGGTTATTATTTACCTACTGACCAACAACATTAGGGAGGCCTCCCCCCCCCCCCCCCCGTCGTGATGCCCCTGCTTGTCGGTTTCAACATGTTCATCAAGTTTTTAAGGCGTCGACCAATGGCCTTGTAACGACGTGGGAAGGACTTGTTTCCAAGCCTCCAAGATCCGATTTCCAAACTTCCACCTGTCAACGTCGTTCTTGAGTCGCTGAGACCTAAGTTCGAGTTCGTGGCACCTGAGGTTGTTAGGTCTGAGAACAAGACAAAAGTTTTTATGGGATCCCAAAAATTCAATATTTGACCCAGTCAATTGGGTCTTGTCTTCGCCAGATCCAGACTTCGCCAGACTCGTTGAACATTTTTACTATTAAAATTCAGAAACAGATTAAGGTCAAAAAGCTAATGACCTGGGAATATGAAGTTCAGATATGGATTCACCATGTGTCTGTCTATAAGTCATATCTGTTTTGACGAAAACTTCCTGACTTACTTCTGCCAATTTCCTGGTTTCGGCCGAATTCCGGAACTACCTGTCCGGCAAAAAAAGAAAGCTAAAAAACGAACTCAGTGTATCTTCTTTCCCCTATATCAAACATCTAATCAACTTCAAATTAAAATTTAACTTGTAACAAATTTTCCGGTTCCAGCCGGATTCCGGGCGAACTATATGTCCGGGTACAAAATGATTGTCATACACGGATTCAGCATCTCTTCTTACCCCTAAATCGGATATCTAATCAACTGTACAAATAAAACGATATAGAATACTTCCAAAATTGTAAGTAGCATTACAGTAACCTAGCAAACAATGTTTAATGTTACCCCTAAAAGGATTCTTGAATATTAAGTTGCTTTTAACTACAAATGAAGTTCTTAGGTTAATGGAGAATAAATATTTCGGGATAATAAAAAATTCAGCGTGGCATTCGGATAGCAGCAAACATCAAGAAGACTGTATGTAAATAAATATATTTGTTCTAATGACTATATGATTTGTTTTTCTTTTCTTCTTTTTGATTTGTTTATAGTATCTCTTCTATTGTCATCGCTCGAATTTATATTATAGTAGCTCTTCTATTGTCATCGCTCAAATTCGGACAGATAACCTTTCACTAAACCTTGACTTTGAAGCGGTTTAAACGCACAAAAACGATTATTTAAAAGCAAACTTAGGCGGTCAGATCGCTGAGATTCAATTGTAGTAACAGTGTCCTGAGAAATGTATAGATTGGAAAACATATTTATTGCATATTTTATGCAGAATCATTATTTAACAAGACCTAAGGTTTCGATGGGATCCCAAAAATCTAATATTTGATCCAGACAACTGGGTCTTGTCTTCGCGCCACTTCCAGTCTTCGCCGGGCTAATTATTAGAGAAAACCAAGTTCTGATATACCTCTATAAGCCTTACCTATTTTGAAGATACTGACCGAAACTTCCTGCTTTACTTCTGCCAAATTTACGATTTCGGACGAATTCCGAGCAAACTACTTGTCCAGCAAAAAAGAAAAATTCGAAATCGAATTCAGCGTACCGTATCTCCTTATCTCTATAACGAACACCTAATCAATTTCAAATAAAACTTTAGCTTCTAAAAAAAAAACGGTTACAACCGGATTCCGGACGAGTTATATGTCCGGATAAAAAATTATCGTCATATACAGACTCATCGTCTTTTCTTACCCCTAAGTCTGTCATCTAATCAACTTTAAATAAAACTTATTACTTTTAACAAATTTTCCGGTTTAGGCCGGATTCCAGGCGAATTAGTTTTACGGGTAGAAAATGCTTTTCACGTAAGTCTTCAGCATGTCTACTTACCCCTAAATCGATCATTTCATCAACTTCAAATTGAACTTTTGAAGGTTTTTGCCGTATTCCGGGCGAACTACTTGTCGGACGAGGAAATGTTTTGCATATTCGTGTTCAGCATATCTTCTTACCCCATAACCGACTATCACATTAGCTGTTTAAAAATATTTTGTTTGCCCCTTAATTTTAATCCCCTCCCCCATATAGGGCTACAGGGCCCATCTACGAACTCGACCTTACTCTTGACTCAAATAATCGTCACACCAAGTTTGATCAAAATATCTCATTCCTTTCGAGAGTTATCGTGCTCACAGACGGACGGACGGGCGGGCGGACAGACGAACAACTTTTGCGATGTCATAGGTATCCCTCCACCTACGTTTTGGGATCCCAATAAAGTGAGATGAGGATGCCTCCACCGTATCCTCTTGGATAAGGTGGTCCGTGGTGGCCTTATGGTTAGCACGCCTCGCAGGGAAGGGTCACTGGCTCAAGTTTTGGTGGTGCCTACCGTTTGGTCTGTAGCGGGTTAGAGGAAGTTTCTAGATAAGCCGAAAGTCCACCAAGCTTCACCTGGTCCCCGAACCGTCAGATGATTTGCCCCAAACCACGAACCGCACTTCCTCCCTAGGGCAGAGTACAAGGAGATGCGCTCCACGAATATTCAATGGTTTCCATGCGAAAGTTTATCTTGCTTTTTTTTTAGGTTCAAAATTGACACGGTCGAAGTTGACAAGGACAAACCATATAGTTGCGTTTTTGCAGATACCATGGTTCTGATACTACGGTCTAAAGTCGTTTTCGCCGTTACCGTGGTATCTGATATAACGGCCAAAAGACGTATTTGCAGTTACCTTGGTATATCGGGCCAGGTACCGTGGTAACTGATCGTGGTATCTGAAAAATTCCTCTCACCTTCATCATCAGTAACACAAGAGTCTAGTTTTTTGTCAAATTGGTGCGAAAGGATACATCACTCTAGATGTCAGTGGGTATCAGTATTTTTATGGATGATTTCTAAAGCGCGATTCCGTCAATTGTCATTTTTGCAGAGCAACCGTAGTATCAGATACAACGGTTAGCCTACCGCAAAAACGACTAATTGCAGATCCAGTTACCATGGTAACAGATACCATGGTATCTGCAAAAACGCAACTCAAGGTGGTCAACTGGGAGAAAGCTAAGTGGCGTACTTACTCTGGGGATCCGCTTCAACTAACTTCTTCTGTTGCGGAGCAACCTGGAACGATTGGGAAGGCTCTGCTACAAACGTCTCAGAAACCTTAGAAGTGTTCGACATGATAGCGCTGACGTCGGGGATCCTAAAGGTTTCTGAAAAGATTTTGTATTTAGTACCCGATGAAAAATTTGTAGCTTGCGTAGTAGTATGATAGTAGTACGAAAGTTGCATGTAATACTATGTAATAGCAAAGAATAGTATCATTTAATGTGCTTCAGACTGGTCCAATCTTAAGTAGTAGTATCTAGTAGCATCCTGTCTTGCCATAGTAGCATCCAGTCTTGCTAATAGTAGCATATAGTAGTATGCAGTAACACGGTACTCTTGAAGTAGAAGCATGTAGTAGAATCAGTTAGTGCTACTTTTTCGTACTACTTCATAGTATTATTTTGAGAAAAAATTTCATCAGGTATAACTTTCCCGACCTGGAACCTTGTTTTTTGCGGGGTTACAAATTTCACAGGCTTTCCGCAATGATTTTCGCGCTCCAGAAACCTAAGCAATTTTTCCCCGTGGAAAACTAGTGAAAACCTGAACGGAAATTTCAAAGTTACAGCAAAAAATCAGAAATAAACGTAAAACGGCAAATCTGGACTAAGAATCTATCAGCCACAGACCAATAATTTTGGATACCCTATGGCAAACGCTGGGTATATCTAGCGTAGCCTATGCCTAATGCTGGGTATCCTATGTCAAACGCTGGATACCTATTGGTACCCTAACCCTGAACCAGCCCTGACCTACCTCACTCCAGATGAGTTCTGATTGGTTGATTTCTGAGGTTCACTCAAATCGTCAATGCTTTATAGGCTTAGATTATTCATCATTTGTCATAGTGTACCCAGTGTTAGGCATAGGGTATCCAAAAACCAGAGATCTCTGGTAGACTGGGTGATTTCGCCGGAACAAAATAAAAATCAAATGAATTATTATATGAATCAATAATCATAGTAGGCTACGTATCGGCCCCTGACGGCGGTCCGGTCCTCACTCATGTCCGATTTGTGGTAGTATGGATGAGAATTTGAAACATTTGTTGTGTGAATGTGAAAAACTGAATGAACTTAGGTTAGAAATTTATGGAGTAAATGAAAGAGGGGTGGATGAAAAACGGATGTGCTGGATCATGGGAAATGGTTGTTTTAGGAGTATTAAACAGTTGGCGAGGTTCCTCAGGGTAGCCGTAGCCCATAGGGATAGGTGATTATAGAAAGTATTATTTTTGTTCGTTTGTGTTTATTTTTCATGTATTTGCCATGGCCTTCGGCTCTGAGCGTAGATAAATCTTATCTTATTTTATGTAATCACACGAGTCTATAAAGTAAAATAACACAATGAAGAGATATTTAAAGATTTTTGCTTAGTTGATACAATTATCTTACTACGTAGAACCGAATGAGACCTAACGCTGCCATGCTCATTTGACATAAATGACGTCGCGAAGTTCGAGAGAGCGTCGTAGCGTAGTCAGTCAAATTGTTATCTCTGTCAAATGAGCGCAACCATAGTGTTTGCAAACTCCTGAGTCGAGCTCGACTGTAGTCAAAAGTCGTAAGTACTATACGGAAGGAAATTCAAGCGATTACTTGAGCAGCCTGTCAGGTTCCGGTAGGTACTTTAAGCATTTGATGAGTCGAAATGTCTGCCGTCCGCCTTCACTCTCAAGATCCGAGCCAAAGAAGAACAGATTCTCGAAATCCGGAAGCTAAATCCGGGAAGCTAAAACCAGTTACGCTCAGTATAGGAAATAAATTTGGAGTTATTTAAGAAGAAGCTATTAACATTGATCGTAGCCTAATTTCCACATAGAAATTGCGTGCATCTTACCATCCATTTCTCTGGTGGGAGTTGAAGAACTCGCCTTCACCGGCTTCTTCTTCCATTTGGCATACTGCTGAACCGGTAAGCAATGGTGTGCCTGCACAGAATCGTAAATCCAGTCCACATTCACACAAGGAATTTTCCATTTCTGGGCGTAGTTGAATTTCTCCCCGCTAGGATCGCTAACTACTAGGACTTTCGTGACGTTGTTCTGTAGTCGACCGAGGTACGTCCCACCTATGGAAAGAAGGGACCACTGATGAGCCGAACTTGCAAGATCTTTTCGTGAACCATGAGACAAATTTCGACTGAAAAGGGATGTACGACACTGTTACCCATCCCTTGTCACTTAAATACGCTTGATGACTGATGGAAACACGTTACTGCTTTGCTCCACTAATAATATAACTGATTTTTTTAGAATGAACTTCTGTGGATCTGTTGTAGGCTATTTCTATGTGCCTGTACCTCTATGCTTGAAATATTTAGCAATAGCACAAAAGAGAGCCGTTTCAGTTATAGCCTACTAGGTCAGCAAGTAACTTCAAGTTCTAATGAATCTCTACTTGATAGAAAGATAGAAAGTTTATTTTAAAAATCGACTATCGTGGTTATAAACCAAATTTGCGATTATTGTCAAACAGACATAAAAAAAACTACAATATATGTGTAAAATGTCAGTACGCTTAAAAATTCAAACTTCGTTAAAATATTTCACGAACTCGGGAACAAAACTTTTTGCATATCTAGCGTGTTTTGTAGGTACGGGACAGAGCTTGGGAACCTTAGAACTTACCACTCGTTCTGGTCGACTTCTAATATTTTGATAGGGGGGAGGGAGGACTTTGGAGTGGAGAGGATGAGATACCATGGCTGAACCGAAGTCAATGCTTAGCTCCTTTCTGCGTTCCTGCAGTGTTTTTAGGTTAAAGTGTTTTAAAAGGTATGAGTAGGGAAGCTTCGGTCCACTTACAGACTTATCCCTCTCCTCAGACTCTTTCCTCATGCCGATCGCAGGTAACCGGGAAAGATATTGTAATAGCTTCATTCCGAAATTTGTGGATTTTTAAAACAATGTTGTTTTGTCTTAGTTATTTTGTTAGAAATTTTATTTCGGGTGTTGACTTCAATGGTTTACCTTTTATTTTGAGTACGAATTTGATTTCAACACTTGTTGTAGATATTACTTGACAAAGGTCAAACAATTTGCTTGGACAACTACAAAATTTAGTACCTGAATTATACAACAAATCAAATCAAATCACTGCAGGGACATCGAAATACACTGATTCTCAAGTTTGGCTGTAAAATCCTCGCATCTGTCCAGATCAAAATAACCTAGAGTTACTTTCTCCCCATCTGTCCAATACCGTACTATCCTCCCACCTTATGCGCCCGTAAACAATCGTACGCATTCGCAACTGAACCTGAAGCCAGTTAAAACAAAACAAAAAGGCAAATTAAAGGACACCTCGCACTTTTTACTCTTCAACTTTATTATAAAATACAGTATTATAAAATATTTTAATACTTTAAACTATGCTGTGCTTTTAACAAATAACCCCCACGGTTTTGGCTGTTTTAAGCCTTTTCCGAGACTCGTTGACTTGTAGCGAAAACAGGGAAACAATTTACATAACCAGTTTTTCTGATGGAAAAACTTCTTGCAGAGAACCATCGACGGCGTGATACACATGGAAGGTAGCAGAGCACGGCAAGTGAGAAAATCAGCGGGGTTTTGTCACAGGGGTTAGAATGTACCGTACGAAATTGGGGTCTCCGGGCTTAGAAATATATGGAGTGATTATGGAAGTAGGTTGCATTAATACTATAGGTAAGACAGGTCCTTTAATACGTTTGTGCCATTTTACATAAATATGTTTATTACACTGTCAGTATAACGTCAGTATGTGTACCGCCATGTGTCTGTTATGAAAACAAGAATGATATTTTGTAAAGACAATCAAATTAGCCCGCTAGCAAGTTTTTATCTAATAAACTTTACTCACTTACTAAGTATAGGCTAATGATAAACGATTGCCAAAAACTAAAATGTGTGAGGTCACTCAAAATAGTGGGCTTTCTTCACAAGTGGCCTTACAGTCTGGAATTGATATTTCCAGAACTTCGCCTCATAGCCATTGAGATTCACGCTTTGGTTGAAATTCAAACTCTCCGCGTTGGGGTTAACTTTGTCTTTTCGGGCCAGCAGTATATATTCTGACCGTCACTGTTAGAGCCAAAATGAAAACAAAATCCATGAGCAAAAACAAAATAAGGCAATGTGTTT
The DNA here is from genome assembly GCA_023053575.1 of Branchinecta lynchi. Lineage (NCBI taxonomy): Eukaryota > Metazoa > Arthropoda > Branchiopoda > Anostraca > Branchinectidae > Branchinecta > Branchinecta lynchi. Next base: position 9,234,904 of record JAKZAP010000009.1, on the reverse strand, counting down.
AAAAGTAAGTTCTTCAAAAATAAGCTGGCTTTTCAGTTAAATTTCAAAAGGGTCAGAGATTCACGGCATCCGCCATAATATTTAATACAAGGATATTATCCAACTTCTGACATAGTATCATCGACCGTGCATTCTTTTCATACCAAGCCTCTGCATGAAGCAAAAGGCGATAATTCGCTTTTGCAAAAAAGGTATCACCCAAGACATTGATTAACTGATTCAACTATACATGATTCAAATTTGGAGCTAAGCCATGAGAATCTTTCTGGGTGATCATAATATTACATACGAAGAGGCTCTCATTAAACTTGACATTCCTCAATTATCTGTACGTAGAAATACTCTTTCAAACAAATTTGGAGCTAAGATAACGTGTTGTCCCCTGATGACCCATCTATTCCCCCCTCCCCTCCCGTCTTCCGTGCGTCGGTCCGAGAGGGATACTGGCAATAAGTTTTCCCCATATCCCGCTAATTCTTCTACCCAATTTTTACGTAGTTTCATTCAATCATTTATTTCTGGTAATTTCTTGTAAGTGTATTAGTTAATTTGTTTCTTGTGTGTCTGTGTATTTTGTAAATTTTTATTCCTTTTCTAGCTTTTAGCTATTCGGATTAAACTTGATTGATTGATTGATTGATACTGTCCGTAAAAGTGACATAAATAAAAGAAATGGAGAAACGGTAAGATATCAAACCTCAAAAAGCAACGTAAACTAATTAACCGACATTGGAGTACTCACCATTTCAAATAAGATTTTACCTTACCTCACCAGGGGCGTCACTACGGGGGGAGGGGAAGATCATGAAAGGAAGGGAAGATTCTGAAAATCAGTGGATTTTTCTGGAAATCAGTCAATTTTTTGTCAAAACTGTCATTTTTTATTGTTGAAAACAGTAATTCTCGAGGATTGCGAACTTGCTTAACCACCAAATCTGTGCTTCACGGCAAGGTGACGCTTCAACCAAGAAGAAATCGTGGAAGCAGTGAATCCAAAAACGCAACTTGTGCAGAAGCAAAGAAGTGCTACAGCAGCAATGCGGCAGCACTATTGCACCAAAAACGAAGCTCTGGTCACACTGGGCCGAAATCGACGCCAATTTGACAATCTGCGCAGATTTCTGGGCTGACAATGAGTCAAAATCCTTAGGGGACGTGACGTTGGAAGGCTGTAAAATCGAAACTTGACTAGTTTTGCAACGATTCGGTTTTAATTATGTTCGGCTAGTGTGAAGTTAGTGAACCATCATGATTCTGTTTGCAACATCCCAGGATTAACTAAAGTCATCTGAGAGAAAGGTAAAGAGTTTCTAGATGTCAAAATGCCATCAGTCACATCTATTTCATGTCAACTTTTTGTTACTAAAAAAATAAAATAAAGAAGCAACTGTTTGATGCCTTTTTCCTTCTTTTCATGTGACAAAAGTATTTATTGACATTTTTTTACAGTCAACAGCACTGCAAAATACCAGGCTATGTCCTGTAACATAATCCGGAACATTCAGAATTAGTTGTATCCTGTTCTTTTTGTTTTTTCTTCATTTAGCAACCCCAAAAAGCTGCCTTTTCTTGGATCTAGTGTGACCACTTCCGCACCTAATTCTGCGCAGAAAAAAGCCAGGTGTTACCAAGCTCTTAGAAGCAGCGCTTGAGATTTGTTCGACGCTCGACCCCCGGTAAAAAAAAATGTGTGCATACAGGGCGCTGACAAGCGAGTTTATGCAAAGTTTCGTATTCTCCTAGAAAGAGTTATCTGTTCTTGGCAACAATAAGCGCGCAAAACACTCACCATTCTCTTCGACAAGTCTCTTAAGAGCTGAAATCTCGCCAACATCGAATTTCGACAAGGTAATTGAAAGACCAATGAAGGGAGGGGCTACGAACTCGGAAAATTGGGAGCTAATGGCAGGAACGTCTGCTTCCAAATTGGCGTTCCAAACGGCGTCTACCCAATCAGCGAGCATAACAGGGATATCCCGCTCAACAGCTACCTGGAGAGAAATCTTAGTCTTTACTGATTGCATATCCAGTTGCTCGATCACTATAAATACGTACAAAAACATGTGTTCTGATTATGGTAGTAACCAGAATGCCTATGCTGGAGCACTTGAGCATTCGGTTGACCGGAAAGTTCTACTAATGCAATAATAACCCCTAGTTCCTATATATATCACATGATTATGGGAGAACCTTACCGGAGCAAACAGAAGAAGGACGAGGGCTATATAAGTCCTGAAAACTAATGAAATATATGCATGGGTTGCAAACGTGGTACACTGTAAAAAGTTTCTCCGAATAAGCATGCAGTATTTGCTACTGGGATTAATCTTATCTCTATTGGGATAAAATTAATCCAAATTAGGGGTAATTTGATCTCAACAAGGATAAGATTAATCCCAGTAGCAGATACTGCAAGATTTCTTTTTACAGTGTATTCAAATTCTGACGTTACGCGTGATTTCTGAATTGTTGACACGAATGTAGCGACAAGCTAAAAGCTTAACGCCAAATGTAATAATAAATAAATAAAATCTGAGACAGTAGAAAAGCAAGCTGCATCCCGAGTATTTCAGTATTCGGCCGAGTTTTCGAGGACCCACCTGATATTAAAAATAAAAACAATACAATCCAACACAAAAAGCTTTCGCCTCCAAGCAACTCCGAGAAACTGTAAGTAATCAGATTGAGGAGAGTAAAACAAATCGTATCTATAATACACCTGAAACTGTTGATTCTTCCAACCGATCGCCCTACTAACTGACCTAATTTTTATTGATTATGTGTATCCAAGGTAATTTTAGAGAGCGTACTCACGGATCGCACAACTGAGGCGTATTCTCGCCGTTCATGATAATCGGAGCATTCCCCGTCCACGGGGACTCGCGAGAATACGGGAAGTGAATCGCCGGGACAAACAAAAATGCGGGGACTCCTCAAGTGGAGTCTCGGAGAACAGCGAGAATACGCCTATGGCAATCCCACAATCGTACCGATTTGAGGTTTCATCAAGCTACTCGAATATGGGTGGTCTGTGAAATTGTAAATACGAGAACCCTTCGACATTACCTCCTTTAAAGCAGAGCTCTCACCAGAAATTAGCTCTTCACCATGAAGACGACGTCAGATGAGCCTGCTCGCTTACATCTCAAGCCAAAAACTAAAGTTGCACTTTTGCATATTTCATGGTATCTGATACCACGGTCTAAAGTCGGTTTTGAAGTTACTGCGGTATCTTACAAAATGGTTAAAGGCCTATTTGCAGATGTCGTGGTATCTAATATTCGGATACCTGATGGTGGTATCTTGAAAAGTCATCTCACTTTCACCATCACCAACAATAGAGCCTAGGATTTCTTCAAATTGGTTGGAAAGAAGTTTGGCACTTACTGATGTGACTGCATATCAGTTTTTCGTCGACTTCAAAAAGCGCAATTTCGGCCATTGTCGTTTTTTCACATCAACCGGGGTAACAGATATCACGATAACTGCAAAAACGACTAATTGCAGATCCAGTTACCGTGGTAACAGATACCATAGTATCTGCAAAAACGCAACTAAAAGTCTAAAGTCATTGTCTGGCAACCGAAAATCTCGGCTAGCGCTGAAAAGCGAAAAATTCAAATAAAGTACACAAGGATCTTGTAAAGACGGAGATTTCAGATGTCAGTAGACTACGTAAGTTGCCACAGTAGGTGCAAAACCAGTGTAATGACAGAGGAGTTCCATGAAACACTTCTTCGCTACTTACGTTGTATTTATTAGACAGAGCTTCATTTGAGACAAGATGTGTCACAGATTCAACGAAGTTTGCTGTATAGTGGCCCGCCATCATCTCAATCCTTCGTGATAGTCTCTCCTAAAAAATTAAAAAACGTACAGATTTACTGAACAACGAATAAAACTAGTTGAGCCCCATCGATACAGGCCAAAATCTCTCCAAAGAATATCTTAGCTGACTTGCCCCTTTTGCGCCATTTCTTATGACAGGATAATCATTTATCTTTCATGGGAAAATAAAAAATTAAAAAAAAGCTAAAACATAAACATGTTTTACAAGTCTGGAATAGTCTTTCCGAAAAAAACTATCAACGCTGCTACCCTGGATGGCTTCAAAAAAGGTGTGGACGAGGACTGGCGAAATGCTGAATGTCGGCTGCACTAGGATTCCAGTGAGCCGATGTGACAACAACATCTACCAACCAATCAATGCCGGCTACACTGGAGTGCCAGTGAGCCGATGTTACAACAACGATCTGACAATCAAGCCACCAACCAGCGAGAGACTCTACAGGAGGTTAACACAACGTTATCTCGCTGGAAGTGCGATTTAAGGTAATTTAAGGTAAGTCACAAAAGTCCGTAGCTTCGGACTTGGCAAAAATGGCACCATTTCAGTAAACTTAAGGGAGAGGAAGCAAAAAGTTTAGGTTCCAGGCTTGTTACACAGACTCAAATTTTCTTACTTTTTTGTTGTGGTGGGGAAATTTAAAGTAGTTTTCGAACATACCTTAAATTAAAGCCATTTCTTTGCATGTTCGTGTTTTTTTTAGCGTGGCAAGAATCCTCAAGGTCGCTTTACAAAAACAAAATTACGACTTGGGTTATTCATGAACAATGACATGTCCCAGAACAGCATTTGTTTTTATGGCACTTGCCTTCCGGCCAAGTGTCATATACCGATCACTTTTCCGTCGGTCGGTCTGTCTGTCGGTCGGTCGGTCGGTCCGGTGATCGCGAGTTAGGGTACTTCCAGATGTGCTAGGACGATGAAACTTGTCAGGCATATATATATATATATCTGTATTTGAAAGCGATTAAGCCATATACAGAAAAAACAAACCCGACCAAACTGACTTGGAAATAGTCACTCCCCGATTGGACCATCGTGGGGGGAGTGGAGGGAGGGGAAATCCGGAATATTGAGGCATGCATAACTTTTGAACTGGTGACCGGATCTAAATCATTCTTGATATGTGGAAAGAACAAATGCATCACATGTCCCATTTTACGTCCGAACCGGATCCGACAACTGTGGGGGGAGTTTGAGGGGGGGTACCGGAAATATCGTGACACGCTTAGATTCGACGGATCGGGATGAAACTTGGTGGGAAGAACAAGCATATATCGTTGATACATCGTTGCCATAACAGGATCGGATCCGGTCACTGTGGGGGGGGGGAGGCTGGATACCGGAATTCCGGTTATCACTGGTTAAGGTACTTCGAGATGTGCTAGGATGTTGAAACTTGGCAGTCATATCAGGGACCCAACCAAACTGACTTGGAAATAGTCACTTCCTCGATTCGACCATCGTGGGGGAGTTGAAGGAGGGGGAATCCGGAATACTGAGGATTGCGTAACTTTTAAATAGGTGACCGGATCTGAATGAAACTTGATATGTAGAAAGAACACATGCCTCACATGTCCCATTTCGCGTCCGGACCGGATCCGACAACTATGGGGGGAGTATGAGGGAGGGTACCAGAAATATCGTGACACGCTTAGAGTGGAGGGACCAGGATGAAACTCTCTCGGAAGAGCAAGCACCTATCCTTGTAGATCGTTGCATAACCAGATTGGATCCGGCACTGTGGGGGGGGGGGGATTCTGGGTCCAGGATTTCAGGTTATCACGGGTTAAGGTACTTCCAGATATGTTAGGACGATAGAACTTGGCAGACATATCAGGGACCCGACCAGATTGACTTAAGAAAAGTCACTTCCCCGAACCGACCATCGGGGGGGGGGGGGGGAATCCGAGATCTTGAGGGAAGGATAACTTTCGAACGGGGCATAGGACACAAATGAAACTTGACAGTCGGAAAGAGCTCGTGTGAAGGATGTAACATTTCGCGTCCGGACCGGATCCGATAACTCTGGGAGGGGGGAGGAGGATTGGAGGGGTATCGGAAATCTCGGAACAGGCTTAGAGTGGGGGGTCCGGGATGAAGCTTAGTGATAAGAACAAGGACAAGTTGTAAATACATTTTTGACAGAAATGGACCGGATTGGTGCACTGTGGGGGTCTTGGAAGGGGTTTTCTGGAAATCAAATGATTGCGATTTAAGGTAGGCTACTTACAAATGCACTTGGACGGTAAAATCTCGGCTGACGTATTGGAGACCCGATCAGATTGACTTGGAAGCAGTCAGTTCCTCGATCCGACTATCTTCGGGGGAGTGATGGAACTGCAACCCGGAATTACAGAATTTCGTGCATAACTTTTGAACGGTTGGCCGGATCCGAAGGAGCTTGACAGTTGACTAAAGGACGTGTTTCTGAGCTGATGAATACGTTCATAACCCCCCAACTGCCCATGATCATTTTGACCTCAAGTATAGAGTTTTAGCCCTCTTAAAGTGCGTAACTTAACTGCAAAGTGAAAAAGTACTTTTGACCAAAATCCATTTTCCCGATTCCCAAGGGCCCGTAATAATTTTTGCCAAGAGGCTTTACTTACAAATGATTTTCCAACATATTGAAAGCACAAATGTTACAGCAAATTTGAAAAAAACATTTTAAGAAACTAAACATTTTTAGGATCCCAAAGGGCCCATGATCATCTGTGCGCCCTAAGTATTTTTGCTTCCAATTTCAGTTCGAACCCCTTAAAGTGCGCATCTCCACCGCAAAATGCAAACAAAAAAAAAATACTTTCGGGCGAATGATATGCTTTCGTGAGCCAAAGGCCTATGATGATTTGTGTACCAGTACATTGGCTTACAAAACGGATTCCTAGCCCCCTTAAACTGCACACTTTGACCGTGAATTGCATGGCATATTTTTACTAAACCATACATCTTAATGAATCCTAAAGGTCCATAACCGTCTGTTCCTCAGCACAGCAAGAATCTTAGCTGTTACTATTACCTACTGTGTATGCTTGCAAGTGCCATATGAGCTTACAGCTCTTGTTGTTTAATTTGTTGCCATGAAAATTTCTTTTTTCAACCATTCAGCCACAAAACTTTCATACACTTTACTGACAACCGGAGTTCGGGGAATGGGACGCACTCGTCAAATCAATGTTTGCATCTTTTTGGGGTATTGGTGTTACATAGCCAACTTTCCAAATAGATGCGTACTCTGAAGTTGAAGAAACAGCACTAAAAACATCTGTAAGTGGTTTAACAAGTTTATCCACTTTGATTAAATCAACAGGATGTCTACTGGTGTCACACTACTACGTTTTAATCGTTTTAATTTGAGTAGTACCTAGCTTTCTGTCATTTCCGGTAATTCTTCTTTATGCCTCACACTGGGCTAGTCTTAAGCAGTAGTATTAAGTAGCATCCCGCCTTGCTCCAGTAGCATACAGTCTGGCTATAGTAGCATGTAATAGCATCAGTTGGTACTGCATGCTTCTTTTTCGTACAACTTCATACTACTATTTTGCGAAAATTTTTCTTCGGGATGGTATATGGTGGTAGCTTAGAGAATCTGGACGGGAAATTTCATTTCATTTATCATACTATTCTAATCATAAACTTTTTATTCAACTATTTGCCATAAACTAATATACAGGGAAGAGAGAAAAAAAAAAAAAAAAGCACTGCAATACAACATTATTCTGGCCCCAACAGACGCATCCAAAGTGTGAGGTTATGGAAGACTGGGTTTACTACCATGAGAGCAAGAGAGTTCTATAAATGCCGTAGCCTCACAAAACAAGAGTTTCTATGTGAGAAACGAACGAAGTCTCACTATTAAGACAAGAAGAAGGACAAAAAATTGTTTGCGAATTTTTTTGCGGAAGACCAGCTGCTATCGACTGATAAGGATTTCTTTCTCTTGGTGTTGTTTTCTTTTCCATTCCTTTCTTATTCTTTTAACCCGACTAACAAACCTATTCGCATTATCGTTTTTGACTATGTAACTTATAGGCTACAAATTTCAAATATCCAACTACTAATATATACTTAAAGTTGTCATCACCATTCCAACCATACACAGATGCCATTCATTTGCCATCAAATCGTTAGGTACTCCTGTTAAGCATTGTCCTAATAGGTGTAATAAGGTGAATAGCGCTATACGCGATGTTTACGGCTTAATACGCGCGCCTGTTCAAATACAACCCAAGAGGCTCTTATTAGCGCGGCTTCCGGTGTTGCCAAGGTAATACAACTTTTCGAGCTCTAAAAATATCCAAAAAGGTTCTTGGTACTACTTGAAGTAGACGAGTACAATATAACGCAAACTAGACTGTAAAAAAGCTATTAAAATAACGGATGGACAGCATTGATCCTCGAACTGACGAAAAGCCGTCGTAATAGAACAAAGACGTGTTTTTGTTAGGAAGAGTTGTTTCTTTAGCTTCCAACAAAGTAGAACTGTTGTGCTTTCTTTGGCAACCCTGACGACGCTGCGCCTCTCCTCGGCCCGCTGGCGGAACCAACCAAGCGATCTGATTGGCTCTGCATAAGCCAGAATAGAACGCTAGTCTATTCTCCTTATAAACCTTATTACAGCGCGCTCCGAGGAAAAGAGGAATCTGTAATAAGTCTTATACGCGGTAATACACCTTATTACACCTATTAGGACAATGCTTTAGAGGGGTGGGACATGCCCTAAGTTTCTGCTGCAAATGAAGAAAGGTTTGATGGGATTATACAGACAGAATTTCGAGCACCAAGAAAAAGATATTACCTTTGTTTTCTTATCAAAGCCACTGAGTGTTACAACCATATCCCGCATAGCCATGTTGGCTAAAGGACTTTTGCTCGGAGGGATGGGCTGGCATCTCTCAATGGACGAGATTAAACACATAGGTCCAATGACACTACAAGAAAAACAGTTTTAATCCAAATGTTCTCAAGGTCCAAACTTTATTTTTTCGTTTCTCTCTACCATGCTTTAACCCCAGCCCAGGTCCGGGCCCATCATAAGAATACTCTACATGACTAAGTCCAAAACACACCAGTGATCCTCATGAAGAAGGAGTAAGCGTCTCCGTAACGACTTAAACTCGCGGCTCAAATCCTGTGTCAAACAAATCACGACGATCTTTGGGAGCAGCTGTGACACCACTTCTGCCTTTCTTCCGCTAGGTATCCAGAGAGACCGGAGATTTTGCATCGGCAACGAGAGATAGTCATCAATAGTATTAGGTAGAGATGATGGGTAGACGGAGTCAGAGTCATTCTGAATATTTAATCATGTCTGTGACCAGCATAATTTACTGGGCCAACCAAGCAAGGAGTGGTCGGGTTTTTACAGTAGTTGATTGCTGGATGGTGGAGAGTAGGAACATCCAGGAAATGAACTTCAAGAGAACCTATTAACTTTCACGTCAACATTTGAAGATAGCAACTAAACATACTGCAGATAATTAGGACAGACCGATACCATTTCACTGTTTCAAAAATTTTCTCCAGGAGTTGGGCAGATAATTCGGTTCACGATTCACTACCCCTGTTTTTCATGCAATGGGGTGATAAATTCTCATCAACTGACCCCATCTGCTTGCTATAGTACCTTGTGTTTCACTTGTATAAGGTATATTTGATGCTGCAAAACTGATACGTCAGCTGAACTTTATTGGAGCTATAGTTCGGCCCTTCTTGGCAAGGGTCCTCTTCAGGCTCAAAATCGCTCAAGTTGGAAAAACGAACTTGTGGAAACACAAAACTAAAGATTCTAGCCTAGCGTTAAATATTTAAATTCGTAAATTCCTTCATTAGTCTTGCTTGGAGTTAAAAAGGTTGCTGCGATTTCATTTTGGACACGGCTGCTGTTTTTAAAAAACGCTTTAGCTTGGGCTGAGGGAAATTTATACTTGTATTAGGATTCTGCAATGCTCATTAAGAGATTATTTTTTTTTAAGAGTGCTAATTACAAAGCTGGTAACACAAAAATAAAACAGCAATCTATTCTCGGTAGGTATGCTACCAAATACGAAACATATGCTACAATAAAAATGTACATACCAACATTTATAGTTTTCTAGATGGCGTAGTCCAGGTCCTTCTAAGGGATCCAAAATGAAGACATCAGTCTTGGTAGGGGTAAGCTTTAGCACATCTGACTCCTCAATCCACTTCGTATCCGTTTTGATGTTGTCAACACACCGCTAAATGAAAACATTATAACTGGTTATAGTTAAGCGATGTGCAGAAACCAATTTGAATTTAAAAGTCTTTAGTCCACTAATATCAGTTGCAAAACTAGGGGGGGGGGGGGGCGGGGCGGGGGTAATTTGGCGCTTTCATATATCCGTTTCTGATACCGGCAAAAGCTCTGTCGGTAAACCAAGAAACTTCTCGTTACGATTGTTGGGAAATCAGCAGTGTTTGTCGGTGCGGAGATGGTGCGAGGATTCCATTTTCAGCACCGACAAGAGCTCTGACAAACACTTTCCTCATTCTATTTCGGCAAATCGAGATCCTGATCTCGATTGTTTTTAACTTTTGACAGTGACGGGGAAAGGTCTTGGGCTTAAAATGGGAACTCTTTTTCATTCTGTTTATGGATGGATACAAATCTTGATGTTTAATTTATTAATTGTATAATGTTGGTCAATGCTAAGACGTTTTTAATGGTGACCGGAAAATTCTCGTCGGTTGAATCTGAATAGGTTTTTGGCAAAAGAGCAAACAAAAACTTGTCTTTCCTTTCTGTTTCTTCTCGGTAACCCGGTCACACCTGCAAACCTATTTTCCTATTTTTTTTCTTGATTGATTTCTCTGTTCCACACCCAAACTGCCCTTTTTGGTGATCTGTCTGTACACAGTACAATCATTCCGTTAAATTTTCACTGAAACTGGGTGTTAGTTTTTTGCACTGGATACAGCTACACATGGATATAAGAGATGGTGTGGATATGATGCTTAAGTGCTAACAACAGGCAATTTACTGGTGCAGCCGGCCATAGATATTTAGTCCTTGGTATCAACAAATTTTTAGGCAAGTTCAATTACTTTTTTTATGCCTGAATTTACTTGTAATATTAATGATAATATAAGCTAGTTAGGACATCTCACTTCTGGCCATCATAAATAGATATTTAGTCCTGAGCAATCTACCACAAATCCCTGATTTTTGGATACCCTATGCCAAACGCTGGATACCTGTTGGTAACCTAACCCTGACCTACCTCAATATAAAGGAGTTCTGATTGGTTGATTTTCTAGCTTCACTCAAATCATCAATATTTTATTGGGTCCCAGTATCCAGCATTTGGCATAGCCTATCCAGCGTTAGGCATAGGGTATGCCAAATGCTAGACATATCCAGCGTTTGGCATAGTGTTTACAAAAATCAGGGGTTTGTGGTTGACTGGTCCTGAGTGGTGTATTTTAAATATTTTTGGAAGCTGTTCTGATACAAAAAATTGGAAAACAAAGATGATAAATTCACAGCAATTCATCTTTTCATTACGGAGAATCGGCAAATTTGCGCTACTTCCGATGGCGCTTTTTGTGGCTACCCTATCTATACGACTGTTACAGTCTCCTACCTTGGTCGTATTGGAAGTTTCTCCTGACCTTGCCTTGCCACTGTTGTAGACTTCTATCTGGGAGGTTTCCTCTAATCTGGCTGTCAAGTAATCTCCTGAAGCTGAGTTTTGCCCTAGTATCTACATTACCTGCTTATGTGGGTTTTCTGCCAATCTGGCTGCTCTAGTGTTCTCGCTAGCTGAGGTTTACCTCAATCTTGCTGTCATTTGATCAATCTTGTGATCTCCCAGAACTGCCAAGCCTCTATCTGGGGAGGCTTGGCCTGCCTAGGAGATCATATCACTGCAAAAATTAGGCAGACCTGCACCCCCCCCCCCTTTGGGATGCCCCTGTCCCTCATGGAAACCGAGTGCATTGCATTATCATGCAAGTGTTGGTAAAACATGAAATCCAATCAGGAGCACACCAGAGCAGCCATATAGGCAGAAACCCCACAGATAGAAGGTTACGTGGATTCCAGGACAAACCTCCAAGGTAGAAGACTGCGGCAGTGGTATAGACTGGCTAGCTTCAAAAAGTTGCCTTTTTTAACTGTTATACCCAGTATGGAATAGAGATATTCAGGCACACTGAGCAGAAGGATACCAGTAGCTGTTTTCAGACAGAACCAACCTCCTTCTCAGGGATTGTCTCCCTTTTGCTAGTGGATGGAGTAACTACGGAACATTTGCATCTGCAAACATTTTGCTCACACAACACTGTCAAAAGTTTCTCCTAGTAAGGATTAAAGATGACTACAATATTTGTTACTGGGATTAATCGTATCTCTACTGAGTTATGACAAATCTGAATTAGATAAGATTATCTTTTTGGAGACAAGATTAATCCCATTAGCAAATACTGCAATTTATTTTACAGTGTAGAGGAGAGGTTCCCGGCCTCAAACAAGATTTCAAATTTCCAGAGAGAACTTTCCTTCCAAAAAATCTATCTCATAAAAAATAACCAAAAAATATGACAAACATAGGCCTACTAGATTGAAGTTATAGATCAATATTCCTTCAGCCCAAGCTGACTGCGAATCATATTCAACAGTGCAAAACGGATGTGCAGAATTTTTTGTTGCGCCCAAATTACGTGGGATCCACAACTTTTTTGTCTAAAATAAGATGTATCGAAATTCCATACAAGCATGACATCAGAGCCATTTGATCTGTTTTATTTCAGAAAAAAAAAAAAAAAATGTTGCTATCTGTGAATATATATTTTAATATATACATACAGAGAGTCGACCAGCAAGCAAGGCGCTGGTCCCGTTCACATTTATAAGATGAACTAGGGACAATGAAATCCTATGTTGGGTCCTCAACCTTCATGTTACGACTGTATGGATTTCATTTACGACTGTATGGAATTCATATAACTTGGTCAACACCAATTTTTTTAACACATGTCGACATCTGCTGGCATGCTCCCACAGTCATTAGTTTTATTCTAATCAAGAATTGGGATACTTAGCAGCAAGTTAGAGAGGTAATACTACAAAATATGGTATCCAAAAATCAACCATATGTGGCTAATTGCAGGAGGGATATCTAACCTTGTCTTTACACTACCTCAATTTTGCCACTAAAATGTTAAAATTAAATGTACATGCTGTCCTGACAGACAGGAGGCAAAATATGACTTTTCTTAAAGTCAAGTGTCCAAAATTATTCAAATTCTGTGCATTTTATTTGTTTTAAAGCTGCTCTGAAAAAGATTTTATGTCTATTGACTTTGCTAAATCTACATTTGTCATCATTTCGTAAGGCAATCGAGGTAAGGTTAGATGAAGGGATCTTGTTTGAAAAGAAAAACTATGTTTGATTAGAAATATTTAAGCAATATTTATTTATTCAAATGTAAACATTTCAACTAGGGTAACTATCCTAGTTCCCGAAAGTCCTACCTCTCAATGAGTTCGATGTTCGGAAAAAAAAATCAAAATCTTCTAGCTACTGCTTCCACGCTGGGATAAAATTTTGCAATTCGCGCTTATTATCATTCAGTAGTGGTGCATTTTTGTCCTTACCCGTTCCGTTCCTCCGTCAACTCACACTTAGTTTCATCGCCTAGGACCGCTCTAATAAATCGTTTATCAAGTTATTTTGCTTATTGTTCAGGCTTTAAAGAAAACGGAAAGACTGGACTTCGATCCGAACGACACATTTCTGGTCCCCGAACGGTCGAAGAAGAATCGTTCGTAAAAACAATCCCGGTTCTCGAACATACGGTCTATGAATCCGAACGAGAAGAATATGTGGGATGAACCTTCTGGGAAGTGTTCTGCCAAGTACTTCTATGTTTGACTGAAGTACAAGTACCAAGCCTACTCCAGATGGGCCCCATAAGCCAAGATTTACTTTACGGGTGAGATAGGGTTGAAAACTACGATAAATCTGTTTTCATCCCGGAATATTAATTCATATGAAATCTAGCAAAAAAACGACTTATGGGTACAGTTTATAATTCCTTGATCAAGTGGTTCGATTTTTGAAGATCTTACATTCTGAATTGATATTTTGGGTTTATTGTGCTTGGTCCATACTATGGACAAAGTCAGGTGAAGACCAGAAATTCAGTAGGCCTTGTGTATTCAGTAGGCCTCGTGTTATAAATTCGTCGAACAAGAGATCCTCTCTGGAGACTGATGACTTCATATCATCCTCTCTGGAAGCTGATGACCTCATATCATTCTCTCAGGAGGCTGATACAACTTCATATCATCCTACCATTTCCACCACTAATTTTCTGTGTGAAGATTATTGTAATAATATTTACCGTGTATCATAGGAGGATATATATACATTACATACCTGTTGGAAAAAAACTAAACTTGGTTAATAATTTTTTTTTTTAGAATACTGAAATTTCGCAGCTAATTACCGAACCAAAATACTGAAACTTACTTTCCACCTTTGTTCGTCGTTTCATTAAAGATGAATGAAATGGCAGTTCAACCGAACAAAGAAAATATCTTACTCTCTGCAGTCTAACGCCGTACATAAACAGCGTTATAAAAAATATGCTTGTAGTAAAACAATGGTTGGAATGACGAATACGAACACAGCTAACCTTCAACTAGTGTTACCCAGGTACTGCGGCTATGAAGACACAGTTTGCTGTTTGGAAACTGAACCGACAATCAGTTTCGTTTTGATTCTAAGTTCGGTAACTGAGACGAAAAATTCGGGAACTGGAACATGGGTTCCGAACATTGGTTTCCGAGCGGTTTTCTCATCTCTTGGTGTTCAGAAACTGAGAAATGATACTATACTTCGGAAAAAGTACTGTTACGACCATCCGCTTCAAACTAGAAAGGTGGCATGTACCAGTAAGTAAGCCAGTCTTACAACGAATGATCAGTTGATGAGAGTTTTCTTCTATCTGCTCGGGGGAAGTTTCTTGCAATTTTTTTAAAAGAAATCTGCCAGTAAATGTGAAAATCGTTCGGGAACTAGGATAGTTACCCCAGTCATGCACAAATCCTCAATTTTTGGGCATGGTGCCCCAACGTCTGGGCATGCCCGAACGTATGGGCATGGTACCCATACGTTGGAGCACCATACTCTGGAGCATGGGCATGGTACCCCTGTGAAATTTGGATAAACTGAGACTGGTTACATACCTAAATAGGACCTTCTCCCTGTCCTAGATCAAAAGATACCGGATTTTACTTTCTATCCAACCTCATTTTCCAATTTCCAAAATGTTAGAGCACTTTCAAGATACAGAGAGTTTTGTGGAGGCCACTTCTTTCCCAGTGGGTTTACCCTATCCTTTTACAGGTAGTTGCCACTAGGTTACTCAATCCTTTTCCATGTTGTCAAAAAGTCAAAAGTCAGAGTAAAAACAGGTAAAAAAAAATAACTCAAAATAAATACAATAAAAGGCAAACAATCTTAAGGAAACATTTGCTCCAGTGAACAGATTGAAAAGCTTGCCTCATCCATGCTACCTAGCAGCAATTTTCTGAAAAAGGATAGGATAAGCCCACTAGAAGAGAAGTGGCCTCCAAAAAACTCTATGTATCTTGGAAGTGCTCTAACATTTTGTAAATTGGAAAATGAGGTTGGATAGAAAGTAAAAGCAGGTATCTTTTGATCTAGGACAGGGAGAAGGCCCTATTTAGGTATGTAACCAGTCTCAGTTTATCCAAATTTCAACAGGGGTACCATGCCCATGCTCCAGAGCATGGTGCTCCAACGTATGGGTACCATGCCTGTACCATGCCCATACGTTTGGGCATGCCCAGACGTTGGGGCACCATGCACAAAAATTGAGGATTTGTGCATGACTGAGTTACCCTAGCTTCAATCTAATATGTTTTTCATATTTGTTAGTTCCTCTTGAAGCCAGATTCTGAAGGATTGGAAATTTGAAATCTTGACTGAGGCCGGATACCCTCCTGTATACTATTTCCAGCAGAATAAATTAGATCCATTACACTAATCGCATTTAAGCATTCCTTCAGACAATAAATTAGAAAAAACAAAATAAGTGACATACAAACCTGATAGGCACTGTGCAGATACTTTGAAACAGTCTCTTCACTCTTCCCTATAGGTACAACGCAGTGAATCCTTAAGGTTATTTGACTTTCACTTAACTGCGTGAGATCCATCGGAAAGAGATGTAAATAATTCTTGCAAACTCATATGTTCAGTTCAGTTTGAATTTTGCGCTCAAAGCCGGTACCGGTGTTTGTACTTCTGATTTTTGTTCGTCGGTCCAGCGGAAGTGTCATTCTCACATTACAAATATCTTGTTTTCGTTCTCTAATGAACATTTGACCTATTCTAAGTTAAATGCTTAAAAAAGCTTATAAAATTATATTACAATTTAAAATGTTATAAGACAAAACTGAGGATTTCAAAATCCTGGAATTGGAGTGATAGTTCTGCAGAGAAGTTAATAGAGGCGCGAATTTCAAAAATTCAGCAGTTCATAAGCTCAACACCTTCTCGGAGGGCAGCGCTGAGCTGATTGTGGATAGAGTCGATGGAGAAAATATGGAGCTTCCCACTCATGTGCTCCCATCCAGCTGAATGGTCATAATCGCGTGGACAGAACCAGCATACCTCGGCCGTTCAGTGCCCGATCGAGTTTCGTGTCGATGGGGTCTTCCGTTCAGCTCTACAACAGCCTTCAACACAAAAAGGTACCCCTACTTAAAGATAGCTATTGACTTATGCCCCCGCCCCACTACGGACACATTTGTTCGTAAATCGGTATTGACCCGTTTTTAAGACCGGTTTTTAAGGATCATTTACACGGCGGGTACTTTTCCCCGGAGACGAGAGGGGAAATTGTTCACATGGTACCCGGGTATTTTTTAAGGGAGAGTACTAACTGTCAGTGGCGACAGATTCCAAGGTTGTAAAGCTCAGGATATCTCTCTACAATGGACACCAACATATGTCCATTTGAATCACTTCTTCTGTGGACATAGTCAAAATTATTGCTAAAACATCCGATTTTGACGTCGAAGAATACCCTCCGACAAACAAATCCCCGGGTAAAAAGTTTGCGAGCTTCAAGTCCAAAATAACCGGGTATTTTGATGCTGTTGCGGGCAAAAATACCCGCGGAGTACGGGTAAATACCCTCCGTGTATACTTAGCTTTAGCGGTATCTAGACGTTCCTCCTTTAACCCGTTCGTAAAATCTGGGATGGATAAATCCACCTCCCCTTTTTAATTTGTTTTGAACAACCAGTGAGAGGGGAGCGTCCAAAAACGTAAAAACCGGTCTTAAAACGTCTAAAAATTGATTACGAACACTGAACAGGTGTGTTTTTAGTCGGCCTGGGAATTTTCCGTCCATATGCGTGCAAGTTGTTTTAGCTGCTCACAGATCGTCATCTCTAGTTCAACACCCTGTGGATTGTCTTTTGTTTTGTCGTGAACAGATGGACCGAGTGACAAAGACATGGTCACAGCTAGTTGTTTTTAGTTTTTATAGCACTTGACTCCCGGCCAAGTGGCATATACCAATCACTTTTCCGTCGGTTTGTCTGGTGGTCGTGTGTTAGGGTACTTCCAGATGTGCTAGGAAGATGAAACTTTGCAGGCGTATTAGTGACCCTACCAAACTCTATAACTTGGAAATAGTCACTTC
This sequence comes from Branchinecta lynchi, assembly GCA_023053575.1. Lineage (NCBI taxonomy): Eukaryota > Metazoa > Arthropoda > Branchiopoda > Anostraca > Branchinectidae > Branchinecta > Branchinecta lynchi. The sequence goes on along the minus strand of JAKZAP010000009.1, from coordinate 9,217,344 downwards.
CCCAGTCCGACCATCATGGGGGGGGGGGGGGGAATCCAAAATCTTGAAGTAGAAATGACTTTTGAACGAGAGATCGGATCTTGATTACTTGACATTTGGAAAGATCCCCTGTCTCAGATGTCCCATTTGAAGTTCGAATCGGATCGGTCACTTTGATAGGAGTTGGAGGTGGGAGGGGACCAGTAATAGTGCGACACGCTCAGAGTGGAGGGATCGGGATACAATTTTGTGGGAAAAACAAGAATAATCCCTACGTACGTAGAAGACAGGAGCGAACAAGACCCGTGCATTGTTGGGGTAGTTGGAAGGGGGTTCCCGAGATAAAGTACTTCCAGGTATGCTAAGAGGATGAAACTTGGCAGGCGCATCAGGGACCTGACCAGAGTGACTTAGGAATAGTCATTTCCCCGATCTGACCGTCGTGGGGGAGTGGAGGGAGTGGGGGATTCGGAATATTGAGGTATACATGACTTTCGAACGGTTGGTCGGATCTTTATGAAACGTGATATCGGGAAAGACCTCTTATATCAGAAGTCCCATTCAAGTCCGGACCAGATCCGTTGACTTTGGAGGAGCTGGAGAGGAGGGTCCGGAATTCCGGTGATCGCGATTCAAGATACAGACGTACTAGGACGATGAAACTTGGCATGCGCGTTTGAGATCCGACAATTGACTTGGAAATAGTCAACCCGATCCGACCCTTCAGCGGGGGGGGGATAGAGGGAGTTAAAATCAGGAAATTTGAGACGTTCATAACATTCGAACCGACAATTATGAGGATTGCATGCCTCTGATGTTTCTCATTTCTGCTTCAAGGATTTTTCTTACAAGTGAATCCCTAGTACCCTTAAAGTAGCTTCTTAACCAAAAAGTAAAAAACACATTGCCCAAAGTACATTTTCCTGATCTGCTAAGGGCCCATGATCATCTTCGCCTAAAAGAGTTTTGCTCACTAATGAATTCCTTAAAGTAGCCAACTCATCGTAACCGCAAAGTACAAAAAAAATACTTTTGAGCAAACGATAGCCTACATTTCCATAAAGAGGATCCATGATCATTTGTCCCTCAAGGGTTTCACGTACAAATGAATTCCTAGCCCCTTTAAGCACGCATCATAACTGCAAAGTGTAAAAAACACTATTGACCAAATGATAGATTTTTATGATCCCCAAGGGCCAATCATCATTTTTTGCCTCAAGGGTTTTGATTACAAATGAGTTCCGTAAAGATCTCATCTTTACCGCAAAGTGCAACTATACATTTTCATGATCCCCAATTGCCCGTGAAAATTCGTGCCTCAAGGGTTTTGCTGACAAAGGAATACAACAAACCCACGAGTTGACAAATTCTCTCAGTCATCCTCTGACCCAACTTTGCAAGTGCGATATGAGCTTCTAGCTCTTGTTGTTGCTCTTTCATTTAGTGTAAAATAAATACTCGAAAAATGATAAGGGTAAATTAAGTAAATCAGTTAAGATTGAGAAAACATTTTATTCACCAGGAAGTGAAATGTTTCAGGGTTGCCCGACAATTCATTCATTCAAAACTGAGACAGGTTAAACACGTATTTAATCTCGACATGGTAACTGGGCTATGCACTCTACACTGGCCAAATGGCAACTAGGTTAAGTTATAGATACGGAAAAAAGGGGAGGGGGGGGGTAACCATTAGCAATTGACCGGAACTTTTTAGTGCTTGCGCGGTGACTTCCATTAAAATAGATGTAAAATTTTGGCTTTACGGGATTCAGTATAGTTTACCATTTACAGCACTAGTCACAAATATAGTGTTTTCATCTTTTTAGCACACTATAATGCACTGGACGAAAAAGTTCAGTTTCCAAACAAAGAAGTTCGAGGGGCGGAGCGACCGCTCCGTACCCTCCCTATGACCTATGAAAGAAGTCTGGAGGCGACTTGCCAGTAAAGGTAAAGGGGGCACTTTGTTGTTGTTTGGAAGTATGGTCGACCGCAAAGTATACCTGTTAAATTTCGGTTCAGTATATATAAATTTCTAGTACACTTTTTATAAGAAGTGAACTGAAAGACAAAAATGCTCCTCAGCTGGGATTTGAACCCAGGGCCTTCTGCTTACAAGGCAGGCGCTCTAACATTTGAGCTACCTAGGGGCGTATGAACAGAGTTCGCAAACTACTACAATAGTCTGGTAGAAGCCGGCCATAGGAACAGTGATCCTGCCCGAAGGCGAATTCATCTAACCAGTTCACATCCGCATGTCACGGAAATTAATAATGATACATAGATTAATAACAATACATAGATGTTTCTGGTTTATTGGTCACGGTACAAGTCCCTTGCGTAAATACTATCTAAGCATTATTATTTCTAGTACACCCTTTACATTCTCACCTTCCTACTTGAGAAATTGTATTTCCTGTTTTCACATTTATTGATAATAAACAACAGTCGAAACTGTTCGCAATCTGACAAAAAACAGGCGTTTTTATGATTAACTGATTCTTACTTGCTCGGCTCTCCAGCGAACGGGTATAGGCCCCCCCCCCCTCTCATGGCAAAAAAAACTCTGGTGCCAAAACCTCCCTGGCGACCCCATCCTATTAAAAACTACAGTTTTGACTAGAAGTACTCAAAGATTTTTCCTATAGCCTATACGCGATGTAACTAGAAACGCATCACTATTGTCAGCACATGTCAGAAAATAAGCTATTGACTCGGGGGGGGGGGGGGGGGGGCGGGTTTCTTTGTTGGGAACCTCTCAACCAACGTATCTCAGTCACATCACACTCTTTATGATTTGGCTAAGTTTGTCCATCGTCGAGTTGACATAGAGAGCGAGTTCCACCATTCTAATAATAGTTACTATTAGTTACTATTTCCGTTCCATCCTCACGAAAAGTTACTACGCTGACCGTTCCAACCTTGTCGGAATAGTAACTAATAGTTACTATTTGCTGAACATGCTCGGGAGCGGAGTAAGCGTAGTAACTACGCATCTCTGTAACGTGATTGGTCGGATTCACCCCTGGTGTGAGATCCTGGTGGAAAATAGAAAATCGTTCCAGCCTTGACGGCAAAAAGCCAGAATTCGTGACGTCATGCGTAGTAACTACGGTAATTAGGGTGGAACACGCTCAGAATGTGTTACAATGAAATATGCCCAGTTCCTCGGGAACATTATCTGCTCTAAACGATACTGATAAGAATATCTCTTGTCATTAGTCTGTATTCAGTTACCTACTGAGATAGAATAAAATGAGTCAACCAGAGATATATTACTTCCCAGAGCAACCACCATGTCGCTCTGTCATGATGGTGGCTAGAGCGATCGGAATTGAACTAAAAATGAACTACGTGAACATGCTGAAAGGTGAACATCTAACCGCGGAGTTTGCCAAGCTGACTCCAACGAAGATGGTGCCAGTTCTGAAGGATGGAGAGTAAGTACATTTTTACTATTCGTATTGTATACGTACTAGTATTTTTTTTGTTATTTCTTACCATTTGCACTGTCAGAAGTTTGGTATACTTTAACACTACGTTGCGCACCCTTATGTTAATGTCATCAAAAATTAGCAAAATATCTGTGTTATGACCGTTTTGTTGGTGTATTCTCTGGAACTTTTGGTCGATCTTGCGGGTCCTATTTATCCGATCCTGTTTCCTCCGCAAGGATAACGTAATTCTGATAAGATTTAACACAAGGCCTGTTTCAGTACCCGAGATGGCACCGAAACCAAGGAGTTTTTGCTCGTTTTGGTCCGGCTTTGCGTTACACTTCAAGCGATCAGCCTGAGACTAAAAAGACTTTAAATCTCTCTACGGCTTTTTTCCACCACGATCTTGTCTCGGTAGCTTACGTTGCTTTTAGGTAAAAAGGATAAGGAGGACAAAGAAGCAGGATAACAGAGTTTTGAAATTTGTCTGCGCAGTCCTGGCGTATCTGCTCCTCAAGCCATGAGCCTTGTAAAAAGACTTCAAATCTCTTCGCACCTTTTTTTCATCATTTGTTGAGTAGCTTATGAGCGTGTTCCACCCTACTTACCGTAGTTACTACGCATGACGTGACGAATTGTAGCTTTTTGCCGTCAAGGCTGGAACGATTTTTCTATTTTCCAGCAAGATGTGACGCCATTGGCGAATCCGACCAATCACGTTACAGAGATGCGTAAGCAAATAGTAACTATTAGTTAATATTCCGACAAGGTTGGAACGGTCAGCGTAGTAACTCTTCGTGAGGATGGAACGGAAATAGTAACTATTGTTAGAAGCGTGGAACACGCTCTATCTAATTTAGTATTTTCGCGTCCATCACTTATTTTAGGGATCCCAAAACGTAAGTGGAGGGATACCTATGACATCGCAAAAGTTGTCCGTCTGTCTGTGAGCACGATAACTCTCGAAGAGAATGAGAGATTTTGATGAAACTTGGTGTGAGGATTCTTTGGGTCAAGGGTAAGATCAAATTCGTAGATGGGCTCTGTAACCCTACATTTAGGGGTAGGTGGGGGTTTTGGCTGGGGGAAGGGGTTCGCTGGGGGGGGGGGGGCCTTTGGTCTTGTTACTGATACTGGCAAGGGTTTTGTTGCATTTCCCCGTGGCCCGCACAAATATCATGACGATTTATTATTTTCGGCTTTACCAAAGCTTTAACCTCTACAATCATTCGGGAATGTTAATTTCCCAGAACCGGTCATTTTCTGATTATATAAAGTGAAGTCGTGTGGTGGCCTTTGGGCTCGTATACACTTGTCATAAACCATGTCCAGAAAATGTGACCGCGGAAGTTTCCGCATTGAAATAAGCGTCAGGAAACTTGTGACAGTGAGTTTTTTTTCTCCCGGAGCTAGGTAGAACTCCTGCTTATATAAGATATCCCGATAATATACTATATTATTGTATAAATATATCCATTATATGAGCAAATACTGAATATTTGCTTACGTTACTTATTATTTTATAAAGAAGGTAGGAAACTGACACAACTAAAGAGAATTTCTAACAGAGACCCGTAGAAACAGCTGCAGATGAACTGAAATCATCCAATTCACTTTCCCCGATGGTCATGAAACCATAGTAGGTAGTTGGCTAGTTCCAACTTAAGTACTGAGCCAGCGCGAGACAGGATTACCTTTCTCTGGCAAGTGCGATTTCAGGTAATTTAAGGTAAGGAAACATTATAATTTACCGCACACCCAAATTTATTATTATCAGTGTGCGTACTCACAGTTTACACATCAACTTTACTATTTTTATGGCACTTGCCTTCCGGCCAAGTGCCATCAGAATCAGAATCAGAATCATTTTTATTTGCCCAATATCTTTACACAAGGAAAAAAATAACCTGGGAGGTCAACAATTTATGCGCGTCATGAAATACACAAATAAAACACTCAATATATACAATTAGTCCACATTTTGTCAAAACTCTTCATTGTCTTCTTTTCCTTCTATTTTCAGGTTGTGATGACGGATGAAATATGGCACGAACGACTTTGTGTAGCGTTGACTTGATTTTGTCGGTGGTGGTTGGAGGAGTGGATCGAGTCCCTTAAGTTTTTCGGCACGCCGTGTTCGATAGTTCGGGAGGGGGGAGAATTCGGGTAGGATGTCACGATGGTGTTCTGATCTAAGACATTTCGTGCCAAATGCCATGGTTAGATCGTGACGTCTCTTCGAAAGTGTTGGGATTTTAAGTTCCTCGACGCTATCCTCGTACGTCACATACGACCATATACCGATCACTTTGCCGTCGGTCTGTCGGTCGGTCGGTTAGTCCGATGTTTACGAGTTAGGGTACTTCCAGATATGCTAGGACGATGAAACTTGGCAGGCATATTAGGGACCCGACCAAACTACGTTGGAAATAGTCACTTGCCCGATCCGACCATCGTGGGGGGAGGGAGGGGAGCCGGAATCCGGAATTTAGTGGCAAGCATAACTTTCGAACGGGTTATCGGATCTTAATGAAAGTTGATATTTGAAGAGACGTCATGTCCCAGATGTTCCATTTCAAGTCCGGACCGAATCCGATGAATGTGGGAGGGGGGGCGCAGGGGGGGGACCGGAAACATATGACAAGCTTAGAGTGGAGGGATCGGGATGAAACTTGGTGAGAGAAAGAAGCACAAGCCCTAGGTACATCATTGGCAGAAGCGGACGGGATTCGTGCTCTTTGGTGGGAGTTGGAGGGGGTGGGGCGGAATTCCGGTGATACGGAGTTAAGTTACTTCTAGGTGGGCTGGGACAGTGAAACTTGGCAAGCGTATATCAAATCAAAATAACTTGGAAATAGTCACTTCCCCGATCCAACCACCGTGAGGGGAGTGGAGGGAAGGGGAATCCAGAATCTAGAGGTACGTATAACTTTGGAACGGGTGATCAGATCTTAATGAAACTTGATATTTGGAAAGACCTCGTGTCTCGGATGTCCCATGTGAAGTCCGAACCGGATCCCATTATTGTGTGGAGGGGGGATCAGAGGGGGAGCCGTAAATCTTGTGAACGCTAAGAGTGGAGCGATTGGGATGAAACTTGGTGGGAAGAACAAGCACAAGCCCTAGATTCATCAGTGACAGAACTGGATCGGGTTCGAGCACTGTGGGGTCCGGAATTCTGGTGATCACCAGTTAAAGTACTTCCAGATGTGCTAGGTCCATGAAACTTGAACATTAGAGACTTGGCATGATTATAATTTTTTTGCCTCATGGGTTTTGCTTACAACTGTATTTCTTAAAGTACAAATGATACTTTTGATTAAAATATACATTTTCATTCTTCCGATGAGCTCATCATCATTTTTGCTTCAAGAGTTTTGATTACAGATGAATTTCTAGCGCCCCTAAAGTGCGCATCATCACAGCCAAATGTATTACCAAACGATACGTTCTCGTGATTTCCAAGGACCCATTATCTCAAGGGTTTTGCTTACAAATAATCACAACAAACCCACGAAGTGAAGAATTCCTACTTTCATCCTCCGACCCAGCCTTACAAGTGCCATATGAGCTTGCAGCTCTTGTTATTAAGTTTTTGCACCACCATACTGCACTTGGGCCAACAAACCAATGTTTTAGGTTAAATGATGGATTTGACTAGTTTTTGAACCAATTATATTTTCTTACTAGAAGATAGAATAACGATTTGAGATCTTTAATAGTGGGCTACTTGACAGTATACTACCTACTGGACTAATAGTAGGCTACTGTTTCCAATTGAAATTTGGCTCAATCTTGTGTAGTTAGAGATTTTAATAATTTTCAATTATAATAATAAGAATAATTTTATTTTTCACCCATCAAAAGCACATGGCATAGACGGAGTATTAATAAAGAAAGAAAAGAAAAAGGAAAAACTATAACAAAGAAATACTATAACAAGAGGAAACCGAACACAAAATAGAGACTACGCCAGCATTATAATATCTATAAAACTATCCTATTGTAGAAGAATGCTCTCCCATTGATGCTTAATCTTGTTGTTGTAATTATGTATAAGTTGTCCAACTGCTGTAAGTGGGTCAGTGATGTTGTAAGTAGTGACGATTGGCTATCCAGACCGGTGGAGCGAGTCAGTGAACGAACTCTGAGGCACACCCGGATCCGGCATTAGTAGAGGCGAATGTACTTTGTATTGCTACAGAGGACCCGATTATCATTCTTGTCTGTCCTTTCAGCTTTGTTCTACCGGAAGGCCGTGCAATCTGCCAATACCTCTGCAACAAGTACGCTGGAGACGATAAATGGTACCCAAGAGACCCACAGGAGAGAGCGTTGGTGGACCACAGGCTGTTCTTTGAAGCCTGGTTCCTCTACAGGAACTTCTTTGACTACTACGTAAGCATCAGCTTTTTTCATGGCACTTGCCCTCTGGCCAAATGCCATATACCGATCACTTTTCCGTTGGTCTCTCGGTAAGTCCGGTGATCACGAGTTAGGGTACTTCCAGATGTGCGAACACGATGGAACTTGGCAGGTGTATTAGGGACCCATCCAAACTAACTTAGAAATAGTCACTTCCTCGATCCGACCATGGCGGGGGCGGGAATCCCTAATATTGATGTTTGTTTGACTTTTTGACATTTGGACTTGACATTTGACATTTGACAACTTGACATTTGGAAATACCTCGTGTGTTGATGTAGCTCTTCAAGTCCAGGATGGAGTCGGCGATTTGGGGGGGGGGGGTGGAGGGATGGGGGCCGAAAATCCTGCGACACGTCCAGAGTGGACGATCGGGATGAAACTTGGTGGAAAGAACAAGCACTGTACAAGCCCTAGATGCATAGCTGACAAAACCGAACCGGATTCGGTCACTCTGGGGGGAGTTGGAGAGAGGGTTCCTAAATTCCGATTAATCCAGAGTTAAGGTGCTTCCAGATGCGCTAGGACGATGAAACTTTGCAGTCATTCTTACTTAAGAACATTCGTATCTCCGATTCAACCATCATGGCGGGAGTGGAAGAAAGGGGATCCGAGATCTTGATGTATGTGCAACATTCGAACGGGTGATCTGACTTTTATGGAACTTGATATTTGGAAAGACTTCGTGTCTCAGAAGTCTGATTTTAACTCCAAAAGGATCATGTGAGTTGGGGGAGTTGGAGGGGGGGGAACTTTTGACACGCTGAGAGTGGAGGGATCGGGATTATACTTGGTACTAGATACATCTTTACCAGACCCCGACCGGATGCGGGTACTACTTGGGGAGATGGAAGGAGGGGGGGGGGGTTGTGCGGAATTCCGGTGATCGCGAGTCAGGGTACTTCCGGATGTTCTAGGACGATGAAAATTTGCTGTCATATTATCGACCCGAAAAGATTGACTCAGAAATTGTCACTTACCACATATGCTCACTATGGGGGGAGGGGATGGATGGAGGGAAAATCCGGAAACTTGAGGCATGTCTAACTTTCGAAGCGGTGATCAGATCTTACTTAAACTTGATAATTAGAAGAGTAGCCTACATGCCTCTGATGTTTTAGTCAATGTGTATTAGTTAATTTGTTTCTTGTGTGTCTATGTATTTTGTAAATGTGTATTCCTTTTCTAGCTTTTAGCTATTCGGATTAAAATTGATTGATTGATTGATGTTTTATTTCAACTCCGGGTCGGATTGCTTGATCTCCTGGAATGGCTGATCTTAACCGCAAAGCAAATGACAAGTTGTTATGATCCCCAGGGCCCATGATCATTTGTGCCTCATGGGTTTTGCTTAAAAATGAATTCCTAGTCCCCTTGAAGTGCGCATTTAACCGGAAAGTGAACAAAATATAATTTTTATCAAGAGATACATTTGATAATGTATCTCTTTTCATCCCGAAGGGCCCATGCTCGTTTTTGCCTTAAGGGTTTGCTTACAGATGAATTCCTAGCCCCCTTAAAGTGCATATCATAACTGCAAAGTGGAAGCAAATACTATTGACTAAACGATAGATTTTCATGATCCAAAAGGGCCCATGATTAGTTTTGCTTCTAGGGTTTTGATTACGAATGAATTCCCTAAAGTACTCATCTTAACCAAGTACAAAACATACTTTTGACCAAACGATCCATTTTGATGACCCCCAAGGGCCCATAATAATTCCACCTCAAGGGTTTTGGTTATAAATGAATATCTAGCTCCCTTAAAGTGGGCATCTTAACTGCAAAGTGAAAAAAAATAAAATATACTATTGACTAAATGATACAATTTCGTGATCCCCATGGGCCCATGATTCATTTGTGCCTCAAGGGTTGTGCTTACGGATAAATTTTTAGTCCCCTTAAAGTCGCACCATAATCGCAAACTACAAAAGAAACTTTCGACTAAGCGACAGATTTGTATGATCCCCAAGGGCCTATAATCATTCGTGCCTCAAGGGTTTTGCCTACAGAGGATTAAAAAAACACAATCAGTTGACCAACTTCCACAGCCAAACTCTGACCCAACTTTCTAAGTGTCATATAAGCGTCTAGCTCTTGCTTAGATTTAAACCAAAACCGTACGGTATGCAACTCACTTAAAGATGAAAATTTCTCATTTTAAGTAGTACCTTTTATTGAAACGTGACACTTAAAATGGTCGTTACATAGATCAGAGTGCTAAACAGACACGTCAGTTGATTTTATCCGAGGTCCTGTTTAGGCGAAAAGCTAAACAAGACCAAAGGTTTCTATGGGATCCCACAAATTTAATATTTGATCGAGACAATTGCGTTCTGTAGATATCCAGTCTTCTACTCTTTGAAGATTTCTACTATTAAAATTCAAAATTAGAAATAGAACCATCATCACTATGAGTCTTCTGAGAAAACAAAGTTCAGGTATGGATTCAGCATATGTGTTTACCCCTATACGTGAAATCGACTTTGACGAAGTTGATGAAAACTTCCTGCCTTACTTCTGCCAAATACCCGATTTACTGGTTGACTACGGTTAACTACTTGTCCATAAAAAATGAAAGCTCAAAACGACTTAAGCATATCCCTCTACTCCTATATGGAACCTCTAATCAACCTCAGATAAACTTTAACTTAACAAAAAATCAGATTTTGGCACGATCCCGGGCAAATCTCCATACAACCACATCGGACCTCTTTATTCCGGATTCTGGGCGATTTATATGTCCAGGTAGAAAATAATTGTCATATTTGGATTCAGCATATCTTCTTATCCATAAATCGAATATTTAATCTCTTCAAAAAAAAACTTTTACTCTTAACAAATTTTCAGGTTTTGGCCTGATTCCGGACGAACTATTTGTTTGCGAACTACTTTTCCGGGTAGAAAACAGTTGTCATATACGAATTTAGCATGTCTCCTGACCCCTGAATCGAACTTTTAATCAACTTCAAATAAAAGTTTTTCTTTTAACAAATTTTCCGGTTTTGGCTGGATTCCGGACAAACTATTTTTTCGGCGAGAAAATAAGTTTTAGATATGGATTCAACATGTCTCCTTACCCCTCGATCGACTATCTTATTGGCTTTTTAAAACATTTTTTGGCCCTTAATTCCCCCCCACCCACGCCTAAATATGTTGACAGACGGAAAGATGAATAACTTATACGGAGTCATAGGTATCCCTCCACTTACGTTTTGGGATCCCAAAAAGCGAACATTTCATAGAATCAAACATTCTAGCATCTATATGTAGATTATCGCTCGAACAAAATCAGCTAACGTCGTCTATGGTTCGCAGTAACCTTTGGGTGAAGGAATGTTTACGTTACTTCAATAGTCGCGACTTCTGTGATTACACCCAACACATGGATGCGCACCCATGTGTTAAATGTTTTCGTGGTGGGAGAACCTTCTCGTTGGCACCGACATCGGTTCAACCTCTTCACTCACAAATCCTCCCTTGGTTCTGTAGACGCGCTCCAGAGAGGGTCCGGGCGCGGAGTACGCCTCCTGCAAGTATCCAGTCTCGTGACATATCAACACGTCAGAAATCTATTAGAACGACTGACAAGTTATTGGTGTTTTAAAGTCTATCCTACATCTAGAAAACACGTTAGATATACAAACAGTATTATTGCGGAATTTGTAAATCTTTTTACCGAGCTATAACTGATTTTAAGTGTACTGACACAGATTAAATTTTTTTTTACAATGATCGCAAATCTGGTTGTTGAACCACGAAATTAGATTGTAAAGAAACTTTCGGTCTTTCTTTAACATATGTTAATGCGCATCCTTGTATTTAATGTCAATACGGTTGCCGATAACAACTATGTTATACCCTGATAAGGGTTACCATTTCGCGAAACACAATAATTAAAGGGTAGTTACATGAGCATCCGCATGAACGGGTTGGTCACAATTAAAGTTTAACTAAATAAGGCTGGGATAGGACAATCTAGTTACCCATTACTTATTCACTTAAATTGGCTTGAAGAGCCACGGAAAATGCGTTACTTCGTTGTTTCGCTATTCATGAATAATCGATTTTCAAAATAGTGGAATTTCCATGTGACTTGTGGTACCTCTATGCGCTTGTATCTGTGATGTATGTCTTACGAGAAATATTTCTGATTTTTTTTTGTTCAGGCACTAAGCAGTCTTCTCCAAGCTACACTGACCACTGAAAAGCCGTGTTTGTGATGAGATTAAAATTTCCCGCGTCATAGTAGAATTTACGTTGTGGGGACGGACGTAGATATTTTGAACATGATAAGTAGAGCAGATAGTGGAAAATAAAAAAAAAAATCCTTTAGCAGCATCCAAATAATTCGGTGTATCAGTTAACTGACACATGAATAAGTTGGCTTTTCAGTTAACCTTTGACGACTCCCTTGTATAATTTTCATCTTTACTAAGTAGTATCAAAGATCCAGTCTCGTGACATATCAAAGTGAATTCATTCATTTATTCGTACTAGTAAGACTACATAAAATAAACATAAAGCAGGAAACAAGACCCCCTGAAGCTATCTTGTTGGACATCTGCCTCGGGATCGCTCATCCTGTAACGCGATACTTCTGGCAGTCGTAGTGATGCGAACAAGCCGCTCGCTGGCTCTGTTGATCTGTAAAGTGAAAGTCGCAGTTTCAAATTCCTCTCGAGGAGCAATATTTTTTTGCAGTTCACTATTTACCTGATGAAACAGCCTGCTTACCTGAAAAGGGCTACGTTTTTTCGCAAATTTTCGGTTTTGCACGCGAATGGATAAACTAATTCTGAACCATGGCCGCCAGTGGCGTCCTTGATCTCGAGTGTCGATCAAAAACTCATGGTCTCTGGGTAGTTGAGGAATGATATGGAAGTTTTCTATCTCAAATGTGTCTTGCTGTTTGTTCCAATCCTCATTCCCTCTCAGTCTATTTTTGTTTTCTAGCTTTACGCTATCCAGTATGGTGGAACTTTCGAAGAGGCTCGACGAGTTAAATTTGACAGTGCGATGGCTATGTTCGAAGCGTTCTTGGAGTCGACAGAAGGTGGCTACGCTACTGGCAGCCAGCCAACGATCGCCGATATCTGCCTCTTTACCACAGTGAACCAGATTGAGGTAAGGTACACATTGAGGCAGAACGTTTACACCAAAATTCCCACGGGAAGCGTCTGATGATTTGTCCTCAGCCTCGCATCGCATTCCCGGCCGAGGATCGGCACGAACCATCATCGGTTTTCATGCGAAAGTTGGCTTTTTCCTTGCTTTATTCACAACAGAATAACAGTTTAAACGGTTTAATGTTGCATCACATAAGAATAGGCCATGAAATAAATCTTCCGCACATTCTTGGTAACACTTAACACAAGGTTACGTGTACGTGTATCAGGGGCCAATCTTCAGTAGGTCCACAGTTTTTGGTATCTGCTATGCATCACGAATCCAGCTGCTTAGATTTCTAATTTCTTTCGGCAGTATCGGCACTTCTTGGCAAGATTGTTCTTCAGGCCCTATCTGAACTACGAACTTGCTGGTCTAATCAGCTGAAATCCTCTTATGCTTATGACAGTTGTAACTTGTCAGGGGGTGAAGAGATTTCCTACTGGAACCTGGGAGTTTGTGTAGTGTCATGGCCTGGTATGGCTTAAAGATGACGAAGGAATGACTGAAGGAACACGCACTACTGTACCAATTGCAGCAATCTTTGTGCCTTGCTATTTTGGCTCACTCTTCTCCACTGTTGCTGCACATAAATAAGGAGCGTCCCGATAATTAGATATCGGTTGAATATTATTGGGTATCACCTAATTGGGGGACGCTCCAGTCCTCTCTTCATACTGATCTGTTTAGCTGTCGGTAAGACTTGGTCGATCTTTAATCAAGCCAAAGTAATTGCGAAGTGCACCATCTGCGTTCTGTGTTGGCTGTGCGTCAGCTATGGGAAACTGCGAACACGATCAGTATTTCCCGGTTGGATTTCCTGCCCTTTCGTTATCAAACTGAAATTTTTTTAACTTTCCACATGGAAGTGATGATGGTGCGCAAAGTCTGGGCAGAAATTCCAGATCGGTAGTACCCGACCTTGTAGTAGTAGTAGTAGAATAGTTTTATTAACAAGACAATCGAGGGTACATAAATAGCACAGGAAAAGCCTGCTTGCGAGGTTGTGCTATTAAACAACACGACAAGAAGACAAAAAAAATCGCGTGTTCAAGGCATGAAGGGAAGAGATCGCCAAGAAATCACGCACATTTTTTTCAGTGACTCTGCACATGACCTTAAGTGAACTTATAGTAAACATTCCGTTTGTTCCGAAAGGTTGCGAATAAAGGATGTACAATGTCCGACGTTTGATAACAGATAGCCTAAGAGGCTGCGCATCATTGTGTTAAATATTGTAGGATGCCAAAGAAACGTCCTTAATTCTTTGAAAAGATACCATTTGAAAAGGTTATAAGCAGATCTGCTACAAGTTCAGCAAATCCGTGTCCGAGACAAGTCCGAGTCCTTGAAAAACGCATCTCGAGACGAGTCCAGAGTCCGAGTCCACAGCTCTGACGGACGGACAGCTCCGTGAAAGACGAGTCCGAGTCCTTGAAAAATCTGTCTCGAGGCGAATCCAGAGTCCGAGTCCACCAGCGCAGGCTATAAGAGATATATTTCCGTGAAGTTTAACACAAGGATGCGCATGGGAGTCGTTTCTATGTTTATTTGCATGTCTTTACCATGGCCATATCTGTATAGATGTATGTATAATTTGTATACATATCTCTCTCTCGACCATGGGCTCTTTCTGGCATGGAAAGGATTTACAAAGTAGGGTGGGAACTGTTTTTTTTGCAACTTTCTTTTTCAGGCTTTGGCGCATAACCTAAACCTATACCCCAAAATTCTCGCCTGGCTCCAGCGGTGCAAGGAAACTCTACCCGGCTACGAAGAGCTATGCAAGCCTGGCTGCGACAGCCTCGCAGCACAGGCGCGAGCAGCCTGCAAGATGCGGGGTTTGGTACTGCCTGGCGAACAACAATAATATCAGATCAACGCTTCCATTGGATTATTTTCTTTAAGTAGATTGTTTGGGAAACGGGCTCTGTTCCAACCTCCTACCGCGATGGTTACTAAAATCAGCTCAAGGACGAAAGAGGACGAATGAACGAAGGTTTCATTATCACTACGTCGGAGGTTGGAAGAAACCCTTCGTTACCCTGGGCCCTTATGCTTAACCGTAAACGAAAAAAGAGAAATGCGGTGAGAAGGATGATACTGAATGGGGAATGTTGTCAATTTCGTGCCACATTTAAATGAATGGGATGTATGTGTTTTATTTTGTAACAGTCATATGAGACTGTACTTTTTAAAATAAACTGTTAATCAAAAGTTTTTGTGAATCATGACGCTGATAGAATGAAACTAGCAAATTCTGCAGTACTGTTTAGACGTGGTGAAAGTGCCGCCTAATTACCAGCTTGCTGCACTGGATCAAAATCTTTAACGATTGTCGACGGGTGCAAGGGTCATATAGGCTGAGATAAACGCTGAATATCGCCCGGTTTGAAAGATTCCGTACATGCTCCGCGCAAGTCGTGAAAATGTTAAGATATGAATGATCTATTTGCACATTGAATCCATCATGCAACAAAACAAAACAAAACGTGAACAATCTTACTTACGTATATACACACTAACACACTCTTAATATTTTTAATTTACTTTGAATACTTTATTAACACTAAAAGCACAACTTCCCCATCAAAAGAAATCTTTCCGGTGTTAAAAAGCTAACCTGAGGAACTTCCCAACATTTCTTATTTCTTTAACATCTTTACTCCTAATCATTTTAATAATTCATTTCTTATCAGATCCCCCACCCCGAAAATCTCCTCCCTTCTACAGTCACACAAAAGGTGGCGTATATCCTCATTCATTTCTCCACACATAGGGCAGAAGTAGTGACGACCCAATCTTTCCTCTATTTTTCCCATATACTTTCTTCTTGAACCGAACAGTAACCCATCAGACCGTCAGCTGAAGCAAATCCGGACTGATCGATGTGCGGTAAGTCGGAGCATATCCCCAGCTATTATACAACCAGAGCATCGTATTAAGCACTGCACTAGGAACCGGCAGTGCTTAGAAACACGATACATTCTATATTTCGATGTTGGTCTGCAAGTTGTCTCGGAGTTTTGGCGGGAAATTAATCCTCAGATAATACTGTCCGATCAACTACAAACTCATTACGGGAAATGTAGACCAAATAGACCTTATCTTGCCTGTGATCCAGAGCGTTTCTTATCTTTTGTCTTTACTTGGCCCGTTCAAAGTCAGTCCTGTGGCCCAGTACGTTTGACATGGCCATTTTAGCAATTGTGGCCACCACTGTGGCTGTGGTGTATTCGATACAGTGGTATTATAACCGGAAGCGTGTTTATTCAACTCTGAAAGACATTGGAATTCCTGGACCTGAACCAAACTTGTTTTTTGGAAACTTGAAGACCCTTAGGTGGTCTAAAAAGTTATCAAGTGATTGTCTTGGCGAATGGAGAAAGCAGTATGGGGATATGTTTGGATACTATTTTGGAGTTGTGCCACATGTGGTTGTTTACGATCTTGATATCCTGAAAAATGTCCTGATTAGGGATTTCCCTATATTCACCAACCGACCGAAAATTTTCCAAGCACAGGCGAAAGAAGTTAAATTGGCCTTACAAGGTGAATAGAGAATATCAAAAGTATTACCGGTATTACTGTAGCAGTATAGTTATTAGAATACGATGAAAAATCAAACCTAGCAAATATTCATGCGCAATAGCCTACTGACACTTATTTAAGCAAACCTGAAGAAGAATTGTAGCCACACACTCTTATTCTTTTGAATCTTTGCACTTTTTTGCTCAGTTTATTCTGCACCCTTTCGATAGGTCATGCGGTGTCCGTCGATTAGCATTACTTTCATAGCCATCCTAAACATCCCTACAGAAGAAAATTAACATTAGAATTTAAAAAAGAAATCGCTGCAAACCATTTTAATTTCATTATTTTTCAGTTCTTAGTTTATCACTGCCCTTGACTGTTTTAAGGGGCGGAAAACAAAACCTCTGCCTCTGATGTATGTGGATCTGTAAACTGAAGAGGTGGATGGAACCATCGAATACTGCCAATAACAAGAGCTACGAGCTCATATGGCACTTGTTACGAGTAGGTGGTGCTGGAAAGTAGATGAGAACCTCATAAACCCCCTTCCACCCCGTTGGATTGGACCTAGAAATAGGATATCTAATTTTGCTCTTAGCCTGAACATTTCCGGCATCGCCTCGGATCATTTAGGGCAAATGTTTCATCCCACTAGTTTGTAGCAGTGCCACAATATTTCCAGTACTCCTCTCCCTCAAAATCCCTCTACCGCGGACGAAGCTGGTTCAGACACATAAACTGATCATCTAAAGCATCTTCTCTCACCTGCTATCAAGTTTCACTCGAATCTGAGCATTTTACGGGAAACTCTGGTACCCCCCACCGTGCTTAGGTCCGGTCCGGACCTATCTAGGGCTTATCGTCTCTCTACTTTCCAAGTTTCGTTCAAATCACTCCACTCGTTTGACCCCGATAAGAGCCACACTATTTCCGAGACTCCCCCTCCAACTACCCCCACTGTGGCCGAACACGTGGAGGCCACATAAAAGGTCGCATCTCTGACATCTCATCTTCTCGCCCTTCAAGTTTGGCACGAAAGACAAATCGGAGTATATCTGCAAATTTCCGGTCTCCGCTTCATCCTCCTCCTACCATGGCCGGATCCGGTCCGGAACAGACTAGGCAGCGTAAAATCTTTACTGTCAAACTTGCGTCATGCTCTGCCCATTCGTTTGGTTTTTATGTGCATGACACAATGTTCCCGGCCTCCCTCTCCTCCAACCATTTCCGCTGGGGGTTCGGAGGCATGTTTTCTATATATAGGTCATTAGTAGCCTACCTACAGAAGTCAGTAATATCCGGATTCCCCTTCCTTAACTCCCCAAAAACTGTTTTGATCCACGAACGGAAGTTCTCATAGGGCATTGTATAGGGTCCCTAAGCTTATTTGGCCGGGTCAGTAATCTGCCTGCCATGTTTCATCGCACTTAGCACATCTGGAAGTATCCTAACTCACGATCACCGAAAATCCGGGAAAACCCCCCAAAGAACCCCGATATGATCTGGTTCTGTCAAGAAAGTATTTAGTGCTTATACTTGTTGTTCCGACCAAATCCCAATCCCTCGAAGCTAAGCGTTTCACGGAAACTCCGGTGCCCCCTTCAACTCCCACCACAAGTATCGGATCCGCTCCGGCATGGAACAGATGAGACGAAACCTCTTTCCACTCTTTTCATTGAGATCCGATCGCCCGTTCAAAAGTTATGAATACACACTAGATTCCGGATTCTCCATCCCTCCAGTCCCCTAAGATGGTCGGATTATGCAAACAACATTCTCAAGTCAATTTTTATGGCACTTGCATCTCTGCTGAAGTGCCATATACCGATCACTTTTCGGTCGGTCGGTCCACTGTTCTCGAGTAGCCCTCAAGAAGGGCTAGGACGATGAAACTTCGCAGGCATATCAGTAATCCGACCGAACTAATTCGGAAATAGTCAGTTCTCCCATCCGACCATCGGGGGGGGGGGGGTGGAGGGGGAGGTAGCGGAATCTGGAAAATAGGGGCATGCATAATTTTCGAATGGGTGATCTGATTTTAGGGAAACTGCAAAGACCTCGTGCCTCAGATGTCTCATTTCAGGTCTGGACCGGATCCGATGAATCTGGGGGGGGGGGGGGGGGGCGATCGTGTGAAACTGAGGACCGGAAACCTTGTGACGCGATCGGGATGAAACTTGGTTGGAAGTACAGGCACACGTACTAGATGCTTTTGAGACAGAATAGGACCGGATTCGGGTACCGAGGGGGAAGAGAGGAGCTGTACGGGGTGTCCGGAATTCCAGTGATCGTGAGTTACGGTACTTCCAGGTGTGCTAGGACGATATAGCTTTGCTGGAGCATTTGAAACTTGACATCATTCGGTTAAACATCGTCACGTCTCCGATTCGACCATCCCTCAAAGAACTCATCTTAACCACAAAATACAACAAATACTTTTAAGCGAAATTTACGTATTCACAATCACCATGAGTACATTTTTTAACTCCCTTAAAGTGCGTATCTTAACCGAAAAGTAAAAATAAAACTTTTGACCATCATTTCCATCCTCTGATCCAGCCTTGCAAGTTTGGCGCATCTCAACCGAAAAGTAAAAAAAAATACTTTTTCAATCTGACCAAGCCTTGCAAGTGTCGTATGAGCTTCCACCTCTTTTTCGAGTCCCTGACACTCCAGTTTCATCGTCGTTGTATATTAGAAAGTACTGAACTTGCGGGATCACCAGAATTCCGGACCCCCTCCCCAACTCCCCCACAGTGCCCGATTCCGATCCGGTTATGTCAGTGATATACCTAGGACTTATGCTTCCTCTTCCGACCGAGTTTCATCCAGACCAGTCCACTCTAAGCGTTCCTAAGATTTCCGGTTCCCTCCTCCAGCTCCCCCAAAGTCACCGGATTCGGTCCAGATTCAAAGTGGGTTGCTGAGGCATAAGGCCTTTCCAGATATCTAGTTTCGTTGAGATCCGATCACGCATTAAAAAACAAAAACCTCAACATTCAGGACCCCACCCCTCCCCCCAATTTCCCCACAATACTCGGATTGGGGAAGTGACTATTTCCAACTTAATCATTTGGGGTCCCTGATATGCCTGCCAAGTGTCGTCGTCCTAGCTTATGTGGAAGTGCCGAACTAGCAAAACTCGGTCCGACAGACCGACGGACGGACAAAAAATGCGATCACTCTAAGGCACTTAGCCAAAGGACAAGTGCCACAACAATCACAGCCTTCGCCGTAAAACATGTCGGCCGCTGGAAACACAAATAGTCCAACCTTTTCAATCGGTCATCATAGGGCTTTTGGTTCGATGCGTGGTTCATCTAGGTTCTTATTCTATCTTACGGTAATGTGTTGAAATTTTACACATCAGGAAAACCTGACGGGACCTGATCTTTTTAGTGGTTTATATGTTTTGCATTTTTAGAACATTTCAAAACTCGCCTAATAGTCGTCTCGAGATGAGAACACTGCACATTGGAATATGAAAAAAAAATTTTTTCCAGGGCTACGAGATACCCGATGGAAGGAAGTACGATCAGTCTTGACTCCAACCTTCTCAATGGCTAAGCTGAAGGTATTGTCCAAGTTCATGAGCGAGTCAGTTGACAAAGTGGCTGAAGTCTTAGAGGTAAGCTTTTGGATTAACAGAATATTTTTGTGTCTGATAAAAATACTGGTACCACGTTTTCCAAATCTTTGCCATCAAAATCTGGTTTTAGACATTCGACTCTCATTGCCTGGTCGAGCGGTAAGCTATGTTGCAGTTCCAGGCTCGCGGCGTTCGTCACAAGTCGCTTTGATGAACTCCTCCTTACGGGAATCCTCCTTGCATTGAAGCTTCCCCTGTGTTATGGCCTCAAGCGTATTTAGCTACCATGTTTCTCTCGAGTTCAACAGCAAATCCTGGCAAATCTTACTAAAATTATTCAGCTATTTTCGATACCTGAATTATTTGGTATATTTTCTGGGATTCGGTAGTGCTACAAAATCCCAAATAGGCTATCGGTAAAATATGTTCGGTATAATGTCGGCATTCGGTATAATTGCCAGGATTCGGTAGTTATCACGAATTTTACTGAAATTATTTGGTAATTTCTTGATGTTAGAACGAGTCGGTATATTTATGGGGATCCCGTAGTTACACATAATCTGGAATAGGCTATCGGTCCCAAATTATTCGGGACCATGGTTGAGATTTGGTAATTTATCCAGTATAGTTGCCAGTTCGGTATAGTTCTACTTCCGTTTTCTCTAATGCAAAACACAGGAGACCAACACGCTAATACTCGTAATGACTAACTCTACTCGCCAATGAAGAATTGCCGTGTACCTAGCGGAAGAGCAGGAAGCGTCACCACAGATGTCACCAACGAACGCCGTTAACTGGTTAACACGGGATTTGAGTCATCATTCGGACGACGTTTCTCGTTCTTCCCGAGGTTCACTGGCGTGTTTTGGACTTAGTCATCTAGAGCGTGTTCCATCCTACTTACCATAGTTACTACACAAATTTTAGCTTTTTGTCGTCAAGGCTGGAACGATATTTCTATTTTCGAGCAGAATATCATGCCACGGGCGAATCCGACCAATCACGTTACAGAGATCCTTAGTTACTACGCTTCCGCGCATGGTAAGCAAATAGTTTTTATTAGTTACTATTTCGAGAAGGTTGGAACGGTCAGCGTGGTAACTCTTGGTGAGGTTGAAACAGAAATAATAACTAATAGTTACTATTGATAGAAGGGTGGAACACGCTCATAGAGTATTGCTGAAGACGCAGTCCTGATCCGTTATTGATATTTCTGGACAGCGTCGTCAAAGACGCGGTCCTGATCCGCTATTGATATTTCTGGACAGCGTCGTCAGTATCAACGCGACAGTCTTGCTGAGTATTGCTGAAGACGCAGTCCTGATCCGTTATTGATATTTCTGGACAGCGTCGTCAGTATCAACGCGACAGTATTGCTGAAGGCGCAGTCCTGATCCGTTATTGATATTTCTGGACAGCGTCGTCAGTATCAACGCGACAGTCTTGCTGAGTATTGCTGAAGACGCAGTCCTTATCCGCTATTGATATTTCTGGACAGCGTCGTCAGTATCAACGCGACAGTATTGCTGAAGACGCAGTCCTGATCCGTTATTGATATTTCTGGACAGCGTCGTCAGTATCAACGCGACAGTCTTGCTGAGTATTGCTGAAGACGCAGTCCTTATCCGCTATTGATATTTCTGGACAGCGTCGTCAGTATCAACGCGACAGTATTGCTGAAGACGCAGTCCTGATCCGTTATTGATATTTCTGGACAGCGTCGTCAATATCAACGCGACAGTATTGCTGAAGACGCAGTCCTGATCCGTTATTGATATTTCTGGACAGCGTCGTCAGTATCAACGCGACAGTCTTGCTGAGTATTGCTGAAGACGCAGTCCTTATCCGCTATTGATATTTCTGGACAGCGTCGTCAGTATCAACGCGACAGTATTGCTGAAGACGCAGTCCTGATCCGTTATTGATATTTCTGGACAGCGTCGTCAGTATCAACGCGACAGTCTTGCTGAGTATTGCTGAAGACGCAGTCCTGATCCGTTATTGATATTTCTGGACAGCGTCGTCAGTATCAACGCGACCGTCTCGTAATGGTATCTTTTCAGGTACATGCCTCTTCCTCTGCCACCTTTGACATTCATGAGGTCTACCAGCGACTAACAGCCGAAGTCATCGCCGTTACCGCTCTCGCTATTAACAAGGATTTGATCCGGAATCCGGATGATGAGTTTCTGGTGGCTGTCCGGAAAATTTTCCGGAATACCATGAATCCGGCGGTTATGGCATCGATGTACTTTCCAGCCTTGCAGTCAACTCTTGGATTTTTGGCCAAATTCACAGTGCTGGGTAAGATAACCGAGTTCTTTTCTTTTAATGACACCATACGCCCTTCAAAAACTTCCTTTCAGATTAGTAATGTTTTGGCCGCTAGATGCGCTAGCATAAAGTAAACAATGACACGTTACTGCTTGGTGCACATTTAACCAGGTTTGTTTGGCTATTTTCAATTACTCTTATGCCTAGCCATGTTTAATACTGTTGGCAATAGTTGGCTGCAAGGTGGATGAAGCGTCGTAAAAACGCTATATAAGCAAACAGTGAACTTCCGCGACGTTTGGTAACAGAAATTCAACAAGCCAACAGCTAACAAAACTTCGATCAAAAACTCAACTATTATTTTGCTCATTTTATTTCTTCTTTGCAGGCAGCATGTCTTCGAAGGTTACCGGGAACATTCAACATGAAATCGAAAGTAGGAGACAAGGAAAGTCAGTCAACTCTGGAAGAACTGACCTTCTTCAACTTATGCTAGAGGCTAGGGAAAAGGACAAGGTAGGTAACGCCTATGGGTTTTGTATGGCACTTGCCTTCTGGCCAAGTGCCATATACCGATCACATTTCCGTCGGTCGGTCGGTCGGTTATTCCCGGGTTTGCGAGTTAGGGTACTTCCAGATATGCTAGGACGAAGAAACTTGGAAGGCATATCAAGGACCCGACCAAACTAACTTGGAAATATGTCACTTGCCCGATCCGACCATCGTGGGGGGAGGGGGAGGGGGTGGAATCTGGAAAATAGGGACATTCATAACTTTCGAACGGGTGATCGGATCACAATGAAACTTAATATCTGGAAAGATCTCGTGTCTCAGTTGTCTCATTTCAAGTCCGGAACGGATCCGATGAATCTGGGGGGGGGGGGAGTCGGAGGCGGGGAACCTGAAATTGAGTGAAACTCTCAGAGTGGAGCGATCGGGATGAAACTTGTAGTAAGAACAAGCTCTAGATTCATCACTACCAGAACTGGACCGGATTCGGACACTGTGGGGGGAGCCTGAGGGGGTTCCGGAATTCCGGCGATCCGTAGTTAATGTACTTCTAGGTGGGCTAGGATGATACAACTTGACAGGCGTATCAGGGACCCGACCAAACTCACTTGAAAAAAGTCACTTGCCCGATCCGACCATCGTGGGGGGAGGGGGAGTTGGCGGAATCCGGAAAATAGGGACATTCATAACTATCGAACGGGTGATCGGATTACAATGAAACTTGATGTCTGGAAAGATCTCGTGTCGCAGATGTCTCGTTTCAAGTCCAGGCCGGATTTGACGAATCTGGGGGGGGGGAGTCGGAGGGGAGAACCGGAAATCGTGTGAAACTCTCAGAGTGGATCGATAGGGATGAGACTTTGTGCGAAGAACAAGCACACGCTCTAGATGTATCACTGACAGGACTGGATCGGATTCGGACACTGTGGGGGGAAGTGGAGGGGGGTTCCGGAATTCCGGTGATTCGTAGTTAATGTACTTCCAGGTGGGCTAGGACGATAAAACTTGGCAGGCATCTCAAGGACCCGACCAGATTAACTTGGAAATAGTCACTTGCCCGATCCGACCATCGTGAGGGGAGGGGGAGGTGGCGGAATCCGGAAAATAGGGACATGTATAACTTTCGAACGGGTGATCAGATCTTAGTAAAACTTGATGTCTGGAAAGATCTCGCGTCTCAGATGTCTCCTTTCAGGTCCAGACCGGATCTGGCGAATCGGGGGGGGGGAGTCGGAAGGTAGAACCGGAAACCGTGTGAAACTCTCAGAGTGGAGCGATCGGGATGAAACTTGTTTCGAAGAACAAGCACAAGCTCTAGATACATCACTGACAGAACTGGACCGGATTCGGACTCTGTGGGGGGAGGTGGAGGGGGGTTCCGGAATTCCGGTGATCCGTAGTTAATGTAGTTCTAGGTGGGTTAGGACGATAAAACTTGGCAGGCGTATCAGGGATCCGACCAAGTAACTTGAAAAAAGTCACTTGCCTGATCCGACCATCTTGGGGGGAGGGGGAGTTGGCGGAATCCGGAAAATGGGGACATTCATAACTTTCGAACGGATGATCGGATTACAATGAAACTTGATGTCTGGAAAGATCTCGTGTCTCAGATGTCTCATTTCAAGTCCGGGCCGGATCCGACGAATCTGGGGGGGGGAGTCGGAGGGGAGAGCCGGAAATCGTTTGAAACTCTCAGAGTGGAGCGATCGGGATGAAACTTGTTTCGAAGAACAAACACACACTCTAAATATATCACTGACAGGACTGGACCGGATTCAGACTCTGTGGGGGGAGGTTGAGGAGGGCTCCGGAATTCTGGTGATCCTTAGTTAATATACTTCCAGGTGGGGTAGAACGATAATACTTGGCAGGCATCTCAAGGACCCGACCAGATTAACTTGGAAACAGTTACTTGCCCGATCTGACTATCTTGGGGGGAGGGGGAGACGGTAGAATCCGGAAACTAGTAGCATGCATATTTCGAATGGGGTATCGGATCTTCACGAAACTTAATATCTTGAAAGACTTCATGTCTCAGCATGTCCCATTTCAAGTCCGGACCGGATCCGATGAACTGGGGGGGGGGGGGTCGGAGGGGAGAGCCGGACATCTTGTGACTCGCATAGAGTGGAGCGATCAGGATGAAACTTGGTGGGAATTACAGGCACAAGTCCTAGGTACATCTTTGACAGAATCGGACCGGATTCGGGTACCGAGGGGGGGGGGGAGCTGTAGGGGGTATCCAGAATTTCGATGATCGTGAGTTAGGTACTTTCAGATATCCTAGGACGATAAAATTAGGCTGGAGCATTAGAAACTTGACATCATTTTAGACTTCGTCACTCTCCGATACGGTTATCCCTGAAAGAACTCATCTTAACCGCAAAGTACAAAAAACACTTTTAAGCAAAATTTGCTTAGAAATTAATTTTTAGCACACTTAAAGTGCACATCTAAAAAAAAAAAAAAAAAAAAAATTTTGACCATCACTTCCATCTGACCCAGCCTTGCAAGTCCCATATGAGCTTCCATCTCTTGTTTTGCTAGTCTCATGTCCTAATTCTGACCGCGGGCTAATCACCAGTGTGAGCGAAAAAGGAGCCCTTTCGAGTTTGCCCAGCCTTTGCGTTACCTACAAAAAAGACGGGTAACAAAAATCAGAGAACGTCATTCGTCAGTGCTAGTTTGATGGAAGAATAAAATGGTATTTTTTCTTTAAGTTTTATTTTATTTAGACTACATTTGTGAACGGTAATTTATTGTATGTTCTCTTTTCACCTATTCTGATGGAAATAGTTCAGTTCATTCCGATTTTTTTTTTCCGAAAAATTATTTTCAGTCGAAATGGCCAATTTTGTCAAACATTAACCCTAGAATTGCCAAGCAGAAAGTAACTAAAGGTTAAAACCCGACATCGAGATCGATATCGGAAAATAACATCAAGAAAGCCAATAATATAATATATCCGAGCCCAAGGCGAGGTAAGTTGCGAAGAATATCTACCGAGCTCAGCTAGGTTTACGTTTTTAAATAGCCTTGGAGAATCGCGAGGAGATTTGAGATAAAAAAACGCAACTAACGATTGTAACGATGTTTTGTTTCTTTTTCGTTCGCTCTTTTCTGTACGTATACGTACATATCGCTATGAATTTATGTGTAGCGTTATTGCAAACATCTAATTAGTCAATATTTTCAGTTAGCTGGAAAACTAAGTGATGACGACATCATTGCCAATGTGTGGAGTGTCATGTTGGCTGGATATGAAACGACTTCGAATACCCTTTCCTTCAGTTGCTACCTGCTTGCCACGCACCCAGAGATCCAGGATCAGCTGTATCAGGACGTTCTTGATAAGTTTGGGGTGAGTTCGCTTCCTCCTCGAAGAGCCATGAAGTATCTAATGGCAAATTATCCTGTTGCAGCCTCCCCTAAAGGGTCGTTCGCGATCTTTGAAAGTGACATAATAAACTAAATATCATTTCTCTTGCTGAGATGTTCAGTAAATTCATACCTTTAATGCATTGTTCAAATGGGTGTTAAGGTGTATTACGGCGTATAAGGTTTATTACAGATTTATCTTTTCCTCAGAGCGCGCTGTAATAAGGTGAATAAGGAGAATAGACTCGCGTTCTATTCTCACTTATGCAGGGCCAATCAGATCGCTTTGTTAGTTCTGCCAGCGCGCCGAGGAAAGGAGCAGCGTCGTCAGCGTTGCCACGGGAAGCACTAAAGTTTTACTTCGTTGGAAGTTGGAGAAACAACTTTTCTTCAAAAGAACTTTTGGTTCTGTTATGACTGCTTATTGTTAGTTCGAGGACCAATGCTTTTTCGACTGATCTTTAGAAACTCGCAAAACTGTATCAGCGTGGCAACACTGAACGCTGCATTGATAAGAGGTTCCTATTTGAACAGTAAGCATCGCTTCTTGCGCTATTCAGCTTATTACACCTATTTGGACAATGCTTAAGTGCAACGTACCTCCGGATAGCCGGCAAACGAAATAATGCATTTCCATCGGGTCGTCAAGCTGATTTTTAACTAGACTGTCGTAACTCAGCCTCATATACCTGTTAAAGCATAAGTGAACGACGGAGTTGGTCAAGTTACTGATTGCCTTCAGGCCACTGCATACCATTTCCGAGGCCAATAAATTTCCATTCCGTATTCGGTCAATCCTAATTGGAAAAAAAAAAGAACTCTCGTGTTCTCGGCAGTAACGTCTAGTAAATTTGAGCGTAACTTGTCCAGTTTCGTATCGGTTGGCGACACAAGTAGCGTGAGCTACTTGTATCTCTGTACCAGGTAAGATATTTAATGATATCGAGTATTATTAATCCAGTTTCTCAGAGTTATTCAGAGGCGAAAGCTTTGTATGTTATATGTAGACCAGGCCACAGGAGAGGTATATACTTATGTGAACGTTTGTTGACATTGGACAGTTGAGTTGACAGCTGACATCTACTGTATTTGTGAAGTCAACGTAAATGTGCAGCCGATGACCTTGGGTTACTTGTTTAGTCGTCCTTAAAGTACTGATTAGCTGAAAATATATATCCGGCATTTCATGGCACGGCCCTCTTCAGGAGTTGCTATGAGCGTGTTCCATCCTACTTACCGTAGTTACTACACATGACGTCACGAATTCTGGCTTTTCCGTCAAGGCTGGAACGATTTTTCTATTTTCCCGCAGAATATCATGCCACGGGCGAATCCGACCAATCACCATTGAGAGATCCGTAGTTACTACGCTCCCGAGCGTGGTAAGCAAATAGTTACTATTAGTTACTATTTCGAGACGGTTGGAACGGTCAGCGTAGTAACTTTTGGTGAGGTTGGAACGGAAATAGTAACTAATAGTTACTATCGGTACGAGGGTGGAACACGCTCTATATAACAGGCCCAGAGGACCACTCCCAGTTGCTAAAACAGTTCGAGCTTGCTATAAGTAACCAGGAGGTACAAAGTTGGCCCTGGGCATCCAAGCGTCTGAAACTCTAAATTATTGAAGCGAACATTATATATGGAATTTTATTTTAAGTTAGGTTTACCAGCACAGACTCTGAAGCTTTGGTTCCAGCTACGAGTGAATTCATTGCCACTTGGGTTTAGAAAAAAAAAATTTGAGAGGAAGAGAAACAGGGATGGCTTAATCAGCGATAATTATGGCGACTGGAGAGGAGCACCTCCTAGAGCAGTGCCAGGAGTCCCCTTTACCAGATCAGTTCGGGCCCGGGGAGCTCTTTCTTGGTACATTTGCATGACTAACATCAAAATAAAAAAATGGTGGGAGATTACGTAAGGGGAACTCTAATTAGCAGGTGGTTTATTTTCTGTGTTGTAAATGTTGTAATATCATTTTGTTTATGATATTTGTGTGTGGTGTTTAGAAAACTCTGTGTATGACCCTCGCGTGGCAGAATAAACACTATTCTAGTCTAGACATTCCCTAACAGCTTAAAATTTACAGTTGAGAGTTAATCTCCATATTTTTTTTTCAGGAGGGAGATGTGACGTATGAAGGCGTTCACGAGATCGAATACCTAGACCAAGTCGTTTCCGAAACTTTGCGTTTGTTCACGCCCCTTCCCAACTTCAAGCGGTAAGTTAACCTCTCCGCCCTCCACATATTCGATGGCTTGGTATAACAATTGCGCAGACGATGCGAAGGGTTTGCGAGGAAGCAGTTAAATCAGCCGCTAAAGGAATTAGATATGGCTACTGCAAAATTGTGCCGAACCGTTCGAGGTATAGCAGACCTGGGCTTGGGAAGTTATATACTGCCTTTTGCGCACTGTATGTTAACTTCCTTGTTGGATTGCATACTATACTCAGAAGAATGGACCTTCGGCGCATACGCTCGACATACTTCAGATATCTCAAATTTCTTCTCTACCTACCCCGGCGCACACGGAACCGCTACCTGATCCGCCTTTTGTTAATTTCCGACTCATTGTTGACGCTTGAAGCCCTCTCCTCTAATTTGTGTTCTCCGATTGGAAAATTACCTGTTCACGATCTCATCTATGGAAAATATTTGTTGAGTTTCTGCGATTATTTTATATTTCTTTATCTTTTTTTACTGCACTTACGCCCTTCGGCAGTGCGTCATAAATCCATTCATTCATTCATTCATTCATATCCTCCTGCTAAGCCTTTAAACCGTCGATAAGGTAAAGCTCGTTCCGTACTCTTTATTTCTGGTATTTATCTATACCCAGAATCTCTGGCTGGGTTTACTCGCTTTCACCACTAAGCAAGTAATAAAGGGACTGCTATTATTCTTATCCATCGTACTTTCTTTAAAGGTCTCTCGCACTATCTACTCTTCAACTTGCAGTATTTTAAAATATTTGAATACTTTGAAACTAGGCTGTGCTTTCAGCAAATAACCCACCGTTTTGGCTGTTTTAAGCCTTTTCCGAGACCCGTGGACTTCTAGCGAAAACAAGAAACAAAGTACAAAACTGTTTTTTTCTGATGGAAAAACTTCTCGCAGACAACGTCGACAGTGTTATACACATCGTAGGTAGCAAAGCAAGGCGAGTGGGAAAATAAAGCGTGGTTTTGTGAGAGGGGTTAGAATGTACCGTACGAAATTGGTGTCTCCAGGTTTAGAAATATATGGAGTGATTATGGAAGTAGGTTGCGTTAGTATTTTAGGTAAGACAGGTCCTTTAAATTCCAGTTCAATTTCATTCAAACAAATTTGATCGACAAAGCCGACTTTCTTTTCTGTGTCATAATATGTAGGGTAGGGCCCACCTTCAGTCTTCCCGATTATCCTCATCTGTCTATACCATTTCTTTCTTTGTTCCGCAATTAGAGTTCATCTTTGAATGAATGAATTGATGTTTTCATCTCAATCATTTCTTGTTTAGGTACTAAAATAACAGTGACACTTATGAAAAATTGCTTTTGTACTTGTCATTTTAATTCGCGTTCGCATTTTTAATGTGTATTTTAAACCGTGAACTGTATATATAGATCATAGGTTACCGTTCTAAATATATCTCTTGGTTGATCTTTTTACTTGTAATGACATGTCCAGCACTAATTTTTTTTGTGAAAGATGTTCATGTATAAATAAGCCGAACTGTAATTGTAATTGTAATAAAATTTGATTAGCGCACCATGGTAAATAGTGAAGCACTTTAGCACTTTATTGCTTCACTAAATAGTGAAGACAATAAATAGTGAAACCCTGTAATGCTTCATTATTTACGATTTACTATATACCGAGGTAGCATTGAGTGACTCGACCAACACTTTCAAAAAATAGCTTAGCCTCATTTTTGTTGCAACAGCGCTGCCGCATCGCTGCTGCAGCACTTCTTTGCTTTTGCACAATATGCGTTTTTGGATTCACTTTCTTCTTGGTTGAAGCGGCAGTGCTGCAGCATCTTGAAGGGAAGCACGGACTTGGTCGGTGAGCAAGTCCGCGATTCTCGAGAAGCGCTTCCGTCTTCCTCGGAAGCGCTGCAGTGCAAAAACGGATGTAGAAAGAATCAGTCCGGAATCGGCCGAGAAGTGGACTTCCAGCATGCAACAAAAACGAGGCTCTTGACAGTCTAGACGGTGAAAAAACCCATGATGAAAAGTCTTTGAGACGAGATCTGTAGAGACCAATACCTTTGCATTGCTCTGTAGAGCCTCTACTAAAGGCAGTAGAGGCCAATGCTTTTGCACTTTATTATTTGTACTTTGTACTACTACTATTTAATCAGCGACCACTCGCTGAAGTAG
Source organism: Branchinecta lynchi (assembly GCA_023053575.1). Lineage (NCBI taxonomy): Eukaryota > Metazoa > Arthropoda > Branchiopoda > Anostraca > Branchinectidae > Branchinecta > Branchinecta lynchi. The sequence continues at coordinate 9,186,684 of JAKZAP010000009.1, read as the reverse complement.
GCCGGGTAAAGGGCATAGCGCACTTAGGTTTAGGTCTTTTTTTTTTTAGGTTAGGCATAGGTTTGTGTCTGTCCACTAAATGAAATAATAAATATTGAGCCTTTCCTTTTCTCTTTCAGTGAGTTGGCGGAGGACACCGAAATCGGCGGATACAAAATTCCGGCCGGAACCGCAATAGAATGCTCGTCGTGGGAGATTCACCACGATCCGGATATCTGGCCAGAGCCCTACAAGTTTGATCCCTCCAGGTAAGGTCGCTTAAAGCACAAGACGCAGTAGATACGGTTATGAACTAACATATACATAACATACGCATCTTCTTTGAAGCTCTGCTCCAGCCCTGTATCCAGAAATTTATTTCGGGGAGGGTGCCTGCCGGTTGGACAAAAAAGTACAAAAAAGACATAGATCAGAGGGAAAAGCCTATAAAAATAACTATTTTGGTGTTTCCGGGGGGGGGGGGCAACCCCCTAACCCCCGCTGGATACGGCCTGCTCGTTTTCTCAGAGATTATGAAATCGGGACAGACTGACATTATCCGGAATTCTTATAATTAAATCTTGTCTTAGTATTATTGTATCAAGTCAGCTACGAGCCAAGTGTTTCAGCCATGTTTTGACACAAGGAATAGTTGCGTTTTTGTTCGACTTTTCACTCGCCTTTTGACGGCTTTTTACTTTTTTTGTGTTTTCGTAAAATGGTCTTACGTGCTGTCTGACAATTTCCCGTTTTTGTCAAAAAGGCGAACGTCGACTTTCGCGTTTCCCCTCCGCTTCTTGCAAAAAGGCAAACTTGGTAGGTGACCAGGTTACGCTCTCCTTTTGGCTTTTTGCCTCGCTAATTTAGCTAGTTTATCCCAAAATCCATCAAAAGAGGAATTTGATTCAAAGTAAAAATCAGTATTTCGAGACTGTCTCGGATTTTGAAGATGAAAAATTTGAAGTGCAAGTTAAATACAAATAAAATGTCATTTGTCAAAAAAGTGTTTTCATCCGAGAAAAGTGAAAAGTCCTTAGTAGTAACGGCAACTTGCGAAAACGCGAGAATGTTAAAAAAGGCCTGAAGACGATAAAAAGCCAAAGCTGAAAAGGGAAAGGCAAAAGCCGAACACAAACGCAACTAATGTCTTATTTAAGTGGGAGTCGTTTTTCTTTATTTCATTTTCCTTTTCTTCTTTTGGGATACCTCAGACGGCTATGAGAGTTATGCAAAACTCCGGACGCCGTAACCTAGCGGGGAAAAGGTACAGAACAAACTGATCCAGATTACGTTAAAGACGTATTATCATACAATGGACTTTTACCATGGCAAATGAACATGAAAGTGGTTTCCGAAACCCTCTGTAGCTCAGTGGTAAAGCAGTGGCCTACTAAGCTGAAGTTCGTGGGTTCAAATCCCGCCTGGGAAGCACTTCTGTGTTTCAGTTTTAAATAATAACAATGTACAACTTTAATTGTAACTAAATTATTGTGTGCGATCAGCGTACATGTACAGACAATCATAAACAAGACAGGATCAGCTTTCTACACATTTTATTTCACGGTTGAGGAAAACATTACTGACGCCATCTATCCTCTTAGATTTGAGCCAGAGAGGAAGAAAGAACGCCATCAGATGGCGTGGATGCCATTCGGTGCCGGACCAAGACAGTGCATAGGTATGCGCTATGCACTTCTGGAAATCAAAATGGCACTTTGCAAACTTTTGCTTCAGTTCAGGCAAGCTAAAATTCTATATTTATTGATAACTAATGCGTGTTACACCATCCGTCTCCCGACGTGGATGAGCTACTATAACTATGCCCGATACCCTTACATTGTTTTTTCCACGCACTAGCCAGATTGTGTTTTCAGATAAACTTTTGGTGTCTTTTGGCGAACCGCAGGGGCGGTACTTGCCCAAACCTTAGTTCTGTTTTTGCAGATACCATGGTATCTTGATACCACGGTCTAAAGTTGTTTTCGCAGTTATCGTGGTATCTGATACCACGATCAAAAGGCGTTTTTTATCTTGGTATCTGGCCAGTTATCATGTTATCTGATAGTCATATACCACGGTCTGATCGTGGTATCTGAAAGTCATCTCACTTTCATCAAATTTTGTCAAATTAGTGAGAAAGAAGTTTAGCCCTTACTGATGTGACTGGATATCAGTTTTTCTTTTCAGATGACTTCGAAAAGTTCAACTTCGGCAATAGTCATTTACATAACAACCGTGTATCAGTTACTAGAGTAACTGCAAAAACTACTAATGTAGGTTCAGTTACCGTGGTAACAGATATCATAGTATCTGCAAAAACGCAACTCTTAGCTTGCCAAAGAGTGGCTGCAGCCACCTGTCACACAATCGACAAGAAAGAGAGACCAGTGACAAGTTGACGAAGAGCAGCTCCGCAACAGTGACCCATTATATGTTCATATTCTTTATATAAACGCGTTCTTCGCGGCACAGTTGTGGGCCTCACACGTTCGAATGTTTCTCGTGGAAACACGATTGTGTGCCAAAAGGGTCCTCGTCAAGCTGTTCCGACGAAAAATTTATCTCAAAGTAGTAGTATGAAGTTGTACGAAAAAGCAGCATGTAGTACTAACTGATGCTACTACATGCTTCTACTTCAAGGCTACCGTGTTCCTGCATTCTACTGCATGCTACTATTAGCAAGACTGGGTGCTACCGGATACTACTGCTTAAGACTGGCCCAGTCTGAGTCACATTAAATGATAGTATTCTTTACTATTACATATCAATACATGCAACTTTTTCGTACAACTATCATACAACTAGGCAGACTAAAATTTTTTCATCAGGGTTGAATATTAGGAAAAACATTAGGAACCGGATGAAACGAACCTGGATTGCAGGTTCCCGTCTTCCGGTCCCTGGCGTCGACCCTTGCCAAGAAGGGCCGAAATATCGCTGCCAAAGCACCGTAGCTGACTATCTGTGTTTCTCCATTGTTTGAGTCCATGCTTCCCAGTCACCGTGTGCCCAAGGAGTATTTATGCCGAAACTCCAATTTTGTCTGTTTTTTGGCGTATTTTAAATGTCTAAAAAATTTAAAAAAAGTTAAATCCAGATTAATAACTGCTTTTTCTTTGCTTTTGGCGGTGTTTTGTATGTCTAATCAAAGGAAATCCAGATTAAATCTGAAAAAACTTCACGCCCTTACCATCCTGTGCAATAAGGATTCTAATTTTTCTGTAGATTTTGCTTGACAGAGTAGTTAATTTTGATTTTCAGACCTTATTTGCAGCCCAATTTGAATTAAGTAAAAATTCAGTAATGAATGGTAACCAATTGAAACTACCGTTAAATGGTAAAGAACGGGACCTAAGAAATTCCACTTGGATTACCGAGAGGAGCCGGGTTGAACCAAATAGTGGATTTGTACTGCAGAAATACTAAACTGAATAAAGGAGGAACAGATCGGGACCGGTATAACAACCGAATTTCGTAATGGGATAAACTCTGCCAAATTTTGAGCCACAAAATCGATAACCACCTCGACAGTTGTTTGTCCAATTTGAGCCACAAAACTCGTGGGCTACAAAAAACAACCTCCGGAAACACTTTTTTCAAGCCACAATCATTTGCGGGATCGGAGAAAAACGCATTAAGACACTGTGGATACAATTCTTCGTGTAAGCTTTACTTGCTGTTAATTAGTTCTGTATTTCGGATCTTCCCTATGTAACATTTCCATTTGAAAACCCGAAACGACGCCTCAGTCCACCCTTGGGTTTCTGCGAAAAGGCGCCTATGGGGTAAACTTAGCATTTAGTGAAGAAAGAATTTAAAAATAACCTATAATACTAGTGCATAGCAGAAAATCCATTTCTCCATCCTAGGTGTGACCCTTGCTTGACCATGAATTTAGGACATAATGAGGGCTATAACTATATCCGAAAGATCTGCATCCTTACGCTACAACGTTCCAAATGTATACAAGGTCTTGAGTACAAGCACCCTCAGCATTCACGGAGCACAGTCGCGGAATTTTGCTTCCGAATTAGTTCCATGAACTGACCCACTAGCATTTCCTCACAATGAAAATGCTTCGCAGGTTTTCCTACAAATCTATTCAGGCAAATAAAACAAAATCCAAGTTAAACTATGTAAATTTCCAAATAGTTCAAAAATACCAAACTCTGTCTGTCAGTGGGGCAAACTGTCCCTGCGACAAAATGGTCCATGGGAGGAATCGTCAGTGAAGAATTAATTCCGACTTTTTAAGACCAGATTAAACTTTTGAAAAATCTTCAGGTTCATGCCAAGCGAGAAGACCGAAACTTCCCCGGAACTGAACATGATTCCATCAGTGACGACGAACCCCAAGAATGGAGTGTGGTTGAAGGTAGAGAACCGCGTTTAATGTAATTATCTTGGAATAAAATTTGTTTTTCTTATTACTTCCTTCTTCCGTTATCTGCTCCCTAGTCTTCCAACGTTTTCGCTGATTCTCGTCGTTCCCTTGACTGTTTTCCTTTTCCACCCTTATGCTTGTCCTTTTTCTATTTCTTTCTCCCTCATTTCATTCTCCAGTTTCTCCTGATCTTCTTCATTGACTTCCGCCAGCTTGCGGTTTATCTCTTCTTGAAGTCGCTTCAGTTCTTCCTTTTTCTGTTTTTCCTCTTCTAGTTTCAGCATTTCATCTTCCTCTCGTTTTGCCTCCGCCTCTTTCGATAGTGATTCATTCCACTCTTTTTCTATGTCTTCTGCATTTTTCTTCAGCCAGGAAAATTTTGGAGAACCCTCTAGCGGCGAGCTGGGACGGTGGGCGTAGACCCTTCAACATAATTACGAGGTTAGAGGCCGTTGCTTTCGGTTCAAGCGCGGCTCAAAGGGCGATTCTGGCGGTCTGGAAAGCTCCGCGAGCTTATGCGCCAGCTGTTCTTGCGACTGCGGCTAAAAGTCGCTTCGCTTTCCAAAGCTGATCTCGCGCTCCGCTATTTTCCGCCAGCACTTGGAAAGCGAATCCACTTCGCGAGTCGAAAGTGATTTCTGCAAATCAGCAAGAAGTTGTAAGGGGGCAACTGAGGCTCAGCGACTTTTTTTTTTGTTCTTGCACTCGGCGGATTCTCGCTGTGCTTTTCGGAAAGCGAATCCAAGAGATCGCCAGAATCGCCCTCAACTATAGTGGGTCCTCCACTAACAATCGCGAGGCTGTCGTAACCGTGTTCGCCCAGACCCAGCGTGCTCTTATTGGATGATAATCGCTAAAAGGGAAACACGTCGAAACGGCCGCTTACTTGTAAAAAGTACACACTCTCTTTAGCCGTATTTTCAACATTGCAGTTTCTTTCGCGGATTTTTAAGCTTACGGCTATGAATAGCACAGCCGTATTAATCGTATCAACGCAAAATTTTGGTGGCGTCACTGAAAAACTGAGGCTATTGAGAAATCTGTATCCATATTCCAACACTGTTATTTAGTTCGTTCTGATGGGAGAACCGAGGCAGTACAGGCAAGCTTTCCAGTTTTGTAGTTATGTGTCGACATGCGGGCCGTAGGATACAAAAGTCTTTCGCCCTTTTTTTGAATCGACCGTGTAAAAGTAGCCTACAGCTCTTACCAGAAATACTTTTTCGTGATTAAAATAGTCCGGAAATACGGTTTTATAAAAAAAAATATGGAAACTTTTGTTAGAGCTTGTCGGCTGTGGCCGGTATTCGCGCAAAAATGTGTTTCTCGCGGAAAATTTAAAACCATTGAATCGCCGTGATTAAATGTCGTGCATTGTAGTGCAAAATCGGAGAAATCCCGAATGGTAACGCCTTTCCTGACTTGTCAAGACAAAATAAAAGTTAGAGTCTGGGATCCCTGGGAAATCTCGGCTATCGCTGAAAAACGAAAAAATATCAAAGAAAGTGCTTCACAAGGATTTTATGAAGAGGGAAATTTCAGAGGCTAGAATTTTGTCGTCACTGGAGGGGGGGCGGGGGGTGTAAACATTGAAAAGAAAGAGGGGCCCATTGAAAGCAAAATCAGGGCGGATCGGATAAAAAGTTTTTTTAGAATTAGAGTTGCCCGGAAAAGAATGGACTGAGGAATTACAGACGAAGGAATTTGTGCTGGAAGTACTTTAAGGATTCAAAGACTGAAATACTTACAAGTCCCCAGTGCTGACCGTCGTAATGTTTCCAAGCCCCGGAAGTATCCCATTGATGTAGACGTCATCTATTCCCATGAATGGCACAACTCTTCCAAGTTCCAGAAGCTTCCTAGCTGCATCCCTTCCGATGATCACAGCAGGTCCTAAGAAGTAGTCAGGGTAGAAATCGAAAGGGTAGAAGTCAGTTGGAGTGCCCCACTTCGAACTCGCTGAAAAAAATGGTAGCTTTGATGGATAGCGCGGATTGCTAATTTCTTATCCTGGTGAGCGACGTGGAATACTGCTTTTCTTTTCTTATCTTTCTTTTATCATTTTTGGCTATTTGTATATTTGGCTAAGGAAACATTTGTCTTTCAGCCAGCCAAGACACAATGTAGTAGAATAGGCGATATGTGGGTTCATTAGTTGCGATTTTGGTCTCAGTTGTGCTCGAGATTTCTCTCACAGTCCGCCTATTTCGCGTTTTGATAGATGAAGCCAATACTCCTTTTTTGCGGTTTTGCCAAATACGAGAACGGGGAAAGTTAAATTCCGCAGAATCGATGATTTGTTTGAAAATAAAGAAAACACCACTTGGGGGTTGAGAAGTGAGAACTGAGACTGTTCTCGGCATACCTGGCGATGTCAAAGAATTCTGACATGTACAAGAACTGAAATGCCCAAATTGGCCCTTCCAGTCTTCCACTTGCGATTTCGCACGAACAACTGAATCCAACGCTTGTTCATTGGAATATTAAGTTGCGTTTCTTCGGTTGTAGTTTCGGTGCAGTTTCACTATATTTTGACGTACTTTTTTTTAGTTATTTAAGTACAGTATCTGAAGTGTACCTGAACAAGGCGAAATTTTGTACGAACTAGGAAAACAAGAGTGAAACTGCACCGAAATTTTAGAACGCGACTTTAGACCAAATGAATTCAAATTTGAAAAAGATTGTTCAAGTGGGACTGCGAATGATGCCTTGGACAATGCCCTGTGAAACTCGCATGTCGTCCATTGTATTATTATTCACATAATGTCAGCACAGTAACGCCGACTGGGAATCTGAATTTTCTCCCTTCGATAAAGAACTACCTTGCATTATTATTATTAGAACTTATAAATACCTGACTGATAGATATGGCTTTTCTTTTTCTCGAAACCACCGTGGTAAAATTCAATTTTGTCGAGGTGTCAATGTATGGATTGCAAAGATTAAAAATCTTCACGAGTGACGGTACCGACGTTGTTTGATATCGCAAATGTCACATTTCATTTCCTTCAGTTTGGGAGTGCCACTTAAATGTAATATGTCTTGCAAATATCTTGGTTATGTTCTTTATTGGATAAAGATTCTTCAGGCGTCATTGTTTAAGATTTTAGACTATGGTGGATAGATGTCTCGACCAGAGTTTCTGCCCTACCCCACCGAATGGCCGGATAGCCCAATAATTTTTGGCATCGTCATCAGTGCCGTACGGAAACATTGAGATTTTTTGTGCTTTAGGTCTTATAAAGACAATCCGGATCGGCTCCTCCCGGACTGGAAGTCTTGCCCGGTTTTTTTCGGCAGCATCATAAGTTCCATGTGGAAAAGTTGAGATTTTCAGATTAATGAGGAAGGTTCAGAATCCCGACCGGGAACTATTGATCTTGTGTTCGCATGACTATAATGATATGTAGAGGATCGTCCGTGAAAACCTAACTTTCTGAATGCATGAATGAATGAATGAATTTATGACGCACTGCCCAAGGGCGTAAGTGCAGTTCTGTCCGCACCATAAATGATCAGTACGAAAAAGTAAGCCGTGGTAAACAGTAAAACCCTGCTAGTTTCTAAACCCGTTCAGCCGCTGATTCTGGAAGAACAAATGGGTAAAAGTGAAGGTTGTTTTGCTCTTTGTTGCTGCGTTGCCCCCTCTCACCTCTCATCGGTTTTGCTTTTCTCATCATCCGTCCAAACATCTGTCTCGTCGACTTTTCTTTATCCAGTATCTTCTGCTTCACTTCATCGTAGGCTGAGGGATTCACCATGATGTCATCATCGCATTTCATGATATACTTCGCCTGCGGGCAGAACTCCTGCACCCAGCGTAGCAGCAACATATGCTTTAAGGTCAGCTTGTGATACTGATCTAGCATCTCGACTCGGATCAAGTCACCGCTCGAACTCGCTTCACTCATAAGGTCACGGTTCACAGCTTCAATCATGCTTTCTCCACTTATAAATGCAACTCGAACGTTGTTAAACCGTTTCTCGATCTCTGCACCCCACGTGTTTCGTATTGCGTTTCTCTTGTCACTGTTCTTTGGGGCTGAATGAGCAATGATTATTAGTTCTATAGCATCAGAGCCACAAACGCTTTCTGCCACGGCGGGGAATTTGAATTCATCGTAATGCTGCATTGCCAGGTTATCAGGAAGGAACAGAGTGTGCCCCTTGGCATGTATGAAATAACGGCAAGCTAAGCGTATATTTACGTTGAGTTGAAAAATTGGGCTATCCGTGCACATTCGTTTCACTTTTTCTTCTAACGATATTTCGCTGGCAAATTCCTTGAAACGCACCGAAGGAACAGATGCTCTATTTGAATCTAGTCCATTTGCTCTCAAGTTTCTCCCGTCATTAAAGCGGTAGTATCTGTCGGCCGAGGCCAAGAACGCGCCGTATAAAAGAGCAGATGCACATACACAGGACAAGAGAAGGCGAAAAAGATGCGTTTGCAAAACCATTATACATGTGCCCATACTTCACTGAGCATCTGGGATCACATTTCCATCATTCTAAGAGCGTGTTCCACCCTACTTATTGTAGTTACTACGCACGACGTCGCGAATTTTGGCTTCTTGGAATCAAGACTGGAACACATTTTTCTATTTTCGACAAAATATCATGTCACGGGGTAATCCGACCAATCACGTACGAAGATTCGTAGTTACCACGCTCCCGAGCATGGTAAGCAAATAGTTACTATCAGTTACTATTTCGAGAAGGTTGGAACGGTCAGCGTAGTAACTTTTTACGAGGTTGGGAGAAAATGTTGTTAGAAGGGTGGGACACGCTCTAAATCGCCAATATTATACCAAATATGATGATAAAAGTTACTGTTCTTGAACTCGATCTCCAATTGTTGCATACATATACCTTCAGACCATGCTGACCGCAAATCATGATCGACTGAGCTGAACGGATATGTCAGCTGAATATACTCGAGTGATATTTCGGCCCTTGTTGGGATGGGTCCTCCTTAGGCTCAAACTTGAAAAGTTACCCTGCGAAAAAATTCAGGCTCAAAGCTAGAAAAGTGAACCTGTGATGTTACTTTTATCACAACCTGTGACATTATTTTATCACAGGTTCATGTTTCTAGTTTTGAGCCTGAAGAAGACCCTTGCCAAGAAAAACTGAAACTTCGCTCGAAAAAAAAAATTAGTTGACGTATCCGTTTAGAGCAATCAACTGTTAATTGTTCCCTTTGAAAGGACATTTCACGGTCGTCAACAAATTGAATGAAAATATTACGCACTAAAGCAAACCGCATATGTTGATTAAAGTAAGTAAACTAAAAGTCGATACCGATTAAGCTTCGTCTTTTCAGACAACATTCCGATAATTCACATTTTTTTTAAAGTCAGAAAAATTTAGCACTGACATGTATCCGAATGTGGGATTTGGGAAATTTCCTGTTCCATTGTTAGGTTTGTCAGGTTCGCAGGTGGCTCCTAGTTTTTTGGAATTCAGTGATTTATTACCTGTGTCCGTGAACAATTGTTTTTTACAACAATTGTCCCTGAGCTTGGTCACATTTTGCTCATTTCCTGCTTTTTGGGTTGCAAAAAGTCGAAAAAAGAAAAAGAACAAGATACAACTAATTGTGAATGTTGCCGTTTTAAATTCAGCAAAATAGCTTGCATAATTATGTTACAGGAACCCTAATTGATCACTAATTGCAGTCTGCTCATAATCCCCAAGCTGCCACAAAGCCCATCAAATCTCATGTCCCCTAGATATTTTCTGTTGTTTCTTGAATAGGCGGCTTTTTGAGCCCAGTGTGACCATGCTTTATAGTTCGACCATCAGGTTTACCCAGTCAAGCTGAAGAAATCTAAACTTTTTGAATGGGGGTGACAATAGCTGCGTTCGTTGCACTCCGGGCTGTCTCTACTGTTTTGTCACCAGTGTCTGGTTCTTCTCTTATAACACGTTTTATGGTTCACCTGTGAGTTGATGAAAACTTGCTAACTCCTCGCTGAAGCCGGGCTCCCGAGCAGGTTCTGGTTAGTCCGCACCGGTGAGGTAAAACCGGACACAGGTTAGTTTAAAAACGGGTTATAAGACTGATGAGTACTCACCAGTGGATGCAAGAACGGCTTATAAGAACAAATCGGAGACCACCGGTGAGAACTCCCGTGACAAAGAACGATACACTATATGACTAAGTCACTAAAACGAATCCTCAAAACTGACTGAAACCTTATGTGAACCAATCAACTACGTTTGTTGCGGTGACCATTCTGGCTCCGCTAAGCACACGGCGATTCTTCATCGACAATAATAGTTAGTGATCAAGACTATTCACTTTCCACGACATTTTGCAAAACTAGTGGAACGCAAGACGAGCTTCCGAAACGATGCGTGCTTCAGCCGAGTCGCAAGAACACAGGGCGGATAAGCCGGTGGAGATTTCAAGACCGCCGGAATCGACATTTCTTAAGCGCGAAAGCTCATGCAACAAATACTTGTAAAAGCAAGACATAACAAGCGGTTTCAACTTCATGATAAGAATATAAGTCAATCTGGCTATAGAGGAATTTGGAAGATTTACCTTTAATTTCTTACACAAATACGGAATCTAAAACAGAGAGTTTTCAACCGTGCCAGCCAAAGGTCGACAATCCCACCTAGCTTCACTAGATAACTTAAGTTAGTCTTACCTCGCATTGGATGAGGTCGGGACAGCTTTCTTCCATACATTATTGAGGTTGGACCACCCACGCTGAATATAGTCCTCTTCAAAACGTCATACACTCTCGGGTTCACCATTATATCGTCGTCGCACTTCATGACGTACTTGGCTTGGGGACAAAATTCCTTAACCCAGCGCAAAAGCAACATGTGCTTTAAAGTCAATTTCTCATACTTATCAAGCGTTTCAGTAATTATCAGATCTTCTTTATTCTCGGCTTCCTCCAGACTTTGTTTATTCAAAGCACTGTACATCGTTTCCCCAATCAAAAAGGCTACCCTGACGTCATCATATGCTTCCATAATTGCCGTACCCCACGTTTGCCTTATCGCGTCTCGCTTTCTCCGATTGGTTGGCGCAGAGTGCGCGACGACCACAAGCGTTACATCGTCGTTCTTGCAGACACGTTCTGCAGTGGCGGGAAATTTGAAGTGGTTGACATGCTGCATTTCAAATGTTTCACTAAGAAAAGTAGTTGAATCGCAGTTGTAATTGTAATAAAGGCATGCAATGTGGATGTTTGGGTTGGCGTTAGACTGAGGGTCGGCACAGATGCGGATAATATTCTCAATGACAATTTCGTTTCGATCCAGCTGATTGTTTTCTCGGTGTTCCAAAGAGTGTTGTGACTCTTTGAAGGATAGGAAGTAGCGACGCGACAGCATAAGAGTGCTAAGGATCGCAGTTATGATACAAACTACTACTTTAAAGTGACTCGCCATTACGTACTGTGTCCATACGATTCTGTAAGCAGTTTTATTTACACTCACTCGTTCAGTACACTGTCGTCACTTTATTACTTGGCACTAAACTGTTCCACTCCAGAACATTTGACGCTTTTTCTCACATAACCGAAACTGAAGTATTCAAGTATCTTCGGCTTTTCCAGTGATTTTTTTTTTAACGAAACACAATACTTTTCGTTATTATAGTCTCATTTATCCAATACACCGAGTCGCCTACCCTCTTTCTGTTAACGTGTTTTTGTCAAGCTCTTAGTTGTGCACTTTTAAACTGAATCGAATATTCTTGTCCATGTAAAAAGACAAACATGACCTCGCATATCCTCTTGCCCAAAAGCTTTACGCGAGGAGTTGTCTGTACTGCGCTTTCAAACTAAATCGTATATTCGTATCCCCGGTACCTGACAGCCACACATGGACCCGGAGATTTATTACTTGGACAACATTTCTATCCGTGAGGCTATAACATTTCTGCTTGTAATTTGCTGAAATTAACGATGTAGAAGTCTGCTATTCATTCACCCATCAATAACCTATTTTACTACCGTCTGCTTTGACTATATCTCTCACTTTGAAAGTTGTGTTTGTTCTGAAGACAGTTATGCCCATCCAATTACTGTTCATTTTTGAATATTGACTGATTACTTGAACATTCTGTGTATATCTGTAAGATAGGCGTGTTGGTCCATTTTTCAGATAACTCCCTGCTGAAGACCCGCATGCTAAGAAATACTGGAACTTGCTGAGGTAAACCCTAAAGTAGTAGAAAATGAGCTTCACTACTTGGAATACTGGGCTACGCCGCTTCCTTAACTGCCAGGTCCTTCTTTGTTCTCGAAACCTAGAATTTTGACCGTCTACTTGATTACTCCCTTTTCCAAGATTGGCTTTTACGACAACCTCTGTATCCTGCGGCCAGGAACAATTCGAGAGGAGATGCCCCCCCCCCCCACACACACACCGTGAATCAGAGAATCATACTCCAGTCGTAAGCAGTGTTGCCAGTGGTCGCATAATTTCACGATTTCTCACAGGTTTTGACTTCTCTCCAGATTCGCAGCTGTGAAATTTTTGTCACGGAAATCGCACTCACGCCAAAAATGTCTCAACTTCTGCGATTCGAAGCATTTTGGCCAATTTCAAGGCAACTCTTTTCGAGAAAAAGAATGTTACTACTCATACAAGTATTAGCATTAGTATTATAAAAGCAAATCGCATTTTTTGCGGAAAATGTAACAGGTTCCGCGAGAGAAAAGCGGCAACATTGGTAGTAAGGTATTTGTTCTTTCCTTGTATTTTAGTGTTTCCTTCTCCTGTTCTTTTCTTCAGTCTACTACTTGTGCTCTTTGGTGGGTAACACATAAATTGCAATCATTATCGCATTATTTGTCGCTTCTGGTCGAGTCCTTTAAAAGTATTTATTGATCAGTTACTACGTCTGTCTTAGAGCATTGACTGACAACTGCAGGGCCTGTTCTCAGTGAAAAGTTTGTAATCTTAATGCCTGAATAAGCAATTTATGAGGCGCTTCCTTTGGTATAGAAAGAAAAATTAAATAAGAGAGAAATATACAAAATGATAAGCAATGAGAATGGCGAGCGCTGAGGTGATGATCGAAAACCCATGGCCCTAGAACAACATGTTATCGAAAAAAAAGAGTCACCCCCTTGACTATTTGAAGAACGTCACCCAGGTGACGATCGGCAAATCAATAGGAAATCAGCGGGAGAGAACCCAAAGAAGAAAAAGCTGAACTCATGCTAAGGATTCCTGATTCTGGATGATCAGGATTCCTGATGATGAATTCTTGATTTGATTGCTGCCAGACTTCTAGAATAGCCTTGATTATAGTAGTTTGATTCTACTATTGGGTATTCAAAAGATGGTGAGTCTTCGAGCAGCTTCACAGGAGTTGTAGTGCAACCCGAAGAGATCACCCTGGACTATCCTAGTCTAGTCTTCAGATTGTGCCTAACTATGGCGTTCATCCCACCTGGCATGTCTCTCAAGCACATACCTACTGCTATCCTATCTGGAGTACCGCTTGTGTTTGTACAGTCGTTTAAGTATTTGGGATATACTTTCTGCAGTTCACTTAGAGACGACCTCCATTGCTCCATGCTGCCTCCATGTTTCAGTGGTGTCCCGATCACTGTGTGTCCGTGCTAATATCCTTATTAGAAAGTTCTCTAGTTGTGATTCTTCAGTTAAAACTTTCCTTTTCAGGGCTTACTGTACTCCACTGTATTGTTTGTCACTAATCCACTCTACATCTGTGAAATGCGAGAATACTTTTAGGGTTCTTTATAACAATTCATTCCGGTGGCTACATGGTCTACCTTGGAACTGTAGTGCTTCCGGGATGTTTGTCTGTGAGGGTCTTCCTTCTTTTGGGGAACTCAGGCGTCGGTTTATCTTCTCTCTCCAGACCCGGATCCTTCGGTCCAGTAATCCACTCCTTGTGATTCTCTCGGGCCCAAACATGCGGCTATCCTTACCTGTGTGGATGGCATGGAACCGTGAGCTGTATTCAGCATTTGATGTTGGGTAGATTAATGTTTTTAGTTGTTAATATTTATTGGTTGTTTAGTATTGGATGTTTAGTATATTGGTTGTTTAGTATGGCCCAAGTTGGCCGTTTTATTAGATCAAATAAATAAATAAATATGAGAGTGTTCAAACCTTTAAACAATAGTAACTAATAGTTACCATTTTTGTTCCTACGGCTACATCACAAAAATTTACTAGGCTACACTGGCCGTGCCAACCTTCTTGAAATAGTAACTAATAATAACTACTTGCTTACCATGCTCGGGAGCATAGTGAGCATGGTAACTACGAGTCTACCATGCATCTCTGCACATCTCTGTAACTTAATTGGTTGGATTCGCCTGGGGAATTAGATCTTGCTGCTAAATAGAACAATCATTCCAGCCCATGTTCCAGCCTTGACGCAAGAAGCCAACATTGTGGCAGGTGAATATGTATTCTTGCAAATTCGATTTGAGGTTGGAACACGATTGCAGTGCTTCCACTCCTCCCGATTTCTCGGGAGATCTCCCAGCTTTTTTGGAAATCTCACGACCAAAATTTTCTTCCGATAATGTTTGTCGTTTTGCCGAAATTATAATAAGGTTATAATTCTTGAATTTCACAACTGAGGTTTATACAAAGTCTATTCAAAAGCAGAGGTATGCCCGAGTTGCAAAATTCTAGCCTGCGGTGCATGGTATCAACATTATACATTATTTGGTTTTGTACAAATACATCTCTATTTAGATAAGTAAATTTATATTTTTTTAATTCCTGCATGGCAAGGTACAACATACATCTTCTTTGTAAGCATCGAGAGAAGATGGTCGATTAAAACTCTGATCACTGCCATTTTATTTGGGATCCCAAAAAGATGTGATCATGAATGTTTCCGAAAACTTCACCCGCTGCGCCTTCGATCGAGATTTTCGAGAGTTTTAGAATTAGGATTTGAGAAAAATTATAAACTGGGTCTGTGTGGGAAATAGTTGAATTTTGGCAGAAAAAAGCCGGATTCAAAAATTTCGCCCAAGACGCTCGCTTTAATATAGTCTTGGAAGCTGCTGTCAAATCCTCGCTCTCTCTGGTTTGGAATATTTCTGGAAATCCTCGGAATCTCAGGGTTTGACTAAGTTTAAAAGCCAGAATTTGCATGGGAAACATTTTTACGGAATGCGAACTTAAAAATGTTTGCATGGGGCTCTCACAGTTTAATCTCGTCTTGGGTACAGAAGTTATAAACTGCTGCTGCAATGGTTTCCAATAATATACTTGTTCATGTAGCCTTCGCAGACTCGATGCCTAGTAGCTGTCTAATCACTTTTCTTTCTGCCCTTTAGTATTGCTGATTGTACTTAATACGTTTCAATTTTGCATTTCAATATTTGAAACAAACAAAAAGCTCGAATTATAAGTTTCGAGGATTCGGTAGAATTTCTAGGAGATTGGTGAACTTTTTTGGCTCTCCTCCCCCCCCCATCTCAAAGAAAATGAACTTTGGACGCCCCCGATGACGCTGACGCTCAGGGTGTCGCAAGGGGGCGGTGCAGCACCCCCCACCTTTTAGAGATGCCAAAAGTTTCGGTCCAGAGGCCCAAAGTTTTACTAAAATGGTTCTGTATTTTTTCGATAGAACAACTATTCGATATATTTACAGGGATTCGTTAGTTGTACAGAATACTAAATAGGCTATCGGTAAGAAAAACTTCCGTAATCGAGATTCGGTATAGTTGCCAGTATTCTGTAGTTATGACAAATTTGGTGTGAGAATTTACTGAAACATCTGGTTATTTTTCGGTGCCAGAACTATTCGGTATACTTATGGAGATTATCGTTACATGGTATCCCGAATAAGCTATGGGTTCAGAACTATTCGGAATAGCAACTGGGATTCGGTAATTTGTTCGTTATAGTTGCCAGGATTCGGGAGTTCTCCCGAACCTCGAAACTTGGAAGAGGTCGAGTGAAGCACTGGTCGCGGACAAAAGGGATGATCTGTGATTTCATTGATAGTCCTTACTTTTATTTGGATCCCCAAAATAAAGTCTAATCATAAATATTTCGAGAATTCCGCCTGCATCGCTTTTCGTAATATTCTCTATTTTCTGGAAGGGCGCAGATTTCGAAACATTAAAAAGTAGAATCCGGCAAAATAAAATCTCGCCTGCGCTGCTCACTTTATGTGATTATGGGTAGTATTGACTAGACTACCGTTGCTGCTGCTGCCGGAAAGTTGCTTCATCCTGTTCTTGGAACTTCTTAGAGTCTCGGCATTTAATCCACGAAACAATGATAGAATGTGTAAGAGAAGCAGTTCACTTTTAGCCTAAAAAAAACTGGATTCCGAATAAATTTAGCCTGGGGCACTCGATTTAATTTTCTATTATCTTTAATAGATAGAGTTGTTGCTGGAATCATGCTCGGCAATATATTCTTCCAGTGGGCTTCGTCAAAATGCCGCCTAATAGTTGGCTTATCGTCTTTTCATGCTGCCCATTAATGTTACTCTTCCTACGTAATCCTTTCTGTTCCGTAATTTAAAGAGGATTCTAGGATTCGGTAAAATTTTTGAGAGATTGAGTAAAAATTTTTCAACGCCTCTGCTGACGCCTGATGGTTGCTTTGACAACTAAGGGATAAATTGCTGGAAAAATGGTAAAGTGACGATTTAAATCCTCTACTTTCGATCTTCCTACTGTCCCCAAGGTGATAAAAGGTCAGGTTTCCAATGGATTTTCAGTTCTCACGGGGCGCACCCATTTCGTAAAACTGCACAGAGAAATCGACTAATTTTCAATCCAGAAATCCGCGTTGTTTCTGAAATTTGCAAAATCTGGGGAAGCCGTAGAAGCCAGGGCGGCCTCTACGGAAACGGAAAGAGAAATTTTCAGTAGCAAATTTTAGAGGTGTAAATCGAAAGTTTTCTGTCAGCATGGCTATCAAACTGGTCAAATACTAAAATGTGTCATTTAGGCATCGAAACTAGAAGTACGAGGAATTATATGAGTATTTTCACATGCTAACAAGTTGAATGCAGTTACTCAATGCCTTTTTTGTAAAAAAGCTAACTCTAAAATTGCTTTGTCAGACATAATCACTGTTTTAAAACTACCGATTTTCTCCCCGATTTCTTAAAATTATCTCCTGAAAATCTCCTGATTTTTTCGAAGCAGTTCCTGATTTCCAAAAAAAGAAAGTGTAAGCACTGCATGATTGTTCGTTTCAGTACTTGTTTTGGTGGGTTTGTAAATTGTGGGTTTGTACCACGTATTTCTAAAGTTCCCTTAAGTGACCCATCATGCATACATAGAGCGCGTCCCACCCTATTTGCCGTAGTTTCTATTTGACGGTGCAAAACGGATAAGTCAGCTATATTTTATTCGAGCTATTTTTCGGCCCTTCTTGGCAAGGGTCCTCTTCAGGCTCAAGCCGCTAAACTGGAAAATGAACTGATTCGCAGTCAGCTTGGGCTGAAGGAACATCTTATCGTAGTTTCTATGTATGACCTCACGGGATCCTAGCTTCTTGGTATCGAGGTTGGAACACAGTTTGCATTTTTGGCAAAATATTGTGCAGCGGGCTGATTGGACTAATTATAATAACTAACATTAACCATGCTCCGGCAACATGGTATCGAAATGGAAGGTCACCCGTTTGACGATTTGAAAAATGGGTGATGACCTAAATCAAACGGAATGATTAATCAAACAGAAAATCAGCGGTAGACAACTCAAAGAAGAAGAAGCTAAACTCTTGATGTAGTTGCTGCCAGGGATTCCTGGATCTTAAGAGTTTCCTAACGAAAATTTCTAGAATAACCTTGATTATAGTAGGCTGCTTCTACTATTCGGTATCTTAAGATGGTGAGTCTTCCAACAGCTCCACAGGAGTTATAGTGCAACCTGAAGAGATCACCCTGAACTATCCTAGTCTAGCATAAAATCCGGTCAAAATCTAAACCAGTCTAACAATAACTTCTTTTGAAGAAAAGTTGTTACAAAATTTTCAGCATTCAATCAAAGTGAAACTCTTATGCTATCCGTGGTAAGCCTTGTAAAGTTATCTTTTTTACTCAGCCAGCTGGGGGAGCCCAACCAAGCGATCTGATTGGCTCTGCATAAGACAAAGTAGAGCTAGGGTCTGGTCTCTTTAAGGGCAGTTCTGATGGTCTAGAAAGCTATGCGAGCTTCTGCACTGGCTGTTTTAGCGACTTTGGCTAAAACTCACTTCTCTTTCCAGAGCTCTTCTTACACTCCGCTAGTTTCCGCCAGCACTTGGAAAGTTAAGCCACTTCATGAGTGGAAAGTGATCTTGGCAAGTCAGTGAAAAGTTGTAAATGTTCTTGCACTCAGTGGATTCTCAATTTGCTTTTCGGAATGCGAATCCAAGATATCCACCAGTAATAAGAAAGCCAGAATTTGCCAAGCATAAAGGCACAAGAAAAAAATAGAAAGTTGTTGCACCTTTACAACTTCTCACTGGCCAAAATCATTTTCCACTTGTGAAGTGGATTAGTTACAAGGCTCTCTGGAATAAAAATAAAAACAACACAGACAGGTTATCAGCCTTACCAGAGATCCTGCTGAACCAGTAATTAGTATCACTTATGATGCTTGGGACCAGCACAAGTAAATTGTAACAATTATGGCACCAAAATAGCAGAATAATAAGAGGGAGGGGCTAATTACTTATTAGGGTAGCCTCTGGCGTAAAATAATAACAAGAATTGTAGCCGAATAGTTCAGTAGTTCAATAGAATTCTCAGATCTCTGTTATAGCTTCTCAATTTTCAGTCCTTGTAGACAGCTCGTCTTGCTTCTTTGTTCTCGCTTTTTATAAAACACTAATTTAACCACCCTTTAAAACCTGCATAGAGGGGTTTACATCTGCCTTTTATTGACCAATCAGGAATGAGAATCTATAGTAGAGAATGAGATTAGAGACTTGATCACCAAAGCAACTTCTCAGTTCTGCAGAATTGCAAAACCTTTCACATTCTTGATTCAGACGAATATGCAAGAAAAGGGAATTAGCGTCTTCTTGAATAGTAAATAAATACAAAAAAAGAGAATTGTGGAAGATTCCGACTTGTTGCATGATGAGAGGACATAAGGAGATTTGGTGAGCTATGTGATATTCATGTCTTGGAAGTTCTAAATTTTTTAATGGTTTAGAGGATAGATTTAAAGTATTATCGATGCCAGGAGCATGCCAATGCACAGATTTGTTAACCCCAGTGTAGGTAATTGCAAGATAAATCTCAACGCTATAGCTACCAAAACGTAATTTGCAATCAACAATGAAAAATTCTGATTGTGCTCTGTTGCAAACATTTTCTGTTATCTGGCAGCTCCACAAGGGAGTTTAACATTGCCAGACAGTAGGGCTTGTTTGTACTGCAATTGCACTTTACAGAGACAACTTAAGAGTTGTTTGTTCTTCTCTGATGTTTCGGGATAGGGTTGTATTTGAGTGTTTCCAGTAATACAAATTCTGGTTGGATTGCTGATGGTTAAATCAGTGTCCTGATTTCACTTATAAAATCTAGTACATGGTTCAGTACGATACTGAACGCTGAACCCTACGATATGCAGAAAGCTACTGAAATTTTGGAAGCTGATGAAAATTTTGGTTCATTTCACATGGGAAGAGATGCATTTGTTACGTCCACTGCCTTGCCTGAACTGACAGTGATGACCAGACTTGTTTTCAGTTTATCTCAGCGATATTTTACTTATTGATTCTGGACAGGTACCGGACTTTACTTAAATACTTAGCCATAATCTTTCTCATAAGGCTCAAGCATGCCTTAAATCCAAATATCCATGCAATAATTCATCTTCCTCTTTTGTCATAATAAAAATTTAGTTTTGTTTTTTTGTCTTCTTTTGAGATTGAGAGCCGGTAAGAAAAAAACAAAAACAAGTATGAGATATATTGGAGCACAGATCTAATGACCAAACTAACTAGTAGCATGCAGTGATATTCAGGTCTTGTTCCAGATTGTTCTTCGAGAGCGAGCGAGGAGTACTCCCGAACACCGAGTTTGTCTTCGAAGAGCTGTCCCCGTCGTTTACGCCGGATAACGCTGACAGAGAACTCGAGAACTTTGAACTTGTAAATGTTTTGGTGAGTCTCTGATATACCGTAGTTCCTCTTGTGGAAATTTGAACGGTTGTATGAAAATGTGAACAGCGATGGGTAGAGACCCGGGTAGAGTAGTTACTCGAATCTCATCTTCATTAGCTTCTGAATGGTTACTTACTTGTTATCTCTACTGCCCTATCCAGCTCCTGCTAGATTTCCGATTCTGATCAGTTGTTTGGGTTCATCCCCTTACTTGTTCCTTTTAGCAGCTTACGGTTAGCATTCTGGACTTCTTTTCGGGTAAAGTGTTAAATTTGTTTTCGGTAGCATTGTTGTCTTCCCGTTATTTAGAGTGATTCCGGATCTTGATATTACCCTCCCATCTGAACTGCGTAGGAAAATCTTTCTTTCGATGTTACGTCAAACGCTTGTTACCCAATGCCAAACACCAGTCACTGTAGGTACCGTAACTCTAACCTACTCCACTATAGATTGATACGAATTCTGACTGGGTGATTTCTAAACTTCACTGGACCGTGAGTGTTTTGCTGAGTCAGGGTATCCAGCGATAGGCATATGGTATGCTAAATGCTGGCAAGCTTTTGGCATACGTTAACCCAAAATCAAGAGGTTGTGGTAGACTAGGCTATTTCTGAATGTATGGACCTATTTCCCTAGTTCAGTAAATAACTAATCTTGTTCTCTCTTTACAGGAAGCAATGTCAGTCATTTTGTCTCCATAGTTCAGAACAACAAGTTGCACAATCACACTGGCTTGGATTCATTACACCGAAAATGGTAAGAACCCATACATCTTTACAGTAGCCTAGTTTGCATGCAACTAAAGTCCATGTCGGTCGGATAAATCATATTGCTATTGATCTCAAAAAGGCTTGCAATTTAGTCAAGCATGCCAACCTTTTGGACTAGCCATTTACAAAATGTAATGTAGAATATTTTTAGTAAGAATCGTCGCTAGTGTTAGGCTATATCAGATAGGACGCAACTGCTAAATATAAATCAATCTATTCCGAATGTCTCACGGTTTTTTTTACGGAGTACCGCAAGGTACAATTTTAGGTCCTTCACTGTTTCTCCTCCTGGCTAATGAGCTAGCAAGTTCATTTTCCGACCTGTGGAATTACGCGGATGATCTCTCGCTTGTTGAGATTTGTCGGAGAAACATTAAAAGTTCTGTAACATGTGCCTTCGATCGGGTAAGCTTCTATCCCGATATGGGGCTCCTACCGACAAACTAATTCAATTTTTCTTTTGTTTTGTCTGGCCTTTCCAAGACTTTTGCCATATGGCATTTTGGAATCAGTTCACTTGTACCACAGTTGGCATTCTTGCCATGAGCACTTTTTTCCAGTCTTTTTTTTTCAGCCGCTTTCCATGATCGTTGCCAGGTATGACAACCTTGGTAAAATTTGCACAGCCGGTCTCCGGATGATTATGCTCCTCGGAAACAATGAACGGGAGCATGATACGTCACATAAAGAGCGTGTTCCAGCCCACTTATTTTAGTTACTACGCATGACGTCACGAATTTTGGCTTCTTGGCGTCAAGGCTGAGACGTATTTTTATATTTTCGGCAAAATATCATGCGACTGGCTAATCAGGCAAATCAGGTGACAGATATTCGCCGTTACCACGTGTGCTACGCAGGCTACGCCCCCAAGCGTGGTAAGCAAATAGTTACAATCAGTTACTATTTCGAGAAAGTTGGAACGGTCAGCGTAGTAACTTTTCACGAGGTTGGAACGAAAAGAGTAACTAATAGTTACTATTATTAGAAGCGTGGAACACGCTCAAAGAAAACAAGCATAGCAAGCGTAATAATCACTGTATTGCCAACAAAGGAGATAGATACACTTACAAAGTGAAGAATCTCGGGAATGAGAATGGATGGAAATACTACTGAAGTAGAATGAATTGCTATCATAAGTACGACGTTTCCTTTAAATATCATCATAAATTTGTTACTACCATCTAAATTAGTGCCTTATGCTCATGATGTTTGCTTAACTAACTATAATAGCAAACCTAGCCTATCCAAATAGCAAGCTATAATATAACGTATGACGGTCCACGATAAGTTGAGATTAAACATGACACAAGGTAGCTAACTTACCTTTCATTGGTCAAGCCGCCTTGTATGATGAGGGATGCTTATGAAGCGTTGCCCGAAATATGGAAAAGCCTCTATATTATCTGTGATTGGGTCACCCCAGAAAGGGGTACGTTTTTATGGCACTTGCCCTTCGGCCAAGTGCCATATAGCGATCGCAATTTCTGTCCGTCCGTCGGTCTGTCCAGGTTTTGCTAGTTCGGGCACTTCCACATAAGCTAGGACGATAAAACTTGGCAGGCGTATCAGGGACCCGAAATGATTAAGTTGGAAATAGTCACTTCCCCGATCCGAGCACCGTGGGGGGAGTGGAGGGAGGGGAAATCCGGAATCTTGAGGTATTTTTAACTTTTGAAGGGGTGATCGGATCTCGATGAAACTTGATATTTGGAACGACCTCATGTCTCAGACGACCCACTTAAAATCCGGACCGGATCCGGTGACTTTTGGGGGGAGCTGGAGGGGCCAACCGGAAATCTTGGGAAACGCTATGAGTGGAGGGATCGAGATGAAACTTGGTGGGAAGACACCTAGCAAACACTAGATACATCATTGACATAACCGAGCCGATTCGGGCACTGTGGGGGGAGTGGAGGGAGGGGGAATCCGGAATCTTGAGGTATTTATAACTTTTGAACGGGTGATCGGATCTCGATGGAACTTGATATTTGGAAAGGCCTCATGCCTCAGACGACCCACTTTAAATCCGGACCGGATCCGGTGACTTTTGGGGGGAGCTGGAGGGGGCAACCGGAAATCTTGGGAAACGCTATGAGTGGAGGGATCGAGATGAAACTTGGTGGGAAGACACCTAGCAAACACTAGATACATCATTGACATGACCGAGCCGATTCGGGCACTGTCGGGGGAGTGGAGGGAGGGGGAATCCGGAATCTTGAGGTATTTATAACTTTTGAACGGGTGACCGGATCTCGATGAAACTTGATATTTGGAAAGACCTCATGCCTCAGACGACCCACTTAAAATCCGGACCGGATCCGGTGACTTTCGGGGGGAGCTGGAGGGGAGAACCGGAAATATTGGAAAACGCTATGAGTGGAGGGATCGAGATGAAACTTGGTGGGAAGACACCTAGCAAACACTAGATATATCATTGACATAACCGAGCCGTGCCTACTCGTAACAAGTGCTATATGAGCTCGTAGCTCTTGTTTAGTTTACGTTTACGTTTTTTAGTTTACTGTCATGCTGATTCAGACCTCCACAACTTTATTTATACAGCTATTATTTTCCGTCTTCGTTTAACTTGTAGGTAAAAGAAAGCGGAGTCATGGATCCCCTTTCTTACCGTAGTTCATACCCACCCTGCGGTATTTCACTAATTCTTACGTCTGTCGCGGTTCGCTCTTTTCTAGGCCACTACCCTGAGTCTTGTCACCATTATAGTTCTACTGGATAGACCGGCAAGACCTGTTACACAGTTGTCCTGCAGTATGTTGGATAACAGCTAGAAGCAGCATTGTTCTTTTCGTAAATTGATCACGATTTATCTACCACGAAAAAAGCTATCAATGTTCATAGACAAATCCGAAATGCTAAGTCTCCCAGTAAGATCCAGCGGTTCGTTATTGGGGAATGCATAACTTATCACTCCTCTCGCCCGGTAAGGTTATGATGCTCATTTGAGAGAATATTTAAACTAACCCTCCTTCTTTTTCAGGTGGACAAGCGTCATACAAGAGAATTAATCAGCTTCCAGGACAGGATCTGCAATTTGTAAACTGTGTTCAGTGCCTTGCTTCTTCTGGATTCCACGGACGTAGGACTGAAAACGGTCGCTGCCTAGTTTTCAAAGTAGCCGTTTTTCCTCCGAATATTGGTAGAGCATTGAAAAAATCAGCCGTCAAATCGCCACGGTCTACGGTTGTCGTGTGATTATGGAACAATTTTGACATGATTAGTGAGGCATTGTTGTGTTTGAAAATCCTTGGCAGGCATATGATCAAAGAAACTTTACATTCAAGCAAGAGGGTTTGTTCCTGCTGATATTCAAGCCGCTACTTCGTCCGACTATTTATATGGCCAAGCTGTACAGTCAGACCTTACTACAATTACGTTATTGGAGCCATGACCAGATCCAAAGGAGAGCCACCAAATTCTTACTATCTGCGTCATCTACTCACTCTGATACCTTTGTGATCCTTAGAGGTGAAAGTGTTCTGTCCTGCAGTATATTCATACTAATAATTGTCCCCTACTGATACTGCACGTTGAGCGGTGTTGCTGTATATTATTGATTAACACTCCCAACCGGAAACGTGCATCCCTGTGTTTTCAGGTTCTGATTCTCCAGAGCAATTTTCAAGTCAAGATTATGTACAATAAAAGTTATTCCTGCGAGTCTCTCTTTCGTACTCTCTTTCGTAGTTCGGCTTCCTGAAACTGATGCTTAGTAAGTTTGCTGCGCGAATCTGCGTTTGAACTGCTAGCAGGAGAGAAAACGTATCGCATGGCGACAGGTCCTACTGACGAAGGACTGAGGATAAAAATTGTGGAAAAACCCACAATAAAAGGGAAGAAACCGACTTCACCCTTTTTTTCTCAGTATCAGCAAATGTCAAGTTTGCTAAAAGTCTAGGCTTCATCTTCCAGATTTTTCTTCCGGATACCAGAAAGCCGTTCGTCAACACGGATCTGAAAGGTGAAGCCAGGTCAAAAACGTCTGGAAGTCCGGGGTGTTGGACACCCCAGATTCCGGATGTCTGGAAGGTACCAGAGAGGTTACCGGTTCAAGAGACAACAAATATGCAGATGTAGGAAGAAACGGGAAAGTGATTGACAGTTGGGCTGGGATGTAATTTGTAGGAGATGTTTGAACTGGGAAGGGGAATCTAGGAAAGGTTAAAGAATAACAAAATCAGCTGTCATCATTTCATGAAAATTCACTATGCGGAAGCCTGGGACGTCTGAAAGGTGAGGCCTGGGCTGAAGTGAGCGAGACAAATCAGCGCCATCTATAGGTTAGTCTTTGACATGAAAGAAATGAATATAGGTGGCGCTAACGATTTGAAATAAACTGATTTCCTTCAGCAAGTAAGCCTTGAAACTGGCTGGTATCTAACCTTACAAACAGTACAATGGCAGTCATATAAACATTATTTTGTATGGCTTTCCTGTTTCAGTTTGACAGTTCTTGGTATCTGAGTACGCCTTGAAGAGCCGTCTAGCGACTTTTTTACGCCGCAATCACAAAACGTGTTCCACGAAGGGTGTGGGGGGGAGGGCGAAGCCTAAAACTGAAAAAAATATCTATTGGAGGTCTAGGATAGCTTACATGACCAAAAATCATAGCTCATTTAGTTTATTGATGAAAGACTTTCATTGCTGAAATGTAACCATCAGCCTCTTTGGTCGAGGCGAGAACACGAACCTGTCATGAAAGAGTCTCGCGCTAAAAAGTCGTCCAGTATGTGAGCAGACACGAGACAGATCGCAAGCCAACAAGACCGATTAGAGAATCTATGTTCCTAACCGATAAATTAGGCTATCCCCCCTTCCCCCAATTTTCAGAGTGCGAGTTCCAGAGGTTTCCCTCACTTCGTTAAATTAAGTGACCTATGACTTTTAAAAGTTGCCCGTCTATCACGACGATAACTCTTGAAGAGATTGAGAGATTTTGTTCAAACTTGGTGTGAGTATTCGTAGGGTCAAACGTACAGTCTAAGTTCACAGATGGGCCCGGAACCATATATTTTGGGGTGGCGGAGGGGTTTCGGCATTAAAGCACAAGTCTTACTAGAAATGATATTCCCATTGTGGAATAGGTCAGGAAAAGTGTTTCCCGAAAATACAATTACTTTCCACCAAAAATAAGCGATTTTCTTGATAGCGCTTGTCGACTCTATCCAGCACTCCTGCTCACCGACGCGGTGGTTGGGCGCAAAACATTTGAAAACTGAACGTACCGCGGTTAAGTGGGAAAACTAGCAAACAAAAGAAGTAAAAAACAGAAGATTCCCATATCATTATGTATGACAGATTCTGATTGGACGTTGAAGATTCCGGCATGCTTCACGTTGTGTGACGGGCAAAATTCGGCACGTCCGAAAAAGCGTTAAAAAGTCGTAGGCACGGAACGAAATAATGAAGAAAGGTCGGAATTTTAGAAGCTTAAAATTCCACAAGGGAGCTAGATATATTATAAAAGGCAGAATAAGCGAGATGGGTCCTTTAAGAGATGAACAAAATATTTGTTCAAGTTAATGCGACAGTCAAGTTAAGGGTAAGGAGACACGCTGAATCCTCAACTGAACTTCTTTTTCTCACCAGAAAAATAGTTCGTCTTGAATCCGGGAACAAGCGAAAGTTTGTGGATTTCTTTTTTTCTGATTTGAATTGGGGTTCGGCATAGGAGGTAAGAAGACATAATGAATCCATACATGAACTTCACTTTCTCACTGGACAGATAGTTTTACTGGATTCCAGTCAAACCAAAAAAGACACAGTTTACCGAGAAATACTATTTCTTCTCTCCTCAGGTTGATAGTCAAGTCGGGATCTTGAATGTTTAAGAACGAACCTGATTTTTTATATTCTTTTCGCTAAAAAAGCCTTACCTTCACTGTCAAAAAAAATCTTGCAGTGTTTGCTACTGGGATTAACCTTATCTTTATTGAGATAAGATTATCCCTAATTCGGATTAATTCCCAAAAGAGATAAGATTAATCCTAGTAAAAAAAACTGCATCCTTATTCCGAGAAACTTTTTAGTGTTGTGGATCTGATTAATGGTCTATTACGAAGATTACGAGATCTGTCTGGGGGCTGGCAAAGAACGAACCTCTGCAATACTTGATTGTCTGTCCTAGAAAGATGAACAAATATTCCCCGTTCGGGTCCCATCGAAACCTATGGTCTTGTTGTATGTGTAAACGCCGATAACGTAAAGTCTTCACAAACAAAAGTTTTACCTTGATCATTCTTAGTACCAGTGGCACTTTAAATTCAGTACAAGAGCTTACAGACGGCGAGAACCCAACTGAAAATCCTTGAATCCACAGAGAAATGCTCGAAGAACTGCGAGACAACTATATAGCAGCTTATTTGGCACTCGAATACCTTTTCTACGCTTAAAAGTCCTCTCGTCGAGTAGCCGAGTAAAAAAAAAATGCAGCCTAGTGCTTTCACGAGTTTCCTATCATATAAACATATAGTTTCGGATAAGCTTTTAATATCAAACACGGTACAAAATTTAAACTGGGCCTACCTCGAACTAGTCAATAAGCCTCGCTGAAGAAACAAGGGCTACGATCTGGCATGACACGGACGTTGCTATGTTAGAATCACAGAAAGCTCATCTGGTTTGATCCTTACGCGTCAAATAAGCCCCCTTTC
This sequence comes from Branchinecta lynchi, assembly GCA_023053575.1. Classification (NCBI taxonomy): domain Eukaryota; kingdom Metazoa; phylum Arthropoda; class Branchiopoda; order Anostraca; family Branchinectidae; genus Branchinecta; species Branchinecta lynchi. The sequence continues at coordinate 9,158,779 of JAKZAP010000009.1, read as the reverse complement.
AACTGAGCGAATCGGACATCCAGACATCAGATCCAGGGCATTTGCTCTTCCCACCCATCAAGTTTTACTGAAATCAGAACACTTCCGGTCTGCAAGTCCTCCCATCGAGTTCAGACATAGTCTGAACATCGGAATAACATACCTAGTCCATATGACCACTATAATCTCCAAGTTCCATCCCAACGTGTTTAACAAATTTTCGGGACTCCCCCTCCAACTTCCCCACGTGGTCGGAGACAATTTAGATAAGTGACTGTCACATCTAGAGAATTTGCTTCTACCACTCACCAAATTTTATTCAAATAGGAGCACTTATTGTGTCCCTCTTAGACTACACCCCCACCAAACTCGGATCCGGCCGTGACCCAAAAATCGATCATCTAGGCCATACAAGTTTCATCCCTATCTTCTATCCGTATGTTTTTTACCCATGTGGCAGACCTTACCCCCTCCCCCCCCCAAACATGATCGGATATGGACCGGATGACGGATGGAGACAGACCGACAGACATCATCGATTTATTTAGCATTTGTCGAAGTCCGCAAGTGCCCTAACAAGAATAGTCAAGTCAAAAAGCACTAATGAAACAAGTAACCTTAGCTCCCTCAAGGCTTCTCTATTCTTTATAACTCTTTCCACACGGAAGCACCAGCGAAACAAATAATGAAACTACTTAACGCTTTCCTATTCGTCAAAACATTTCCGATTCATGAAAATTCTCTAATTCACTAATCACTGATAATGAAGCCTCCTTCACATAAAAGCTCAGTTCCGGTAAATTCGGGCGTCGCTTATCACGATCGATGGCTTTAAACAATTTTTAGATTTCCAAAGCCTCTGTAAAGCAAATAAGAACAAACTTCCGTGCCCTTTGTGCTCTGATAAACATCTGCTCACACACTGAATTCTCCAGCTTGACACTTGACACTTATACTAACAAGTCCAGTCTTTGTGTTAGAAGAAGTTCACAGGTTTTGGAGCTTTCTCACAAGCTTCCCATTCACAGTTTGATGTACGATGTGGATATCAATGTCGCTGACCAGCTAAAAAAGACAAACTGTTACTTGGGAAGACACTAACTGACAGTAGAAGCTACTTCTTTTTCTCAAGGAAGTTTCCAGAGTTACTTGTTGGTTACATACGGCCTACTCAACCCTACTATCAGAGGTTGAATGACAACAAATAATCACTAAACGCTTTCTGTGAACATTTACTTTATACTGAGATCCCTCACAAGCACGACCATCTGGTAATTTGTGTTTTTATTGCCTTATTTAAAACCATCCCGCAGGATAAAAAGTTCCGTCTGAATTCACCAGCTATTTCTTTCAGGAAAGAAGCGCTTACACTCCTTAACCATGAACGTTTCTTCGGACAGAAGCTTGTAACAACAAGCCGCGACTTGCGGCCTCACAAGAGACTTCAAAGAAGAAAACCTTCGGTAAGATTTCCAAATAAACTAAAGGCGTTTTTCCGCGACACAATTGTGGGCCACACAGTCGAGCCACAAGCTGAGACTCGCGAAAACGCCGTTTCGTCTATTTTGGGCGGTAATTTCAATTGTCGGAAATTAAAATAAAATTCAGGTAAAATCTCAATAAACAGATCTTCAGGCTTTCGTCCTGTACAAAAAGGATCCTCATGTCTAAAAGCTAGTGAAAGTAGTTAATTTTTTTGTTTTGACATTATTTTGCTGCTAAACTTGAATTCCACGACAGATTCGAGACACAAAATCGACAATCACCTCGGCAGTTGTTTGTCGAATTCGAGCCACAACGGCAGCCACACAAATCTTTTTGGTCGCGGAAACACGCTTGTGAGCCGCACAAAAGACTGCGGAAACACTCTTTTTGAGCCACAATAGACCAGTGCCAGTGAAAAGGAATGGAAGATTCAGGTTGAGATAGTGTCCAATTCTTACTAAAATACAAATTCGTCTATACTTGAACAAAAAAAAAAATCCAGCGAGAGCAAGAAAACTGTGTGGCGAAGAGTTAAATAAAGTAGTTTTAGTCTGTCTTACTTATTGACAATGACGGCGAGGCTGTTAGGAAATAGACCGTAAATAATGTAGGCCTATACAGTGAGAAAACGCGGAAAATACAGTTATGAATTACCCGAGATGCAGTAGATCTGATCAGCCTTTATATGCCGACTGTCTCTTCCACGCGAGGTAAAGGTTGTAAAGTCACGCAATAGATAAACAAATATCTAGCTGCCGACTAAACACATGGATGCACATCCTTGTGTTAAATGCTATGTTGGATACAGAGAAGGATCTAAAATTGTACCTTGCGGTACTCCGTAAAAACAAGAGCTACGAGCTTATATGGCACTTGTTACGAGTAGGCAAGGCTCGGTTATGTCAATGACATATCTAGTGTTTGCTAGGTGTCTTCCCACCAAGTTTCATCTCGATCCCTCCATTCATATCGTTTTCCAATATTTCCGGTTCTCCCCTCCAGCTCTCCCCAAAAGTCACCGGATCCGGTCCGGATTTTAAGTGGGTCGTCTGAGGCATGAGGTCTTTCCAAATATCAAGTTTCATCGAGATCCGGTCACCCGTTCAAAAGTTATAAATACCTCAAGATTCCGGATTCCCCCTCCCTCCACTCCCCCAACAGTGCCCGAATCGGCTCGGTCATGTCAATGATTTATCTATTGTTTGCTAGGTGTCTTCGCACCAAGTTTCATCTCGATCCCTCCACTCATAGCGTTTCCCAAGATTTCCGGTTAACCCCTCCAGCTCCCCCAAAAGTCACCGGATCCGGTCCGGATTTTAAGTGGGTCGTCTGAGGCATGAGGCCTTTCCAAATATCAAGTTCCATCGAGATCCAATCACCCGTTCAAAAGTTATAAATACCTCAAGATTCCGGATTCCCCCTCCCTCCACTCCCCCCACAGTGCCCGAATTGGCTCGGTTATGTCAATGATGTATCTTCACACCATGTTTCATCTCGATCCCTCCAATCACAGCGTTTCCCAAGATTTCCGGTTGCCCCCTCCAGCTCCCCCCAAAAGTCACCGGATCCGGTCCGGATTTTAAGTGGGTCGTCTGAGGCATGAGGTCGTTCCAAATATCAAGTTTCATCGAGATCCGGTCACCCGTTAAAAAGTTATAAATACCTCAAGATTCCGGATTCCCCTCCCTCCACTCCCCCGACAGTGCCCGAATTGGCTCGGTCATGTCAATGATGTATCTAGTGTTTACTAGGCGTCTTCCCACCAAGTTTCATCTCGACCCCTCCACTCATAGCGTTTCCCAAGATTTCCGGTTGCCTCCTCCAGCTCCCCCCAAAAGTCACCGGATCCGGTCCGGATTTTAAGTGGGTCGTCTGAGGCATGAGGTCTTTCCCAATATCAAGTTCCATCGAGATCCGATCACCCGTTCAAAAGTCATAAATACCTCAAGGTTCCGGATTCCCCCTCCCTCCACTCCCCCCACAGTGCCCGAATCGGCTCGGTTATGTCAATGATGTATCTAGTGTTTGCTAGGTGTCTTCCCACCAAGTTTCATCTCGATCCCTCCACTCATAGCGTTTCCCAAGATTTCCGGTTGCCCCCTCCAGCTCCCCCCCAAAAGTCACCGGATCCGGTCCGGATTTTAAGTGGGTCGTCTGAGGCATGAGGTCGTTCCAAATATCAAGTTTCATCGAGATCCGATCACCCGTTCAAAAGTTAAAAATACCTCAAGATTCCGGATTCCCACTCCCTCCACGGTGCTCGGATCGGGGAAGTGACTATTTCCAACTTAATCATTTGGGGTCCCTGATACGCTTGCCAAGTTTTATCGTCCTAGCTTATCTGGAAGTGCCCGAACTAGCAAAACCTGGACAGACCGACAGACCGACGGACGGACAGAAATTGTGATCGCTATATGGCACTTGGCCGAAGGGCAAGTGCCATAAAAACCGGGAGACATTCGGAATAGATTGATTTATATTTAGCAGTTGCGTCCTATCTGATGTAGCCTAACACTAGCGACGATTCTTACTAAAAATATTCTACATTACATTTCGTAAATGGCTTGTAAAAAGGTCGGCAAGCTTGACTAAATTGAAAGCCTTTTTAAGATCAATAGCAGTGCGATTTATCCGATCGACATGGACTTTAGTTGCATGCAAGCTAGGCTACTGTAAAGATGTATGGGTTCTTACCATTTTCTGGTGTAATGCATCCATGCCAGTGTGATTGTGCAGCTTGTTGTTTTGAACTATGGAGACAAAATGACTGAGATTGCTTCCTGTAAAGAGAGAACATGATTAGTTATTTACTGAACTAGGGAAATAGGTCCATTCATTCAGAATATAGCCTAGTCTACCACAACCTCTTGATTTTGGGTTAACGTATGCCAAAAGCTTGCCAGCATTTAGCATACCATATGCCTATCGCTGGATACCCTGACTCAGCAAAACACTCACGGTCCAGTGAAGTTTAGAAATCACCTAGTCAGAATTCGTATCAATCTATAGTGGAGTAGGTTAGAGTTACGGTACCTACAATGACTGGTGTTTGGCATTGGGTAACAAGCGTCTGACATAGCATCGAAAGAAAGATTTTCCTACGCAGGTCAGATGGGAGGGTAATATCAAGACCCGGAATCATAGTAAATAACGGGAAGACAACAATGCTACCGAAAACAAATTTAACACTTTACCCGAAAAGAAGTGCAGAATGCTAACCGTAAGCTGCTAAAAAGAACAAGTAAGGGGATGAACCCAAACAAATGATAAGACTCGAAAATCTAGCAGGAGCTAGATAGGGCAGTAGAGATAACAAGTAAGTAATCATTCAGAAGCTAATGAAGATGAGATTCGAGTAACTACTCTACCCGAGTCTCTACCCATCGCTGTTCACATTTTCACACCACTATTCAAATTTCCACAAGAGGAACCACGGTATATCAGAGACTCACCAAAACAGGTACAAGTTCAAAGTTCTCTGTCAGCGTTATCCGGCGTAAACGAAGGGGACAGCTCTTCGAAGACAAACTCGGTGTTCGGGAGTACTCCTCGTTCGCTCTCGAAGAACAATCTGGAACAAGACCTGAATATCACTGCATGCTACTAGTTAGTTTGGTCATTAGATCTGTGCTCCACTATATCTCATACTTGTTTTTGTTTTTTTCTTACCGGCTCACAATCTCAAAAGAAGACAAAAAAACAAAATAAAATTTTTTTTATGACAAAAGAGGAAGATGAATTATTGCATGGATATTTGGTTTTATGGCATGCTTGAGCCTTATGAGAAAGATTATGGCTAAATATTTAAGTAAAGTCCGGTACCTCTCCAGAATCAATAAGTAAAATATCGCTGAGATAAACTGAAAACAAGTCTGGCCATCACTGTCAGTTCAGGCAAGGCATGTGGACGTAACAAATGCATCTCTTCCCAGCGTTCAGTATCGTACTGAACTATGTACCAGATTTTATAAGTGAAAACAGGATACTGATTTAACCATCAGCAATCCAACCAGAATTTGTATTACTGGAAACACTCAAACACAACCCTATCCCGAAACATCAGAGAAGAACAAACAACTCTTAAGTTGTCTCTGTAAAGTGCAATTGCAGTACAAACAAGCCCTACTGTCTGGCAATGTTAAACTCCCTTGTGGAACTGCCAGATAACAGAAAATGTTTGCAACAGAGCACAATCAGAATTTTTCACTGTTGATTGCAAATTACGTTTTGGTAGCTATAGCGTTGAGATTTATCTTACAATTACCTACACTGGGGTTAACAAATCTGTGCATTGGCATGCTCCTGGCATCGATAATACTTTAAATCTATCCTCTAAACCATTAAAAAATGTAGAACTTCCAAGACATGAATATCACATAGCTCACCAAATCTCCTTGATTATGTCCTCTCATCATGCAACAAGTCGGATTCTTCCCACAATTCTCTTTTTTTGTATTTATTTACTATTCAAGAAGACGCTAATTCCCTTTTCTTGCATATTCGTCTGAATCAAGAATGTGAAAGGTTTTGCAATTCTGCAGAACTGAGAAGTTGCTTTGGTAATCAAGTCTCTAATCTCATTCTCTACTCCAGATTATCCTTCCTGATTGGTCAATAAAAGGCAGATGTAAACCCCTCTATGCAAGTTTTAAAGGGTGGTTAAATTGGTGTTTTATAAAAAGCGAGAACAAAGAAGCAAGACGAGCTGTCTACAAAGACTGAAAATTGAGACGCTATAACAGAGATCTGAGAGTTCTATTGAACTACTGAACTACTCGGCTACAATTCTTGTTATTATTTTACGCCAGAGGCCAGCGTAATAAGTAATTAGCCCCTCCCTCTTATTATTCTGCTATTTTGGTGCCATAACTGTTACAATTTACTTGTGCTGGTCCCAAGGATCATAAGTGATACTAATTACTGGTTCAGCAGGAACTCTGGTAAAACTGATACCTGTCTGTGTTGTTTTTATTTTTATTCCAGAGAGCCTTGTAACTAATCCACTTCACAAGTGGAAAATGATTTTGGCCAGTGAGAAGTTGTAAAGGTGCAACAACTTTCTATTTTTTTCTTGTGCCTTTATGCTTGGCAGATTCTGGCTTTCTTATTACTGGTGGATATCTTGGATTCGCTTTCCGAAAAGCAAACTGAGAATCCACTGAGTGCAAGAAAATACGAGAAGTCGGTGCGCCTCAGTTGAACATCTACAACTTTTCACTGACTTGCCAAGATCACTTTCCACTCATGAAGTGGCTTAACTTTCCAAGTGCTGGCGAAAACTAGCGGAGTGTAAGAAGAGCTCTGGAAAGAGAAGTGAGTTTTAGCCAAAGTCGCTAAAACAGCCGGCGCAGAAGCTCGCAAAGCTTTCTAGACCGTCAGAACTGCCCTTAAAGAGACCAGACCCTAGCTCTACTTTGTCTTATGCAGAGCCAATCAGATCGCTTGGTTGGGCTCCCCCAGCTGGCTGAGTAAAAAAGATAACTTTACAAGGCTTACCACGGATGGCATAAGAGTTTCACTTTGATTGAATGCTGAAAATTTTGTAACAACTTTTCTTCAAAAGAAGTTATTGTTAGACTGGTTTAGATTTTGACCGGATTTTATGCTAGACTAGGATAGTTCAGGGTGATCTCTTCAGGTTGCACTATAACTCCTGTGGAGCTGTTGGAAGACTCACCATCTTATGATACCGAATAGTAGAAGCAGCCTACTATAATCAAGGTTATTCTAGAAATTTTCGTTAGGAAACTCTTCAGATCCAGGAATACCGGGCAGCAACCACATCAAGAGTTTAGCTTCTTCTTCTTTGAGTTGTCTACCGCTGATTTTCTGTTTGATTAATCATTCCGTTTGATTCAGGTCATCACCCATTTTTCAAATCCTCAAACGGGTGACCTTCCATTTCGATACCATGTTGCCGGAGCATGGTTAATGTTCGTTATTGTAATTAGTCCAATCAGCCCGCTGCACAATATTTTGCCAAAAATGCAAACTGTGTTCCAACCTCGATGCCAAGAAGCTAGGATCCCGTGAGGTCATACATAGAAACTACGATAAGATGTTCCTTCAGCCCAAGCTGACTGCAAATCATATTTGACGGTGCAAAACGGATAAGAGTTCATTTTCCAGTTTAGCGGCTTGAGCCTGAAGAGGACCCTTGTCAAGAAGGGGCGAAAAATAGCTCGAACAAAATATAGCTGACATATCCGTTTTGCACCGTCAAATAGAAACTAAGGCAAATAGGGTGGGATGCGCTCTATGTATGCATGATGGGTCACTTAAGGGAACTTTAGAAATACGTGGTAGGACAGTTTGTATTTGACAAAAAATTTACAAACCCACCAAAACAAGGACTGAAACGAACAATCATGCAGTGCTTCCACTTTCTTTTTTTGAAAATCAGGAACTGCTTCGAAAAAACCAGGAGATTTTCGGGAGATAATCATAAGAAATCAGGGGGAAAATCGGGAGTTTTAAAACAGTGATTATGTCTGACAAAGCAATTTTAGAGTTAGCTTTTTTACAAAAAAGGCATTGAGTAACTGCATTCAACTTGTTAGCATGTGAAAATACTCATATAATTCCTCGTACTTCTAGTTTCGATGCGTAAATGACACATTTTAGTATATGACTAGTTTCATAGCCATGCTGACAGAAAACTTCCGATTTACACCTCTAAAATTTAAAGGACACTTGAGGTCTACTGAAAATTTCTCTTTCCGTTTCCGTAGAGGCCGCCCTGGCTTCTACGGCTTCCCCAGATTTTGCAAATTTCAGAAACAACGCGGATTTCTGGATTGAAAATTACTCGATTTTTCTGTGCAGTTTTACGAAATGGGTGCATCCCGTGAGAACTGAAAATCCATTGGAAACCTGACCTTTTATCACCTTGGGGACAGTAGGAAGATCGAAAGTAGAGGATTTAAATCGTCACTTTACCATTTTTCCAACAATTTAGCCCTAGTTGTCAAAGCAACCATCAGGCGTCAGCAGAGGCGTCGCAAGTGCATTTTCATTGGGGGGGGGGGGTGCAGAGTACAAATTTTACCCAATCTCTCAAAAATTTTACCGAATCCTAGAATCCTCTTTAAATTATGGAACAGAAAGGATTACGTAGGAAGATCACCATCATAAGGTTTGAATGGCGTTGAGTTCCACTTCGTGTAGATCTCTTTCTGCCTTCTCGGTTGATCGGTGGTGGTTGTTTTTAACATTAATGGGCAGCATGAAAAGACGATAAGCCAACTATTAGGCGGCATTTTGACGAAGCCCACTGGAAGAATATATTGCCGAGCATGATTCCAGCAACAACTCTATCTATTAAAGAAAATAGAAAATTAAATCGAGTGCCCCAGGCTAAATTTATTCGGAATCCAGTTTTTTTTTTTCCTGTAAGCTAAAACTGAACTGCTTCTCTTACACATTCTATCATTGTTTTGTGGATTAAATGCAGAGACTCTAAGAAGTTCCAAGAACCGGATGAAGCGACTTTCTGGCAGCAACATCAAGGGTAGTCTAGTCAATACTACCCATAATCACATAAAGTGAGCGGCGCAGGCGAGATTTTATTTTGCTGGATTCTACCTTTTAATGTTTCGGAATCTCAATCCTAAAACTGGCTTAAAACCCTAGTCAAATGATGCGCCCTTCCAGAAAATAGAGAATATTACGAAAAGTGATGCAGGCGGAACTCTCGAAATATTTATGATTAGACTTTATTTTGGGGATCCAAATAAAAGTAAGGACTATCGATGAAATCATAGATCATCCCTTTTGTCCGTGACCAGTGCTTCACTCGACCTCTTACAAGTTTCGAGGTTCGTGGTAACTCCCGAATCCTGGCAATTATAATGAACAAATTACCGAATCCCAGTTGTTATTCCAAATAGTTCTGGACCGATAGCTTATTTGGGATTCCATGTAACAACAAAATCTCCATAAGTATATCAAATAGTTCTGGCATCGAAAAATTACCAGATGGTTTCAGTAAATTCTCGCACCAAATTTGTGATAACTACAGAATACTGGCAACTATACCGAATCCCGATTACGGAAGTTTTTCTTACCGATGGCCTATTTAGTATTCTGTACAACTACCAAATCCCCTTAAATATCTCGAATAGTCGTGCTATCAAAAAAATACAGAACCATTTTAGCAAAACTTTGGGCCTCTGGACCGAAATTTTCGGACCGAAATATAACCTTATTATAATTTTGGCAAAATTACAAAAATTGGGAGATTATCGGGAGAAAATTTTGGTCGGGAGATTTCCAAAAAAGCCGGGAGATCTCCCGAGAAATCGGGAGGAGTGGAAGCACTGCAATCATGTTCCAACCTAAAATCGAATTAGCAAGAATACACATTCACCTGCCACAATTTTGGCTTCTTGCGTCAAGGCTGGAACATGGGCTGGAATGATTGTTCTATTTTGCAGCAAAATCTAATTCCCCAGGAGAATCCAACCAATTAAGTTACAGAGATGTGCAGAGATGCATGGTAGACTCGTAGTTACCATGCTCACTATGCTCCCGAGCATGGTAAGCAAGTAGTTATTATTAGTTACTATTTCAAGAAGGTTGGAACGGCCAGTGTAGCCTGAGTGTAGCCTAGTAACTTTTTGTGATGTAGCCGTAGGAACAAAAATGGTAACTATTAGTTACTATTGTATAAAGGTTGGAACACTCTCATGGTTAGGCACAATCTGAAGACTAGACTAGGATAGGATAGTCCGGGGTGATCTCTTTGGGTTGCACTACAACTCCTGTCTCCTGTGAAGCTGCTCAAAGACTCACCATCTTTTGAATACCCAATAGTAGAAGCAGCCCACTATAATCAAGGCTATAGAAGTCTGGCAGCAACCAAATCAAGAATTAATCATCAGGAATCCAGATCATCCAGAATCAGGAATCCTTAGCATGAGTTCAGCTTTTTCTTCTTTGGGTTCTCTCCCGCTGATTTCCTTATATTATTGATTTGCCGATCGTCACCGGGGTGACGATCTTCAAATAGTCAAGGGGGTGACTCTCTTTTTTCGATAACATGTTGCCTAGAAACACTTCTAAAAAAAAAAAATTTAAGACCTCTTTCGAGGAGCGCACAAAAGTCCAGTTACCTGGTCGTGTTGTTACTTTTGAGCAAGGGTAATCATCTCATCTAACCGGGCTGGTAAATGACCACAAAACCAGACTTGGCAGCTGTCAGCACGTCCTTCCTTTGGTTATGACAGTTATTGGCCCTCTGGAAAGGGCTTATGATTTCAAGTCCGTCGGATCCATGAGCAGGGTCCTTGAGAAAAAGATTCTGCGTCAAATCGCCACTAGTAGTAGTTTCACTAGCCGAAAGATTATTCTTAGAAACTGGAATCATGGAGTTACTCACTTCCAACTATGGTCTGTGAGACTACAACATTGGAATGACTTTGAAGAATCAGAAGGCCTTAAGGGCTTTTTGGGATCCCCTAAACGTAAGTGACAGGATAACTCGGAAAAGTTGTCCGTCTGTTAGCATGATAACCATTAGAGGGGTTGTGATATTTTTTTCAAACTTGGTATGAGGAGTTTTTGTTTCAAAGTACAGGTCAAGTTCGTAGATGCGCTCTATACCTTTAAATTTAGGGGTGGGGGAGGGGTTTCAAACAAAAGGGCGAACAAAATATTTTTAAAAGCTGATGAGATAATCCATTTAGCAGTAAGGGACACTATACTAAGGTATACGCCTGACAAGCAGCTCACTCGAAATCCGGCGAACACCGGAAATTTTGCTACAATATAATTTGTATCCGAAGTGTATTATAGGTCTGAGTATGGGGTAAGAAGACAGAACTCCTTTTTTCGGCGTCCGACCAAAACGGGAAAACTAGCAGGAAGTTTTCAAAACCCAATCAGAGAGTCGATATAGGGGAGGAGACGTGCTGTTACAGCTTTCGAACAAACTAAAGATAAATCAGTCTGGTTATCTCCAAAGTCCCAACCGACATTTATTGGGTCAAAAAGGCAGAACGCATTGGACAACTGCCTAGTGAACACAAAAAATGTGTCTACCAATTCTCAGAAAAACCAGGTAGCCCGGTCATCTTTGGTTGTAAGGTTATGGCGGTCGGAGAACTGTCTGATCATCCTGGCAGCAGACCCCATTTTCTACAACCTACCAGTCTGGAGGCATCTGCTGGAGATACATTGATGTTGTACCATAGTGTTGTTGTTTTTTGTTTGTTGTTTGTATGTTAGTTTATGGCGAAAGCTGAATTAAAAAGTTAATAATAAATAAATAGCAGTCTCTACCCTACCCCTTTGTCCAACATAAGCCAAAACCTTATCGTGCGTTGGTCGTTGTTTGCACAGGTTCTTGTCTCAGCATCTTCGGTTTATTCGATTGATCGACGAGATTTGTGTTGGTAGTCGTGAGGCTGAGATAGCCTATTTGTTGCGTTTTAATTCTCTTGCATACCAAAGAAAAATAACCCTAGGTAGTAGCGCCAAGACTTGAAAAAAGTCACACTTGAATAGCAGTGACACTACCACCACTTTAGTGATAGAGAACGTCCCAACTGAAACTCAATAAGTCCTGCACCAGTGCTGGCTACACTAACATGAAATTCCGAGCACAGCAAAGAAAGATACACCCACCTCTGTTTCTTCGTTGTGTGCAGACCGCATCTCAGCTTTACTAGAAATTTCCAAACCTGCAATTTTTTCTCGCTTTAAATGCCACGAGTGTATTGGGCCGCGCTACAAGTATGGCCCAAATGTGAAGCATGAAAAGCAGAGGTTTTGGCGCTACCCTCTAGTGTTATTTTGCTCTGTCGTATACGCTATCTTCTGCAGACCTTGTAGTTTAGCGTCTGTGGTGTAGCAGTTTTGCCTCTATGCGTTCATTTGCTTCACTCATTTGCTTAGTATTTTAGTTTGTGTAGTAGAAAATTGTAGTTTAAGCTTGATTTTTATTAGTCCAGGGTTTACATTTACATTTTTGGGATCCCAAATGTAAATAACGGGAGACTATGAATTCGTAAAGTTGTCCGTCCGTCTGTCCGTTCGTCAGTCAGTCTGTTCGTCTGTCTTTTAACAAGATGACTCTCGAAGGGATTGAGATATTTTTTTCAAACTTGGTGTGAGGATATTTTGGGTCAAAGTTAAGGTCAAATTCGTAGATACATATTTAGGGGTATAAATGTACAAGGGGTTAAATATTCATAGCTGTATATTTAGGGGTGGGGGAGGAGTTTCAAATTGTGGGGTGAAATTTTTTTTTTTTTAAAACTAATGAGATAGTTGATTTAGGGGTAAGGAGGTATGCTGAATCAGGATATGAAATTTTTTTTCTCGACGGACAAGTTGTTCACCCAGAATTTGGCCAAAACCGGAAAAATCTAAGAAAAGCAAAAGTTCAACCTAAAATTAGTATTTTGGGGTAAGGAGACATGCTGAATCCAAATACGAAAATTATTTTCTCGCTGGACAAGTAGTTCGCCCGGAACCCGGCCAAAGCCGGAACTTCAGCTTGAAGTTTTCAAAACCAACTATATAGTCGAAATAGGGTGAGGAGACATGCTGTTGCAGCTTTCGAGCATACTAAAGATAAAGAAAAGTGTATGCGATCAGTTTAATTATCTCCAAAATCCGAACTGGTTTTTAATGGGTTAAAAAGGCAGACTGCATTCGACAACTGTCTGGTGAACACTTCAATAAAAATTTGTCGACCAATATTCGGAAAACCAGGTGGCAATACAACTCCCTACCCTAGCCGTTTATCCATACTAGTCGAAAGCTTGTCTCGTGTCGGTGACGAAATTCACATTGCTTTTTTGTTTAGTCCACAGATGACGAAGGGAGAGTGTGGGCCGGTTGCATGTGCAGTTTGTGTGGGCCGGTTGCATGTGCAGTTTCTCTTAAAGGACACCTGAATGAAGAGTACCAAGTATCATCCCTATCTGTCTGACTTCCGTTAACATTGCCTGCAGAAAACCGGATCTAAATACAAAATAGTGTTTCCAAGCTATGATTTTTGCTCATTTTGTATCTGTCCTTATTTCAGTACTGAACAATTTTAGAAATGAACAAATGTCTCCAATCAACCCTTCTTCTGGAATATTTTTTAACCAGTTAAGCCCAAACGTATATCTAAAACAAATTCCAATACGATCCGGCCAGCGGTGTCCCTTCAATTCGTCAAAGGACAATTCGTCATAGGACAATTCGTCACAGACAATTCGTCAAAGGACAATTTGTCACAAGGACATTTCGTCACAAGGACAATTCGTCACAAGGACAATTCGTCACTAGTACAATTCGACACAAGGACAATTCGTCATACGGACATTTCGTCACAGAGAGCCTTATTTCAAGTTTGGATTTCGTTTTTAAAGTTCAATGGGCACATCAAACTACCCCAATCCCACTCTGTAACAACCTAGGAACAATAATTACCCCCTAGATCAGTATCTTTTTCAACAGCTTCCTCTCTGTGATATTAAGCGTAAGTTTTTGGGCCAGTACATGCTCAATTTACTAGCTTGGACAAAGGTAAAAGTGATGTTTCTTATAACACTTATTGGGATCTTTATTTTATGCATAATCAGCTTGTATAATTCAGATTCGAGAAGGTTATTTGTTTTTGAATGATTTTTGAAGCTATGTTATTTTTTTAAGCTTATTGCATATTCTGGTACATTTTATAAAGCAATCTAATCAAGCTTCACAACACTATTCCACAAAGGACAAATTTTAATAGACACTTTGAGCTATGGGACTTCTGATGAAACACTAGAACAATCAGATAAACGCATCTGCAGCTTGACTTTGGTGACATCTCAAATACATCCTTTTCTATCAAGCATTGCTGGGAGTTTTGAATTTCCTGCCACGACATCCCAGCTCCTAAGATTTGGATCGCCGAAATGCCAGAGAGGTAATAACAAGGGATAACAAGAAAATTGCCGATTTTCGCAGCGCCTTCCAAAGGAAGTCGGAAATGTTTATTTGTGAAGCATTTAATACAAAGTAAAGCATTAGAAGTGTCCATTGTGCTTTAAGCTATATATTATTAAATACTCAGTTACGTTAAAATGGTATGGCTATATAATACATTAAAATATGTATTTCTCAGCAATTTCCCGCATATGTTCGAGTACGTCAGTTTGACTAGACCAATATCTCCCTACTATGGTTTTTAGTCGCAGGTTAGTCTTCGTACTTCCACTTCTTGGGTGGGTTCGGGTAGGGCACCCAGCAACAAATCCCTCGATACTCATTTTTGTTTTGCCCTGCTCCGACAGTAGAAACGAAAGGAATTTACAAATGTCTGGGTAAGCTGCTCCAACATGTTTGTTGAATGCTGAATGCCATCCTTCAGACTGTTGTTCGTCCTAGAAAGAACTTATGTGACGCGCTCAAAGACGTTCCAGACCGGCATAGGAAAGAGAGCATTCCTGCTTGCCCTTACGCCCTGTGATGTTATTCCTATGTAAGTGTCTTCAAAGTAGTCGAGGATAGGATATACTTCAGATGGACAGATTTGAACACAGAGGTCGAACGCTGATGGAATCTCCACCACTGGGAGAAAAGCCAACGCTGTCAGCGTTCTCATGGTTAGAGCAAAATCGCTGCAAGACGAATACTTCTTAAGAAGTTTGTTGTTTGCTTGAATTTGTGTTTCGTATATGAGAATCCCTAATAATAGAATTTTGAACGACCTCTCTCAGTCTTTGCAAGTTCCATATTTAAGTAATAACACCTTGACTCTCCTCGAGAATATATAAGACTACGACTGATGATTAAATATCGGAGATTAGAGCAAGAATTAAAAATAATGATTCAAATATTGATTCAAACAACCTCTTGTGGACGGGTGGCATTTTCTATTTTATCCAGGCTACCTTTCTAATAGCAAATTTAATAGCAAATTTTTTTTTCTAATGGCAAGTATAACGAACTGTCCTAGTGACGAAATGTCCTAGTGACGAATTGTCCTGTGACGAATAGTCCGTGTGACCAGTTGTCATGTGACGAATTGTCCCTGTGACTAACTGTCCGTGTGACGATTGTCTGTGACAAATTGTCCTGTGACCAATTGTCCTGTGCCCAATTTTACTGTGACCAATTGTCCTAGAATCCCGGCCAGCGCTGTACAAGATTTGAACGAATTGCGCTTTTTGTCTTGGAGTCTGCATGTGCAAACCTCCACAAACAAACATCCCTATTTTGAAAACGTCACGCTCAGGAGAAGAATGCTCTCCGTGGCCATGTCTGTAAATGCATTTTCTATGGTGTGCATTCTCCAAGTATGGTTTCATTGTTCTTAGTCTTGGCAGTTCAACTCGGTTCGAGGATCCATTGGATCAAAGTAAAGGTTAGTTTCTTAGATGGGTCCTGCAGCCCGCAGCCGTATATTTCGAGTTGAGTGGGGGGGGGGGGGGTCAGTTAAAATGTACTTTTAAAGCTAATGAAAAATTCGTCTAAGGGACAAGGGGGCACGCTGGTTCCATGTCCGAACGCACAAATGAATCACGTGAAATATAACGAGACTGGAAATTTGGTTGAATCTCAAAGTTGTTTCTGAAGTGCTGAAACCAATTTTTAACTTTATTTCCTTGCCGGAAAAGCTGGCAAAATTTGCCAAAACCCGGAAATTAGGATTGAAAGGTTCGCCTCTCAGTGTCACCAGCTGTTTTGCTCTGCATTCAGTCCGCCGGAGTTATTAGGAATATGAGATCAGGGGCGGATCCAGAGGGGGGGCGAGGGGGGCGATCGCCCCCCCTAGACTGGCTGTAAATTTTTTGTTTTGTTTTGCTGCACTTATGGAAGTCTGCATTAACGCATGTTCTAACTACTGTAACTAGACTCTAAAATCTTTTTACAACTGGAGCCAGGAGCTTGAATTTTTCTTGTAAACAGTTGTCAGTTGATCAAGTACAGTTTTTATCATTATTGTAATATATGAAAACCACATTTTCGTTAAATAAGAGACCGACAGGGACACTTAAAACGCGAAAAAAATCAGCCTTGTGGCCGAAAAAAAGGACACTACCCCCACTCTTTTCGGTAACAATCGCCCCCCCTAGAACGGAAGGCTGGATCCGCCCCTGTATGAGATATTTCTAGCTTACGAACGGGTGATCGGATCTTAATGAAACTTAATATATGGAAGGAACTCGTGTCTCAGATGTTCCATTTTAAACCAAGACCGGATCCGGTGACACTGGGGGGAGAAGGACGGGAAAACCGGAGATCTTGAGAAACGCTTAGAGTGGAGGGATCGGGATGAAACTTGGTAGGAAGAACAAGCACAAGTCCTAGATACTCACATAAACGGAACGGATCCGCTCACTATTTTTGTGACGTTCTCATCTACTTTCTTGTACCGCCTACTCGTAACAAGTGCCATATGAGCTCGTAGCTCTTGTTGATTGTCGCAAGTCTAATATTACCAGCAGAGGCATCACCAGTCCCAATGTATCTTAAGGAGCAAGGTACTGACCGACAGGTGATTTTTACCGACTGTTTTTTTTTTTTAGTAACCGCTTTTACGAAAAATCGCGCCGCTTCGCGCCGACTCTTTTATTTTTAATCGTCTAGGCGACCTTTTTGGGGGGATGGGTTGTGGGTTGATGGGTTGTCAACCCTTCTATGACGCCTCTGATAACAGCCCTAGTGAAAGTTGATTCAAAAATAATGTTGATTAAAAAACAGCTAGCCTACTGCCGTAATATCTGTTCCTCTGTGAAACAATATTATTTCAAGAAGAATCGAAGACATTGCAAGTGATATTGTCATTCAGGTTTTGAATTAAGCTAACGACGAAGTCTGCGATTCGACTTGATGAAACCACGGAGAACACCAAAACCAAACATAGAAACAGGCTGACAGTAAAAAATATGCTGCTAATGACGTCGAGCCGAGATTTGACAAAATTTGTGCTACAAAGCAGTCTCTAGTGATTGTCCCCCTGATGTTGTATATGTTTTTTTACACACGTATGCCTTATCATTCACGTTTTGAACAAGGGGGTACGCAATCTTTCGGACCTTGATTAGCGGTACGCGATACGGATAAGAAAAGGTTGGGAACCACTGGATTAGATGACACATGCTGAACACTTGTATGAAAAGCATTTTCTAACCGGACAAATAGTTCGCGCGGAATCTGGCCAAAACTGGACAATTCCTTAAAAGCAAAAGTATTATTTGAAGTTGATTAAATGACAGGTTTAGGGCTAAGCAGACGCTGAGCTGAGTCTGTATATGACAATCACTTTTCACCCAGACATATAATTCGCCCGGAATCATGTTGAAACAGGTAATTTGTTTGTAAGTTAAAGTTCTATTTGAAGTTGATAAGATGTCCTTGTTAGGGATAAGGAGATAAGCTGAATACGCTTCTGAGTTTTCTTTTTTTGCTGGACAAGTAGTTCGCTTGGAATTCGGCCGAAACCGGAAATTTGGCAGAAGTACAGCAGGAAGTTTCGGTCAGTATCGACAAAATAGATATGGCTGATAGACGTATATCTGAACTTGGTTTTCTCAGATGATTAGCCTGGCGAATACTGGACCTGGCGAAGACAAGACCCAGCTGTCTGGATCAAATATTAGATTTTTGGGATCCCATCGAAATCTTATGTCTTGTTGCCAGTTGCTTGTATGCTAACTCCTGAATCTTCGTGACGCCGTGATCGTGACGGCAGTGCTTCCACTTCTACTGTATTTCAAAGTAGAATACTTTATTTTGGACCATTCTACTTTTTAATTTTCTAATCTACTTTACTACTTTATTTCTACTGTTTTTGGCCTTTGGCCCATTACCAAGCAGAAAAGAAGTTGATATCCAATAATTTAGTCTGCGACGCACTGCGGTTTGGAAAACAATCTGGTTTTGTACAAAATTCTCTCAATTTAAATATCTGTAGGCTAGTTAAAACAGTCAGATTTTCGAAGTTTTTGCCTGTTGTGCACAATTTGCACAGAAGTCTCAGTATTTTAGCAGAAAACGATTGTTTTTTAGAATTTTTGCCTGCGGCGCACAGTTTTAACACAATCTGGCTTGGCAAGAATATATGTAATTATGGGAGAAAACAGGATGATTTAAAAATTTTTTGCCTGCGGTGCACAGTTTCAACAAAATATGGTTTTATATTAGAAATTCCGTATTTTAAAAGAAAAAAAAAGTTTCTTTACTTTTTAAGCTATTCCTAAAAGGAAAGGTTGAAAATAAATGGGCTCATTAAGCATTGACGTGTAAAATAACGCGCCTGGTGATTGCATTATTCCTGAATTAAGCCCGCCTTTTGACATAAAACTACTTTTTTATTATTATCGAAGTCTAGTTTTATCTACTTTATTTTGAAGAGGCTGCTACTTTTTTTTGGGAGGGTTGAGTGGAAGCACTGTCGTGACGTCACCATTGTATGGAATTCTGTCACAAGTTAGTCAACAGTCCACACCGGGTTGTGAATTGTGATGGGAAGAATTTCTGGATTCTGGAATTTCTGTAGGATCCATTAAACAACATAGGACGCTTCAAGTCCAGATCTATAGTAAGTTTTTAACCTATTGTGGTTTGCGAGATCCTTTCCTTGTTTCCTATTGCAGTCATTCACTCACCCAGTTCCCCATGAAACAACATACAATGCTTCCACTTCCAGCCAGATCTCTAGTAAGTTTTTAACCTATTGAGATACTGTATGCCAGATCCTTTCCATTGCTTGACAGGGACATCTCTAGCCAAAGCCTAACCCTGCTACCCATTTCAGCTTTTCTTCACAGCCTATGTAATAGCCTAGTAACAAGTAAAACTGTTCAATGCAAGCATTGAAGTAGCTGTATCTATGAGCTCAGGTGATCTCAGGAGGGGTTTGAAGGGCTTTGCCTGGCTTTGCCCAAGCCTTTGTCATGGGAGGTGACCACCTCAAAATATAGGACCGGCAGATGTCCGGAAACAATAGTGCAGTATTTGTATGGTTAAGGTGAATGCAGGTGAATGCATTTGTAATAACAGGAATTTGCTTCCGAAATACCCCGACCTGCATTAGTTAGTTTCTAGTGTATATCAGACTATGATAATGAGCCATGTAGGTGAAATTTTTAATAAGCTATGACTTTTTTCATGTAAAATACCACTTCCCCTGAATGCCCCTGAACAAAATCAAGCTTTTAATTATGCTGGAACCCCAAAATTCCAAGCCTAAATCCCAAATGATATGATGCCCCTTTCCTTCCAGTAAATATAAAATTTTGTGGAATCCTTTATGAATATAATGTCTTCTTGGATCCCAAATGAAAGAAAGGAGAACATGAAACTGGAGAACTTGAAACTGAACTGACTTGTTTTGAATTCCAGCTTGAGCGGCTTTGAGTCTGAAGATGACCCTTGCCAAGAAGGGCCAAAATATAGCTCTAATAAAATTCAGCTTATGGACAGAAGAGGCATGCTTATGTGAACGTTTGTTGACATTGGCTTTGCCATTTTCATGCACTTGCTGTGTCTAAACTTAACTACCAGTTAGCCAAAGTAGGTAATTAAGGGCATCTGAAAACACCCGAGTAGGTATTTTGGATCTTCATTCTACCATTTAGCACAAAACTGCACTGTTCACTTACACATACCTCTAGGTACTGTACTCCCGCTTATTAATTTCAAGATTCACTAAATATCATTTTATTTACCCTGGGGCCTTGAACTCCGTTGTTTCCTTGTGCATTTCACCCTAGATTTTACCCTAGCAAAATACACCATTTTATATTTCCTGAAATAATCATTTGATTGAGGATGAGACAGTCAACCACAAACCCCTGATTTTTGGAACCCCTATGCCATACCTAGGAGACACTGTGGCAGGTGCTGGATACTGTAACCCAGTAATATATTGATTATTTTAGTAAAGCTAAAAAATCAACCAATCACAGCTCTTTTATATTGAAGTAGGTCAGGGTTAGGTTACCAACTAGTTTCTAACGTTTGGCAGAGATATTTGTTACATTGCGACGTAAATAAATAGCTTGTAACTTTTTCTTTGTTTTATTTTTTTCTTACTCAGAGTTTGCTAATAAAGAAGACTTCACCAGAATGCGAAATCTCTCTTTTTTTCCTGTAAGGAAGGAACATGGATTTGTAAATTTAGGTACAACAGATTCTTGTAAGGAACTTTTTTCCTCAATTACACAACTCCCATCATTAAAAGCCGACCTTAAACAACACATTTTGTAAGGTGAAACGTCCAAATCCAGAAGGTCTAAAACATAGGGGTCATGGGAGAATTCCCATTGGGGTTCCTGGTCCTAGCGTGCGGGTGGGGGCCGATGGCCTTATAGTTATTCCTTTGGCCTGGCAACGCTCAAGAAAAGATTAACAACTTAAGAACAGCATGCTAGATATGTACGCTGCTGTTGGGTGTAGCAGAGCCATGGCACCAGTTAATAACCACTTTGTCAAAGAGAAAATGAACCTGAGCACTGTAGATTAGATTTCTAATGTTGGCCTTTTTTCTCTCAGGAAACTTAGATTTCTATGTCGCAGAAATGCAAATTCCAAACCTCAACTCATTGAAAAAATGTGTCCTTTCACAAAACAGAGATACTAGGGAATGCGGCGCAGAGGAACATATTTGAAAACATGTATGATCACAGTGTCGTTTACGGTGAAAGTGCAATTGCTATCTTCGACATCACATATGTTACCATCTGTCACTGTGACCACAATATTTTATGAAGGGACTGGGATGACCTGATGGAATTGGTACATGAATCTCGTCCATAGGTGCCATATGTATCAAAGAAGCACACAAATTTGGAGCACCATTGCCACAAACCATATTTCTAATTTACGTTAGTGTCCGGAAAGAACAAGCATGTAAACTTTGACTACAGTAGAATCTGTCATTTTAAAAACACCTAGATTACACACACAATTGTTGGTTCTCCCCAAATTACCCTGAATCCCTAGATCGTAAATAAGTTTACCTGGATTAGCCCATTTTACCCTAAAATAACTTAATCTCCCTAAAAGTGGAAGCACTGCTTGATTGTCTCATCATAGTGATGATAGCATACTCATATGACCAGGAGGTGACAGTGACTGTATGTGCACTGAATTATCTACACCGTCTCTGCCAATCCTCTCCACAACATCTGTGACTGGAAATGATGTGCCATCGCTCCAGCATTGTCGTGCTTTCCAGTAAGTGCTTTCCAGTAAGTGCTTTCCTTTGGCTTATATCCTGACAGTCTCTTGGTTCTCTGCCAGAACTCTTTTTTGTTGGTCTGGAAAGAATTTTTTTTTTTCACGTAGCCTACTATAGTATTGCACAATTGTTCTTCAAGTGTTTTCTTTTTGGAAAAATTATCGCTTCACATTTTCTCATCTTGAGTTTCCTCTGAGTATTCAGGAACTCTTTCTTTTTTGCTTTTCCTTCTTAATACTGTTCCAAGTCTAAAGTAGGCTACGTCTGTCCTGGTTCTGTCTCAGTCCTTTAGTTCTTCATTCTTCAAATGCCATTTTGCTGACTGATCAAGATCTATAGAATGTGCTGGCTACCTAGACAACAACTATGTTTTCTGACATAAACATTCAACTCTATCTGGCTGCTCATGATCGTCAAGATCTACTAAGAACAACGGGATACGAAAACTGAGCTGAGTATTTACTTCACCAGTTACATGCGTCTGGTTTTTTCTTATGTCATGTGTCCAGTAAGGAATAATCAAATTAACGTCTCCAGCAATAACGATCTTTTCTTGAAGATGAAGAGCTCTGAATGTATCACTGGATCGAAATCTGCTGGTTTATTAACATATCTTCTTGGATACATTATCGCTTCACATTTTCTCATCTTGAGTTCTCTCTTTCTTTTTTGCTTTTCCTTCTAAATACTGTTCCAAGTCTAAAGTAGGCGACGACTGTCCTGGGTCTGTCTCAGTCCTTTAGTTCTTTATCCTTCAAATGTAACTTTGCTGACTGATCAAGATCCAGAAAATGTGCTGGCTACCTAGACAACAACTATGTTTCCTGATATAAACATTCAACTCCATCTGACTGCTTATGATCGTCAAGGTCATTAATTTGAATCTTTAACTGATTGGATATGATGATAAGTTGCAATATTTTGAGTCTTGAAGGACAACGGGATACGACATCTGAGCTAAGCGTTTATTTCACCAGTTACATGCGCCTGGTTCTTTCTTATGTCATCTTGAAGATAGAAGAGCTCTGAATGTATCACTGATAGAAATCTGCTGGTTTATTAACATATGCCACATGTTAGAAGTGGATTTGAGTTTTTTCGTGCAAGAATTTTCGCAGCCAGAATTTCCGTTTTAGAAGTATTCGACAAATCAACCTGTGAACAGACTAAACTGCTTTCTGCCAAACTAAGTAGCCTACTACTCCTTTATGGTTTGTGTTTTTTGAACTACAGTTACACCATATGATTTGCTCATAGGAAACGTACTAAGGATAGTTTTTATTTATTTATTTTTATTTGCACCGTAACATAACCATTAAGGAATTTTCAGTATAGACAACTATGTCTAAGCTGGATACCTGGTGGTTCAGACTGGAAGGTGGGTATGCTCCTTAGTGGATCAAAGATGTTGACCAGTATAGGCCATTCGATTATAGCTTTATTTACAGTGGTAAAATCACTTTCTTTCATCAAGTACTTCATATATTATTACAAAGATCAATTTTTTTTATTTCAGTATCACCGAAAGAGAAAAAAAAACTGGTTTAAAAATCAAATTGACATCTGGCGAGTTTCCGTTCCGCCGACTTGCTGAGGACGATAAAGTTTCTGATTACTTTTTCACGATCGTACCACAGCTCACCCAACGCATTTGGCCACTTCCAGCTTCCCAGTTTGTGAGCTAAAGTAATGATAAACACGAGCAATTGATTGGGATGTTTTTGGTCACAGTTGCAGGAAAAGATTCGCCTTCGTGTCTCATTTTGACCCAATCACCAACTTGCCGGCTGTCTAAAACCAGATGAGCGTCTTTTTGGGATCACAAAACGTGAGTGGAGATACTATGACACCGCAAAAGTTGTCCGTCCGTCAGTCTGTTCGTCCGTCCGTCAGTCTGTCCGTCCGTCCGTCAGTCTGTCCGTCCGTCCGTCAGTCTGTCCGTCCGTCCGTCAGTCTGTCCGTCCGTCCGTCAGTCTGTCCATCCGTCCGTCAGTCTGTCCATCCGTCCGTCAGTCTGTCCATCCGTCCGTCAGTCTGTCCATCCGTCCGTCAGTCTGTCCATCCGTCCGTCCGTCAGTCTGTCCATCCGTCCGTCAGTCTGTCCATCCGTCCGTCTGTCTGTCCATCCGTCCGTCTGTCTGTCCGTCTGTCCATCCGTCCGTCTGTCCATCCGTCCGTCTGTCCATCCGTCCGTCTGTCCATCCGTCCGTCCGTCTGTCCATCCGTCCGTCCGTCTGTTCATCCGTCCGTCCGTCTGTTCATCCGTCCGTCCGTCTGTTCATCCGTCCGTCCGTCTGTTCATCCGTCCGTCCGTCTGTTCATCCGTCCGTCCGTCTGTTCATCCGTCCGTCCGTCTGTTCATCCGTCCGTCCGTCTGTTCATCCGTCCGTCCGTCTGTTCATCCGTCCGTCCGTCTGTTCATCCGTCTGTCCATCCGTCCGTCCGTCCGTCCGTCTGTCCATCCGTCCGTCCGTCTGTCCATCCGTCCGTCCGTCTGTCGATCCGTCTGTCCATACGTCCGTCCGTCTGTCCATACGTCTGTCCGTCCGTCCGTCTGTCCGTCCGTCTCTCAGCACGATAACTCTCGAATGGAGTGAGACATTTGGTTGAAACTTGGTGTGAGGACTCTTCGAATCATGGAAAGGTGGAATTCGTAGATGGGCCCGATAGCTGCATATTTAGGGGAGGGGGAGGGGTTTCAAATTAAGGGGTGAAACAAATATTTTATAGAAGCTAATGGGATAGTTGATTAAGGGGTAAGACGACATGCTGAACACGAACATGAAAACCATTTTCTCGCTGGACTAATACTTCACCCGGAATCCGGCTAAAACCGTAAAGTTTGTTAAAAGTAAAAGTTATATCTGAAGTTGATTAGATATCCGATTTAAGGGTAAGGAGACATGCTGAATCAGAATATGAAATGACTTTCTCGACGGATAAGTAGATCGGCCGGAATCCGGCGAAAACCGGAAAGTGTGTCGAAAATAAAAGATTAATCTGAAGTTGATTAGCGGTTCGATTTAAGGATAGTGACAAATACTGAATCCGAATATGAAAATTATTTTGTCGCCGGACAAGTAGATCGCCCGGAATCCGGCCATTACCGGAAAATCTGGTAAAAGTAAAAGTTTTATATGTATCTCATTAGGTGTTCGATTTACGGGTAACCTGCTGAATTCGTGTATGACAATCATTTTATACCTGGACACATTTCACCACGAACCCTACTGAAATTGGAAAATTTGTTAAAAGTTGAAGTTTTATGTGAAGTTGATTATGGAAATATGGATTGTTTGGAGATACGCTGAATCTGTTTCAATTTTTTGCAAGAAAAGTAGTTCACCCGGAATCAGGCTGAAACCGGAAATTTGGCAGAAGTAAGGCAGGAACTTTTGTCAAAGTAGACATGACGCAGGCTATAGGGGTAAACTCATGCGGACTCCATACTTGTTCTTCTTCTTCTCCGATGATTACCAATGGACCGCTACAAGACCCGATTGTCTGTAAATATTACATTTTTGGGATCCCATCGAAATCTTTCGTCTTGTTCCTCTCTCACTCCTAAATTTGTCTTCTAGGCCAGTGGTTCCCAACATTTTCCATACCGTGTACGGAACCCTGGCCCTAATCAAGGTTCGGAAAGATTGCGCACCCCCTTTTTCAGAACGTGAAAAAGACGATAGTTGTTGTCATAAATGACATGGCATACATGTGTATAAATATATACAAAATCAATGAGGCAATCACTAGAGGCTGCTTTGTAGCAACAAATTTGTGAAATCTCGCCTCGACGTCATTAGCAGCATAGTGTTCACAGTCAGCCTGTTTCTGTATATGGTTTTTGATGCTCTCCGTGCTTTCATCAAGCTGCACCGCAAACTTTTTCGTTAGCTTAATTCGCAACCTGAATGACAATATCACTTGCAATGTCTTCGATTCTTCTTGAAATAACATTGTTTGACACAGGAACAGACTCCCGTACGCTAGCTGTTTTTGAATCAAATTATTTCACTGACTTTCAATAGGCCTTGTAGACAAACGCGTCACACGCACGGGTTGACAACACCCATCCCACTAAAAAGGTCGGCCAGATTATTAAAAAGGAAAGAGTCGGCGCGAAGCGCCGTGATTTTTCGTAACAGAGTTACTTAAGAAGTCGATAAATAATTACCTGTCGGCCAGTAAAAATACCTCTCCCCTTAATATTATGCTTTCGGCAATCAGAAATGAGCGAGGCGAGATTTTGAAGCTACAGACTAAATCAATTTTGGTTCCTTCGCGTACCCCTTGCAAGGGGTACGCGAAAGAGCCAAAAGACCCTACGCGCCAAGAACCAAAGACACCTCTGAGCTACTCTCCTCATAGGGGAGCTGTTCATCGCTTTCATCACTATTATCGTAAGACTGGACAGTAAGTTTATACATTTTCTTGGGGCAATCTTGCTAATACTGACCGTCTTTCTTTGTTCTTTTGCTTATTTCTTTGACAGTTTGTCTTCTTATGGACGGGTTATTCATCTTTAATCGGTGTGTCGGTCAATATTTCGGAGCTTCATCTTTTCCGTCCCTGGAGCTTCATCTTTTCCGTTCCTTTCGTGGTGGAGCTTTGGGGTAAGGTCTAATCTCGTGAGCTAAGATGATTTTTGCCTTCTCGGTGCTTACTGTGCTGGACTTCATGTCTTTCGCCATGCTTTCATTCTGGACAGAAATTGCTTCGACTTCACCCCTGCAGAATTCAGATCGACTGCGAGATAGTCCAGCTTGCTAACTGCCTTCATCTGCAGGACCTTCTTGCATAGCGATGCTTGCGCCGGTGATACCAACATGATTTGCAATCACCCTACCGCGGCCAGTAACATGAGAAGGGAGTAAGTCACTGTCGGCGTAGATGTGGTCATTAAAACCAATGATGCCTGATGTTCTGAAACCAGATGCGGCGTTAGAAGGAGAAAACGACCTATCATATCCGAACTTGAATTAATTTTCCTTGGCCAGCTCAAAACAAATTACCAGAATTACCAAATTACCAATAACCAGAACTTCGAGATAGCGCATTTATGATATCAGGAGAACAGTGCAGAGATTTTGAAGACTCGTTCGGGTCGAACATGTCACAAATATCGTTATTGTAATTTTTGTTTAATGTTTGTAAGGAAGGAACAAATTAATGAGCTGTCGCGTCGTTGAGAGATAAGCATCAGGCGTTAGCCCTCATTGCTCTCTTAATGAGGCACTTCCTAGACAGCATTTGAAATTTGTAAATGTAGAAGAAACGGTAAATTTGTCAAATATGATTTTATTCGACTATATCAACTTCAAAACTGTCAGAAGAAACAAGAAAACCACGTGTAAAGTAAAGAAAACTATGTACAAGGGCGGGTGAGGTCTAAACGCTGTTATTGTGACATAAATGTCAGTCCATTGCCCCAGTAGGAAATCATCATCGTTGAACATGCGAAGATGGAAGTTCGCATAGTCCGGTTCGGTGTTCGGTATTTCGAAGAATCTGTCTTCGATTAAACGCGCAGGACGCAGGATTAAACCCGTCGGATTGTTCAGGATCATCGGTGAACGAATTTCTGCTCTGAAATTTAGCCATGCGCCGTCGAGACGAACAAGATTGAGAGGAGTCCCTTTGTATTCGTTCGGGCTGGGATATACTTCTTCACTAACGTTATTCTACTGGCTTGGTCGTAATTCCTTACAATTTGTTAAAGCCAAATCTGATGCTCGGTCAGCCCAGAAAAACTGGACCAAAAAGAATGCTCTGTTTCGCGCGTACTTGACACGTTCAACATTTGACGAACTTTGTTCGAAACGTTGCAACCATAAAGTGCTGATCAACCTTAATTTCCACAAAAATATAGGGGGAGATTGTTTCGGTCTAACCGCTGCCTCCGACTGCTGTACTTTTGTCGCTTTCAAAAAATCCTGAAGCTGACATGACCTCGCGGGGTTTCCTGTCTGTCGAGCCTCGTCCCATTTTCCAACTCTATCCAATCTATCAAAAATGGACACCATTTGCCCAATCATACTATCCACAGTACCCGCTGCCAAAACCCTCCTACAAACACAGTCTACGTTTTGCGTACCTTGATTTAAACAATCAATGTTGTGCAAAACTGTCTTCGCGCCTTTTTCCCGAGCGATAAGAAAATAAAGTAAATGAATGGGTTTACACAAATATAAATTAGATTTAAATCGAGTCAAAAATTCACCAATATCTTCTCTCAACTTTTGCTTTTTCCGACCGTACTTTGACGAGTCAAGAACTTCTTGTAATTCCAGTCTTCTTTCTTCCCATTCCTGTGGAACTGGTGGGGGAGAAGAGGGGTCGATCGGAACACCCTAAAAACGACTAAACTATAATTCTTGCAATTTAAACGACAAACCCTTTTTATTAATGAAATAAAAAATAACGGACAACTAAAAACGCAAACGAACTGCCACTATTGGGAACTGAAGACCCCGCTTATCCCTGACGTAACCATTACGGGAAGGATACAATAAAACACTCCGCTCTCCTGTACCACCCAACA
This sequence comes from Branchinecta lynchi, assembly GCA_023053575.1. NCBI lineage: Eukaryota > Metazoa > Arthropoda > Branchiopoda > Anostraca > Branchinectidae > Branchinecta > Branchinecta lynchi. The sequence goes on along the minus strand of JAKZAP010000009.1, from coordinate 9,130,604 downwards.
AAATACGGGCAAGTTCAACATCACGTAACATAGGGAACCAGGGGTCAGCGCCACCTCTTTCCGGTATGACCATCGTTACCATGACGCCCGACCCCTTAAAGAACGACAAAACCGGTCCCACCATACAAAATGGAAGAAAAACGTAATAATTTTGATCAACCGGTAGAATTTGGGCAAACAAATCAACTCCTGCATGGTTTGGTTGGGGGAAATGGGAGAAAAACCGTAAAAGGCGACCGTCCCGACCTGCTGGGCATTTGAAGCCAAAGCCATCAAGTCCCATGTATGCCCCCGTTTACCGCCGAAATGGTGCTGGATCAGCGACCAAGCACTGGACGATAAACGACAATGCTGTTTGTCGATGACCCTTGAAGGTGCATCAGCTTCGTTAACTTCCGATCTCACATAAACCAAGCTTATTGTCGCGTTCAACCTGAGTGTCATGTGAAACAATCGTTTCAATACGCTTGTTAATTTGAGATCACGCCCCCCACTATTATTCCAAGCTTGGACCACAGCCGTGTTATCCACCTTCACCCGGATCCTTGCATTTATCAGCTTATCATCCAATGAAGTAAGTGCTAATAACAAAGCCTCTGCTTCTTTGACGTGTATTGGGTCATCCCGAGACCGCTCATCAAAGAAATCAGAAAAAAACAACGATCCCTGAAGTGAATGCCAAGACGCCCCCCATTTGTACCCACTTGCATCAGTGGATAATTCAACCCAATTGTGATAAGCGGGTCTCCATGGAAAAACTCTAGGGGCCGAAGCTAAAAAAGCCCAGAACACAACTTCGAATCTAGCTTCCACCGTTAATTCTATGGTATTGCTATCCAAAATAACCAATTGAGAAATCATAAAATTACAAGCTTTAGTAAACAAGCGTGCGTGTGGAACCGCCGGGATAAAACTCATTATTTTCCCGACAAACTCCTGCATATCCCTGAGAGGTACGCCTTTCTTGGCGAGGATGTCAAGCCGCAAATTCTCAAACTTCTCAGTTTTCTCTTAACATTTCTCTTAATTCTCTTAATAACTCTCGTAATATGAACGCCGATTGATGCAGATCTATTATCACTCCCAAGAAACGAATGGCCGTCACTGGTTTAAACTCACACTTCAATGATAAATAAAATCCTAACTTGGCCGTCAAGGCCTTGACAAAATTCGCGCCCGCTTTTGCCAATCTTTCGGCTTGAATCCCAGGACTCGTATAAAATAACGAATCATCTAAATATCGCCAAGCAAAACCGCCCGCCCGTCGGTACACAACAGGAATAATCTTACCAATTGTATGGTAAATAAACGGAGATACATCCAAAAGTAAGCGTGGTAAATACTTAATACTAATCTTGAACTTCTCCTGAGAGGTGCACACATTTCCAAACTGGGTTCAATATTCAAGGGCATAACTAGGGCTGGAGGGTCACATTCTCCAACTCGTCCCCATGGAACCAATGCCCCGTTAATTATACTTTCCTTCAACTGTTCACTAACAAATTCTTGAAATGCGCCACAACTACGAGCGTTGGGAAGCTCCACTGAAACCGGAACAGGAGAGTTTACTTCTCTTTTAGAAATGAAGATATATCCACTCCGTCTCTAATCCAAGATAAAATTTCTGTCCTGTTATCACAATGAAAATGCGTGAATAATTCTTCCCACTCGTGCACATGGTCAGTTAAGCCTCCCCCCCCCCCGCCTGAAAAGAACCCGAGTCGCGTTGCCATTGCCGGTCTGTCCAAGCTTCAATTGAACTGAATTCCACCGCGCGTGGAAACACTATTGGCGGGTCCACTTGCAAACCTCCATTACCTACCCACACGTTGCAATCCTGAAAGAAAAAATACAATTCGTCGGTCCATTCTTTGACGCCTAGTTTTTTTTTTTTTTTTTTTTTTTAAATCAAATATAAAAGGTTATATGTAAACCTATAGTACTACATAACAAAACCGAATATAACTACAGTGTAAAAAACCCATGTTCATATAACATAAGTACCGGTATGAAACTGAATAAATTTAACCTGTTTTATTCTTTGGGCTTCGGCACTCCTTTACAACTAGGAGAAGTTGAAATATGGCCCAATTCCCCACAAATGAAACAAACTCGAGAATCCGGTTTGGATCCATACGTGTAGGGGGATGAAAAACGGAACGATCCCCTGCCTCGACCTCCGTCCCAATACCCGTAAGGTTTAAAAGGACGATTCCACGGAGAAGTCTGCTGCTGAGCAAAGGCCACTGCTACCGCCTTGGAAACGGCATCGTCCGTAACCGCGCTTTTATCCTCATTGCTGTGGGTGGCCGAAGTTGCTGCCTTAAATTTCGGCTTTGACAGGCGCAAGTATTCCTTCGCCCCTTCCTTCTGCACGTCCGAACCAATCAAACTAACAACACTTTTTGCCAATTCAAAATATGGCAAATCCTGGAACGCTAAAACTTGCGCATAAGCGACCTCAAACTTTTCCAAATCTTTATCCCGGGATCTTTTGCCTGCATCCACTAAGTCTCTTAAACGATTAATTAATCGGGGCACTTTATATGTCCAGAAGGCGAAGTAATCAAATCAAATACGTCCCGTTTTGCCCGTTGTACCGCTGATGAAGAACCCACCTTCGCTTTCAAAATTTCCAACTCGGAAATAACATCTGCGAGAGAACCCGACGGAGGAATCCACTGGTCGGGATCTTTAGAGCAACCAGGTTGGGGTTCAGGGTTCCTCGAAGCTCGTTGTTGTCCTGAAGGCGGTGGTTTCAATGACTGTCCTGGGATTATCTGTATTGCCGGAGTAGGCTGGGTTGACTCCCCCAGCATTGCTGCCAAATGCTGAATGAGCGCCTGGACCTTGTCCAAAGAATCCACTTTGTCACCCAAAAACAGATCGAAAAAGGTTCTATCTTTATCCGTTTCACTTCACCGCATCCCAGAGGTCGGATTCCGTAGCTGCCTCAAGTTTTTTACTCCTAATTGTAACTGTTATCTGAGGAGGCGGATCGCTTTTCTTGACAGCGAGTAGCACCGAAGAAAAATCCGCTCCGTTCAGCGACGAAGACTCGCTGAGATTTAGGGACATCGGTGATCTAAAACAAATAATCTTATGCTTAACATCCCTTGTATCACCAGGAATAAGTCTCCGTACAATAAGTTGCTTCCGTATCAACTAACTGCATTATCCAACGCGAGCGTCCTCTGTTCTTAATTCCAAGCATTGTGCCATCTAACCAATACTAACAACAATCCATCCCCCTCTTTGAAATAGTGTTTCGACCAACCGAATACCCATTGTAACGTATATGACGCTGCCACCTGGGAGGCTCCACAATGCAAGAGACTAAACCACGCTGTCAGCCACGAAACTTTTAATCCGCTTATGCAGAGATAAAGAATTCCAAGAAAATCAGCTAGCGGAGCGTTGGTCAACGAACAACTGAGGAGGTTATACGTGGCATACTGCCTACCATGGCATACTGCCTACCATGTCTTACAAACTTATCTGCCTCCACCTTTTCATAAAATCTGTTTGAAGAGTCTTCCGTCCACAAAAACATAAACAGAACATATTATTGGACCACCATTAACAACATCCACTGTATATGAAAACTGCTTGTCTTGAACATGGTACAATAAAATATAACCATCTAAAAAATTTCAATACCATCAATACAAGACATGGCGAGGTTAGGCGCTCACCAGGGCTCTTCCAGAGTGGAAGAGGGGCCAATTCCCGAAAACATAATACAATTGATGTTTTCGTCTTATTCTGGCTTTTTTTTTTTTTTTTTTTTTTCTTTCAGTACTTTCTTGTTCTCTCTTTCTTCCTCTCTTTTTTACTTCTTTCATACTCGACCTCAGCGCATTTCCTTCCATCTTTCTTTCTGTCTTTTTAACTCTCCTTATAATCTTTTTCCCATATATTCATCCTTTCTGTCATCATTAATTAATATTCATCATCATTCTGTCCAACATTATCCTTCTTTCATTTCAATATTCATCTCTTTTCCATAACCATGGAAAGCTTTATAATCTTATTCCTTCGTAAAACTAATGCTATGTCTCTTACCTTCTATTTGGTCTCATGCCTGTCGACGTCCTTCCACGAGGAATAGTGAGAAACAACTGGTTTGCACTGCCTGCCTCCGCAAGCGCGCAGGATATCTATTAAATCATTTTGACTGTAGTCACACACCACAAGACAGTCAGCCTAGCTCATTCAATTCAACTGGCCGGCGTCTATCTAGCACCTGAGGCGTCGGACCAGTGTGTGAACACGAGGGGCTTTAAACTGTATCAAAACTGTTACACTCCCATTTTCCCCAAGCAAGAGCTTCAGTGCAAGTTCACCTACTCAGCAGATTGTACTGCCACTTACTCAGCCGACTTATATATCTTCTGCTTGTTGTTTTGACATTCGTCTTATTGCATATTTCATCCACATCTGTGGAAGCTCCGTGCCTTCGCTAACGCCTCGCGCTAGGGGTGCCTGACTCTTTTTCACTCCTCCCCTTAAAAAAAAACAATTGCCAGATTTGTTTGCGAAAACAATAATATAACACTGAATGTAACATAAGACACTGGGCAAATTTAACCTAAGCGATTGCATAAGCAGGAGCCAACTTGAGCAGGAGCCAGCTTGGCTAGCGACGTCGAGTTCTACTCCTCGCCAGAAGAACTTTGCTTGGAACCTCTCAAGTGTTGTATCACCCCTGTGACCTTTCCATTGCCTTATTCCGCCATGTCCATGGCAGAAATAATTGCAACTGTTCCCCCGATACTTTCTACAGTGAACACCATCTATCTCAATGATACGAACATCCGGCTACGACTGTGGCTTCTCCAGTAGCCTGAAAATTTGAATATCATTTGGGAGATAATTCCACAAGGTCAATGCTCCGAGGCTTTAGCTAAAAAGGAATACAGGTTCATTTCCAGTGCTTCATTGTATATGGAATAAATTAAAGTAGGATCTAGTTTAATATCCTCCTGATGGTTGTCAGAGTTGGGAGAGTGTCGATGTCAGACAAACATCTGAGCTGAATCGGTCAATGAGTCTTCTGCATTCTTATAAGAGATCACTTTCTCCACGGACATACCCGGAAGGAGAGCCAAGTTCGTCGCAGAGCTTAATACTGGTTCCTCATTTACTTGAAGCTTCGGTATCTGAGTTTTCGTGTAGCCTGCTGTTTCCATTTTGCATTAGGGCCAGTCAATATCTTTCGGCTGCCGTACGCAAGGGTATCTGAGTCCTCGGCTATGACGAATTTGACGAACCCAACTCTGTCCAGAAACGCGAGGACACCCGATCTTAAAAAGAGAAGAGTACACCTATAAGGAAAGGACTGAAAAGGTTTTGAAGAGGTTTTGCAGATGCCCAGTACAAGAAGACCAAAGGCTTCGGTGCCGTCCCATAGGATAATTACAGTACTCAAGATTGTGGCATTAGTCAGAGAGAAAGTAAACAAACATGCGTGACATTTCAGGGGGTGACATTCCAAGTTGGCAAATGAACCAGCCAGTTTCGATAAGGAGCAACAGATAACATTATTATGCTTTGGAAACGCTGGATTATTTGGATTGTAGTGGTGACGCCTTAATCCATTGTTTTACGTTCTCAAACGGGCCCTTTAACTCTTAACACACTGTTTCGAACTGTTTACGCAACACTACTCTGTACATGGCCCCCGAGTGTCTCCGGCAACGACCTTCCACAGGTCAACTCATAACGAACTGAACTAAATTTCTCCCAATTCTCTACCTCAAACTTGAATGACTGAGATTAGTCGTCGCCAGGACCCTGAATTTGACCTTGCGGATTAAACTGAAAGAACCAAGGTGTAGCCAGGTCCCTGGTGAAAGTACACCTTGGTTACATGAGGAAGCAATTTTGGTGTGAAAAATCAACGTGTGGTCGTAAATTCTGCACAAGGCTATTTTTCTTTTCATCGAAATTCAGCATTAGTCGTTCTTGGCTTAGTTGAAGGTTCGACAACCGAGAGTTGAAAATCATTCTCTACGGTCTGTCCATGAACGTACCAGGAAGGGGACCCAGGTAGTCGCAAGGAGATGACGCAGAAGATCAAAAAGGATTCCTTGTTTGATTGTAGCGTCGAAATCCGAGACTTCTGAGCCGCATCGGTCATTGAGTCTTTTGCATTCTTAGCAGAGATCATACTCAGCGCTCTCTCTGCAGACTTCCCCTCCGCAACTTGAGATGAAACAGAGCGTCAATGATGATTCGTTTAGTTGAAACGTCGATATCCAAAACTCCTGAGCTACGTCGTTCATTTAGTCTTATGCATTCCTAGAGAAAATCTTTCTTAGTGAAAATCACGCTGAGCTTCGAAACTGATTCCTCGTTTAGTTGATGCTTCGATATCCGAGTTTTCGTTTCGGCAGCCGTAAGGATATCCAGTTCCTCGGCTATAACGAAGTTGACGAACCCAGCACTTTCGAGAAATTAGAGCTTGGCATCAGGCTCGATCGGTGCACGGTAATTTGCTCGGTCCATGCACGCGTTTGCTTGTTTTTTCGTCCTTATCCAATCCTTAACACTTATGTCCAAACTAAGACAGGTCTTTTCCCCTCAGTTTCTCTAGCCGAATTTCTACTATTCCCCCTCTTTGTTCTCGCTTTTGACAAAAACGTCAATTTATCGGACTCCATTCTCCTAACAGCAAAAATATTTTAAGACTTGGAGTACGTGATGGAAGCTATATTATAAACTGATTTTACTTCGTAATTTTACCGATCAGCTGAACTAGCAAGTTAGGATGACGCTGAAAACCATGAGCAGAGTGAATCAATCCACATGGTTACCAAAAAGTTACAGCACCCATGATGATCGCATTCATCCTAAAGAAAACAATCAAATCTCCTGAACATCGAAAGAGAGGTTTGTTGCAAGGTCGTTTCGATATGGTATACGAGTTAGATTATTCCAAAAGCTTATTGCAAAAACGACTGAAACAAGATTTCAGGAGCACTTTATTTTGAGGAACGCGAGCTGGTTATCCGGGTCGTACAGCTCTACACAAACATTTAGTTGATCTAAGTTTACTTTCGAACGAAAATATAGCCTGCCGGTTCGATTTTGCATTAGGTCAGTTAAAACTTACCCGGTTGGCAATAAAATACTTTACTCGCAACCTGCGATGACGCAAAACGTCAAAAATGAGCCTCGTTTACTTAAAGCTTTGATATGCTAGACTTGAGAGCTGCAGCGGTCGTTGAGTCTTCCGCATTCTTAGAGGAAATCATTCTCAGCACTATCTCCAGGGACTTGGTAGTCGGAATATGAGACGACGCAGAGCGTAAAAAATTATTCTTTGTTTAGTTGAAGCTTCGATATCTGAGACTTTTCATGTAGCCTGCCGGTTCCATTTCCTAGCCAGTCAGTACCTTTCGGAGGCCTTACGCAAGGGTATCCGAGTTGTCTGCTATGACAAAGTTGACGAGCCCAGTACTGTCGAGGAACGCGAGCTGGTTAGCAGGCTCATACTGCCCTACAAAATAATGTCGTTGAAGCTTCGATATCGAGACGTTTCAAATGAAAATATAACCTGCCGGTTCCATTTTCAAGATTCCATTTTCGGAGCGTCAAAAATGAGCCTCGTTTAGTTGAAGCTTCAATATACGAAATTTGTTTGCTGCATCGGGTCATTGAGTCTTCTGCATTCTTAGAGGAAATCATTCTCAGCGCTATCTCCATGGACTTACCCGGAACATAAGTCAGGTAGTTCGAATCTGAGGTGGCGCTTGATATCCGAGACTTTTCATGTAGCCTGCCGTTTTTTTTTAAATCAGGCCAGGCAGGACCTTTCGGTAGCCTACGCAAGGGTATCCGAGTCCTCTGCTATGACGTAGTTGACAAGCCAGTACTTTTGGGGCATTTGACGCGTACGGTGCTACAACACAGTTTAAATGAAGCTGCGATATTCGGTACTTTTCATGTAGCCTGCCGCTTCCATTTTGCATTAGGCTAACCAATACCTTACCTTACCCGAGCCATCGACTATGACGAAGTCGACGAGTACAGCACTGTCCAGGGATGAGAGCTGGGCATCTGGCTGGTACGGCGCTACAGCATAATTAGTTGAAGCTTCGATACCCGAGACTTTTCTTGTAGCCGCTGGTTTCTTCTTGCATTAAGCATGTCGATACCTTAGCCGGGTCGCTAACAAATACCTTACATCACACCCTTAGATGATGAATAGCTTCGAAAATTATTCCCCGTCCCATATACCACAGTTTCTCCGCTTGAATGGTTTTCTTTTGGGTTTTTAACCCTTTTGCCACATCAGTAGAATCAAGGATTTGATCTCCTCGGTCTGTAATCAGAGTGTCCATCTGTCATGAACTCTGAGTGGTCTAAGAGTTTTAATGAAGAACACTTCACTTACAGTGCTATACAACCTGTTCTGTCTGAACAGTACGACGCTCCAAACTCAACTACAAAAACATCCTTACTCGTTTTGCGGCTCAAACTTCAAGAACCTTTCCTTTCCTAGAATCACTTTCCCCTGTTACTATAGAAAATACTTATATACATATATATACTAACACAACAGACCCACCCGGATACACATACCTAACAAAGAGTGAAAGTGCTAGGGGTTAAGAAATTCTTCACTACATTCTTCCCCCCCCCCCCAGGCAAAGCCTCCCCTCTCAGATGGGTGTTCACTACTTATTGTGTTGCGAGAACAATACTTTGGTTTTGTCCTCGTTTTTTTTTTCTTTCTATGCCGCCGATTTTCATTTTATACCTGGTAAGGGTCTAACCTGTGCGGTTTTTACGGAAAGTGTGGAGCTTAGGCCGGATTGATGAATATGACATTACATTTTGGAAAGCTCCGCAGAACTCTTGCCTGGGGTCAATAAGGATGGTTTTTGCTTGTCCTCGAGCCAGAGCCTACGTTGTGCGACGTGAAGTGGAGTTATATAGCCTATGTCAGAGAGAATATCTGAAGTTTTGTAGCGAACTTTTCGTTTCATCAAACCATGTTTCTGCTTTCGAGTGGAAAGCTCCGTTCTAGCACGCAAGCAGGCAGGCACCAGTTTAAAATTGAGGATGGACTAAAATCTATATGTGTGAAATATATGCGGCAGTTACCCGGCCCCACAGCCAACATATCTTCTTTGAGTGATAAATAGAAAAATCTACAGAGACAAAAAAGTGGCCTTTTCCCACGGGTCCGAAAGTGCTGCCATCTGTTGTTTCTATCCATGTCTGTTAAAAATTTCAGCTAAGTTTATCATTCTTTTTTTTTGCACTTGGGTTTGCGGTAGAGAAATGATATAAAATGAGCCTCTTAAACTGTAAAAGTTCTCTAACACCAGTTTGAAAATTTCAAGGGGTCGACAACTTCAGTAGTTAGGTACATATTGAAACCAAGAATAGGCGATACCAGTTTTGAGACATGTAGGGGACTTGTAAGCAACAGTAGACATTTAGCTCATAATTATCTTCGGCAATGGTTTGCAGCTATTGCTAGTTAGTATAACTGTTATTTGTTTCCAGTGTATTCGATGGTAATAACAACTTGGTTCCCAATGTTAAGATATGCAAGTGACTTGTAAGTAATAGTCGACTGTTATGGTACAATCATCTTCAGCGATGAGGGGTTTGAAACTTTTGCTAGCTGGTGTACCCAATATTTTTATCCGGTGAGCTCGATGTCTATCACGGGAGAGGGACTTGTAAGTAAGAATTGGTTCAAGACGGGCTAGAACTTTTTTATATTGGTGCACATTGAATTCGATTTCTATAAATCTGAAGATAAGAAAGTTTATATCGATGGTCTCTCGCTGTAACCTAGGATTAACTGTTTACACAACGGGTACAAACGATAATGTAAAACAATGAGGTATTTGTTTTCGATGAACTTGATGTCTATCACGGGAGAGGGTGTCGATGGTCTATCGCTTTAACCTAGGGTTAACTGTTTACGCAACAGATAAAAACGAAAATGTAAAACAATGAGTTAGTTTCATAATAATTAAAAGTGTATCTATGGTATTTTTATCCTGAAAAATTACGGATAGCTTAATAATATCAACTAGATTATATAAGATATTGTTACAAGTTTTCATCCGTCACGATGTCTACGATTGAAAAGGATAAAGTTCGACTGACTGCAAAGTCAATTTAATTCCATCTTCCGATATTATTTTGTTGTTTTTACAACGCTGAGGAACATCCCGTTTTAAAAGCTTGACAACTTTTTTGTAACAGCAAAAAAGAGTTTGCTGTTACACTGTCGTCAATTTCGGACGAGGTTCAGATTTTGAAAAATGAATCGAAGTCTCGCGATTCGAAGATTGCCATTCTAGCAAACCAGCTTGAAGAGCAAAAGTCAAGATGTGATGCAATCGAAGCGAAATTACTCGAAATTGAAGTTAGAGACCGGAAACTCAACTTAATCATCCACGGATTACCGAAAGAAAAACATCAACAGACAGTTCTCGCGAATGTGTCAACATTGTTTTCATCGAAAATGGAAATCACGGATAACATTCAAATATCGCAGTGCTACCGGATGCCCCAAAAGTCGAACGTGTCTACCCGTAAACCGACCGCCCCTCCAGTTTTCCTTTCAGTATCCTCCGAAAAAGATATCCAGTGCATTTTCAGCTCAATATCAAAGTTGAAAGGAACGGGGGTCCGGATCTGTACGGACTTGCCGACCAAACTAAACGCTGTGAGAAACGAATTACTGGCTAAGGGTAAGGAATTACGTGATAATGGATCCGTACAGCTTACACGAGTGAAGCACAAAGGTGCCAAATTGTGGCTTGAGTACAAGTCGGATTCAGAGTCGCAGTGGGCAAAAGCGTAAGAAACAGCAGAGGCGACTAGTGTGAAAACATTAGGTCTATCCCGCTCTTGATTGGTAATTTTTGCATTTTTGTGTTTGTGTGATGTCGATTATCTACTTTCGTGTGTTACTTAGGCTAGTTCGGTTCAAGTTTGTCTTCATTATTTCTGCCCCAGTTATTTCTGTTACAGCTATACCAACTCAACATAAGTTTACTCGAAGGATGGCAAGTTTTCATGACTCATCAGTGGGACGGGCTCCTTGTCGCGTGGATTTGCTGGCACGAGGTAGGATCTTTCCGACTCTTTTTATTTGACATTTAAGTTTGCGGTTGCGGGGGGTGCCGATAGGCTGGCAGCTTTAAAGGGGGAACCTCTTAACCTTTCATTATTTTCTGAAACTTTTAATATTTTTGGCCAGAGAGAAAATAACACTTTTTCAGAAATAAAACAATCATTGTATGTTTCTCCTGATGAAATAAATAGACTTGAAAATAATTCAAAGAGAATTGGATTTATGAACATACAGGGACTCGCCAGTTCTATTGATGAACTAACAAGATTATTGCCAAGAAATCAAATTGATATTTTGGGAATTTGTGAAACATTTATTAATGATGCGACAAAACATAATGTTAAAATTCCGGGATATAACTTCATTGATAAAAATCGACAAGTCCATGGAAAAGGTGGGCTTGGTTTATTTTTGAAAGAAGGAGTACAATTTAAACGTATGCCAGAGCTTGAAAAATATGACGTTGAAAAAGTGTGTGAAATTTTGGCTGTTGAATGTCGGACCGGAACAAAAAAACTACAAATTTGTGTCGTATATAAGCCTCCGTCAGCCCCAGTCCCGCTTTTTTTGCAATCCCTGGAATCTTTATTAGCGTCTTTAGACGATAATGATGTTGTGCTCATGGGGGATTTTAACATAAACTTACTGGAATTTCAAGAAAACACTCAAACAACAGAATTTATTACCCTAATGACATCGAAATTACTGATTCCCTCATGTACAATCCCAACGCGTGTTGCGTCGACTAGTGCCACTCTTATCGACAACATATTTTTAACGACACCAGCAACGTCTTCACAAGTTGTTCTAACGGATTTTTCTGATCATTTTTTGTTAATTTCTGACGTGAAGTACCAGCTTCAGACAAGAAAAGCACCAGAAACAACAAACCGGATTATCAATAAAAAAAATCTAGAATGTTTAAAAGATAAATTGAATATTACTGATTGGTCTCGTGTCTTTGATGCAGAAGAAGTAAATTCTGCAACGGCTTATTTCTTAGAAGCATTTAATGCTGCTTTTGATGAGTCATGCCCCAGAGTAAAAAAACATAAAGGGAAATATAATCAACCCATTCAACCCTGGATATCGCCCTCCCTTTTGACGTCAATAAAACAAAAAAACGCTCTCTATAAAACTTTTTTATCATTCCCAAGTGAAGGAAATAAAACAACTTTCAAAAATTACAAAAACCTACTTTCAAAAATAATACGTAATGCTAAAATGAAATATTATTTTGATTCTTTTAGTGAAGTAAATAAATCACCAAAGAAAACTTGGGAGCTAATAAATTCATGCTTGAATCGATCGCGAACATCTTCTACACCATCCGAAATAAAGGACGCTCATGGTAATACAATTGAAAGGGAGCTAGATATAGCTAACTACATGAACTCACATTTCGCGTCAATTGGACAGTCGGTAGCCAGCAAGCTCCAACATAATATGCCACATGGTCAATGTGATTATCGTACATACCTCGGAAAGCCTTCTGAAAAGTCTATGTTTTTAACACCGGTAACAGAGGAAGAGCTTGCTAATATTGGCAAGCTTTTAAAGAGTGGAAATTCCCCGGGGATTGACGAATCGTCGACGAATATTGTGAAAGCCATTTTACCGAGTATTAATAAAGTAATGTGTCATTTAATAAATCTGTCATTTAGATCGGGAACTTTTCCTGATTCATTTAAGAAAGCAAAGGTGTTACCACTGTATAAAAGTGATGACCGGAGTAACTGCACGAATCATAGACCAATATCTATCCTTTCGGGTTTTTCTAAATTAATGGAGCGATGTTTTTATAATCGAGTGTATAATTTCCTTACGTCGAAGGATTATTTTTCAAAAAATCAGTTTGGGTTTAGAAAGGGGCATAGCACGCAAGATGCCATCCTGACTATGATCCAATTTATTCACGAATGTCTTGATAAAAAATTGATTCCGGCGAGTATCTTTTTGGACCTTGAGAAGGCATTCGACACGATTTGTCACGAAATATTGTTATATAAATTAAGCCATGGTGGGATACGAGGACCAGCGCACGATTTTATCGCATCTTACCTAACAGGTCGATCCCAAGTAACAACTATTAATAAGACAGTTTCGGATCCATGCTTATTGTCAAATATTGGTGTCCCTCAGGGTTCAATTCTCGGACCACTGCTCTTCCTAATATACATAAATGACCTTTCATCAGCGACAGAAAACAACAGTCTGAATGTCCTTTTTGCCGATGATACCGGATCAACACTTGCAGGACAGTCGGAAGAGGATGTCAAAGAGAAGCTGCAAATCGTGTTTTCCCAATTGATTGTATGGCTAAAAGCTAATCGTTTGTCATTAAATGCCGCCAAAACGAAATTTATCATTTATAGTAGAATTGGACACAAAGCAAAAGAAGTTTCGACAATAAATGATCAGGCTACAAATATTCAAATTCAAAGGGTAACTTCACTCCGGTATCTTGGTATAATTATTGATGAAAATCTATCGTATAAAGAACATTGTAATAGATCACGGGTTAAAGTTGCACAAGGAGTTGGTATAATGCGGAGGTTTCAGCATTTTTTCCCGTATGAAATTCTACGCCTGATTTATTTTGCTTTGATACACTCCCATCTTACGTATTGTCCTTTGATTTATTTGGCAACATTCAAATATCATGTGAAACCGATACAGACTCTTCAAAACCGGGCTCTTCGAACTTTACAAAAATATTTACCGTCCCCTTCTTCTTATCCTAACAAAACTAAAACTGAAACTCTATATTTGTTAACCAATATTTTGCCTGTTTCAGAATTATTCACTCTCCATTCTTTTTTATTTAAGGTAAAATATGACCGGTCGGAACTACCTTCGTACTTTCGTTCGAGTAATTTTTTCCCTGAGCAACCTGACCATGCTTATGAAACCCGTCATAAATGGAAAATGCAGCACCTTAAATTAACCACTGAGAGATCGCGGTTCTCACCATATTTTTCAATCACGGGTTCATGGCATCTTTATTTACAATATATTGATATCAGTAAATCTCTTCCAAATATAAAAAAGCAACTTCATTCTATACTTATAAATAAATTCAAGAATCATCGATAAAAAAAAATTAAAGTAAATTTTTATTTGTTTGTTGTTGATATGTTTTGGTTGGGGTCCATATTAGTTGCCGGCCATCGGTAACCCTCGCTTGCGCATTGGGTATTTTTTATTTTTTGGGATTTCGGGTTGATCTTGCCGAGTGTCGGTGGGTTTGTGGGGCGGGTTCCCGTCTGGTGATGAGTCATGGAATTATTAACATTTATTTATGTAATTAGTTATAGGTAAAATATGTTTGTTATATATTGTACCGGGTTTTTGTCAATCGACCTTGTGTCCCCGGCTTGACCCTATTTATTTTGATTTTATACAGAAGTGTAAATTAAACCTTGAACCTTGAACCATTAACCGACAGCGAAGAAAACAAAACCAGTTTGAAAGTTTCAAGGGGTTGTTCAGTAGTAAGGTACACACTGAAACCAAAAATAGGCGAAACCAGATGTGAGAGATGTAGGGGACATGCATGCAACATTCAACTATTAGCTCATAATCATCTTTGGCAATGAGGGGTTTGCAGCTTTTGCTAGCTGGTGTACCTCTTATTTGTTTCCGGCGCATTCGATGGTAAGAACAATTTGGTTCCCAATTGTAAGACATGCAAGGGACTTGTAAGTAGTAATCGGCTGTTTATCATCTTCAGGGATGAGGGGTTTGCGACTTTTGCTAGCTGGTGCACCCATTATTTTTATCTTTGAACTTCATGTCTTTCACGGGAGTGGGACTTGTAAGTAAGAATTGGTTCACGAGGGGCTAGAACTTTATTTAAATTGGTGCACGCTGTATTCGGTTTTTATAAATCTGACGGTACGAACGTTTGTTTTCAATGGTCTATCGCTGTAACCTAGGATTAGCTGTTTACGCAACAGGTACAAACGATAATGTAAAACAATGAGGTAGTTTCGTAATAATTAATAGTGTCATCTATGGTATTTTAATCCTGAAAAGTTACGGATAGGTTTATAATACCGACTAGATTATATAAGACATTGTTCCAAGTTTTCACCCGTCACGATGTCTACGATTGAAAAGGATAAAGTTCAACTGACTGCAAAGTCAATTGTCCCTTCTTTCGATATTCTTTTGTTGTTGTTTTTACAACGCTGAACAATAGCTTTTGATCATGTGATGATTCTTTTTAGAACATACCGTTTTGAAAGTTCCGATAAGTTGACAACTTCAGCATTTAACCGACAGCGAAGAAACAAAAACCAAAGTGGCCGGACAAAGGTTGCCGCAACACTTCACGTTGCGCAGGCAACGTAGGTCTAGTTTTCTTTAAACTGCACTCTTCTTCCGCCAAAGAAAGTCTTGGGCTTCCTACAGCTGCAGTTGTCAAGCCTTTTCTTATGTCCTGTTGGATCCCGGCCAATAGACGTACGTGAGTAGCATTCACCATCCCTGCCGTTGCCCGATTATCTTTTCAGGATACCTGCACCCTCTTCCTTGGGCCCACGGCTACGTAGGTGCAGAGAGGCATCTGGTGGATAGACACCGGAGATGTTCTGTCCTCCCCATATCGGAACCTCAAGAACCTAATGCTCTCTCGATGTTCTTCCGATCAACTCTAGTACCAAGTGGCCATTTTGCGCATTTCTTGTGAAACCGACAGACTCTGTTGTTCTGGGAAGTCTCCTCCGAGATCAGGTGTTGCGAAGTCATATACGATCCATCAAGCATCTGCAACGCTTACATTGCGATGCTATCTCCAAAGTCTAGACGCAATGCCCAGTCTTGAAATTTGTTGAAAATTAAGGCTATGGTGTGGACGGCCCTGCTCATGCTGGACATCCGGCTCTTAGGGTGCTAAGAATCGACCTCGGTTCTGAAATTCAAACTTTAATCCGCCCAGTTAATTTTTACTCCTCCCTTCCTTCAACCCCCATCTAGGATACTCCCAAAACAAAATAAATGTAAATGTTGCCAAAATATAACAAAACTATTAAAGTTACTTTTCCAAATCATATGTCACATTCACGACCGTATGTACGTACAAAATGTTCAGATAGCTTAGCAGAATGATAGCGCAGTTCGACCTATCGCACTGCACCATAAACCCACTTCAAGTCCTTCTTCCCGATTGTCTACACCACACGCGCGTCATCCACCATCAAAATAATTCTCAGTTTGACAAACTTTGATGCCGAAGAAAACGACTAGTGGCGACTGGAGACCTTAACGCAGTCAACGTAAACAATCGTAGGTCTCGATAATTAACTGGTAAAGGCTCGGTACAAGCCTCGTAAGTGGTCTTGTCAGTCAAGATCGCTGGCTCTACGGAACTTGCATTGCCCCGAGGGGAATGAAATTCATCACTAACGTTAGGATTTGAACCTAGTTCATAGTTCTTCGCCTCAGCTTTTAGCTCTACAGCACCAGCATTGCCCCGAGGGGAATAAAATTCATCACTAACGTTAGGATTTGAACCTAGTTCAGATTTCTTCGCCTCAGCTTTTAGCTCTACAGCCCCAGCATTATAATCTAGTAAGTCATTTGATATTCTGTCTTTGAAGAAACCTCACAGAATTCCGTGTCCAACATCAACTTAAACACGCTTCATATCAGTGAAAACAGTCGTGAGAGGGTACTGCAGCGCATCACGAACTGCAAAACGCTTCGATCCTAGGCGGAGTTCTAGAGATTTTGCAGTCATTCATGAGAACTGCTTCTGCTTAAAGTATCCTGCAATAACAAACGTTCTCTCACTTGGCAAAGATACTGCCGCCACTGACAACTGCATACCTGCAATTTCACTTAACTCTGGGTAAGTGCAACAGTAGTCACTCCAAAACTTCGTCTCTCGCTCAATTAGACGGGCACTCCCTCCTCATATGATCTAATCATGTTAGATGCTACGCCAGAAATGCTCAAGAAGTTTGCATTTTGCCTGGAGCTCGTTCACAACCCAATCGTGTCTAGAAACATAAGAGTACAACCTGGAGTCTCGAAGGTCCATTTTTACAAGCTCCAACCTCGGCTAAATGGTGTTTGAGCGAGTTCTTACATACTTCTCTGATCTGTAATGGCGTGCTGGAAAACTGAGGAGATGAGCTAATTCTCTTCCTCATGGGGAATTTTTTCACATATTTCCGGTTCTTAAAATCCAGCCCTCATGAAGAGCATGCCGAATTTAGGAACGGCGGAAAAATATCTTTGCAGTTTGACAGCTAGTAGTCCCTCCGGGCATTGGTTGACTCAGCCAAAGCACTCGTGGTATCGTTTGTTAATGAGCACAATTTTACTTGCCGAAATATAGTTGTACCCACTAGCGATTACCCCACAATAGGCCACTCACTGATGCTAAGTTCCTGGGGATCTCCGGAACGTAAGCTGCCTTTAGCACTTGTTTCTGGCGGCCAAATTCTGCTTGCCTTTCATCTATTTCCTTGAAGCCAGTTTTAAACTTTACAACTGATGAGTTTTTTGTGAACTTTACCGACCTCACTTTACTCCACGGAATTTTATGTTTTTTTTGTATCCCGCACGGCAGATGGGATGATTCCGTCTTGAGCTGCCTTCCAGTCTACAAAGTCACTGGATTTTTCCTTGCAGTTTGGAGCAGAGCGATCCATTGACTTGGCGTGTACACTGATTCCTTCTTACATTGTTTTCAACCGCAGAATGCATGCTATCTCATTAGCGAATGACCCGAAAGAAGGAAATTCAGCTAAATTATCTGTATGCTTTTACACTGCTGAAGACCTGAAAACAGTATCGCAAGCATTTGGTGGTTTCTGTTTTGACCACCGCAGCAGTCACAGGACAGGCTTACTGTATTGACAGTATCTCTACTATCCACTTCTTTCGTTTGCCCCTCGGTTTCCGTTCTTCTGCTCCCAAAAGAAGCAATAGTGTAACGACACGAAATATTTAATTCCAAATATTTAGAACAACTCCTGCGAAGTGCCTTTTTCTCGAAGTAGCATCTCCTCACGTCGTCTTGATAATCCTTTATGTTGGAGAGCTGGCCAAGAGATGAAACGATATAATAAAAAGAAGGTATATAAGATCGAAGTATTGTATGTAGAGAAGCAGTCTTTATTGTATGTAGAGATGATCGGTTGGGCATTTTGGGCCGTGGTATAATCCGGGGCCACACAATTCCATCTCTTCTGGACTGGGGAACGTTTCAGAGAATTTCGTCTCGAATGTCTATGGAATTCAATTTTAACAGGATTGCACCCGTTCGAAACCTGAATACGTCACGTATGTCACTGCGACCTATTTGTAATAATGGAAATCTCCAGTTTAGGTAGAGGGTTACTTCCTCCTTTAGAGTCCGCCTTGGCAGGTTCTTCGGTTGTAGGTCGGAAATAGGAACATTCGATCTTTTTTAGTTCCAGTTCAAGTGAATTTGTTCTCCGATTCGATTCACTTAGGCACAACATGCAACCTCTCGGGAAACTATTTCGTTATTCTTGTTACAGTTTGCAAGTTTTGTAGCTGTGTCTTCAATGATTTCACTCCAGTTGACACTGCAGGAATGAGAACGAGCTTTTCATTTGATGTATAGACAAGATAAGATTTATTCACACCAAGAGCGAAAACCCATGGCAATTACATGAAAAATAAGCACAAAAATAAATAAATATTACCTTCTATAAGCACCATCCCTATGGGCTAGGGCTACCCTGAGGAATCTCAAAAATTTTTTAATACTCATAAAACAACTACTTCCCATGATCCTGCACATTCATTCTTCATCCAACCCTTTTCATTCACTCCAAAGAGTTCTAACCTAATTTTCGCATTCACACAACAAATGTTTCAAATTCTCATCCATACTACCACAAATCGGACATGAGTAAGGGCCTGACCGACCCTTTGCCCTCCCAGTGTACCGCCTTCTCTCCCCAAGAGGCAGACTGTCTACCCTACAACTAATCAAATCCCTTATTTTCTCCCTTTTCAATCCCGCTTTAAAATAAATTTCCTCACCTCTTTGATCTTTGCACAAAACCTTAAAGACACAGACCCGTCCTTGGCCACTTCCCAACCTTCAGTTTCCTGGTCCAATAAACGACCTTCCACCACCCTTCCACCTCACCAAAAGGAAACCCAGGTCCACCACTATTATTCCATAGTTCTGACAGAACACACTGGGCTAATATCTGCATTACCTGGGATGCCAAAGAATCTTTTTTGATGTCCCGTATGCTTTCCTTGTACGCGCGTCCTTGGCAACTCGAACGACATGTTCTGTAGCAAATTTTCCCAAAATGAAATCTTTCTTACCCATCTCTTTTTCCATCAATTAGTTAATCCTAAAACCCCCTTTAGAACTATCGAATTTATCTTATTGCTAACTCCTAAATTTCTTTTAAAATATATTAATTGCAGTTGCCCTAACTTCTCATACTTACCAAATCCCCAAGTCTCGGCTGCGTAATGCATAGCCGGGACAATTTTTACTGGAAAAAGCTTTTATGTAACTTCATATTTTCAATGGCCCTTAACTTCCTTATTAATACTATATTTATACATCGCTTACCTTTTGCAACACTTATTCCACTTGTCTTCCGAAAGAGCCATTTGATTAAATATTACATCCTAAGTAAATAATTTCGTCACTGAACCCTGTCTTCTAAACTACCCCCTACCCCCGAAATATCATTACCACCGTTTTTTAAACGTTTAACTGCAGCTCCTTATTCGCCAAATACTGGTCCAGAATATCGAACAACCTTTGAAGATCTGACAGGTTCTCTGCTACCATGGCGATATTGTCAGCGAACAACAACACACACAAAGATATGATTTCAAAGCTAACTAGGGGAGCACAGATTTTTGTCATAAAATCCTCGAGGTCATTTATAAAAAAGGAGAACGGCTTGTGGGAAAGTGTGCACCCTTGCTTGACTCCCTTCAATCACCTAACTTAACACGAGATCTTATTGATTACGCGGACCCACATATAAATACCCGAGTAAATCTGGGCTATAACAAAAATAATCGGTAGTCCTACATATATTAACACTTTAATTAAAAGATTACGTTTAACATTTTCAAAAGCACCTTTCAAATCAACAAATGCTACGCAGAGCTTACCTTGTCTTTATGAAATCTGCTTCCGTATTAGGACCTCTGGCGATAAAATCTGGTCTAGGGTGCTGTAACGTTGCCTGAAACCAGACTGGAACCTACTTAACTTATCCGTACTATTTATCCATACTTTTAACCTATTATCTAATTTCTTACAAATTATTTTATTAATTGTATTTCCTAAGAGAATCTCCCCGTAATTATCTTTATTTGTCCAATCACCCTTCTTAAACTACTGAAACACTCCAACCTTCCGGCCAATAAATATTGTCTATAATTGACGTAAATATCAATGCCATAATGTGTAATAAATACTGTTTGCTCAACTTCGAAATAATCGTTGGAATACCATCCATTCCGGGAGCTGATCGTCCACGCATGTTTTAGGGGAGCCCAAAACTAGTCCTCACTTACTGGAGCTACTAGCTTAGTTTCTTTCTCGCCAATGGGAAAACTTACTTATTTCTCCATCTCTTGTACCATTCCTTTGAAAACGGTATGATAATTTTCAGAACCGTTATCCTTACCCTCCAGGAAGTCAGGCCACGAACCAGCTGGAGGCGTTTGTTCATTTCGCTCGTTAGTCAATTGCAGACTCTGGACTCCCAACCAGAAATCCCTATAGTTTTACTTCTAATTTTTTTTTTACCACGCTATTTTTTAATTCCTTATCTACTAACTCTTTTTTTAACCTCAACAAACCTTTCTAATCTTTTCTTACCCCTTTATAGTGAATGATCCAGCTTAACATTCAAATCCGCAGGATCACTAGCTTTCACCACAATTAACGTTTTTATCACTTCTTTTGTTTTATTATGACTATCTTTATCAAGAAAGGCTTGTTTCCGTACTTATGTTCCTTAAATACTAGGTATGTGTGCATACTTTTTATACAATGTATTAATTAAATCCTCCAGGGATTGCTGTATGTCCTCACCTTGTATTTCATTTACTGCCTTTCTCTACTACCCTTTCCATTCCGAGATCAGTTCCACTTTGATCTTTTTTCTTGGCACAAACCGCAGAAAATTCTGGAACCAACCTTCACCCTCCCCACAACAAACATCATTTATATGAACACACAGGACTTTCCTTAATTAGTGTAACCTCCACCGGAACGTGATCCGATCGTCCAATATTCATTGTTCTTAGATTCGCGCAACATGAACTAATTCTACTCACTAAAACATGATCAATAGTACTGGGTATCCTCCCAGAAAAACAAGTGAACCCCTTCCTCCGTATCCAACCCGACCTCCCGTTCAGAATTATCAAATTTGTCATTCCCCGCAGAATCTAATTAATTCTGACCCCACATGTTTTACTCCGGTTCCGGTCCTTACTCCTGCCGGTTGTACTTTGCATTAGGCCAGTGAATACCTTTCGGCAGCCGTAAGGATATCCAGTTCCTCGGGTATGACGAAGTTGACGAGCCCAGCACTGTTGAGGAACGAGAGCTTGGCATCAGGCTGAATCGGCGCAAAAACACGGTAAGGACTTCCGGTTCCTCGGCTATGACGAAGTTTGACGAACCCAGCACTGTCCATGAACGAGAGCTTGGCATCAGGCTCGATCGGCGCAATAACACGGTAATTTGCTCGGTCCATGCACGCCTATATGACTTCAGTTACCGTTGCCGAAGTGACTTTACCGCCGAACAGAAGTGGTGCTTTTAGGACTCCCGATCTTAAGAAGAAAAAAGTGTATATCCATAAGGAAAGAACTGAAAATCCATTTCTGAAGAGCTTTTGCATATGATGAAAGGCTTCCGTGCCGTCTCCAAGGAGAATTTTATTTATCGTTTGCTTGTTTTTTCGTCCTTATCCAATCCTTAACACTTATGTCCAAACTAAGACAGGTTCTTTTCCCCACAGTTTCTCGAGCCGAATTTCTAATATCTCTTCCTCTTTGTTCTCGCTTTTGACAAAAACATCAATTTATCGGACTCCGTACTCCTAACAGCAAAACATTTTAAGACTTGGGAGTACGTGATGGAAGCTATAATAGAAACTGATCTTCATAATTTTACCGATCAGCTGAACTAGCAAGTTAGGATGACGCTGAAAACCATTACCAGAGTTAATCAAACCACATGGTTACCAAAAAGTTACAGTGCCGACGATGGTGGCATTCATCCTAAAACAAAAAAAAAAATCTCCAGAACATTGAAAGAGAGGTTTGTTGCAAGGTCGTTTCGATGAGGTATACGAGTTAGATTATTCCAAAAGCTTATTGCAAAAACGACTGAAACAAGATTTCAGGAGCACTTTATTTTGATTGAAATATAGTTCGATGCCAAGCTGCCGAAGAAAGATTTTCCTCACGAAGCACTGCATGATATATCAGGGGGTTCCAGTCCACTGAGTTGGCAAATGAGCCAGTCAGTGTTGAGAAGGAGCTACAAGAGGAGCCAGGTAGTTGCAATCTGAGATGACGAAAAGCGTCAAAAATTATTCCTCGTTTAGTTGAAGCTTCGATAGCCGAGACTTCAATACCTTTCTGCAGCCTTACGCAAGGGTATCCGAGTCCTCTGCTATGACGAAGTTGACGAGCTCAGTGTTATCCAGGAACGCGAGCTGGTTATCCGGGTCGTACAGCCCTACACAAACCTTTAGCTGAACTAAGTTTACTTTCGAATGAAAATATAGCCTGCCGGTTCGATTTTGCATTAGGCCAGTTAATAAATTACCTGGTTGGCAATAAAATACTTTACTCGCAACCTGCGATGGCGCAAAACGTCAAAAATGAGCCTCGTTTAGTTAAAAGCTTGATATGGTAGACTTGAGAGCTGCATCGGTCGTTGAGTCTTCTGCATTCTTGGAGTAAATCATTCTCAGCACTATCTCCACGGACTTGGTAGTCGGAATATGAGACGACGCAGAGCGTAAAAAGATATTCTTCGTTTAGTTGAAGCGTCGATATCTTAGACTTTTCATGTAGCCTGCCGTTTCCATTTCCTGGCCAGTCAGTACCTTTCGGAGTCCTTACACAAGGGTAACCGAGTTGTCTGCTATGACAAAGTTGACGAGCCCAGTACTGTGGAAGAACGCGAGCTGGTTATCAGGCTCACATTTTCCGAGCGTCAAAAATTAGCCTCGTTTAGTTAAAGCTTTAATTTACGAAATTTGTTTGCTGCATCGGTCATTGAGTCTTCTGCATTCTTATAGGAAGCCAGTACTTTGGGGGCATTTGACTCGTACGGTGCTACAACAAAATTTAAATGAAGCTTCGATATTCGGGACTTCTCATGTAGCCTGCCGCTTCCAATTTGCATTAGGCTAGTCAATACCTTACCTTTCCCGAGTCATCGCCTATGACGAAGTCGAGCACTGTCCAGGGATGAGAGCTGGGCATCTGGCTGGTACGGCGCTATATCATAATTAGTTGAAGCTTCGATACCCGAGACTTTTCTTGTAGCCGCTGGTTTCTTCTTGCATTAAGCAAGTCGAATTCCAAAAGCTTATTGCAAAAACGACTGAAACAAGATTTCAGGAGCACTTAATTTGATTGAAACTCAGTTCGATGCCAAGCTGCCGAAGAAATATTTTCCTCACGAAGCACTGCATGACATAGGTCGTACAGCCCTACACAAACATTTAGTTGAACTAAGTTTACTTTCGAATGAAAATGTAGCTTGCCGGTTCGATTTTGCATTAGGCCAGTTAATAACTTACCTGGTTGGCAATAAAATACTTTACTCGCAACCTGCGATGGCGCAAAACGTCAAAAATGAGCCTCGTTTAGTTAAAAGCTTGATATGGTAGACTTGAGAGCTGCATCGGTCGTTGAGTCTTCTACATTCTTGGAGTAAATCATTCTCAGCACTATTTCCACGGACTTGGTAGTCGGAATATGAGACGACGCAGAGCGTAAACATTTTTTCTTCGTTTAGTTGAAGCGTCGATATCTGAGACTTTTCATGTAGCCTGCCGATTCCATTTCCTGGCCAGTCAGTACCGTTCGGAGGCCTTACGCAAGGGTATCCGAGTTGTCTGCTATGACAAAGTTGACGAGCCCAGTACTGTCGAGGAACGCGAGCTGGTTATCGGGCTCATACTGCCCTACAAAATAATGTCGTTGAAGCTTCGATATCGAGACTTTTCAAATGAAAATATAGCCTGCCATTTTCAAGATTCCATTTTCGGAGCGTCAAAAATGAGCCTCGTTTAGTTAAAGCTTTAATATACGAAATTTGTTTGCTGCATCGGTCATTGAGTCTTCTTCATTCTTATAGGAAATCATTCTCAGCGCTATCTCCATGGATTCACCCGGAAGAGAAGTCAGGTAGTCATTATCTGTGATGGCGCTTGGTATCCGAGACTTTTCATGTAGCCTGCCGTTTCTATTTTAGATCAGGCCAGGCAGGACCTTTCGGCAGCCTACGCAAGGGTATCCGAGTCCTCTGCTATGACGTAGTTGACAAGCCAGTACTTTGGGGGCATTTGACTCGTACGGTGCTTCAACAAAATTTAAATGAAGCTTCGATATTCGGGACTTCTCATGTAGCCTGCCGCTTCCAGTTTGCATTAGGCTAGTCAATACCTTACCTTTCCCGAGTCATCGCCTATGACGAAGTCGAGCACTCATTTAGCCTGTCGGTTCCAGTTTGCATTAAGCTAGTCAAAACCTTACCTTACACGAGTCATCGCCTATGACGAAGTCGAGGAGTCGAGCACTGTCCAGGATGAGAGCTGGGCATCTGGCTGGTACGGCGATTTGATCTCCTCGGTCTGTAATCAGAGTGTCCATCTGTCATAAACTCCGAGTGGTTTTATAGTTTTAATTAAGAACACTTCACTTACAGTGCTACCAAACAGTGCTGTCTGAACAGTACGACGCTCCAAACTCAACTACAAAAACATCCTTACTCGTTTTGCGACGTCAGCAACCTTTCCTTACTATATATACTAACACAAAAGACTTTAATACACATAACTAACAAAGAGTGAAAGTGCTACGTTGCTAATTGGGGTTGAATATACTATACTTAACCACGGGTTAACAAATCGTTCACTACATTCCTCCCCAGGCAAAGCCTCCCCTCTCGGATGGGTGTTCACTACTTATTTTCTTTAAACTGCACTCTTTTTCCGACAAAGAAAGTCTTGGGCTTCCTACAGCTGTTTTTTTCTTGGCACAAACCGCAGAAAATTCTGGAACCAACCTTCACCCTCCCCACAACCAACATCATATATTTAAAGCACAGGACTTTCCTTAATTAGTGTAACCTCCACCGGAACGTGATCCAATAATCCAACATTCATTGTCCTTAGATTCGCGCAACATGACCTAATTCTACTCACTAAAACATGATCAATAGTACTGGGTATCCTCCCAGAAAATAAGTGAACCCCTTCCTCGGTATCCAACCCGACCACCCGTTCAGAATTATCAAATTTCTCATTCCCCGCAGAATCTAATTAATTTTAACCCCACATGTTATTTCTCCGGTTCCGGTCCTTAGTCCTGCCGGTTCTACTTTGCATTAGGCCAGTGAATACCTTTCGGCAGCCGTAAGGATATCCAGTTCCTCGGCTATGACGAACCCAGCACTGTCGAGGAACGAGAGCTTGGCATCAGGCTGAATCGGCGCAACAACACGGTAAGGACTTCCGGTTCCTCGGCTATGACGAAGTTGACGAACCCAGCACTGTCCAGGAACGAGAGCTCTCCAAGGAGAATTTTATTTATCGTTTGCTTGTTTATTCGTCCCTATCCAATCCTTAACACTTATGTCCAAACTAAGACAGGTCTTTTCCCCACAGTTTCTCTAGCCGAATTTCTAATATCTCTTCATCTTTGTTCTCGCTTTTGACAAAAACGTCAATTTATCGGACTCGTTCTCCTAACAGCAAAATATTTTAAGACTTGGGAGTACGTGATGGAAGCTATGTTAGAAACTGATCATCATTAATTTTACCGATCAGCTGAACTCGCAAGTTAGGATGACGCTGAAAACCATGAGCAGAGTGAATAACCAAAAAGTTACAGTGCTGACGATGGTGGCATTCATCCTATAGAAAAACAAACAAATCTCCAGAAAATTGAAAGAGAGGTTTGTTGCAAAGTCGTTTCGATATGGTATACGAGTTAGATTATTCCAAAAGCTTATTGCAAAAACGACTGCAAGATTTCAGGAGCACTTTATTTTGATTGAAATTCAGTTCGACGCCAAGCTGCCGAAGAAATATTTTCCTCACGAAGCAGTGCATGACATATCAGGGGGTTCCAGTCCACTGAGTTGGCAAATGAGCCAGTCAGTGTTGAGAAGGAGCTACAAGAGGAGCCAGGTAGTTGCAATCTGAGATGACGAAAAGCGTCAAAAATTATTCCTCGTTTAGTTGAAGCTTCGATAGCCGAGACTTCTCTTTTAGCCTGCCGGTTCCATTTTGTATCAGGCCAGTCAATACCTTTCTGCAGCCTTACGCAAGGGTATCTGAGTCCTCTGCTATGACGAAGTTGACGAGCTCAGTATTATCCAGGAACGCGAGCTGGTTATCCGGGTCTTACAGCCCTACACAAACCTTTAGCTGAACTAAGTTTACTTTCGAATGAAATTATAGCCTGCCGGTTCGATTTTCCATTAGGCCAGTTAATATACCTGGTTGGCAATAAAATACTTTACTCGCAACCTGCGATGGCGCAAACCGTCAAAAATTAGCCTCGTTTAGTTAAAAGCTTGATATGGTAGACTTGAGAGCTGCATCGATCGTTGAGTCTTCTGCATTCTTGGAGTAAATCATTCTCAGCACTATCTCCACGGACTTGGTAGTCGGAATATGAGACGACGCAGAGCGTAAAAAGATATTCTTCGTTTAGTTGAAGCGTCGATATCTGAGACTTTTCATGTAGCCTGCCGATTCCATTTCCTGGCCAGTCAGTACCGTTCGGAGGCCTTACGCAAGGGTATCCGAGTTGTCTGCTATGACAAAGTTGACGAGCCCAGTACTGTCGAGGAACGCGAGCTGGTTATCGGGCTCATACTGCCCTACAAAATAATGTCGTTGAAGCTTCGATATCGAGACTTTTCAAATGAAAATATAGCCTGCCATTTTCAAGATTCCATTTTCGGAGCGTCAAAAATGAGCCTCGTTTAGTTAAAGCTTTAATATACGAAATTTGTTTGCTGCATCGGTCATTGAGTCTTCTTCATTCTTATAGGAAATCATTCTCAGCGCTATCTCCATGGATTCACCCGGAAGAGAAGTCAGGTAGTCAGAATCTGTGATGGCGCTTGGTATCCGAGACTTTTCATGTAGCCTGCCGTTTCTATTTTAGATCAGGCCAGGCAGGACCTTTCGGCAGCCTACGCAAGGGTATCCGAGTCCTCTGCTATGACGTAGTTGACAAGCCAGTACTTTGGGGGCATTTGACTCGTACGGTGCTTCAACAAAATTTAAATGAAGCGTCGATATCTGAGACTTTTCATGTAGCCTGCCGTTTCCATTTCCTGGCCAGTCAGTACCTTTCGGAGGCCTTACGCAAGGGTAACCGAGTTGTCTGCTATGACAAAGTTGACGAGCCCAGTACTGTGGAAGAACGCGAGCTGGTTATCAGGGTCACATTTTCCGAGCGTCAAAAATGAGCCTCGTTTAGTTAAAGCTTTAATTTACGAAATTTGTTTGCTGCATCGGTCATTGAGTCTTCTGCATTCTTATAGGAAATCATTCTCAGCGCTATCTCCATGGATATACCCGGAAGAGAAGTCAGGTAGTCAGAATCTGAGATGGCGCTTGATATCCGAGACTTTTCATGTAGCCTGCCGTTTCTATTTTAAATCAGGCCAGGCAGGACCTTTCGGCAGCCTGCGCAAGGGTATCCGAGTCCTCTGCTATGGCGTAGTTGACAAGCCAGTACTTTTGGGGCATTTGACTCGTACGGTGCTACAACAAAATTTAAATGAAGCTTCGATATTCGGGACTTCTCATGTAGCCTGCCGCTTCCAATTTGCATTAGGCTAGTCAATACCTTACCTTTCCCGAGTCATCGCCTATGACGAAGTCGAGCACTGTCCAGGGATGAGAGCTGGGCATCTGGCTGGTACGGCGCTATATCATAATTAGTTGAAGCTTCGATACCCGAGACTTTTCTTGTAGCCGCTGGTTTCTTCTTGCATTAAGCAAGTCGATACCTTAGCCGGGTCGCTAACAAATACCTTACATCACACCCTTAGATGATGCATAGCGTCAATAATTATTCCTCGTTTATTTGAAGCTTCGATATCTGAGACTTTTCATATTGCCTAACAAATGCATTTACAACAATAAACTGTTCTAGGAGTTTTGGGGGTCGGAGTCCTTTTTGTTTGGTGTTGGAGTCGTCGATGCTTCTCCCATATACCTTAGTTTCTCCGCTTGAATCCTTTTCTTTTGGGTGCTTAACCCTTTTGCCGCATCAGTAGAATCAGGGATTTGATCTCCTCGGTCTATAATCAGAGTGGCCATCTGTCATGAACTCCGAGTGGTTTTATAGTTTTAACGAAGAACACTTCACTTACAGTGCTATACAAACAGTGCTGTCTGAACAGTACGACGCTCCAAACTCAACTACTAAAACATCCTTACTCGTTTTGCGACTTCAGCAACCTTTCCTTACTGTATATACTAACACAAAAGACTTTGATACACATACCTAACAAAGAGTGGAAGTGCTACGTTGCTAATTGGGGTTGAATATACTATACTTAACCAGGTGTTAACAAATCGTTCACTACATTCCTCCCCAGGCAAAGCCTCCCCTCTCGGATGGGTGTTCACTACTTCTTTTCTTTAAACTGCACTCTTTTTCCGCCAAAGAAAGTCTTGGGCTTCCTACAGCTGTTTTTATGGCACTTTCCCTTCGGCCAAGTGCCATATAGCGATCGCAATTTCTGTCCGTCCGTCGGTCTGTCCAGGTTTTGCTAGTTCGGGCACTTCCACATAAGCTAGAACGATAAAACTTGGCAGGCGTATCAGGGACCCCAAATGATTAAGTTGGAAATAGTCACTTCCCCGATCCGAGCACCGTGGGGGGAGTGGAGGGAGGGGGAATCCGGAATCTTGAGGTATTTTTAACTTTTGAACGGGTGATCGGATCTCGATGAAACTTGATATTTGGAACGACCTCATGCCTCAGACGACCCACTTAAAATCCGGACTGGATGCGGTGACTTTTGGGGGGAGCTGGAGGGGGCAACCGGAAATCTTGGGAACTGCTATGAGTGGAGGGATCGAGATGAAACTTGGTGTGCAGACACCTAGCAAATACTAGATACATCATTGACATAACCGAGCCAATTCGGGCACTGTGGGGGGATTGGAAGGAGGGGGAATCCGGAATCTTGAGGTATTTATAACTTTTGAACGGATGATCGGATCTCGATGGAACTTGATATTTGGAAAGGCCTCATGCCTCAGACGACCCACTTAAAATCCGGATCCGGTGACTTTTGGGGGAGCTGGAGCGGGCAACCGGAAATCTTGGGAAACGCTATGAGTGGAGGGATCGAGATGAAACTTGGTGGGAAGACACCTAGCAAACACTAGATACATCATTGACATGACCGAGCCGATTCGGGCACTGTCGGGGGAGTGGAGGGAGGGGGAATCGGGAATCTTGAGGTATTTATAACTTTTGAACGGGTGACCGGATCTCGATGAAACTTGATATTTGGAAAGACCTCATGCCTCAGACGACCCACTTTAAGTCCGGACCGGATCCGGTGACTTTTGGGCGGAGCTGGAGGGGAGAACCGGAAATATTGAAAACGCTAAGAGTGGATGGATCGAGATAAAACTTGGTGGGAAGACACCTAGCAAACACTAGATATATCATTGACATAACCGAGCCGTGCTTACTCGTAACAAGTGCCATATGAGCTCGTAGCTCTTGTTTTCTTGGCACTAACCGCAGAAAATTCTGGAACCAACCTTCACCCTCCCCACAACCAACATCATTTATATAAAGCACAGGACTTTCCTTAATTAGTGTAACCTCCACCGGAACGTGATCCAATAATCCAACATTCATTGTCCTTAGATTCGCGCAACTTGACCTAATTCTACTCACTAAAACGTGATCAATAGTACTGGGTATCCTCCCAGAAAAACAAGTGAACCCCTTCCTCCGTATCCAACCCGACCTCCCGTTCAGAATTATCAAATTTCTCATTCCCCGCAGAATCTAATTAATTTTGACCCCACATGTTATTACATTAGGTCAGTGAATACCTTTCGGCAGCCGTAAGGATATCCAGTTCCTCACGAACCCAGCACTGTCCAGGAACGAAAGCTTGGCATCAGGCTCAATCGGCGCAATAACACGGTAATTTTCTCGGTCCATGCACGCCTATATGACTTCAGTTACCGTTGCCAAAGTGTCTTTACCGCCGAACAGAAGTGGTGCTTTTAGGACTCCCGATCTTAAGAAGAAAAAAGTGTATATCCATAAGGAAAGAACTGAAAATCCATTTCTGAAGAGCTTTTGCATATGATGAAAGGCTTCGGTGCCGACTCCAAGGAGAATTTTATTTATCGTTTGCTTGTTTTTTCGTCCTTATCCAATCCTTAACACTTATGTCCAAACTGAGACAGGTCTTTTCCCCACAGTTTCTCTAGCCGAATTTCTAATATCTCTTCCTCTTTGTTCTCGCTTTTGACAAAAACGTCAATTTATCGGACTCCGTTCTCCTAACAGCAAAATATTTTAAGACTTGGGAGTACGTGATGGAAGCTATATTAGAAACTGATCTTCATAATTTTACCGATCAGCTGAACTAGCAAGTTAGGATGACGCTGAAAACCATGAGCAGAGTGAATCAAACCACATGGTTACCAAAAAGTTACAGTACCGACGATGGTGGCATTCATCCTAAAGAAAAATAAACAAATCTCCAGAACATTGAAAGAGAGGTTTGTTGCAAGGTCGTTTCGATGTGGTATACGAGTTAGATTATTCCAAAAGCTTATTGCAAAAACGACTGAAACAAGATTTCAGGAGCACTTTATTTTGATTGAAATTCAGTTCGATGCCAAGCTGCCGAAGAAATATTTTCCTCACGAAGCACTGCATGACATATCAGGGGGTTCCAGTCCACTGAGTTGGCAAATGAGCCAGTAAGTGTTGAGAAGGAGCTACAAGAGGAGCCAGGTAGTTGCAATCTGAGATGACGAAAAGCGTCAAAAATTATTCTTCGTTTAGCTGAAGCTTCGATAGCCGAGACTTCTCTTTTAGCATGCCGGTTCCATTTGTATCAGGCCAGTCAATACGTTTCTGCAGCCTTACGCAAGGGTATCCAAGTCCTCTGCTATGACGAAGTTGACGAGCTCAGTATTATCCAGGAACGCGAGCTGGTTATGGGTCGTACAGCCCTACACAAACATTTAGTTGAACTAAGTTTACATTCGAATGAAAATATAGCTTGCCGGTTCGACTTTTCATTAGGCCAGTTAATAACTTACCTGGTTGGCAATAAAATACTTTACTCGCAACCTGCGATGGCGCAAAACGTCAAAAATGAGCCTCGTTTAGTTAAATCTTTGATATGCTAGACTTGAGAGCTGCATCGGTCGTTGAGTCTTCTGCATTCTTGGAGTAAATCATTCTCAGCACTATCTCCATGGACTTGGTAGTCGGAATATGAGACGACGCAGAGCGTATAAAAATATTCTTCGTTTAGTTGAAGCTTCGATATCTGAGACTTTTCATGTAGCCTGCCGGTTCCATTTCCTGGCCAGTCAGTACCTTTCGGAGGCCTTACGCAAGGGTATCCGTGTTGTCTGCTATGACAAAGTTGACGAGCCCAGTACTGTAACGTTTGGTGAATCGGTCATTGAGTCTTCTTCATTCTTATAGGAAATCATTCTCAGCGCTATCTCCATGGATTTACCCGGAAGAGAAGTCAGGTAGTCAGAATCTGTGATGGCGCTTGGTATCCGAGACTTTTCATGTAGCCTGCCGTTTCTATTTCAGATCAGGCCAGGCAGGACCTTTCGGCAGCCTACGCAAGGGTATCCGAGTCCTCTGCTATGACGTAGTTGACAAGCCAGTACTTTGGGGGCATTTGACTCGTACGGTGCTACATCAAAATTTAAATGAAGCTTCGATATTCGGGACTTCTCATGTAGCCTGTCGGTTCCAATTTGCATTAAGCTAGTCAAAACCTTACCTTACCCGAGTCATCGCCTATGACGAAGTCGAGGAGTCGAGCACTGTCCAGGGATGAGAGCTGGGCATCTGGCTGGTACGGCGATTTGATCTCCTCGGTCTGTAATCAGAGTGTCCATCTGTCATAAACTCCGAGTGGTTTTATAGTTTTAATGAAGAACACTTCACTTACAGTGCTACCAAACAGTGCTGTCTGAACAGTACGACGCTCCAAACTCAACTACAAAAACACCCTTAATTGTTTTGCGACTTCAACAACCTATCCTTGCTATATATACTAACACAAAAGACTTTGATACACATACCTAACAAAGAGTGAAAGTGCTACTTTGCTAATTGTGGTTGAATATACTATACTTAACTAGGGGTTAACAAATCGTTCACTACATTCCTCCCCCAGGCAAAACCTCCCCTCTCGGATAGGTGTTCACTACTTATTTTCTTTAAACTGCACTCTTTTTCCTCCAAAGAAAGTCTTGGGCTTCCTACAGCTGTTTTTTCTTGGCTCAAACCGCAGAAAATTCTGGAACCAACCTTCACCCTCCCACAACCAACATCATTTATATGAAACACAGGACTTTCCTTAAAGCACAATGGACACTTCTAATGCTTTATTTTGTATTAAACGCTACACAAATAAACATTTCCGACTTCCTTTAGAAGGCGCTAGGAAAATCGGCCGTTTTCTTGTAATCCCTTGTCTTTACCTCTCTGGCATTTCGGCGATCTAAATCTTAGGAGCTGGGATATCGTGGCAGGAAATTCAAAAAAACCCTGCAATGCTTGATAGAAAAGGATATATTTGAGATGTCACCAATAAGTCAAGCCGCAGATGCAGTTTACCTGATTGTTCTAGTGTGTCATCAGAAGTTCCATGTTTTAAGTGCCTATTAAAAGCTTTTCTTTGTGGAATTGTGTTATGAAGCTTGTTTAACTTGCTTTATAAAATTTACCAGAATATGCAATAAGTATAAAAAAAATAACATAGGTACAAAAATCATGCAAAAACAAATAGCCTATTCAAATCTGAATTAGACAAGCTGATATATGCATAAAATAAAGATCTACTAAGTATTATAAGCAACATCACTTTTATCTTTGTCCAAGCTAGTAAACTGAGAATGTACTGGCCCAAAATATTACGCTTTGAAATATCACAGAGAGGAAACTGCTGAAAAAGCTGCTGAGCTAGGGGGTAAGCCTTGTTCCTAGGTTGTTACAGAGTGGGATTGGGGTAGTTTGATGTGCCCATTGAACTTTAATTAGTGTAACCTCCACCGGAACGTGATCCGATCGTCCAACATTCATTGTCCTTAGATTCGCGCAACATGAACTAATTATACTCACTAAAACATGATCAATAGTACTGGATATCCTCCCAGAAAAACAAGTGAACCCCTTCCTCCGTATCCAACCCAACCTCCCGTTCAGAATTATCAAATTTCTCATTCCCCGCAGAATCTAATTAATTTTGACCCCACATATTTTTCTCCGGTTCCGGTCCTTACTCCTGCCGGTTCTACTTTGCATTAGGCCAATGAATACCTTTCGGCAGCCGTAAGGATATCCAGTTCCTCGGCTATGACGAAGTTGACGAACCCAGCACTGTTGAGGAACGAGAGCTTGGCATCAGGCTGAATCGGCGCAACAACACGGTAAGGACTTCCGGTTCCGCGGATATAACGAAGTTGACGAACCCAGCACTGTCCAGGAACGAAAGCTTGGCATCAGGCTCAATCGGCGCAATAACACGGTAATTTTCTCGGTCCATACACGCCTATATGACTTCAGTTACCGTTGCCGAAGTGACTTTTCCGCCGAACAAAAGTGGTGCTTTTAGGACTCCCGATCTTAAGAAGAAAAAGTGTATATCCATAAGGAAAGAACTGAAAATCCATTTCTGAAGAGCTTTTGCATAAGATGAAAGGCTTCGGTGCCGTCTCCAAGGAGAATTTTATTTATCGTTTGCTTGTTTTTTCGTCCTTATCCAATCCTTAACACTTATGTCCAAACTGAGACAGGTCTTTTCCCCACAGTTTCTCTAGCCGAATTTCTAATATCTCTTCCTCTTTGTTCTCGCTTTTGACAAAAACGTCAATTTATCGGACTCCGTTCTCCTAACAGCAAAATATTTTAAGACTTGGGAGTACGTGATGGAAGCTATATTAGAAACTGATCTTCATAATTTTACCGATCAGCTGAACTAG
Source organism: Branchinecta lynchi (assembly GCA_023053575.1). Taxonomy (NCBI): domain Eukaryota; kingdom Metazoa; phylum Arthropoda; class Branchiopoda; order Anostraca; family Branchinectidae; genus Branchinecta; species Branchinecta lynchi. The sequence continues at coordinate 9,096,008 of JAKZAP010000009.1, read as the reverse complement.
CAAGTTAGGATGACGCTGAAAACCTTGAGCAGAGTGAATCAAACCACATGGTTACCAAAAAGTTACAGTACCGATGATGGTGGCATTCATCCTAAAGAAAAACAAACAAATCTCCAGAACATTGAAAGAGAGGTTTGTTGCAAGGTCGTTTCGATGTGGTATACGAGTTAGATTATTCCAAAAGCTTATTGCAAAAACGACTGAAACAAGATTTCAGGAGCACTTTATTTTGATTGAAATTCAGTTCGATGCCAAGCTGCCGAAGAATTATTTTCCTCACGAAGCACTGCATGACATATCAGGGGGTTCCAGTCCACTGAGTTGGCAAATGAGCCAGTAAGTGTTGAGAAGGAGCTACAAGAGGAGCCAGGTAGTTGCAATCTGAGATGACGAAAAGCGTCAAAAATTATTCTTCGTTTAGCTGAAGCTTCGATAGCCGAGACTTCTCTTTTAGCATGCCGGTTCCATTTGTATCAGGCCAGTCAATACGTTTCTGCAGCCTTACGCAAGGGTATCCAAGTCCTCTGCTATGACGAAGTTGACGAGCTCAGTATTATCCAGGAACGCGAGCTGGTTATCCGGGTCGTACAGCCCTACACAAACATTTAGTTGAACTAAGTTTACTTTCGAATGAAAATGTAGCTTGCCGGTTCGATTTTACATTAGGCCAGTTAATAACTTACCTGGTTGGCAATAAAATACTTTACTCGCAACCTGCGATGGCGCAAAACGTCAAAAATGAGCCTCGTTTAGTTAAAAGCTTTGATATGCTAGACTTGAGAGCTGCATCGGTCGTTGAGTCTTCTGCATTCTTGGAGTAATTCATTCTCAGCACTATCTACATGGACTTTGTAGTCGGAATATGAGACGACGCAGAGCGTATAAAAATATTCTTCGTTTAGTTGAAGCGTCGATATCTGAGACTTTTCATTTAGCCTGCCGGTTCCATTTCCTGGCCAGTCAGTACCTTTCGGAGGCCTTACGCAAGGGTATCCGTGATGTCTGCTATGACAAAGTGGATTTATCCGGTAGAGAAGTCAGGTAGTCAGAATCTGAGATGGCGCTTGATATCCGAGACTTTTCATGTAGCCTGTCGTTTCTATTTTCGATCAGGCCAGGCAGGACCTTTCGGCAGCCTACGCAAGGGTATCCGAGTCCTCTGCTATGACGTAGTTGACAAGCCAGTACTTTGGGGGCATTTGACTCGTACGGTGCTACAACAAAACTTAAATGAAGCTTCGATATTCGGAACTTCTCATGTAGCCTGCCGCTTCCAGTTTGCATTAGGCTAGTCAATACCTTACCTTACCCGAGTCATCGCCTATGACGAAGTCGGGCACATATAATTTGTTGAAGCTTCGATACCCGAGACTTTTCTTGTAGCCGCTGGTTTCTTCTATCATTAAGCAAGTCGATACCTTAGCCGGGTCGCTAACAAATACCTTACATCACACCCTTAGATGATAGCGTCAAAAATTATTCCTCGTTTATTTGAAGCTTCGATATCTGAGACTTTTCATATTGCCTAACATATAGAAAGACCCACAAGAGCAGTGGCAAAAGCTGTACCACTCATCAAGCTATTCAGGTGTGTCGAAACCGATATCTGAAAAGCTTTGCTCCCTCCTTTGTCAATTTTTTTAACGCCAGAGCTAGTAAGTAGCCTAATTGTGTACTTGAGCTTAACTCTTTTTATTAAATGTATCGGATGATTAGTTTTATTTTAAATTTATTCATAAGTGTTAACTGTAAATTGTATATATACTTTTATTGATGACTAACGAATATTCGGCTTGTCAGCTTCACATTTTAGAAATAAACTGAAGTGAATTGAACTGAATAGTTCATCTGGAATCCTGCCGAAACGGGAAAGTTGGAATAAGTAAGCCAGGAAGTGTTGAAACCCGACGAGAGACATAGCCGATGAGATGCTGACCGTATATCTGAAACTGTTCATGCACCATCTGTAAGTAGGACTAGACTCCGCTCGGAACGAATTTGGAAAGCAAAAGCAGATAAGTTACAAAGAAACATAACAAGAAATGAGACAAACATGAAGATAACTGAAAGCCTGTTCTAAAAAGAAAAAAATATGGACTGAAAGAGTTTAAAAGATGTCCGAAAAAGTAATAAGCAATTTGAAAAAAAAAGATGAAAAAGATTGGAAAAAACGAAACAAAGATGAAAAACAAAATTGAAAAAAAAGGAGTCTGGGACCTCTATCAATAACTTAGTCCTGGTAAGGTGGTAACACCTCATGCAAATCCCGTATTTCTTTGAAACAGTCGCAACTAGTGTCTTAGAAACAATCTAACCCAAATATTCATAAATGCTATAGAACAGCTTGATTGTTGAATCATATATGCTGACGCCGATATTATGGAGAAAACAGAATTTCTGTTCAGCCAATTTGTGTAGCGAATAGCATCATGCACGGCAAAATAATTCGTTCTTCGAAGAGGGCGCATCCCCTTTTTCTAATCCTTTCATACACTTTGTTAAACACAGGGGTCTTTGTAATCGGTCTAACTCCAGAAAAATCACTTGGCTCATCTTTTTGGGGGGATCGGTGTAACGTATCCTTTTTTCCAAAAAATATGGGCCGAGGGGAAACATCATTTATCGGGGAATGCTTTAAGTAATTCCACAGGGATATCGACCGGTGTTACACTAGTTCTTTCCAAAACACTTAGCTTTTGTTTTACCTCCTTTGTCGAAATAATAGGAAAACCTTCAAAATTAAGAAGAGGACTCGGTATTTCGTTGACTGGACAATACTTATGGACTGGACTAGACTATTACTTACAAGGTGGGCATCCAGCTTATTTGCAGTTTCAGAATCTTTTTTATCTAAATTTAAATCCACTCCTTTCTCTTTTTCTCCAACTATATTTATTAGATCTCTGTACCACTGGCTTTGCTTCGAACTGAACAAAAAATTCACCTTCTCGCGGTTTCAAATTCAATTCATTTATTTTTATCAGCCAAAGCTGGCGAGTAAAGAAAATATAATAAAATGCACACAATCGGTCTACAGATTAATAACTAGACCATGTATTTTCAAAAAAAATGTCCTTTAAATGGCTTTTTTACGATAATATGGCCCGGAGTTTTTTTTTTCAAAAATACTCATACTTACCTTTCGAAATTATGAATTCTCTTGTTAGCGCTTGTCGACTCTGGCCAGGCGTCGTTGGAAAATGTTGGATCGTTTAAGCAACAAATTTGAATTCTTGTGTTAAATGTATAGGAATGGGAGAAAAATCCTGTTTTGCCTGACAACGACGGCGCTCTAATGCGCACAAATTATTGTCTGGCAAACGCTCAAAATCTCGGCTAGTTTGTTCTGGTACCCCGCATATGACAAGTAGAGACCACCTTCGACGGAAAAATAAATGGGGAAGTAAGATTTTGGAGTTTTGTGGTAAGGAGAATTTGGTTATTTTAAACGGGAGGGTATGAATGGATGTGAAGTTGGGGGAGTGTAAGTGTTTTTCGGGGAGATCTTGAAGTTTGATTGATTATTTGGTTGTGAGTTTGAACCTTTTTTCCGGGTGGTACATTGTGAGGTTATGGGGATGCAGGGTTCTGATAATTTGCCGATAAAAGCGTGTTTGAATTGGAGAGGGAAGCCGGATAGTCCGATTAGTAATAAGCCTAACAGAAAGGAAAATTTAAGTGAAGATGTGAAAGTAAGAAGGCCAATTAGGCCTACTTTCTAAAGAAGATTCGGAGATGAGACTGCAGAAGAGGAATGTGATAATTATAGGAAGGGAATTCAAGCTTTTAAGAGCTTAAAGGAGAGTTTGCCAAAAGATAAGGAGGAACGTTGTAAATTGTACAGGGAGAAGAGGAAAGAATGTGGATGATACTATCGTATGCTGAAGCAATGTCTAGGGCTAATACATATACTCTATTACTATAACTACAAGAACTCAAAATACGGGACAGAAGAGTGTGAGCCACATCAATATTCAATCCTTTCCTGGAACCAGTTTGATTCAAATCTTGATTAGAAGTACCAAAATACGGGAGGAGTGAAAATACAAGAGCTCAAACAGATTACTCATTTTACAAGCAGTAGTTATTGGACGGAAAGATTTACAGTCATTTGGGTTACCGTCTTTCTTTAATAGGGGGATAGTTGTTGATTTTTAAGAACTCGACGGAACCAACCCTAACTAGAGTATAAAAGTAAACGGGGATGAAATCAAAATAATAGTATTGTGTGAGGCCCATTTTAGATGATTAGCATGTAAACCATCACAATCTAAAGTTTTTTTGCTTTTCAGTTTTTTTTTATAGCTTCTTCTACATCATCTACTTCAGTTTTAATATCCGATATTACATGCATAAACAATTCTTCTGCAAATTCAGAATCAAGTTTACAATGTATCGTCTCATCAATTCTAGAAAAAGTACCATTAAAATGAGCAATCCAATTATCAGCCCCAAGACTACTTTTATCATGTGGGTGCTTTCTATGTGACTTATTTCTCACAAATTTCCACAGCTCTTTTTCATCTTCAGAAACACGATATCCAGTTTCATCCTTAATAAAATCATTGTTAAATCTTAATTCCTTGCGGAACAGCGATTTAGAAGCTTTCATACCATCAAAAAAGGACCAAACCTTGGGCTTCCCGCCGAACGCCACAGACTAAATGCACAAGAGGCTTTCGTGTTTGCATCTTTTAGTAACTCATTAAACTTCCATGCAAACACTCGTGCTCCCGGTTAAAAAGATCAACTATTAAAAGCATTTTTCGCTCCTTCTTTCATGCAATGGACTAATTTAGCATAACAAATATCTATATCAACTTGATCGAGGCATGCTTTTTTATTGACAATTTTTTACAGAATTTTATCCGTTTCAGCATGAAAGATTTGAATTCTATTTGTATCTCAATCCAAGCATGTAACTTTGTTAGAACTGACTATATTACTCGTAATGGATAGAACGCCACAGACTAAATGCACAAGAGGCTTTCGTGTTTGCATCTCTTAGTAACTCATTAAATTTCCATGCAAACACTCGTGTTCCCGGGTAAAAAGATCTACTATAACAAGACCAAAGGTTTCGATGGGATCCCAAAAATTCAATATCTGATCCAGACAACAGGGTCTTGTCTCGAACGATCGATCGAAAATCGAACATCTAATCAACTCCAAATAAAACTTTTAATTTTGACAAACTTTCCGGTTTGGGCCGGATTCCGGCCGAAATACTTGTCCGTCGAGAAAATAGTTTTCACCATCGTCTTCAGCATGTCTTCCTACCTCTAAATCGAACATTTAATCAACTTCAAATAAAACTTTTACTTTCAAAAAACTTTCCGGTTTGGGCCGGATTCCGGGCGAAATACTTGTCCGTCGAGAAAATAGTTTTCACCATCGTCTTCAGCATGTCTTCCTACCCCTAAATCGAACACCTAATCAATTTCAAATAAAACTTTTACTTTCAACAAACTTTCCGGTTTGGGCCGGATTCCGGGCGAAATACTTGTCCGTCGAGAAAATAATTTTCACCATAATCTTCAGCATGTCTTCCTACCCCTAAATCGAACACCTAATCAACTTAAAATAAAACTTTTACTTTCAACAAACTTTCTGGTTTTGGCCGGATTCCGGGCGAACTACTTGTCCGATGACAAAATGGTTTTCACCATCGTGTTCAGCATGTCTTCTTACCCCATAATCGACTATCAAATCAGCTGTTTCAAAACATTTTGTTTGTCCCTTAATTTGAATCCCCTCCCCCACCCCTAAATGTAGAGCTACAAAGCCCATCTACGAACTTGACTGGTCCGACGACCCAACGAACCGTCACACCAAGTTTCATCAAAATATCTCATTCCCTTCGAGAGTTATCGTGCTTACAGACGGACGGACGGACGGACGGACAGACGGACAACTTTTGCGATGTCATAGGTATCCCTCCACTTACGTTTTGGGATCCCAAAAAGCATTTTTCGCTCCTTCTTTCATGCAAAGGACTAATTCAGCATAACAAATATCTATATCAACTTGATCAAGGCATGATTTTTTGTCGAAAATTTTTTACAGCATTTTATCCGTTTCAACATGAAAGATTTGAATTCTATTTTTATCTCAATCCAAGCATGTAACTTTGTAAGAACTGACAATATTACTCGTTATGGATAAAACAGAGACTGGAATAACAAGATTAAAAGACAGGTAAATATGATCACTAATAGGAATATCAGCACAAACATCAACTACACTTGGACATAAATTAATATCCGAAGAAACTAGATGGTCAATATTGGACGACGCACCTGAATTGAATATAAGTAGGCTACTTCTTGTCATCTTCCGAATTTATTCGTTTTAGTTTATTTAATTGTTCACGTTTACCTTCGCGGAAAAGCCGCCTTTTTTTCTAAAATGAACCTCTTTATGGTCTTCGTGATCTAAGCACGATGCGCAGAATAATATTTTGAGTTTTTTCGTGAAAACAAGACTTAAATACGTTCTGTAGATTTTCTTGGAGAAGACTAGCTTTAGACTGAGTATCTTCTGCCTTATAAATATCTTCCCATTTCTCTCGACCAATCCAATTACCAAATTTTAAATTGCCTACTTATCACCACTTGTCACTGTTGAAGTTTTTTACTCAGTTCGAATACTGTGGAGGGGATTAAGCTCTAAAGTAAAGTGGTAACTCTCGCCCAATGGTGCGTTAGGCACTGGTTCCCTGTAAAACTCATGTAAATTGGAAGAAATGAAGTCACATAGTACCTCATTTAGTGGTGGGTTTTTTGACCAGTTGTTTAAGACCAAGTGCTCTGTTGATTTTATCAAGTTTTAATTCATTAGCATCACCAAGCATAAATATTCCGCAGTTAGGGTATTTACTAGTTACATAATCAGCACTTAATTGTATTTTCTCAAGAAACAACTTTCGGTCATTTGCATTCTGGCCGGTGATTAATAATATGAACAAACATCAATTCCAGTGTATTTGCGTGGAAGCCGTTTGGGCTGCAAAAATAGCCACATCAACTCATCATACTTGTTTAAACAAGGGACTTCAATCAATCTTGCTTTGATTTATTATGCAAGGAAATCATATCGCAGCCTCCCTTTTTCCCCGGAGGATGGTTGTCTGGGCGAAGCTTCACAAAACTATTGTAATCTGCGATTTCTAGTCATTCAGGATTATGTCGGTTCACTTCTGTAATAACTACGACTGACGAGTTAACGATATTAATCAAACTCTCTCTGCGAACCTTTCTGCGTTGCTGTAAAGAAAAGTTGGGAAATTAATGCCTTCTGAAAAATACTCTTTCAGCTTTGTCCTAAAGGTTACCTTAAAGGTTGGAGTGCGAGGTTCTGGTCCCGAACCTGGATCTAGGCTCTTGTCCGTGGATTCATCCAGGGCAAGTGCAGCAAAGCGTTTCCGAACTAGGCGCGTGACTGAGAAGGCTGCTGTGAGTTTTTGCAGTGTTCAGTGGGAGTGGTGTCTTGTGCTGGAAAATAAACTGAGGCAGGGGAAGTGGGCTCGGTATAGAAGGAGGGGGGGACGAAATCGGATGCGCGGGAATTGGGAAGGGTAGGTAAGACTCCGGTCTTTGGTATGCAGGGGGGATCGGACACGTAGAGTTCGAGAGGAGCCGGGTTGTACTGATCTTGGTACCGGGGGCTGCGAATTGATACCGTACGTCGTGGTTGGGCTCGCGGGTGAAACGACTGAAAAAGGGAAGGTGTCCGAACCGATAGCTGTTGTTGTCCTCGTCGAATCAAGCCTTTTGATACCGGTGCAGTGAGGTTTTCCCTTTTCTTCCCGTGTGACGGACTCCCGCATCCTGACGCATGAGTATATTTTCTAATTTGTATTAATGCACGATATTTTTGAACACAAACACAATTTTGAAGACAAAATTACATGGTAAAATGAACAAACAATGGATTTTCATGTCCCTGAAATAAAAGCTTGGCAAATTTGAAGAAATCTACTTCGCTTTTTGAATTTACATGCACCTTCCACAGAATATCGCACACTTTGTTATTCATGTTCTTACCCGCAAACTTTTTTGCTTTCACATCCACATAATAAACAAAATTGATACGGAGTTCTGCCTTTGTGGCGAACACGAAACATGCTACCATTTTCTTTCTGATTGCCCTGTTTTTGTTCCTGAAATCTTGGATTTATCATTTCACCTTAATAGGATCAATGTTCCTTTCCATTTCATCTTGATTTGGTATTTAAATTTAGGAACGTTAGAAATATTGTGTTGGAATATATTCGGGAAAATAAACGTTTGGAATTTAAATTATGATTTGATTTAAAAGTATGTGCTTTTTTGTTTTTTGATTAGTTGTTTATGCAAAATTATGTGATTTGTAGTTTATTTTAGATCTCTAGTTTTTTTCTTTGTTAGTTTTGAAATTCCGGAAGGCTAAATCACGTAATAAATTCATTCATCCTTTGAATTCAAACCTCGTTTCAGTTTTCGATCAATTATATCGTGAGAAAAACGGCACTTCTCACCCTGTATGCAAGCACCCATGACAAACAGGTTCAAATAAGTTTTGATTTTCTCAGGCTGACTCGTTATACTGGTATTTTCGTTGCTGGATTCAGAAATAGACACGGTCGTATTCACTTTGTCACTGCATGCACTTGTAGGACTATCGAGTTGGCTGATGATCATACTGCAGCATCGCAAAAGCTGGTGATCTGTATGTTGAGGGTTAGGCCTGTCGCCTCGGGATCTGTTTGGCATGCCACATCTAAACAAGCGAAAACTTGCAGGTTGTCTTGTGGGTCAGTTTGACATGAATTATCGCAGTACGTCTTGAACTGACGATGAGGAAATGTCATCACTGGTGAGGCTGGGAGTTGACTCGTAAGGCCCCAATTTAGCATGGCAGACTTTCGAAGAGATGGGATTTCTATGGGGGGCGTTAAGGTTTTCGGATTTGGAACAGTCTTAGGAGCAGTTTCAAGGCAAGGGAAATGTACGCCGCCAGATGTGCATTTATGGCACTTCCAGTCGACCACTTTCTGACGCTACACACCCTGGGTGGAAATAGATTTGATACGCTGAGCAGTTCAATGTACTGCTCCACAAGGCCGCCAGCATTCTCCGCATAACATTTTCTGCCTCTTCTCGCCGGTCATTTCCATTTGAGATCTGAGGATGATCAGAATAATTTGGATTTGCAATTACGAGATTAAACAGTGCTCATAGGCTTATAAAGTAAATTAGCCCGTAAAATCTTCTATCGACAAAACGGCACTAGCTCTTCATATAGGACAGTTCTTGCACAGCACTCGCGTTCTCACCTAGAGCCACTTATAACAAAATCAATATCATCATCTCCACTTTAGTATCGCACAATCAAGGTTTTCCATTGGCAATTATCCTAGTAAGAGGATAATTGCATCAGTAAAAACTGATGAACTACTTGTCTGGCAAGAAACTAAAACTCGAAAAATGAATTCAGCATATCTCCTTATCCCTCAACTTCAGATAAAACTTTACTTACTTACTACGGAATCACTTGTCGCGTAACAGTAGGGACTTGTAATGTTACAGTAGTTCATGTAGATGAGACCACATTAAGCGTATCGATGTTATGAACTTGTTATGAAATGTAGTGGGAAATAGATACACTGTGATACACACACAACAGATTGGGTATAAAGAGCAAGGTTTATTTAGATATTTAGATATGAGTCTCATCTAAAGGTTTATTTAGATGAGACCACATTAAGCGTATCTATGTTATGAACTTGTTATGAAATGTAGTGGTAAATAGATACACACACATCAGATTGGGTATAAAGAGCAAGGTTTATTTAGATATTAAGTATATGAGTGTTCAAGGATGAAAATTAATTGGTGGTAATTTGGGAGATTCAATGATTAGCAAGATGGATTTGTCATGAAAGTTAGTGCGATACGCTATAGATATACGAAACGGATGGATTATAATGAGTATGGTTTATTTAGATGAGTAGCATTAAGCGTATCTGTAGCTTAGGGGTAAAAAAGGATTGGTCTTAATTTGAGAGATTAGCAAGACGGTCTTGTCTTGAAATGTAATGGGATACACACACAACAGGATATATTTTTTTTAGACTGAAAAAAGAATTAGTGGCTATCCGATGGATTCGAGAGATGTCGATAATTGTTGTAGCGGTATAAGGGCGTAGAAACAGATAACATGTAAAGAATAGGGTCTATTTGGATAAGTCAACTTACGTGTATCGCTTTTTCGATTGTATATTTTTATTTTCTTATTTATATTATTATTATTATTTCTTATCTTACCGATATATTTATATTTTATTTCTTCAAAAGACAAGTGTCTTTTATCAGTCTAGGAAGTTCAATCTGACAATCATACTTCTTATTCCGACAAAATGAAACATACGACTGAGAATGCAATCTCGCTAGGGATAATTGAAACGCTAGAGAACACACAACCGGCTAAGTCCAGTATAGCGCCCCGCTTTACTGGAAAACCGAGTATGTCCAGTTACTGATAGCATGGCAGCCGAGATGGGTTTCTTGGGCGTGTACAGTGTATCAATGGTCCGCCGTAAACCCTTTATGCGGACCACCCAGAGTAAACCTTAGGAAGCTCGAGTATATTCTTTGAAAAAGGTGAATAATAAAAGTACAATAGCAAACACGAGATTTTTGGGTTTTTTTTCTGGTCAGCTTGGTTTTTTTTCGCAACGCAACATAAAGATATGAGCCTGGTCAAACCAGGCTGACCCTAACCGACTAACTTGAACAACACACCTGAAGTCAAGACCTTAAGTGACTCACCTGAACCATACCTTATAAAGCACGACACAGCCCAATACCTACACCGTCACGCTGACAAGTGTTGCAAGCAATTCAAATCACAACTGACGATTTCGCTTGGCCGTGTGTCTTTTATAAGGCTGGTAAAATTAGATTTCGAGGCTCACGGTCAGGAGATTCAAGTTTTCTAGATTGTGCAAAGAGAGACATAGCTGGCGTTGACGTCAAAAACTGTGAAGCCAGCTTCCTAAAAATGTTCAGCGGTATCATTTGGAACACACACTAATATCGCGCTGGCCATACATCTGTCTTGGCCCACATAACTGCTAGAACTACAGTTCAAACCCTGTTCTTTTCACTCAAGACAATAAAAAAATAATTTTGTACTTCTTGCTCGTGTAGTATTGTACTGTCGATCTTCGTGTGACAATTATAAACTTGACAGGTTTTCCGACCCTTTATCGGAAAACCAACTAGCTCATTTACTGGAGTACAGTAATCGATAGCAAACAATGAGAAAAAAAACTGCTGTTGTTACTGCCATGTTTGATATTGTTTCCAAGCCCGTTCAATCTGGCTCAACTAGCCGTGATTGGAACAACTTAAGTTCAAATGAAACCATCATTTTTGTCTTCTTTCAGGTTACCGAAATATTTGACGTTAAAAAAGTTTATCATGAGTGGAACCGTAAAATGGAAATACCGTACATTTTTTCTGATACTAAACAGCAAAGCCTCCTTTGAAAGTATACAAATTTCCACATATCTGGCACTTGCCTAGTACTTAATTAATAATTCCCAGTTGACTGTTTTAGAAGTGAAAAAGAAAACAAAAATGTAGCTGACTTATCCGTTTTGCACTGTTAAATTAGTCGTGCACAAATTTCTGCGGAAAACTACAGATTTAAAAGTTTTCCCTGCGGCGCTTACTAGAAACTTTTCTGGGTACAGTCTTTGGAAGATTCACTTTTTAGTGAAAGCTGTATTTGGAAGAACGATGTTTCATTTAGTTAGCGTTTAAGGATTTAAATTCTTGGGTGTTCGAAACACGTTTAAAGCTAGAACTTGTTTGCTAAGTATAGCAAATTTTTCCAAAAAAAGGAAGATTAAAAAAATCTAGTGGTCTAAAATTTAGAGAGGCGTTCTATGAAGCATCCCGATGAAAAGTTCTTTGACTGTGTAGCTGCATGGTTACGAAAAAGTTGCATATGCAAGTAGTATGGAATACTTCAATTTAATATGTCTACGACTGGGTCAATCTTAAGTAGCAGTATCCAATGGCATCCAATCTAGCTATTGTATAGCATCCAGTTTGCTAGTAGTGGCATGCAGTAGCAACAGTTACTACTGTATGCTACTTTTTCGACAACTCAAAGCGACTAATTCTCGAAAATTTTTCATCGGGATACCATTTACGGCAGCAGCCTTGTTTAACCTCAAAGTACGTTTACCCTGATGCAAAAGGCATGCCGGTGCACAATCGAATCTTATTTATTCCCCATGGACCTTTTGTCAAATGTGACATCCTTCTAGGTTTTGACCGTCGTCACAGGCATACTTCGCGACGTCAGAATCTACCGAAAGGTATATGTGTTTACAATACTGTTCAACTTGTTCTGAACATAAAATACATCCGTAAACCGATTCCTGAATAAAAAAATTTCCTCGCAAAAAGGTTCCTAGAAAAATTGATAAAACCAGCAAACAAACCTATCCATGTCTTTGCTCTAGCTTAACATTCTAGAAAAAACTGAAGTTGAATAAAATTTTCTTAGAAACTAAAAATTGTCTCTTTTGATTTGACTATCCCAATTTTATTTGATATCAACCCAAAGGAAAGATATAACAAGAAAAAACATTAAATCCTGGGAATACTGCAGATAATTCTTTTTCCCTAAAAATAACCAAATTTAAATCTCATCTGTGGCTTACATGACGTACCTCACCTTAGATTCGTCATGTTTGTAGGGGACCCTATTCCCACCCGGAACACTATTCCGCTCCGCAAAATCCGCGAAAAAACCCCAGCGGAAATCCAAATGAAGTAAACGCTATCCGCTTATAGGTTCATTAGGTTTTCCGGATGCTACTTTGCATCTAATCCAGCATTTCCATCCTGCTTGTCATAACCCGTGACTCAGCTGTTCGCGCTTTCTCTCGTCTTAGAAAGTACTTCGCTGGTACGTATACCTTGTCCGACGAGTTTATCTACATTACATAGAGTTATATTCCTGTGCGTCCGGTAGATGAACCTTAGGGTTTTCATTTTTAAAATCACCTTCCCTTGACAGCTTCCAAAGCTGCAAAAGTTTCCCCGAAACGATCGGATTTCCGAACTTTTTGAAAAGGAAAGAAATCACCCTTGTTCTAACTCTTGAATGCTCGAGATTATCCAACTTCGTACACTCTTGCCCGACATGCACCTAGGCAACCCAACAGTCTTTTCCCGAAACTAACGTATTCGTGCCGTCCTGATAAATTTACCTAAACCCGACTTTCCACTCGAGGGCCCATCCCGCAGTGGAGGTTTCAAACGAATTTATCCGAATGCGAAGCGCTCCGACTACCTGGTTTATTACAAAGTAATGAAACCGAAAATCCTAGGTCACTCCAGCAACTTAACGCATACAAGCGTTACCCTAGGAAGCTATCTTCCTTCTGGAGCTACCTAGAAACCTGGTTTTCTCGCAAAACCTCTGAGCCTTATAATGCCATGGTGTAATCGCTAACTTCGAATCTCTTAAATCCGGCAAAATATACCGCCTGGATCCCTTTGCTGATTGCCTATAAAACCGACGAATATATTCGCGGAAGTCTGTGGTGTCTTATTTGATCTCAACTTTCACCCTGAAAAATGCTTCAACAGCCACAGTTGTTGCCGACTGTGAGACTGACTGTCCGTCGTCTGACAGACCAGAGAAAAAACATGACACTCCCATATAAATTTGCAGATGGATGACAGGACAGATCTTGTTTCCGAAACCTAAACTGCTAAACCGACATTCCCATGAGTTAGCATAACTTTAGAGAAAGACCAAGATAAACGATGTTTAAACTACATCATTTCCGTCCCTGGTAGCTCCCTACATTTGCTTGACACGATGTACAGCAAAACAGATATGTCATCAACAGATTTATTTCAGTCTCTGTCGTTCTTTCTTGTTATTCTTACTAAATTCTTAGTTATTGGAGGTCAACACTGTTTTATTTCTTTAATTAGTTGCTGGGGTGCTCTCTCATCAGGATTTCGTTCTCCTGAATCCTTAAACTGGTGATAAGAAAAATAATTTCATGTCACGAAGGAGTGCCTCGTGACGAAAAACAGCACGCACTAAGCGACTCGTGGTCTAACCACGGCTCAGAGAGTCGTTATAAATTTAACCTTCTGCTCATTACCTGAACACGGCTGAAATCATTCTTCACAAATTTCAGCCTACCCGGCCATTGTCCGCCTATTAGAACCTTGGTATCTTTCGCCACTTTTAGTTCAATCACCTTTTTGTAGCGGCCTTCGAATGACTGATTCCGGATTAATCACTACCAGGCCTTTGTCAGGACCGCTCTTTATCAAGCGCTTGCTAATTTTGGGCGTATCAAAACATACGCTTATGCCAATTTCCTTGAGGAAAAAAAAAATAGGTCTATAAAAACAAAATTACTTAACTCGTAAATTTTGTAAGTTCTTTGTCTGGTCTCTCTGTCCCTTGCACACCGAAGATGGTACTGAACTTTGGATGCTTCTGCGCTGTGTCCTGGAACTAATAATGTTCGTACGTTGCTTGTTACCTGGCAAAAAAATTTACTATGCAAGATCTGCAAATAGAGCAATTAAAAATGTTCTGTTCTCTCACCAGGTCTCCAGTTGTCATTTTGAGGGCAGATTTGCTTGCTTGGCTGTGTCGAATTGCCTGTTAAAATAGCCTAACACAAATTCCTGCGATTCCCTAGCTAAATACATACATTTTAGCCTAGTTCTCGGAATCACCTTGTACCTTCATGAACCTGGTACTCTGGACTTGTGTCCTGAAAAAATGTTGGATAACTCCTAAAACTATTCCGAATTAGCTTTTCCTGGCTCAACTTAGCCTTGCTAATAGAAGAAAACAACGATTTTTCTCGGAATTAAATCTACCGAACGATCTTGTCTCAGAATTTAGACATAGACACAAAGTATTCTGGAAAAAAACATAAATCCGAGTAAATGACTTAAAGTGCGAACACAAGATGAGGATTTTCCGGCCGGATTTCTTGCACTTTCATCATCAAGTAGAAAAAATGTCAACTTTTGTATACGGAAGTGATGATGGTGCCGCGAATTCGGGCAGGAATTCCCGCCCGGGAGCTCCCGATCCTCATCGTGTGTTCGCACTTTTAGATTTTACTTTCCTGGGCGAACACCCCAAAAACTTTCTGGTCGGAGTCCCCTGGTCATAGTTCTGATGACGTCACTCGGCCTTCTCACTTGATCCACTTGCCCGTTTTGCTCTTGTTCCCTGTGACGTATTTCTCGTTGTCACGGTTTCACACCACTGTCTTCCTCATAGTCATTTAGAACAAGAGAAAGTAAAAAAAAAATCTGTAACCTTTGCGTCAGGCCCCATAAACTGCTCTACTGGCATATTTCCTTCCCTCCGAATTATTTGACATCTTCACAAGGGCTAATTTTAGCGTTTCGTCCCTGCCTGTGTTTTTCTTCGGTCCAGTTGCTCAACCGAACGAGTAAGGTATTCGTCTTTTGGCACAGCCTACTCGGTACCCAAAATATCTTGTTTCCGTGAGCCGAAAAAAAATGTTTCAAGAACAGGGCATAATGAGACTAGAACTGCATTGCGTTGTCTGATGGAAACGATTTTGTCTCTTTCGCCGCAGAAATAGTAGGCCCTCCCGC
Organism: Branchinecta lynchi; assembly: GCA_023053575.1. Classification (NCBI taxonomy): domain Eukaryota; kingdom Metazoa; phylum Arthropoda; class Branchiopoda; order Anostraca; family Branchinectidae; genus Branchinecta; species Branchinecta lynchi. Next base: position 9,080,331 of record JAKZAP010000009.1, on the reverse strand, counting down.
CCACGGAAATCCCCCATTTGATCATGCTTGTGGGGTACTACCGAGTAGGACCTGCAAAAAATTATTTACTGTTTCTCCAAAAGGTTCCTGCAGACTGGTGATCGGCAAGGACTCCTATAGCATATGGCTGCCATTAGCATTCTTCCTTGTTCGGATTAGGATCTTTTCTTTGTATGGGCCACGCGTAGGTTACCGCGAAAGGTTATTTCCTGGGCAGATTAATAATTTTTTAGGGTCGCATGAGACTAAATTTGACCGACAGATATTTTCTACCGACTAGGAAAGACAGAAAGCGTCATAAAAAAAAGAAAATCCTGTCGCCTACGACAAAAAATAATATCCTAAGAAAGCTAGGTTCAGGTCAAACTCTGCAATGCAAAAATTGCATTTTTTCCGGACCGGCCTCAAGACACCTCACGAAAATCATCGCATAAATTAAAAAAAAATCAAATAAAATTAAAGCTCTCTCGATCTTCTGAGAAAAATTAATTATTTCACAAACCCTTAAAGGCGTAACCCCGAATTTACTGCTGTCACAAGAAAAACTGTAGCGCCCCGCTTTACTGGAAAACCGAGTATTTCCAGTTACTGATAGCATGGTAGCCGAGATGGGTCTCTGGAGCGTGTACAGTGTATCAATGGTCCGCCGTAAACCCTTTATGCGGACCACCGAGAGAAAACCTTAGGAAGCTGGAGTGCGAAATATAAGTATATTCTTTGAAAAAGGAAAATGATAAAAGTTTAGTTCTTTTTTTCCAAATTTAGTACTCTTTTTTATACAAACCAACTTTTACATGCTAAACTACATAAATACACCTTTTATAACCCTCTTAACATCCTTTATACATGTAGCTGATACTTCTGACTGCGGTATACAAACGGAATCAGTAATCACAACACCTCTTTCATACTTATCTATTGCCCGTAGAGCTTTGTTTTGCTGTATCTGTATTTTCTTGTAATTACCGTAACAATTGCTAGCGGAAAGTGAACAACCGTAATAAATGTAAGGTGTTATTAACGAATGGTATAACAGAATAAGAACGCAGTTAGGGAATATATTTTTGAAACGGCGCAGCATTCCAACTCCTCTTGATACTTTAGAAGACACAACATCACTATGCTTTTTCCAAGATAAATTACAATGTATTATAAATCCAAGATAACGTGTTTCTTCTATTCGTTCAAGTATTACTCCATTGAATGTTAATGGCTGTGGCAGTTCTTCATGTGTTCCAGTTCTTTTGAACACCATATAATTTGTCTTTTTAGCATTCAGTGCAAGAAAACTCTCGGACACGAACACATGTAGGCCTCGGAGCGCTCTCTTTGAGTTGTCTACCACTTCCTGCAATGTTTTCCCTGTGGTCACTCTGTCATTGAAGATATTACATCTTGACACCCGCCGTGAATTTAGATGGCTAGAATTTAAGCTTGGATGATGATAATTGTGTTGATTGATTGATAATTATGTTGATTGAAGATATTACATTTCGAGAAAAAGCAATCCAACTGTGAGGTGATGACTTTGGATAATTGATTTTTCTCCAGCTTGTGATGAGGTAGCTATCATCGTAACGTCGAAGAGAGGGGGAAGGACGACCTACTGGTTGCCCTGGTTCGATCATACTATCCAGTGGACAGTCGGTTCACGTCGTTCAACCCGGTTCACCTGTAAAGGTGAAAGTATGCTGATTGAAGAGATCTCGACCAGCGACAAAAGCCTTCCCGAGGAGCTTTTAAGACGAGATGGAATCCTTTACATGGTCACCAAGACATGGTCTCAAGTTGATTAAGACAACCAACGAAGGGGTGATCAAGTGCTTTTGTATAGTCTATTTATTGTATGTATGTGCTTTATTAGTGTATGTGCAGATAGTTTACGAAAAATAGATGTAATTTTTCCAGTTTCATCACACGTTTACATGTCCATGTAAAAGACAATTCTTACACTGTCAAACTCCATGTCGTCACTGGTTGAATTCTTCTTTTTTTTCACGTCTTGTTCCTCGATAGTGTCATAGAGCTGAACCTGCTCAAGGTATCGGCAAATGATCTTTATCAAAGAAGATCCATCCATGTCGGAGAGGTTAAATGGCAAGATAAAAAAGGGTTTTCTTTGTCGAAGTTTTTTCCTTCATATGGATTTAGTCCATTTTTTCTTCCACTCACCCCTAAAGCAGTCTTATTTCTTACCAGAAAATCACCACATCATCAAGCTCCACCACATTTTTTCATCTTTCACCCAAACATCTATTTACGCACGATGTCTATTGTAAGCTCCTTTGTTCTGATTCCTACAGAATAATTCAGATGACATTTTGGTAAGTTTTATTTGCTTTAATAATACATTTGTACAGTATCTTTTTCAGTTAAAAGAGCACGTAAGGGAGAAATGGTCCGTGGAAAAGACGTGTTACAATTTGCTCACACAAATAATCATTTACAATATGATAATCACAAAAAATGTTGGTAATTTCCCGAAATGACCAGCCATAAAGACGAAAAGTAAAGAATAAAATAACATATAATCCACAGGATTTAGTTACATATGACTGAATTTGTTTCCCACATTGTTCAGTAACTGTAAAACGTTTACAAAAACTAGCTAAGAAATCAAACTCTCTATAATCTCGAGCAAAGGTATCCAGTATCTGTATCCTTCGTTCGTTCTCAAGCCAAATTCCAATCCAATGGCCCATCTGGTTTGTTTCATAATATGCTAGGCTGTTTACACAAATAAGTGTTGGGAATTTCTTGATTTCAAATTCTGCTAGATAATCTGAGGGAAGGCAATAGACATCACAATTCCTAGCTCTAGGATTCTGGCTAATAACATCTAGTATTTGCTATGTGTTCATGTTTCAAGACTTGAAAATGGTTGTCCTTCCGGGTTAATTTCCAAGATGCTATCGTAATATCCGATAATTGTAAGTGTTGTTGAGGCAGGTAAACCCTCAGAGAAACTTAGATCCACTCGTATCTAGCCTGGCCGCGCTAAGCTGAATGAAGGGCTACCAGACAGATCAAATACACATATAGAACGATTATTCAGCCAACGTTCATAAGTTATGCTTTCTAGGCCACCTTCGTCTAGAGATAAGGCTTTCATGCTCATTTCATTGAGAAGTCTGTACTGCTTACTGTCTGTGAATTTAAGAGAACACTGTGGCAACCCATTTACTGTCAAGCTCAAGCTACGCAAACCATTCAAGCTGAAAGAGAATGGATCCTCTGATGTAGATCCCAGATGACTACCAGACTTTACCATGAATAAGGCCAATTTTGAAGGTAAGGCAGATGATGGTGTGAAATCAGACTCGCTAAAAGTTAATGTTCCACTAGGAATGTTTCTAGCCATTGCAATGCTACGATTCATCTGAAACGTCATGCTGTCTTCTCTCCTCAGACGTTCAATTCCAAGGGCTAAACTTGGTAAAACAGCTACTTTCTTTACCCATAGTACACATTCAATTATGTGAATTTCTGCATTTGGTGAATCGGCTGCAAGTTTTCTAAGAACAAAACTTGATGGTGAAGGAGAAAATCGCAGGTCTATTTTAAGCCCAGGCGGGAGAAACTGAGGGATTTGAAAAAATTCATAAGATGGTCTTCCAACTAAATGTAACATTTCTGTTGTGGCATTCGACAATGCTTTGGCAAGGGTATTATCATCCTTCAAATAACAACCCATATTTGAACCACGAATTATTTTGGCTGTATGAGGAGTCATCAGTTCGTATGATGCCATGCTGGTGTACTGACTTAGATTATTGCCATTGCAAATAATCTGATCATTTATGGCAACCTGGAAATTTTGAAATAGGGCTAGCAACACGCCATTTGCGTGATCTTTAGTGATCTTTAGTAAGAGCTGGTGTACCATCTTCTTTGATAACCTTCACCTTATATTCCAATAGGGAGTTTCGAATGTCAATAAAGCTGTTTTCACTTGACATGAATCTGAACTGAATTGGAGTATCTCTTGCCAGCGGGGAAATAGGATATTGTGGCACATATCTTGAATCTTTCAGGCTCACATCAACAGCTGGAGTATCAAACAAGCTAACTGCACTGGTAATGGATGGGACAGAACCTTGACATGGCAAAAAACCTTCCATGTTTTGGTAAGTTAAGAGAAGAAGTCCTTCTTAGCCCTGCTCTTCTGTTTTTTTGGTGCAACACGGGCTTCAACTATCCTCAGACTGAGTAGTTTTCTCTTAATCATGGGCTTAAATCCCTTTCCTTTCTGGAATGTGCTTGTAACATTTTTAACTGTGGCTTTCAAGTTCTCGGTAAAAGCTTGCTTCAAGTCACGTCCATCTTGAAACTCGTCAAAAGTTTTGCTTGCAAGGGTACCCAAGACAATTGCTGCATATTTTCTAAATAGAGGCAAAGCGAAACGGAAAACCTTCCCAAACCACTGAGAAAGGCCACCATAACCCACTTGCATATCTTGACGTCCAGCATACACTGGAAATCCAACCCCACGCTGCTTTAAGGTGTGAATATAACAGTTGACACCCGGACAGTTGAAAACGTGTTTCCTCTTCATTGTTTTCTTTTGAAATGAATTGTAAGTGAGATTAATCCTCTATTGCGACATGTTTGTTCTGGTGTTTTGGCACATCCGGTACATATTCGACTGTTGACCATGAATAGACTGTTGGCTTCGACCTCTTTGCTTTCATATGCGCGGTAGATTTTTGTACAGGAACAAACCGCTGAGACTATAACTTTCTTTATTGCCATAGTTTTCACTGATTCGCCAAAAAATTCTCGACGTGTAAACATGGGCACATACGCATCACTAGACATGTTGTTTCTCTGATTTACACACTTTGACTGAATTCATTATATAAAAGAGTATAAAATATATATCTGGAGGTTTAAATTTGGAAATTTGAGATAACAAAGCAAGACGGTCACCAATTTGTACAGGGGCCGTGGCACAGTGGGAAAGACGATAAAACCTGGTCCTAGGTTAAACTAGAACTGGGTTCGCGCCTGTATAATGACCAGGAGACCACCACTGTGTAGTGGGAACCTTTTGCTATAACGTAACTACCCAACTCCACGCACTAATATCCTCACTATAACGATATTGAATCATCTGAAAGCTGCGGCTCCCTAAACCAAGTGGTGCACCTGGGGCGGAACCCCAGGCCGCGAACGGAGTAACGGAAAAAGACGGGGGATCCAGGGTCCAATTTTTTTCCAATTACTTTCCGTAGATGTAAAAAATGAGGGTTTGAGAAAATTAAAATGTACACATACAAGGATCAAATTTCGATGTTAGTGTAAAGTAGAGTTTGGATTTTCAATAACATACTTTTAAAACTCATAAAAAATACATTGAATTCACTGTTACAGATTGGAAAACATAGAAGTGAGAAAGTTAAGGTTTGAAAAAGTGAAACATTAAAAAACAGAGGTCTTAAACACAGATTTACAAAAATAAGTAGGATTTAAAACACGGATTTTTTCCCGTTTTCCGGGAAAAGAGGCAGTAAGGGTAAATTTTGCTTCAATCGGAAGTGCCCTAGCGGTGTGACTTGTATTCGACAGTCCCAGACGTAGCACTTGTCAGCTATGCCTGAGATGGCCTTGCGAACTACTTCTACAGTGTATAGCTTCAGATTCTTGGAAACGATTGCAGTTGAACGTGTGCGGACTATTTGACCTTCGAAAACAGCTTCCCTGAATCTGTTCCAAGTCAAGTACTTTTCGGCTAAATGTCTGGGTGTCCCTTTAGCAGCATACTTTAGATTGTCTTCCTTCGTTAAGGCGGCGTAACATTTTGGGCCTGGGATTACAAGCTCTACAAAATAATCAGCTCCCAGCTCATTTTTCATTCGTCCAATTTCTCCTTTCGGGTTGCTTTCCCTTAACTCTTTGTACTCATCTCCTTCCCAGTTACTAAAATCCATAAGAGATCGCAGTTCAGGCGAAGTAAGATCTTCAAGCAAGGATTTCTTGGGGGAAATGACACAAAATATACTGTCAGTGTCCATGTAAGCAAGATAAATGGTGGGTGGCTTGAGTGGCCATTCTGGCTCACTGTAGAACTTTGCTAAACGGTCCCACCCCACCAGCCTTCGAGCATAATTCTTTTGGAAATGGCCAGGATTGATGCACCGCATGCAATGTTTTTGTTCAAGAAAACATGTCGTTTCTTCCGAAAGACCAGCGCTAAGTTGGGATTGATGATAGAGAAGGAGGATATGTTACAATCTCCTAGGAAGTCGTTTTGTTGTCTTCAAGTCTGTAGTAACAGTACGTTTTTTGTGCTTTCGGGCATCTACTCTGAAATTATGGTTGAGGATCCATTTCAGTAGAATAGTGTTTATTTAGCCTCAATGGGCCATACACAGATTTTTATATACACGGCATACAAATGTATTAATGCATTTAAAACAAAATGATCCTTTTTGATAACGTTGTCTTTAGTTGATGTCAGTATACCAGGGAAGAGCAACCCTCCCCCAAACTGAACCGGTATAGGAGACTCCTGGCACTGCCCTAGGAGGTGAGCAACAGTGTCCTCTCCAACAAGACAAATCGGACACCTGTAATTATCAATGATTAGCCCAACCCTATTTTTCCTCCTCTCAAACACCTTTTTCCTAAAACCAAGTGGTAACGAGTTTGTTCGGAGCTGGAACCAAAGTTTCAGAGTCTGTGCTGGTAGACCTAACTTAAAATAAAATTCCATATGAAAAGTTCGCTTCAACAATTTGTAGTAATTTAGAGTCTCAGAAGTTTGAATTGTCCCATGCCAGCTTTGTATCTCCTGGTCGCTTATAGCAAGTTCGAATTGTTTCAGTAATTGGGAGTGGTCCTCTGGGCCTGATCCCCCGTTCCAAGCAAATGACAAGCCAGCACGATCTAGCATGGCTTTAACCTGGAACGGCCAGGATTTTGGTCCTCGTATCTCTAGCATTTCTTTATATGCTACTCTTAGCAGCCTATCCTCCTATGTGTAGTGAAGTACAATCCGGTGTTTATATTCAAAAGTCGCTGCCAACTTTTTACCCTTAGTGTAGGGAATTTTGTCTTCAGTGACACGTCTCTGATTAAACGGGCTGAGGTCTTCAAACGTCATTGTTTATCGGCTGGGTGGGTACGGGAACATGGCGTAGCGATCGTGATACTTGGGAGGTATCTCGCCTGAGATCTCTGCAAAGTAGCCAAATTCAGCATTTTCTTCCACAGAGGAAAAATCGGGATAGTCTGCTGGTTCCAGGAACTCATATTCGCCGTAGGGCATCTTAAACTGTGCCATCGCCTGAGGGTGTAGAGAGTTAAAGTCGAAAGTAAGACCGTAAGCATCCTCTGGAGCCTTAACGTAGCGATCGTTGTGCATAGTGAGCCCTCCATAGATGGCTGAATCCACAAATGTATGAATGTCTTGATCCTTGATGAGTTCGATTGTCACGGGACAAATTTTTAATATCAGACTCCATAGTAGGCCAGGCGCTGAGAGATAACAGTTTGCTTCTAGCTCGTAAGACTCCATGACACTGTCGGCGAAGGTTGTAAACACGTCGTTGAGCAATATAATGTCAGAAGCCAGGTAAACTGACGTGTAGAACCACATGTTGTTGCACTGAAAGGTTTCCCATACCTGTTGAACTCGTTCGAAATCCTGCTGCGTTATGTCTTCTTCTTTAAGGTCGCTATAGAAGTTCTTCTTAGATGGCAGACTAGTTTCTTCGAATCGCTCGAAATTGTTCATGTAAGAGTAAGGATAAACACCCTTTGCTGTCAGTAAATCGTATTGTGGCGGGTCAGGGAATTTCTGTCGTAAGATAGTAAAACTATATCTGTCGTCAGAACGTTGCGCTTCTACAAGCTTCTCTAAGCTTTTCGACAAGAAGGCAAAAGTGTCGTAGAACTTGGCCGTGTAGATCCTTTTTTTGTTGTCAACCAATCTGTACCAAGAGACGCTAAGTGCCAGGAACTTTTCGATACTTTTAGCAATTGGCTCAAATTTGAAGGGACCAGATTCAGGTGGCAGTCTTGAAAACGCTTCGAGAACGAACTTCACGTCATAATTTAAATTATGAAAGCCAACTGGAATGAAGCGACGATGAGAAAGTTGAAGGTTGCAGCTTGCGTGAGCAAGGTCTCTGAAATTTTCATTTTTTTGTGAAATGACAGTGATCACGGACGATGGCCTGTTTACTCCCTGAAAACGGCTTCTTACAAATCCAGCAATGTGTTGCTTGAAGCTTCTCTGCGTCTTCTTCTGTTATTATCATGGGCTCGTTTGTAGTGTAAATCTCATTAAGATAATATTCAACATCGATCAACAGTTGTCATAGACCGGTAACATGACAGTCGGGTCCGCTGGTCTCGTAGTATTTTTCCAGCTTCTTTCCATGCTCGATAACAGCATGTCCGTACATGGAAGGTTCATCGACTGTTAGAATAGATGGTTTCTTCGGTTCCTTCATGGGCGTGTTAATCGCCTCAAAGTCTGCAAATATCCGATATTGTAGTGGTATCATATGATGAAAATTCTAGAATTCTAGTTTAGATTTCTTCTCTGTAGGCATCGAAACGACCTGATATCCATGGGCTGAACAGTAGAATAGATGATTTTCCAAATCTTTTTCTGAAAACTTTGGTGCGAGACAGTAACAACAGAAAAAACGTGTTTCATGTCCTGGGTGCGGTAGAGGTCGACTTGGTGAGACGATAGGCCAGAAATGTGCGTAGGTTCCACAGCTAGACTCTTGATAAAGTAGAAACGCGTAATACTTGACATTCTTAACAGATGGTCCTCTCAGTGGACAGAATTTCTGTTCAGCTTGATTGTACGTAAGTACAGTGACGCCAACTGTAGCCGATTCATTTTCTTGCTCGAACTTCGTGATATCTCTTAACTTTATAGTCCAGCGACCTTCTAGACTGCTAAATGTAACAGAAGGGAATTTGCCTCTTACGCTTAGTCCTTTTATGTTCAGCTCCAGTACTTTCTTTTTCCTCGCTTCTTTTTTTAAAACTGTATGACCTGCAGCAATGACAGAGTATTTAAAACTTTGGCTGTCCTGATTGAACAATGGTGTAAGTACAGCCTTTTTCTTGACAACTTCTGCTGGTAAGTTTGGTCCTTCTTTACCAATAGATAAGTCTCCGTCGAATGTTCCAATGTGAATTTCCACCTCTTTTACTGACTGAAAAACAAACCCGGAACCCATCTCTTGAAAATTTACAGCTGTTTTTGAAATTTTGCTGAAACAACGATCCAGTAGCTCCTCGATTTCAGCATTCCGGAAAATGCCAAGAACGGTAAACTGGACAAGCAAGCTTGAACCGACCTCTTGTTGTACTCGCAGAAGGAGAGACGTTGTTGCCTGCCTCATAGCGTTCATGTAATCAGATGGTCGAGTCCCTGTCATGTCTGCTCCTGAGCGTAGTCGAAGAACGCAAATAACCTTGAAATGCATTTCTTCTTAGCTCAAATATTTCTTCCATGTGAGCTTCGCCTCCCCCGACCATATGCTCATCATTGGGTTCTTCTTATGTACGTCTTTTCTTCGCCTGCCGTTCCTCGTCGTCTTCGGATTGTGCAGTATGATGTTCATGAAGTAGCCGATCCATATCGACCATTAAGACGGCTTCATCTGCCTCCAAGGCATTGTGAAAATCCTCGACCACTTGTTCATCTCTCCTTCGGAATTCATTTTCGTTAAGAAGTAAAATATTCTCGTCTGCTTCACAATCATTCTGAAATTGTTCCACTAGACGGTCTCTTTCCATTTCATACAATGACTGGTATTTTTGAACCGAAATCGTGGGCGTTATATATCCAGAGGTTCAGTTGTAGGTTAATAAATATGAAAAAAAAATAAGTTATTTAAATACTGCCGTACCTAACCGGGAAACTGGGCAATCGCAAAGGGGTGCTCTTACTACTTATTGTGAATTTCAGCGAAACGTTCATTGACGTATGTTTTTTAAACATGACTCCCCTTCCGGTACCGTACTCTCGCCGAGCAAACGTCTTGAAAAGTGGTTCGCTTGTTGAAGTTTGGGACTCTATCAAGGCAGCCATCAGACCCTTTACCAGATCAAAGTAAATATGTTGAAACGATGGTGCGCGGAAGCATGATAACAAGTCCATATACTCATTTTCTGTACTTGGCATATTGAAAAAGAAATTTGTTTTCTTTAAGTGCGAATGTGCCGCTTTAAATAATGCTGTACAATTCGTACATTTTGATTTGAGCCAGCATCGCTCTGACCATTGTCCCTTTTTGTTCAGACAGCTTATATCTAGACGTTCTCCAATCTTTTGCCAAACAGTGAACATCAACAAATCGAGTAATGTGTCTTCCATGTTGAGATCATCCACCCTTGTTTCTAATAGAAGGTGACTTTCCAAGCTGTTTACATGGAATTCTCCGTCGGGGAGAATCACAGATTCAAATAAATCAGCATGTAACCCTGCTTCGATTTCATTGTCGATCCGATGGATTTCCGATGTATACCAGTAGAGACGACCTGATTCAGGGTGTAGCCAAATCCCAGCTGCTGTGTAATCTGCGAACTGTGCAAAACTTCGCTCCTCAAATGCCGCCGTGAACAGATCTGTCGTCGGTCTTACGAGAGATAAATCTGCACATTCCACACGGTCATCATAGTTGTCTGGATCCATCCTGAATCCTAGAGATACTGGAAGTTGTGTAGTTTGACCATCTCTGTAGAGATGTCGTGGACTGAAGTATCGAATTTCTTGATAAATGTTGCATAGCGATGGTTCCTCCAGAATGGGGCTAAGATAATCAATCTGTGACATTGAATATTCACCCATTTCGCTCAAACTCACAGGTAAATGTATGAGAATGGATTTACCAGAGAGGAGCTCGTATCCCGTTGACTCCGTGAAACTCTCCCACTCCTGATCATCAAATTGAATATCCATATTTTAAGAAAAAAAAAAGGAAAACAAAGTTCTTTGATGTACAAAAAATAATCTTTTTTGCAGCTAGAACTGATACTTTTGAATCCAAATCTCAGGCGTTATATACATCACATGCAATGCTTAGTTTTCAACCTTCAAGCTGGAGACAAATCAATTATCCAAAGTCATCACCTCACAGTTGGATTGTTTTTTCTCGAAATGTAATATCTTCAATCAACATAATTATCAATCAATCAACACAATTATCATCATCCAAGCTTAAATTCTAGCCATCTAAATTCACGGCGGGTGTCAAGATGTAATATCTTCTATCACAGAGTGACCCGAACAACCGCACCTCAAAGATGCGGGATTTTAGAAAAATGTCCCAGTAAGAAAATAACACAGGAATATGAAAAAATGTCCCAGTATCCACCTCTTACGGGAATGTCTTAGGGAACACAGCATTACCTTCTACTACTAGAATTGCAGTGTCATCCGCAAAAGATGTCAGGAGTCCTACTATATACAATCTCATACAATCTACATAAACCAAATACAGCAAAGGACCTAGGACTGAACCCTGTGGAATACCACATGAAACATCAACAACACTCGATATTTTGTTCTGTATACAAACACTAAATTTTCTTCCATGCAGTAAGATTCAAACCATCTAAGACATGTTCCACGAACTTAAAGACCCCTTACTTCAAAAGTAAGTTAAAGACCCAGAAAGGATCTGTCAACGCAACATAAAGATATGAGCTTGGTCAGACCAGGCTGACCCTAACCGACTAACTTGAACAACACACCTGAAGTCAAGACCTTAAATGACTGACCTGAACCATACCTTATAAAGCACGACACAGCCCAATACCTACACCGTCACTCTGACAAGTGTTGCAAGCAATCCAAATCACAACTGACGGTTTCGCTTGGCCGAGTGTCTTTTATAAGGCTGGTAAAATTAGATTTCGAGGCTCACGGTCTTCACGGTAAGGGGAGTCAGGTTTTCTAGATTGTGCTTTGCATACAATTGTTACACCAAGATAGATGTTAACCCAGTTTCGTCGTAACCCTGAACTAGCCTTACTGATTTCCGAGCGCAGTGCCAGCCCCCCGTTTAGCTTTCCTGGATCATCGCCCAGTTTAGCTGAAGTTGTATGGTCGGGCGCTCTGCAAGCGCCCGATTTAGCTAAATTTGTGGTTACCAGCGCAATGGGCACATTTTTCTACCCGGCTATTGCGCTGGGATTGAAAATGTCCCGGGGATCTCTAGCGGAAGCAGCAACGGGGCTTTTCAGTGAATTCATAGATGGAGAAATATTCGTATCGAGTTTTAATCCATTCTTGAGTGCCTTAACTTTTTCAAAATTGCCAATGAACCTAAGTTTTACGGCTTGACAAGAGCCCATCCGTTTCACACCAGATATGCCCGGGTAGCCAGCGAGGTCACTGACCTCAAAACAGACTGGGATGCCTTTTAAGAGTCCGAAGTTGCGTTTGGTGACGACTTTGGTATCTGTGTCGCTAACTAGAGATACGATGGAACCGCAGAAGTCAGCGGCTACAGACTTCTCAATATTTACGAGCAATTCGTTCCCTTTGGGGCCCACACTCTATTTCGACTCGTGGCCTTAACCTGGTCGAACAGTTGCTTCCGGAGGAGGGGGTCGCTGTGTCTTTCAGGTAACTTCTAAACAACAACCATTGCACGTGTATCAGCCGCTGGAGGGGCCTTCCGAGGAAGTTCGGGAACTGCTCGTTGTATAAACGAAACTGATTTGATAGGTTCTCACCATTTCCTCTAAATTGTTCAATCGTACAAAGGCGCTGGAATACACGGCATTTCGAATGGTGACAGGATCATGAAATTTGGAAGTTCCGTTTGGAATTTCCATATCAAATTTTGAGAAGTTTTCCAGCATTTCACTAAAATGACTGAAAACAGTATTGGGGCTTTGGCGTTTTTTCGGCGGTTTATTTAGCACACTATCTTTTGCTTCCGATGCATTTGAAGGTTCGAAAAATTCGGTTCCGTGTCCATCATGTAGAGGGACGTGCAAGTAAGGGCCTAGTTGTGAAAAGTCCCCGTGGAAAAATGTCCCCAGTGAAACTTCCCCAAGTATAGATAGTAGTTCTCCGTATGGAAATAATTCAGATCATTGTATTATGGAACATTTTTCCAATCGTAGATATATGAAAACAATTGGAAACGATCGTAAACAATTTTCTTTGAGATTGGAAACAGTTGTTAACGATTGTATTTTTAAGATTGAAACCGAATGTTTCCGATCGTAAAAATGCAATCGTTAACAACTTTTTCCAATCGCAAACGATTAGAAACAATAGTGTACAATCGTCAACAGATGTTTCCCGGAAACAACTGTTTCCCGGAAACAACTGTTTCCAATCGTAAAAAAAACAATTGTTTTCGATCGTTTACAGTTGTTTACGATTGGAAAAATGTCCCATAATACAATGACTTGAATTATTTCCGGAGCCTTGCTCTAAGGAGCCACAATCCGAGGTAAAACGACTTCCTAGTATTTCATTGCGCAGACACAGGAAGCTAGCAACAACCATTTTGCCAATGCGAAAGCGAGTCCTTTTTCTGAGGGCACACATAGCGCTCGAGGGGGAAATCGCGACGTTTTGGTGTAGGGCCAGGAGGTACGGAGACAAGACGTGAAACAGAGCCCTGTACACCTTTCGACGCCAGCGATTCCCCCCTCGATCGCGATTAGAATTGAGGGAACGACAGAGAAAGGAAAGAGGTTCCAAGTTCTGAAATCGCAAATATATTTTGAAAAATCCTTTGACAATACCAACTGAGATCATAGCAAGTAACTCCGAGATCATTTTCATTAAACTAACTATAGCTGAACTTTAGGGTACAAGTGCGTATTTACATGTTAGACAACTGGTACGAATAATTATGACGAAAGAAAGAAAAAAGTTTCCAACCGTAAAGAAGACAGTTAACAAATAAATGTGAAACAATCAGTGAAAAGCAACAGTCCGGAAAAAATAAAGAACAATGAATTAACTAGCCTTGGACGAGATAATAATTATAGCGAGGTTGATTTTATTTTCTTAACCTTTTACTCGGATCGGACTCTTAAAACCTAGATCCTGCTCCATAGACTTATTTAGATCAAATCAGTTATACTTGCACAGCCTAAAATTTGAACAAAGGTGTATCCAAAAATAATAAAAAGGTGGCACCAAGAAAACGGTTTAGTGGCAGTTGTGACACACAAACATTATACGATATAAATTATAACAACCAAAGTAATGTTGCAAGCCAAGCGTTGTAATAAGTTTTGAAGTCCTGCTGACAGTAGCACCAAATAGGACTAAAATTTGTTATGATTGAGCTATATATCAAGACAAACAGCTATCATGTCTGGTAACTTTAACACAAATACCCAACTCGTGTAGACATCAGATATGTTATCATGGAGCCAGTTTCAAAATCAGATCGCCAATAGAGTCTTCTCAAATTCGGATATACGAAGAAAAACTTGTTCGAAATAAGATGTGCAACTTCTAATCTGGTTGAATATTTCTCTAAACTAACACTGTATTTGTATTGCACTACTTATTACCCGGCTCTGCTCTAGCATTGCGAGTTGGACCGCAGGGATTGCAAACTCGAAAAGGTTGTCAAGTGGATTAACGCCTTGGACACTATATCTGGGTCGGGTGCTTTCAAGCTGGAATTCCTGCCCGGATTTTCGGCACCATCATCGTTTCCATATGGAAAAGTTGAGATTTTTTTTTTAATTTTGAAAGCTCTTCTTCTTACTTCTCTTATAACAATCCTATCCTAAAATCCCCGAAAGAAAGGCCGTCATCGGATTAGCGAAAAGTGTTCATCCATCATGAACCAGGGACTTGTCTAAAGTCCACTGGATAAAAACGACAACATTCTGAATTAGATGTATCTACCGCTTTGTTAAGGGACCACTAAGAACTAAATAGGCTAAAACTAGATTCTAAACTAGGAAGGAGATGAATATTGACGATGTTGATCGTTTGGGGGGGGGGAGACTAATAGAAACTAAACCAAACGGTGGCTCGGGACTGGAGTACGGACAACTGTCATGGAGAAAAGATAGAAGACGGGAAGGTGGTGGCGACGCTGCTCTGAAGTTTTTGTCTAAATACTTGGACGAAGATTTTTGTTAAAGTTGTGAAGTACTGAAACCATGCAAGTGGAAGGCCCTTCTGGGCCTAAGTAATAGTGCGCACAGAAGATAAGGATTCATGGCCGGATTTCGTGCACTTTCATTATCAAACTGAACAAACTTCAACTTTTCCATACGGCAGTGATGATGGTGACGAAAATTCGGTCAAGAATTCAAGTCCGGAAGCTCTCGATCCTGATCGTGCTTTTGCACTTTAATAGTACGAACAGACAGTAAGGCTTCATGGCCGGATTTCTTGCACTTTGATCATGAAGTTGAAAAAATTTCAACTTTTCCATATGGCAGTGATGATGGTGATGAAAATCTTTGCAGGAATTCCAGTCCGGGAGCTCCCGATCCTGATCGTGTGTTCGCACTATAAAATATGAACAGTGGATAGCTGACTCTTAAGGTCTGGACACACTAGAAGATTTATGTTATCTAGCAATTATATTTCCTCTGTCTTATTTAATTGAAACCATTTTTGTTTTTGCTCAGAGGAAGATCAGACCCATGTCGCAAACCTTTTTTATTTTTTAGTTTTTTCTTTAGTCATGTCTGTTGTCGTAAATTCTCGTGTTGTCCGTATTAATAATTTTTACAAACCCATCAGAATTAGAGAACCGTCGTTTTTTATGCCACTGGCATGTCTGATGCTTTTGAGAAACACCAGGTTTATTTATATTTGCCATTAAGATTGTACCTTACCTTACCTTACTATCAGGTTTTTCCCGCCTAATTTTCTACACTTTCATAATACCGTTGAAAAAATCACAAATGAAACTGATGGTTGTGCTGATAATCCCGGCAGGAATTCCATTCCGCAACTGCCCGACTCGGATAGTCTGTCTACCGCATTAATTAAGAACGCCAGAGCTAACGGGAACCGGTTGCACCTCTGTTGCGCTGTACAACTTCTGAACTGTTTTGCTGCTTTCCACGTACGGAGTGGATTCACATTCCACATCACTTTCCAAAAATAGCGGGGCGCAAAAGCAGCCTCAGAAAGCGAAGCGAGTTTCAGTGGAGTCGCTAAGAGCACAAGGGGAGTAAACCAGCTGAGCCTTCCAGGCCGCCAGAATCGCCCTTTAGACAGTCGGGACTAACCACGTCAGTACTTTAGTTACGAGATGGCATCACTATCACTCAAAGATTCTCAACAATGTTGGGCAGCAAACTTCATCCTTTTCTGCTTCTGTCTCTGATTGCAAAACCACACCCTCACAACATTCTTTTTCAAGTCCAATTTCTCTGCAATGGCTGCGATTTTCTCACCAGATGGCCTCGGCTGAACGCTGAAGTAAGCCTCTAGTGAGCGTTTTTCTGGAGCGGCGATGCTCGTGCGTTTCCGCTTTTTCTCACCAGATGGCAAGACGGAGGGAGCGTCGGGGTTTCTCCGCCGATCGCGTGCTTGGGCTTCCGCTTCTTCCAGCCATGTCTGGAGCACGGGTTTTAAGGCGATCATATTGTTGTGGGAGAGCGTTAGGGATTCGAACCTGAAAAATCGTATATACTTAAGCGGAGGTAATCTTCGACTCGGTTTATTTAAGCCATTTTCAGCATTAAGTACCGCCACGTTGGATCCACTTTTGTTCTCACCTTAGTTCATCTGTGCCTGTTTGATTATTTTATTATTATGTTTTAGTGATCCACCAAAATCGATGATAACAAAATAAATGATTAAATAAATACGCAACAACAAACCAACACTAAAGCAAACTAATCAATCGCAACGATTACAAAAACATATGGAAATGGCTAGGGCAGATCAAACACCGTTTGATTCCCTGTTTCTTTTCTGTATTTTGTTCGTAAGTTATTGTTATTGATGGTACATTTCTAAATCTTGTTAGGTATTACTGTTGTGTTTACTTATTTTCTTTTTGTTGCTTTTTATTTAGTATATGCTATTGCGGCAGTTTTTCCTTAAACCTTATTGTTGTGAAAGTTCGTTTCCAAATCAAGTATCTGTGCCCCAAGTTAAGCTTTGAACAGAAGATCAGGCTCGGGTACTCCCCACGGCAGAGATGGGCGAATCCGGATTCGGATTCGAGTCCAGGATTCGTCCTTTTAGCTGGATTTGAATCCGGATTCGAATTATCTACTTCTCAGGCTGGATTCGGACTCGGATTCCAAACCCACAATCTTACGAATCCGCTCAAATTTCTACTCTACACCCATCCAGTTTCAGTTTTCCTAATTCTTACACAGTGGGCTTAGACGATCAAATTTTTTTTGGTGTCCACCACCAAACATGTTAAGTAGTCCATCACATTATCTGATTACCTGAAATATCAGTGTTTTTTGCCACCTCTAATTTTTAAACTATAACCTATGTACATGATTTGATTTGTGTTAAGGTCGGATTCGAATCCTTAGCATGAAATGGTGGATTCGGAATCGGAATCATACCTAGCCCTGGATTCGAATCCTTTCATGATCGGATTCGCCCATCTCTGCCCCAGCGTTGCCACGATTTGACAACAAACTTGTTTTTTCTGGCTGTATTACTGTGAGAGATTAACACGCCACCTCAGACCAATAACCATAGACGTCCTTCTCTGAGCATGAACGTTTAATAACTGAATCAATCAAGTACAAAATGATACAAATTAATTTGCGCCAATCATTTCACTTCTATTCCGGGCGACGCTACAGAGCGTCACCCGGCGTGTGACATGGGCGGATGCCCACAATTACCAAATTACCCAATTTTGGTAATTTTTGCACAAAAGATACCTCAAAAGCCCCAGAATTACAAAGAACATTTAAGATTTGTGATTGCTCGGTGATTTCTTTTTCAGAACTGGTCATTTGTTTTTCTGTGGTGTGGCAACCCCGGTGCTCCCGAACTCGGATTCCTACCGGATTCTCGGCACCATCGTCAATTCCACATGATAAAGAGCGTGTTCCATCCTTATAATAATAGTAGCTATTACACTGTAAAAAGTTTTTCCGTATAAAAATATCCTTATCTCTACGCAGATAAGATAAGATGAATCCGAGTAGCAAATACTGCAGTTAACTTTAATCTTTATACGGAGAAACTTTTTACAGTGTAGTTACTCTTTAGTTCCAACCTCGTGAAAAGTTACTTCGCCGATCGTTCCAGCCTTCTGGGAATAGTAACTATTTGCTCACCGCGCTCGGGAGCATGATACGCGTGGTAATTACGAGTTCTGTGACCTGAATAGCCCGTGGCATGATATTTTACCGAAAATAGGAAAATGATTTTTAGCCTTGAAGCCAAAATTCGTTACGTCATGCGTAGTAACTGGTAAGTGGGGTGGAACCCGCTCAAAATTTAGATTTTTCAACTCGATACTAAAAATGCCAAATCCCTAACAGTGTGTCTGCACTGTCGTTTCTTCCATCCATCGCTTTTAGATTCTTAGAAGAGATTTAAGCTAGACATTTAAATTGCTTAAAGTTTAACTGAAAAAAAAAGAATAAATTTGAATAAATGTTTCAAAGTCAGCTTGGGCTCAAAGAATATTTATTAACTGAAAAGCCGACTTATTTTTGTATCTTTTAAGTGGTTACACTTCATCATTTTGATTGCCTTAAGGGATTTTTTTTTTTCACTATTTCTATTATGACGTTCAGAATATCTACAGACGTCCTCACAACGCAGAATTCTACTATGACGCGAAAGATTTGAATCTGTATATAAATGCGGCTTTTCAGTGGTCAGTCATCAGGACTAGGAAGGCGGCTCACTGTGTGAACACTTATTTTCCGTGGATCGTTTTCGTCAAGCATACAACACCCCAGGCGTGCAAGTTGGCCGTCGGTCTCTGAAACCACCTTCCCGATCGTTTCTCACTTTCCAGAGTTTTCCTTTTTGCTGAAGCATTCAGGCGGAGGCTCGAATATCGGTGGAACTATCAAGTCTGAGCTTGGTCTTGCACATGCTCCATACCGCCATATCGGCTCAGGACGGGGCGAAAATCGACACAAGCGCACAGATGTACCACAAATCAGACAGGGAAATTCCACCATTTGAACATCGATTACTCGTGAATAGTCAAGTAAAACGAAGTAACGCTTTTTCATCGGATCTTCAAGCCTCTTTTAAGTGAATAAGTCACGGGTAACTAGATTGTCCTGTTACATCCCTTTTCAGTTAAAGTTTAACGTTTGAACTCGCTGATTGAAGCAGTTATCATTGGAGACACTCGTTTAGAGCGTGTTCCAACCTTCTAACAATAGTAACTATAAGCTACTATTTCGTTCAAGCCTCGTAAAAAATTACTACGCTGACCGTTCCAACCTTCTCGAAATAGTTACTATTTGCTTACCATGCTCGTGAGCGTAGTAAGCGCGGTAACTACGCATCTCTGTAACGTGATCAGTAGTTCTGCTGGATAATTGAAAAATCATTCCAGCCTTGACGGCAAAAAGACAGAATTCGTGACTTCATCCGTATTAACTACGGTAAGTATAGGGTTGAACACGGTCTTAAGATCGTGACATCCTGATTGCACTACATGTGTAAAGGTTACCTGTTTTGTCAGATTCCTGAACCATAGGTGCATCATTCAAGCGAGAAAGAAAATAAAAGGACACACAAATTTTTGAAAGCATTAATTGTTTTAGGAATCTTGCCACACACCTATCGTTATCTTTGGGTCAATAAAACTGAACGTTATTGAAGCTGATCTTAGAAAAAGGAATACCTGCAGATGGTCGACTGAGACAACGCTCCCACTCCTGGTAACCTCAGATTCGCCAGCGCTTTCCCTACGTCCGCTTGGGTGACCCCTAATTTTATCCTCCTCTGCTTGAACTTTTCTGCGAATTGTTCGAGTTCACGTGGATCACTTTCTGTGCTATTCGTAGAGCAGTTGAGCGATCCGTGGGTAATGTGGGGTGCCTGAGGAAAAAAGAACATCATAAATCTCTATCTCTAACGTGATTAGCAAGTACAACTAAAAAATTCCCACCCGTGGAGCAAAATTCTCAGAGTTTAGGCGTTAAGTTTAAGTGGTTTTAGTCATTCAGAGAGTTTCAGTTCGTAATTGTCGATTTTTTGTGTGTGTTCCTATGAAAGTGTTACGTTTTGCTTTTGTTTTGTTTTTGTCTTCATTTTTGTACTCCGTCCTTTTTCTGTTTGAAATGACGAGTGAAAAATAAATAAACAAATAAAAAAAATGTGTGTTTTCGGCAACATGGAAACACTGCTATTCGCCAGAAATTCAGTGAACGCGCATTAAGAGACGAAAAGGCGACCACGTTTATATGTTTTTCACTCCCGTTCAACCAACCTCAATCCACGGATAATATTATTTCTCACATATCCCCTTGCGGAGTAAAAGAAAAACGAGATCCGAGTTCTCTCAATCGGCCATATTACAGTTCAGCGCTCCAAGTGGACTAGTTTCTGTTAGTTCCCCATTGCCTCATAACCAACACTTGCGTAGACATAGTACAAAGTCGGATCCGTAATAACGAAGCGTCATGTTCGTATACCATACCACTGGTATATCCTTCGCTTTTATGCCGTTTGAGTGTTTCAGGAATGTGACTTTCCTGATGTTTCCTGACTACAATTATTACTGACATTGTACATCTGTAAATACTCGTTGTTACAATACACGTTATTTAACGTTGCGCTGGAGGAATTGGCGTACCAGAGAGGTTTTCCCAACATAATTGGAAACCATAAACAGGATACCATGTACCCTGGAATCACCCTGTCCTAACATCAATCCCCAAAGCTACCCCAGTGGAACGCCCTCGAGAAGCAAGCAACCATCTCCTATTTCTAAAATTACCCTTCTCATTACCTGATATACAGGGTGTCCCGCACCGACGAAGTTGTGGTGGCTTGGTGCATACTGTCCTCCACCAGTGCAAAAACTTGATGGCATCATCATACTGGAGTAGGGTGAGTAGTGGCTGCTCAGGTGGGGTTGGGTAGGGGAGGGGAGGTTCCCCATGTGGTTAGCTTCACTAAGGGCAGCTACCCCTGTAGACATATCTTGTAGCATTTCCAGGGTGTCGATTGTGCCTCCGCTCAGCTGTAATGAGGATACATCTCTTTAAGGATG
This sequence comes from Branchinecta lynchi, assembly GCA_023053575.1. Lineage (NCBI taxonomy): Eukaryota > Metazoa > Arthropoda > Branchiopoda > Anostraca > Branchinectidae > Branchinecta > Branchinecta lynchi. The sequence continues at coordinate 9,059,170 of JAKZAP010000009.1, read as the reverse complement.
CGCAACATTAGATACTGTTTCTTTTTGGGATCCCCAAACGTAAGTGGAGGGATACCTATGACTTCACAAAGGTTGTCCGTCAGTCCGTCTGCTAGCAAGATAACTGTCGAAGGAGCTGAGATATCTCTTCGAATAATGCATATAACGGATACGTCAGCTACGATGCTTTAGCAGCGAGCCTTCTTGGCAAGGGTTCAAGTCAGGCTGTCAATCTTTAGGGTCAAAGTCAGGGAAGGATCAAACCTTCAAACCTGATTGCAGGCTTGTTTCCTTCCCCAACGTTGACCCTGAAGATTGACAGCCTGACGAGGACCCTTGCCAAGAAGGGCTGGAATATCGCTGCTAAAGCATAGTAGCTGACATATCCGTTATATGCATTATTTGAATATATATTTCAAAGTCAGCTTGGGCTCAAGGAGTATTTATGAGTTGAGATATTTTGTTTAAACTTGGCACAGGGATTCTTTGAACCAAAGTATAGGTCAAGTTCCTAGATGGGCTTCGTAGCCCGATATTTAGGGGTGGAGGAGGGGTTCAGATTACGGATGAAAAAATGTTTTAAAAGCATATAAAATGGTCCATTTATTGGTAAGAAAACATGCTGAATTCATATCTTAAACTTATTTTCTCGTCCGACAAACAGTTTGCCCAAAACCCGGTCAAAACCGGAAAACTGTTAAAAGTCGAAGTTTCATCTGAGGTCGATTAGATGTTCGATGTTCAGAGAAAAAGACATGCTGAGTCCGTATCTGAAACTTCGGGTGTAATCCGGTCGAAACCGGAAAAGTAGTAAAAGTGAAAGTATTACCTGAAGGTGATTGAGCTTTTTTGCTGGACAAGTATTGCACCTGCAATCCGGCCCAAACCAGACATATGGTTTCTTATTTTCCAACCGAAATCTGGTTGAACCAGTTTATTCTACTTTTCCTTTGGGGGTAAGAAAGCATGCTGGATACATGGATGTTTCAGTTTTCTCAACGGATCAGTCTTTTTGCCATAGTTGGGGAGAAGGAGAGCTTAAGAATACAGGTACGTAAAAGTCATCAGCAAAACTTGGTGGAAGGTTGAGTGAATCGGAATAAGTTTGTTGTCGCCTTGGACGGAACGCCTTGGAACTTTACTTTGCAAGTTTAAAGATTCTGGAAATCTGTCAGACCCCATTGTCTGTATCAGGAAGTTTACAAATATTAACTTTTGGTATCCCCTTAAAACTTTTGGTCTTGTTTATAGGACACCTCGCACAGCTGTAGTGATATACTCTATAGATACTTGACTAAACAAATAATCCTTCAGCCTAAGCTGACTGCAAATCTTATTTGACAGTGCAAAAGGGATGCGCCGACTGATTTTATTAGAGCTATATTTCGATCCTTCTTGGCAAGGGTCATCTTCAGGCTAAAGCTTCCACAAGTACAGTTTACAGCTTAAGTGGCTTGAGCCTGATGAGGACACTTGCCAAGAAAAGCCGAAATATAGCTCTAAGAGAAATCAGCTGACGCCCTGCTTTGAACAGATACTTGACTGCTTTATAACTTAGCTGTATTCATGGAAAATTACACAAGGCTTCGGCTGGTATTAGCCTCTGTCCATTTCCCTTCCCTTGAATAATTCTTGGCAAAATGTGCATAACCGGTCTCCTGACGAATAAGCTCCTCGGAAAACAATTATCGGGCGCATGATATGATAAGATATCTAATAAAAATGAAACAAACGAGGTAAGCGTGATCATCATTGATTGCTATTAAAGGAGATAGGATGCACGTATGAAGTGAAGAATCTCGGGTATGAAGAATGGAAGTACTACTGAAGTAGAGTGAATTATTACTATAGCACCACGTATGCTTTAAGGATGCGCAACACTAGAAATTTAAAATGCAGGTGTAGACGTGTGCATGAAACATAAATTGAGAGGCTATTAAGAGAATTGTCGGATATACGACCATATCACATACATTCTTGTCGTAGTTTCAAACCAAGTCTCAATCCCCAAGTGACCCTCCTATACCAACCCCCCACCCACCTCCCGACACCGTTTTCTGTGAGTATATTCGAGGCGAGCGCCCCTCGAGCCGCCGTCACGCGTTTACATTTAACTCGCGTGTCTAGGGAAAAGCCGTAAGTGCTCGAAGTCCAGACCAGATCTGCTGCGAGTCCAGCAAATCCAAGTCATTGAAAAAGGCGTCTCGAGACGAGTCCAGAGTCCGAGCCCACCAGCGCTGGTCCAGACTGCCTATATTTGCAGTCCGTGGGATTTGGGCAGAGGGTAAGGGGGGAAGGTTGGTATTGGGGGGGGGGGGGGGCGGCGGTGGCTTCGACCAGAGGAGCTTTCGCCTAGACCAGGGGTGGCCACACTGCGAGCCAAAAAACATTGCTGATCGAAACAAGAAGACTTCTTGTGCCACACGAATGATTGAGGAGCCACAATCATTGTGAAATCTCGGAAAAACGCCTCATGTATAGAGAAAGCGGAAGAGCAAATCTACCTGATGCTGCCTCTGGTTCACAGATGCGGCGGAACACGGTGACTGATATATATTATGATCCTGTTTGATTGAAGGGTTCTGGTGTTTTGGCAACAGATTCGATGCTAGCGCCTCGCTGTGGCTGACGAGGAAACTATCCTGGAAACTGCAGAAGAGGTCGCTTTGTGTGTAGAGAAGACCTGCAGTGTAGTCCTTGACCTGAAAAAAAAATCAAGCTGAACGAATCTGATTGAATAAAGTATATGACCCGCCAAGTGTACTTGGTGAAAGCACAGTAGAAAAAAGGAAAAAGTACGCAAAAAAAAGATATCAAACTATGAACAAAGAAAATTAAGACGGATCTTTAATCGGACCTAGAAGATTCGTGGAAAGTATGACGAAGACGATGAGCTAGATGACGTGATGTGCACGGACGGGACTCCCGCCGGGCTATATCCAAAGATCGAATGAGATCTTGACGCAGAGCTTCTAGAATAATGTAAGGTTCAGTCAGGAACAAGGGAGATACCCCAGAAACAAGCAAAGAGCGTTTTCCATCCTTCTAACAAGTATTTATTAGTTACTATTTGTGTTTCAAACTCAAGAAAAGTTACAAGGCTGACCGCTACGATGAACGAATTTGAAGAAATGAATTTTGATTCTGACCAGCCAAATGCACTTGGAGAAAAGCGGAGTAAAAAAAAAAAAAAAAACGCAAAAAAAAAATATGAAAAAATTAAATTTAGACGGAATTTATAATTGGGCCTACAATATTCTTGAAAAGCATCATGAAGACGATGAGCTATATAAGTTTATTGGAGGAGACGCCCAGGTTCAGGTTCTATCCAAATCGAAATCTTGACGTCGAGCTTAGAGTAGTTTACAGTTCAGACATGAACAAGGGAGATGAACCAAAAACTGGCCATGTTCGTAGACTGTGGTAAAAACGGGAACAGTACAGGATGTATGGAGCGTATGTATTATAAAGAAAAATAATTTAAGAAAAACAAAACTGCTTTTCTGCGTTCATTTTGTGAAACTAGCCGCAAAACCCAGTGACATTCTGGCAGCTATGAAACTAGGTCCTTTTCACAAAATAGTAACGAAAAATCTCGCTTAACCATGTTCATAATTACACGCCTCAACTTTTATGCCATTTTGTATAACTGGTAAACAAACGGTCACGCAATTCTAGCTCGTTTTGTCGAACAAACAAAAATATACGACAAATCCCCGACTTCTGCGACCAGTGGCAACACCAGTACCGGCGTTACGTACCGAGTTTTTGTCAGCTGAATGTCTCCGGCTTAAAGTCTTTGATTCATGTGGGAGACACCATCCATTTCTTGATGGGTTGGATTTTTACGAGCACAATATTACCTTTGTTCCCCTAAAATCCTCACGGTAGCCAACGTTATACACAAATTACTTGAACACAATTCACTCCTGAAAGTCCTGAACGCCAATCCACCATTGCTAGTTAACTATTAATTGATCTCCTGACGCTAGTCAAAAGATTACTAGAACCTTCGAGGAGATCGATTGGCGTGTAGGAGGATTAAAGCAACTGAGTATATCACCATGTAGACGTTTAGATATGTCGGAAGAAGAAATCATCGGCCAGTTTGACTTTTTTGGTCTTGGAAGCTGAATATTATTTAGCTCAGTTTCAGAACCTCCAAGAAATCTCTTTAACGAATTTATTATAATTTACGGCGTTTGTTTATTGTGATCTAGAGCGTGTTCCGTCCTACTTACCGTAGTTACTACGCATGACGTCACGAATTCTGTCTTTTTGCCGTCAAGGCTGGAACGATTTTTCTATTTTCCATCAGGATCTCACGCCACGGGCGAATCCGACCAATCACGTTACAGAGATGCGTAGTTACTACGCTCCCGAGCATGGTAAGCAAATAGTAACTATTAGTTACTATTCCGACAAGGTTGGAACGGTCAGCGTAGTAACTTTTCGTGAGGATGGAACGGAAATAGTAACTAATAGTAACTATTGTTATAAGGGTGGAACACGCTCCTAGTGTACATCCTTAATTCTTTGGACTTACGGGAATACTCTATATGACTAAATCCAAAACACGCCAGCGATCCTCAGGAAGAAGGAGTATGCGTGTCCGTACGACTCAAACTCAACGACTCATATCCTGTGTCAATCAATCACGGCGATCTTTGGCAGCAACTGTGACACCACTTTGCCTTTCTTACGCTGGCTACCCGGAGAGGCCGGAGATTTTGCATCGGCAAGGAGAGACAGTCATCAAGAGTATTAACAAGAAAACACAGCAAACAAAATACTTAAAGAAATCGATAATGTAAATATTAGATTAATTTTTCTACCCATTTTCCATATGCCTGCTGTAATAAAATCGTTTTCTTAGATTCAAAGACAAACTATGATTCCATCCTCCCAATGTCGGGCGCTTCTGACCCGCGCCGCTAGATGACCCAGCGGTCGGATCGAATCGTGGCTTCATCTTGGGCCTTGGGCGAGGGCGTTCTAGACGTTGCAAGTGCTATAATGCTTATGATACAACTGCCTTTAACTGACATTTGTTGGTTATCCGCGAAGGTCAACGTATAACATGGTTGAGAACCTGAGCTGAAAACCTCGAAACCAGCCGAGGTTTGTGCTGTCATGGAGGGCAATGGGATTCCTCTTGCCTTGAACTCCCGGTGCCCACCAAAAATGACCCGCAATTCTCGGCATAACTTGGTTCCACAGGGTTCACAAAACAAGTACAAACAAGTAAATTATGCCGGACTCTACGTTCACGGTCGGAGTTTAAACTGGGGACGCCCGCGAATCCCACTCTACCCTTCATCACAACCTAATTAACCCTTCCTAACATAGAGCCCCAACCCAACACCAACCAAAAAAAGGGGGGGGAGGGTCTTTAGGGCATCCAAGACAAGTAACCAATCGTCTCTCAGCATGCTGGGCTCCCAGGCGCAATGACGCTGGTTCGAGTCTCGGGGGTGCAGATCGTTTGGTATGAGGTGGCATAAAGCCGAAGTCCAACCAGCTTCAAACTGTTATCTGGAGGAATCTGTTGAAGGTGACGAAAGAGTGTCCGAAAGCACGAACTCCTTGCCCCCAGCCACCCATTGTAATTCCTGACTGAGGGAAGATATCGGAGATCAGCGCCCCAGTTTGGCCTATCAATGCCGGTGCTGATAATTGTACCTTATATATTTCATTTAAGCCGCAGCCCAAACATCGTCCATTCGCGCTTGACGAACGACTGCAGTATATTTTAGGAATCGGTTTTTCCGTATTCCAATCAGCACAAATCATCGCTAAGCATTTCCATGGAGATATAAAAAAATACAAATTTATTGGGGTTGGTAAAGGAGTTCCTTTATCCGTTTCGGAATTTGAAGTGCAACAGGCCTTGGTTGGCTGTACCTGCGTAACAAGGATCGGCAAGTCCCTTGCCGTCAAAATTTACTTCGAAAGCCACGACGATCTCGAGAGAAATTTGAAAGAGGGTTTTCATATTGACTACGACTACTTCCGAATATTCAAATACATTTATGCCCCAAAGCAGTGTTACAAGTGCCAAGAGTCCGGCCACTTAGCCTCTGACTGCAAGAACAACGTCAAATGCTCTAAGTGTGGTGGGAGCCACGAATCCAGCCGTGAGAGCCCGTGCACCTCAACCTCTGTGAAGTGCGCCAAGTGTGGGAGTGTCAAACACCTGCGTACAGCCTACTCTGTCCGAAAGTGATTGAGTTTACGAAGTCTACGAACTGCTAATGCGGAGCCCCTTGAAACGGACGTGACTCAAGCTTGTTTGAATTTTTTTTTATTTTGTGCTTCAGTTTACTCTGTTTACTTATTCATTATTTTTTGTATTTTTTTCCATACTCCGTCTTGTTTGGCCTCGGCCAGTTAATGGGTTATAAATAAATAATAATAATAATAATAATTACACATCAGTGTTTAACAAGTGATGACATTTTTTTTTTTCAATTTGTGTCGTCTTTTAGTTTGTAAGCCGAAGCGCCATTTAGACGAGTTTTTTCTTCTTGACTGTGATAGCTTGTGTAACTAAATGATTCTGATTGAGAATATTACCTATGCTCCTCTGTAAGTTTCTATCCCCTCTCCAGATTCTTTACCGATAATTTCTGGAAATAAATTACCATAGAGGACACTTAGTGTCACCTGTACAGGAGGGAAACTATTATGTTACCGTAATGATTCAGACAAGAAACAAATACAATGTCAGGTGGTAGTGATATTAATGATCTCGAGAAGTAAGCGGTCTCATCCGGAACAGGGGGAAATGGGACAGAAAATGGAAGGGGGTCATTGACTGAATTGTTTTCTAACAAATTACTGTCATATTTCACTAAATATATTGTAAGACTACACGAGTAGAAAGAGACATTTTTTTTTTTCGGAACCGAACATAGGTCATTTTAGTGGGGGGTGAGTGAGTGGTAAATAGTTTTGTTTACGAAATAGAAAAGAGTGAGACCATTACCAAAAGAATAGTTTTTGTACTGAATTCCGAAATGTTTCTTAGAAAGATGTTGGGGTTGGAATGGAGATAGATAGCCAGAAAATTAATCGTGTTGACTGGGTAGGGGGGTTGAAACTGGGTTCGATGCAGTTCATGGGTCACAAGAAATTCACTTGCTCATGATCCGGAGAAGGCGTTGCCAAGAGACGTCTTTAGATTTAATAGTCCAAGGTATGCGACCTCATGTTTACACTTCGAATACCCTCCCCCGTCCTGGTCATGTAACCGTGCATGCGGCTAGGAAGAAGCCCTGCTTGAACTCTTCAGTTTCAACATTCCTGCTTAACACTATTGCCTATGCCATGAACAAATCTTACCTCCTTCAAGTTGGGAGACAAAATAAAAAAGGATTCACTGGTCTATCTGGATTTACTAGTGGGGATGTCAATCAGGTAGACCATCAAACTTTTAATCAAATTTGTCCGAAAATGATTGTTGCTCCGACTGTGGCGAATAAGGCCGTCTCCAGGGGTGTTACAATTTTCGGGAGATAAAAAGCTAAATAAGGAAAAAATGGGGTAACAGACAAGGGCTGAGATTGGACAATCTAGTTACTCATCACTTATTTGCTTAAAGAGGCTTGAAGACCCGAAGCGTTACTTCGTGTCTCCGCTATCCGCAATTAATCAATTTTCAGATAGTGATCAATTGCGAACGGCAGAAACCCACCTAATTCTCGGTCTCAGAGCGATTCCCGGAACTGGCTGGTATCGAGTATTAGCTAAAACCCGTTATGAATGGGCCTATACCCCGAAACAGACAAAAATAATCATTTTTGTAGGCTTTTCCCTCTGATCTATGTGTTTTTTGTACTTTTTTGTCCGACTAGCAGGCAATAACCCCCCCCCCCTCCCCGAAATAAATTCCTGGATACGGGCCTGGTGGCGAATAAGTATGTTCTAACCGCCTTGTTCGGTCACGACCTTGGGTCGGCAGCCCGGTCCCACGTGTTCCCACCTTTGTGTGGTCCCCACCTTTTTGGCGAATATTGACCGATACAAAAAACAAAAAAAATCTAAATACCTGCTACGCCTTCCTTTCTGGACCCGCGACCAAAACATCTTCGCGACTTGCAACATAAGAAACATGAAATTATGTTGCACGTCGTTATAGTAGAAGAAGATTCTAGAGGAGAGTTTCTTGTGTTTTATTTGTTTACTAATTGTCAACTAATAGATCTACCTCAAAGTATCCAAGTATAACTGAACCGCTAAAAGCAGTTGAACAGACAATATGATATGATGTTTATTTACCTTAAAAGCCCGCCTATAGCAAACAAACATAAATAAATACATGTAAATTCAAAGTGAAACTGACACACTGCTATTTTACACTAAACCCAACTCAAACACTTTTCCCTGTGTAGACTGGCCACTGTGAGGAATCTCAAAGGTTTTTGGGATCCCAAAACGTAAGTGGAGGGATACCTATGAAACGCAAAAGTTGTCCGTCTGTCCGTCCGTCCGTCAGCACGATAACTCTCGAAGGGAATGATATATTTGGATGAAAATTGGTCTGAAGACTCTTTGGGATCAAGTGTAAGGTCAATATCGTAGATGGGCTCTGTAGCCCTACATTTAGGGGCGGGGGAGGGGGTTCAAATTAAGGGACAAACAAAATATTTTTAAACAGCTAATGTGATAGTCGATTATGGGGTAAGAGGACATGCTGAACACGAATATGCAAAACATTTTCTCGTCCGACAAGTATTTCGCCCGTAATCCGGCAAAACCGTAAAGCTGGTTAAAAGTAACAGTTTCTTTTGAAGTTGATTAAATGTTCGATTTAGGAGTAAGAAGACATGTTGAACACGATGGTGAAAACCAGGAACGTTGGTTAAAATTAAAAAAAAAAAAAAAAAAATTGAAGTTGATTAGATGACAGATTTAGGAGTAAGAAGGCATGCTTAACACTTGTATGAAAAGAGAATTTCCTACCCGGACAAATAGTTCGCCTGGAATCCGGCCAAAACCGGAAAATTCGTTAAAAGCAAAAGTTTTATTTGGAGTTAATTAGATGACAGATTTAGGGCTAAGGAGACGCTGAATCTGTATATGAAAATCATTTCACCCGGACATATAATTCGTCCGGTATCCGGTTGAAACAGGAAATTTGTTTGTAAGTTAAAGTTTTATGTGGAGTTGATTAGATGTCCTTTATAGGGATAAGGAGGTACGCTGAATTCGTTTCTGAGTTTTCTTTTTTTGCTGGACAATTAGTTCGCTCGGAATTCGGCCGAAACCGGAAATTTGGCAGAAGTAAAGCAGGAAGTTTCGGTCAGTATCGTCAAAATAGATATGGCTGATAGAGGAATGTCTGAACTAGGTTTTCTCAGATGATTAGCCTGGCAAACACTGGATCTGGCGAAGACTGGATCTTGCGAAGAAAAGACCCAGTTGTCTGGATTAAATACTAGATTTTTGGGATCCCATCGAAACCTTAGGTCTTGTTATATAGGTTGAGATTACCCCCCCCCCCCTTTGTTCACTCTCTCGACCTGCGGTTAGAAAGACGCCCTGTCATATAATCTTCGCTTTCGAACTTACTGCTTTACTGGAACTTTACTTTTATCACCGTTCAACAAGTTGCTGAAAGGTGGCTGAATCATTAAACATCTGAAAGTGGTAAGTCCTTGCCTCGAAATCTCTTCGCATGAATACTTTAAAAGAAACTCACTGGATATTTGATGAGGAAAGGTAAGGCCAAGGAGAAATGTGGAATCGGGAGATAAAAAGCTAAATAAGAAAAAAATGGGGTACCAGACAAGAGCTGAGATTGGACAATCTAGTTATACATCACTTATTTGCTTAAAGAGGCTTGAAGACCCGAAGCGTTACTTCGTGTCTCCGCTATCCGCAATTAATCAATTTTCAGATAGTGATCAATTGCGAACGGCAGAAACCCACCTAATTCTCGGTCTCAGAGCGATTCCCGGAACTGGCTGGTATCGAGTATTAGCTAAAACCCGTTATGAATGGGCCTATACCCCGAAACAGACAAAAATAATCATTTTTGTAGGCTTTTCCCTCTGATCTATGTGTTTTTTGTACTTTTTTGTCCGACTAGCAGGCAATAACCCCCCCCCCCCCTCCCCGAAATAAATTCCTGGATACGGGCCTGGTGGCGAATAAGTATGTTCTAACCGCCTTGTTCGGTCACGACCTTGGGTCGGCAGCCCGGTCCCACGTGTTCCCACCTTTGTGTGGTCCCCACCTTTTTGGCGAATATTGACCGATACAAAAAACAAAAAAAATCTAAATACCTGCTACGCCTTCCTTTCTGGACCCGCGACCAAAACATCTTCGCGACTTGCAACATAAGAAACATGAAATTATGTTGCACGTCGTTATAGTAGAAGAAGATTCTAGAGGAGAGTTTCTTGTGTTTTATTTGTTTACTAATTGTCAACTAATAGATCTACCTCAAAGTATCCAAGTATAACTGAACCGCTAAAAGCAGTTGAACAGACAATATGATATGATGTTTATTTACCTTAAAAGCCCGCCTATAGCAAACAAACATAAATAAATACATGTAAATTCAAAGTGAAACTGACACACTGCTATTTTACACTAAACCCAACTCAAACACTTTTCCCTGTGTAGACTGGCCACTGTGAGGAATCTCAAAGGTTTTTGGGATCCCAAAACGTAAGTGGAGGGATACCTATGAAACGCAAAAGTTGTCCGTCTGTCCGTCCGTCCGTCAGCACGATAACTCTCGAAGGGAATGATATATTTGGATGAAAATTGGTCTGAAGACTCTTTGGGATCAAGTGTAAGGTCAATATCGTAGATGGGCTCTGTAGCCCTACATTTAGGGGCGGGGGAGGGGGTTCAAATTAAGGGACAAACAAAATATTTTTAAACAGCTAATGTGATAGTCGATTATGGGGTAAGAGGACATGCTGAACACGAATATGCAAAACATTTTCTCGTCCGACAAGTATTTCGCCCGTAATCCGGCAAAACCGTAAAGCTGGTTAAAAGTAACAGTTTCTTTTGAAGTTGATTAAATGTTCGATTTAGGAGTAAGAAGACATGTTGAACACGATGGTGAAAACCAGGAACGTTGGTTAAAATTAAAAAAAAAAAAAAAAAAATTGAAGTTGATTAGATGACAGATTTAGGAGTAAGAAGGCATGCTTAACACTTGTATGAAAAGAGAATTTCCTACCCGGACAAATAGTTCGCCTGGAATCCGGCCAAAACCGGAAAATTCGTTAAAAGCAAAAGTTTTATTTGGAGTTAATTAGATGACAGATTTAGGGCTAAGGAGACGCTGAATCTGTATATGAAAATCATTTCACCCGGACATATAATTCGTCCGGTATCCGGTTGAAACAGGAAATTTGTTTGTAAGTTAAAGTTTTATGTGGAGTTGATTAGATGTCCTTTATAGGGATAAGGAGGTACGCTGAATTCGTTTCTGAGTTTTCTTTTTTTGCTGGACAATTAGTTCGCTCGGAATTCGGCCGAAACCGGAAATTTGGCAGAAGTAAAGCAGGAAGTTTCGGTCAGTATCGTCAAAATAGATATGGCTGATAGAGGAATGTCTGAACTAGGTTTTCTCAGATGATTAGCCTGGCAAACACTGGATCTGGCGAAGACTGGATCTTGCGAAGAAAAGACCCAGTTGTCTGGATTAAATACTAGATTTTTGGGATCCCATCGAAACCTTAGGTCTTGTTATATAGGTTGAGATTACCCCCCCCCCCCCTTTGTTCACTCTCTCGACCTGCGGTTAGAAAGACGCCCTGTCATATAATCTTCGCTTTCGAACTTACTGCTTTACTGGAACTTTACTTTTATCACCGTTCAACAAGTTGCTGAAAGGTGGCTGAATCATTAAACATCTGAAAGTGGTAAGTCCTTGCCTCGAAATCTCTTCGCATGAATACTTTAAAAGAAACTCACTGGATATTTGATGAGGAAAGGTAAGGCCAAGGAGAAATGTGGAATCGGGAGATAAAAAGCTAAATAAGAAAAAAATGGGGTACCAGACAAGAGCTGAGATTGGACAATCTAGTTATACATCACTTATTTGCTTAAACAGGCTTGAAGAGCCGAGGCGTTACTTCGTGTCTCCGCTATCCGCAATTAATCAATTTTCAGATAGTGGAATTTCCCTGTCGGATTTGAGGTTCGTCTATGCGCTTGATTGTATGCTTGACTAAAACGATTTACGAAAAATAAGTGTTCACGCATTGAGCTTCCGCAAGCTGATCACTGGGCACAGAAAAACCGCGTTTGTATTCAGATTAAAATTTTCCGCGTCGTAATAGGATTTGCGTTGTGAGGTCGGCTGTAGAAATTCTAAACGTCATATTAGAAAAAATTGTGAAAATAAAAAAAAGTCCCTTAACACGACCCAATTGATGCAGAGTATTCAGTTGGCTTTTCAGTTAGACTTTAATAGGAGGAAACGTTAAAGCGCGCACGATCTAAATAGCTCTTTCTTTATTCCGTGAACAGTGGTGCAGGACTGTTTTTAGCTGGTGGAGCGATTTGTCTCGTTAGAACCGATATTCATCGACACCCTGACCTGCTAAATACATGGGAACGGATAAAAACCTCCGTCTGTCAGCCATTGCGCCGATCAGCGATCGTGTTCTGTAAACAATGAATGAATGAATGAATTTATTGCACAAAAAAAAACTTGGGGTCATGGCAACAAAACAAGAAAAAACACAAAAAACTACAAAAATCGCTCTCTATGGGACAAACCAACGCGGGTGCTTATAAGGCCCATTCACAACGGGTTTTTAGCTAATACTCAATACCAGCCACTTCCGGAAATCGCTCTGAAACCGAGAATTAGCTGGGTTTCTGCCGTTCGCGATCGATACTGGTGCCAGTTTCGGGTACCAGCTAGTCTCGCACCCAAGTTGAAATCAATTCAACTTTTCAGGGTACTAGCCAATCACATTACTTAGGGGAATTCTCAGGTATGTTCAGATTGGCTAACGCGGAACGCGTCAGACCGAAGAACAATGACCTAAATTCACTTTCGGTTTTCAAGACAGCAAGAGTGGATGTAATTTTATCTACTGGGCTTGGTTCGAAACTAGGCAATCAGAATATTCCTCAATATTCCCCAAAATAATCTGATTGACTAGTATCCTCGAAAGTTGAACTAGATTTCAACTTGGGTCCGAGACTAGATGGTATCCGAAACTGGCACCATGATCAATTATGAACGGCAGAAACCCAGCTTTTCGGAATTCTCGGATTTCCGGAACTGGCTGGTATCGAGTATTAGCTAAAACCCGTTATGAATGGGCCTATACCCGACACTCCTTTATTGGAGGTGTCGTAAGGCAGTGTGTCCAGGAGATAGATCCAGTAAAGAGACTTCACTTGTATCTGATATTTTTATTTTGTTATGACATTATCTATTATCTGTGCTAAGTAAATTTTCTAATACTTTTTTTAAAGAAAAAATTCAGACAGAAATCACTAAGAGATTTTTTAAAGTAAAATGAAAGAGTGGGTGCTGAACTTGTAGATATTCCTTCAGCCCAAGCTGACGGCGAATCATATTTGACAGTGCAAAACGGAGAAGTCAGCTACATTTTATTAGAGCTATTTTCAAGCCCTTCGTGGCAAGGGTCCTCTTCAGGCTCAAGCTGGAAAATGAACTTGTGTGACTGAGAGGGAAGGGGGGGGGGCTGTGGGAAAGCTTTAAAGGATCCATTGATTGTATACTGCCAATGCAACCTACTTCCGTAACTGCATTCATTAATTCTTGCCCTAAGACCCAAATTTGAAGTTACATTCTAATCCCGCTAACAATACCTCACCAATCTTTGCAAATGCCACGATTCGCCATTTTCCATGTCCATTATGCTCCCGACGAGTGTTCGCGTATCACGCTATTCATGTGTAAAACCGGTTCTCTGAATTTTGTCAAGTTTTTGCTAATAGTCAATGGACCTGGGAAAAAGCTTATAGCAGTCAAAGCCGTGGATAAATTCTTCAAAGCAGAGCCTAGTACTTTGACCATAAATGAACAGAAGTAGAATACTGAGAAACTAAAGCCATGTTCTAGTTTTGAAAAACAACGAAAGAGACGTTTCTTTCTTGTCGTATTTACAGGTGTTGTAAATACATGCAATGATCGAATCGTGGGTTTAGTCCTCAAATATGAGGGATACAGTTCTGAAAAAAAAATTCTCATCGTGCCATGGGCGCTTTAACACGTGCGCTTCACAAATTCTGGAAATGCGCGATCCTATCTTTGAAATTGGATGACTGGACGAGTTTATCCGAAACTCCTGATATTGAATAGGTTATGTCGACTCGATCTTCTATTTTTGTTCTTTAGGTCTGTCTAGTCAGCCACAAATCGCTTCTCGGCTACCTGGCAGTGTTTCTTCAGGTGAGTAATGAGTAGTATCAGGAGAGTAACTTGCACCCACAGTCTGGATATTTGACAGAAACCATAGAGAATAAATGTGATTATTCCAGCCAAACAAAAAATCAACTCTTCAATGCCCAGAGGCAAAACTGTAAGGGTCTAAATAACCGTAAAACATCAATGGTAACAAATTCCTCGAAAAATGAAGGAAAGAAACATAAAAAAAAGAAGAAGAATGAAGCCTGACATACGGTCTGGGACAATACAATAGGCAAAACTTTAAAAATGAACACAGGGCTAACTAAAGCCCTCAACCCTCCGAAAATAATGTGTGATGGATTACCTAAAGACACATAGCCGGTCTGTGGAATAGCGTTACCAAAAGGCATTACTGGATGATTGAATATCTTTATACATAAAACACATTTATCAAAATCCTAAAAAAAACATTCACTCTTAAGAAGAACCGAAAGTATTAGACCGAGTCGACAATACTGAGAAAACGATGTGTTACTTTGCCCTTCTTTCATCTCGTACAATCAACCTGCTTACATGCAAACCCCTACTTAGTGCGCCTTAACATCACCAGCTACCATATTCAATTTCCCTAATTCCTAATGGATCCGGTCCCTTTGTCGGCTAAGAGAACAAAGGTAATGGAATCTCTTAATCCGATTCGTTCATCAGAAAGCGGAGTACGGAGGCACATCCCGGCCCTCCTTTGGGATCAACTCCTTGGAGGAGCCTCGACCAATGGGAGTGCTGATTTAAGATCGATTCGAAAGCTAAGGCTTTCTACGAAGATATGCATAGGTTAAGTTGAATGAGAAGTGTCGTGAAGAGTCTATTCTGGATAGAGCAAAGAAAGCGGAATACAAGAGCGAACTACTGGGAAACCATTGCACTATTGTTGCGTTTTTGCAGATACCATGGTATCTGTTACCACGGTACTGGATGTGCAATTAGTCGTTTTTGCAGTTACTGTGGTATCTGATATACGGTTGCTCTGCAAAAATGATAGTTGCCGAAATTGCGCTTTTCGAGGTCATCCCAAAAGAAAAACTGATATTCAGTCACATCACTAAGTGCCAAACTTATTTCCCAACAATTTGATAAAAACTGATGAAAGTGAGATAACTTATTCAGATACCACGATCAGTTACCACGGTCAGACGTGGTATCTGAACATCAGATACCACGATAACTGCAAAGCGTGTTTTTACCGTGGTATCAGATACCACGATAGCTGCAAAAATGACTTTAGACCGTGATATCAGATACCATGGTATCTGCAAAAACCCAACTTATTTCCGTGTTGTAAGGCCATAAACTGATACCACTAATCGTGTACTCTAAATACGCTATAAATCGTGTACAGATTAAAGTTTAATTGCAAAAGCAGCTTATTTTGACATTTGAATATGCTGAATCATTTTGACTCATCTAACGGGTTTTTACTTTTTCATCCGGGCCTATAGTAATAACGTTCAGAATGTGCGCTGCTTGCACGACAACCCAAAATTCATCCAGATGCCTGCATTTCCATGTGCTGCTGAGATGCTAAGCGTGTAAAATTGGATGAAGCAACTACTCTGAAGGAGTAGGAAAGTGATGGTAAGATCTTTTTTTGTTGTGAGCGTTCCATCCTACTTCCCGTAGTTACTACGCAAGACGTCACGAATTCTGGCTTTTTGCCGCCAAGGCTGGAACGACTTTTCTATTTTCCAGCAGAATATTATGCCACGGGTGAATACGACCAATCACGTTACAGAGATCCGTAGTTACTACGCTCCCGAGCGTGGTAAGCAAATAGTTACTATTTCGAGAAGGTTGGCACGTTCAGCGTAGTAACTTTTGTTGAGGTTGGAACGGATATAGTAACTAATAGTTACTATTTGTAGAAGGGTGGAACACACTCTGAACAATGTGGCACCTGAACAATGAAACCATGCTTGAACACACCATGGAGCCTGCTTATACAGACATGGCCACGGAGAGCATTCTTCTCCCGAGCGTGACGTTTTCAAAATAGGGATGTTCGTTTCTGGAGGTTTGGACATGCAGACTCCAAGACAAAAAGCGCAATTCATTCAAATCTTGTACAGCGCTGGCCGGATCGTAATGGAATTTCTTCTAGATATACGTTTGGGCTTAACTGGGTAAAACATATTCCAGATGAAGGGTTGATTGAAGACATTTCTTCTGAAATTGTAGGGTACTGAAATAAGGACATATGCGAAATGGAGCAAAAACCATAGCTTGGAAACATTATTTAGTATTTGGACTAGGTTTTCTGCAGGCAATGTTAACGGAAGTCACAGATAGGGATAATACTTGGTACTCTTTATTCAGGTGTCCTTGAACCACCATCCATTTCAGCCATGTTGATCGTTTTCAAAAGTTTAAATATTTTACGCATAGAGGGACAAGCAAATAGAGGTACCATAAATCTGAAAGAATAAGTTAATTCAATGAAATCATTATCTTTGGATGACGGAAAAACAAAGTAACGCTTTTCTTTGGGTGTTAACGCGGTTAAACTTCTATAACCGTAACCGCGCCATATACCGCTATTAGGAAGCGGGCCAAGAACTAGCTAATGCCTGGCTACTAGTTCAAACTATTTATATTTTCAACCAAAAACTGAAGATTGGATTGTAGGGCCATATTTTTATTCTACTTATTGCCTATGGTTTCAATTCATTTTATTTATATCCGCCAAAGCTGGCGAGTATACAAAATGTAATATAATAAAAATAATATGCCTGCAACTGACGAATAACTAGACCATATACTTTCACAATATCTACATTCAATTCATTTAAAAAAGTTACACTAGCCTAAATGAATATCTTCCTAAAACTGTAACCAAAATAGAGTCATCAGTCAATCAACGCAACGTATCAGAAAAGGTTTGCTTTATCGTAAAAAAAACAAGAGCTGGAAGCTCATATGGCACTCGCAAGGCTGGGTCAAAGGATGAAAGAAGGAAATTCATGGGTTGTTGCAATCATTTGTAAGCAAAACACGTGAGATAAGAATGATCGTGGGTCCTTACAGATCACGAGAATGTATTGTTCGTAAAACTATTTTATTTGTGCATTTGGCCGTGATGATGCGCACTTTAACGACGCTAGAGATTCATCTATAATGAGCACTCTTGAAGCACAAATGATGATAAGCTCACTGGAATCGTGAGAATGTATACTTAGCTCAAAATTTTTGTTTGTACTTCAAGAAATTCACTTGTAAGCAAATCCTTGAAGCAGAAATGATCATGGGCCCTTGTGGATCATGAATATATATGGTTTGGTTAAAGTATTCTTTTGTTTTACTTGTGGTTGAAAAACGCACTTTAAGGGTGCTACAAATTAATTTTTGAGCAAGACCCTTGAGTTCCACTCCCTCCTTCCCTCCACTCCCCCACGATGGTCAGGTAGGAGAACTGACTATTTATAAGCCAATCATGTCAAGTCTCTAGTATTCAAGCCAAGTTTCATCGTCCTACCACATATGAAAATATCTTAACTTGCTATAACCGGAATTCCGGATTCCCCCCTCTGACTCCCCCACAGTGCCCAAATCAAGTTGGTCTGGTCGGATCCCTGACTTGCCTGCCAAGTTTCATCGTCCTAGCTCACCTGGAAGTAGCTTAACTCCATATCACCGGAATTCCGGAACCCCGTCCAACTCCCCCCACAGTGCAAGAATCCGGTCCGGTTCTGTCGATGATGTACCTAGGGCGTGTGCTTGTTTCTCCCACCAAGTTTCATTTCGATTGGTCCACTCTAAGCATGTCACATGATTTCTGGTTCCCCCCTTCGACCCCCCCCCCCACTTTCATCTGATTTGGTCCGGACTTAAAATGGGACATCTGAGACATGACGTCTTCCAAACATCAAGTTTCATTAAGATCCGATCACCCGTTCGAAAGTTAAGCATGTAACTAAATTCTGGCTCCCCTCCCCCCCCCCACGATGGTCGGATCGGACAAATGACTATTTCGAACTTAGTTTGTTCGGGTCCCTAATATGCCTGCAAAGTTTCATCGTCCTAGCACATCTGGAAGTACCCTAACTCGCAAACACCGGACTGACCGACTGACGGAACAGTGATCGGTATAAAAACTGAAAAAAACTTTTTCCCATTTTTCTTCAAAATATCAAACGGGTTTTTAAACCATAATCTTCCACCATAAAAAGAACTAGACTGAATAACATGAATTTTCTGTTTGTGGTTTTATTTTTATTGGTATGTATTTGTTGTAAAATGCAGACACGCACAGACTTAAGCCTGACTTTATCTGTCATGGCCCTCTGGCTGAATAAAAGCCACTACTATTATTATTTACTGAAAAAGAAAAAGACAACCACTCAGACGCCTGGATCCTTAAAGTTTTACTGAAAAGACAATTTATTTTTGTATCATTTAACTTAGTAAACTGTATTATTTGAATTGTCTAAAAGGATTTTTTTTTTTTTTTTTTTTTACTATTTGCTCTACAATCACGTTCAGAATTTTCCGCTGTCAAGACGGTCTTGACAGCGGAAAATTCGACTATGACGCGGCAAATTTGAATCTTAATCGAAACGCGTTTTTTCAGTGGCCAGTGATCATCTTACGGAAGGTCGCTGACTGCGTGAACACTTCTTTTTCGTAATTCATTTTCGGCAAGCTTAAAACACAGGTAAAAGCGCAGAAAGGTACCATAAATTCGACAGGGAAATTCCACTGTTTAAAAATCGATTATTTATGAATAGCGCACCAACGAAGTAACAAATTTCCATCGGGTCTTCAAGCCTCTTGTGAATAATTGAAGGTTAACTGTATTGTCCTATCTCAGGCCGTTTCGGTTAAACTTTAAGAACTCGTCGGTGAAGCCCGAATGCTAAAAAAACTACTAAAAAAATCCCGAAAGTCGTCCCAGTCCCGGTTAAAACCTTTTTTTTTATGTTCTTTATCCCAGTAAGTTTGGTGATTGACAATTCATGATAAACATGCTAAATTATTTCTGTCCATGGTTTTAATGACGAAATTTCTTGTATTAACAATTTTTTATATCGAAAAGATTATTTTTTACTGTATAATCACGATTAAACCCTATTTGACTTGACGCGATTTGTTCATTAATTAAAAACTCTTCTGCTCTATTATATATAATGTCATTAAATCCTCCTTTCGTGATATGTAAAGATAACTACTGCACATGCAATCGATAACGAGGACAAATTCGAACGCCAACTGCTCAGTTCCCAGAGCTCTGTAACGACCGGCGTCCTAGAACTAGCTTCTTTTAGTGGGGAAAAGGACGAAATGCTGCGTCAAATTAGAGCCGATTCAGAAGCATTCTCCAGTTTTCACTGTATAGATAGTTATGTAGAGGTAGCGAATTGTGATGATCCGCGTAGCTCTTGTCATGACCAATTAAGCTTATACTATTTCGTGCTTAGATCTCCAACAACACCTTCAATAGGTAAAAATACTACACTGTCAGAAGTTACATAACGACAACAGATAACACTTGCGCGGTTTCAACAGATAACACTTTGGGATGTTATCCAGTGTCTATCGCTACTTTTCTGCCTGCATATGTTCCTGGTTCTATGTGATAACCATTGGTGCCAGGTAGTTAATGACGAATTCATTAATTTTCATTAGAAAACCATCTCAATTGATATGTTACAACTTATTGTTACAACGGTTGTAAGATCCATTCACGGGGAACGTCGTTTATATCGGGTAGGGTATAGGGAAGGGGATCGACTATAAAAGAGGCAAGGCGGCACAAGTAAAAGAAAGAGATTAGCAAGTATTTGAAGTAGACAAGTAAGAGAGAGTTAGTAACTTCAGAGCCTAAAAGAAGGCACGTTAGAAGATTGTTCCGGCTCCTCACTTTGAAGCCTGAAGGGCCCTTTTAGTTTTCGCATCTCTGTTTAGTTTCCATGCCTCCTATACTATGTCCTGCCGTGCCTCTTTTTAGTCGATCCCATAGGGAAGAGTTACTCTTGATGGGAGAATTGCCATGTGCGCTGCGCAGAGCCGGAAGCGTCATTCACAGCCGTCCCAGCGAACACCGTTGATTGGTTAACAAAAGGATTCCAGTCAGGGTTCAGGCGACGTTTCTAGTTCTTCCCGAGGTTCATTGGCGTGTTTTGAACTTGTCTATTCGGCTCCTCACGGTCGTATTGCAGAGATAAGGAGACGCCGGTTCTGGTACTTATTTATTCTTGCTCGAATGAAGCGCAGCGTTACTGCATGGCACGCTCGAATATACGCAGCAATCTGTCTGAATTCGGCCACAATTTCTACTCAGTCACATAAACAAGACCAACGGTTTCGATGTCATCCCAAAATGTAATATCTCATCCAGACAATTGGGTCCTCTCTTCTCCAGACTCCTTAAGCATTCTTACTACAAAATTTCAGAAACAGATTAAGGCCAAAATAGCTAATCGTCTGAGAAAACCAAGTCTGGATATGGATTCAGTATGTATGTGTGTTTACCCCTACAACTCATACTTGTTTTGACGAAAATGATCGAAACTTCCTGCCTTAGCTTACTTCTGCCAAATTTTCGGTATCTGGCGAATTCGGGAACTACTTATCCGACAAAATAACAAAGCTCAAAAATGAATTATCGACCATCTAATCAACTTCAAATGAAGCTTTAACTTATGACAAATTTTCCGGGTTCAGCAGGATTCCGGGCGAATTATGCGTCCGGGTAAAAAAATGATTGTCATATACGGATTCAGCATCTCTTCTTACCCCTAAATCGGAATCTAATCAACTATAAATAAGACTTTAGCTTTTAACAAATATTCCGGATGGTTTTAATAACCGTGTTCAGCACGTCTTTCTACCCCTAAATCGAATATCTAATCAGCTTCAAATAAAACTTTTAATTTTAACAATGTTTCCGGTTTTGGCCGGATTCCTGGCTAACTACTTGCCCGGCTAAAAAATGGTTTTCACCATGTTGTTCAGCATTTCTTCTTACCTCATAATCGACTATCGCACTAGCTGTTTTAAAATATTTTGCATATTTCATATTTTCAACAAAATATCTCATTCCCTTCGGGAGTTATCGTGGTTACAGACGGTCGGACAGACGGACGGACAGACGGAAGGACGGACAACGTTTGCTATGTCATAGGTATCCCTCCACTTACGTTTTGGGATCCCAAAAAAGATGAACATAGCACATCTATCGAATTGTTGACGTCGGTGGATAAATGCAGCGTTTATTTCCGAAAAGAAACGCACAGTCCTTTAATTGGTGGTGGTAGAAACAACCAGCGACTCGGTAAAATACCTTGGTACCCCCTCAATATTTTATTTAATAAATCCTCTGCTTGTCGGTGACAGCTTTCTCGTGTAAACCATTCCTTAATCGACACGCTAGTTAAAAACAGTGCAAAAAGATAATTATTAAGGTTACTTCAGACATCGAGGTTGATATCGGAAAATGAGACCGAGACGGTCATTAAAAATAACGTATCCGAGCCGAAGGCGATGGAAATGGCCATCTTGGTTGTTATTCGATATCAACCGAGATGGAGGTTTGTTAATTGTTATAACTTTTTCGAACAGAAACCATCTATGGAGGCTGATATGACTTATATCATCCTCTCATCTAGCGCTAACTTTCTGTGTGAAGATTATCGTAATATAACCGACTGTAGGTCATAGGAGGATATGCATTACATACCTGTTCGAAGAAACTGATATAGTGTTATTTCCTCTAGGTACATACTGCCCGATCTTCTAGCTTATTTCTGGTGGGTGTAATTCAAAGGACCCGCCGTACTTATACTACCAATACAACCTAATAATTGCATTAATTAAAAATCCAGTGACCAAATTTCATACATTACATTACAAACCCGCTAACCACACCACATTAATCTTAACTTGCCACGATTCCCTGTTTCCGTGCGCATTATTCTCCCGACCAGTTTTCAGGGTTAGTAGATCTGATTGGAGACAAGTGTTTCGTAGTAATGAGAATTTGGCAGTGTTCGTCCGGTTGGCAGCGAAGCATCGGGAGGATCTAATGTAAGTGTTATTAAGCTATATCTAGGATTTTCATTTTTGTTTTTGTTGTTTTGTTTTATTTGTGGCAGTTGCTATGGCCAGTTGGCTTTTTGCAATAAATATCATATCATATCATCCTACTGATGCGTAAAACCGGTAATCTGAATTTTGTCGTGTTTGTGGTAGAAGTCAGTGGGCCCGCTAAAAGGCTTAAAACAGCCAAAGCCGTGGATAATTTTCAGTATTACTACAGTATTCAAATGGTACGGAATACTGGAACATAAATAGTAAATAGTGTGAGGTGTGCTTTAAATGAACGACGACGAGCTGACTGATGTGGTAGAAACCAATAGTGTTCATTTGTGGCCTGAACTGAGAGGAACAAACAACTGTCATTGTTGTGACACGAAGTGAGAGGTGTGATACAGGTGGGATCGACTAAAAAGAGGCAAAGCATGGAACAGGAAGCACGAGCAATAAAAGAGATTAGCATGTAGTAGAAGTAGATAAGTAAGTGAGAGTTCGCAACTCCAGCAGTACCCCCCACTCTGAAAGGGCGCTTCTAGTTTTCGTGCCTCTTTTTAGTACTCGTGTCTCCTACACGTGCCGTGCCTCTTTTTAGTCGACCCCCGATACAGGTTATCGGTCTTAGTCTTTTGTTTCTCTCCCCTAATCCACCCCCTCCCCCTCACCAACTGTCTCATTTCTAGCTCTCTCTGCTCCTCTGCAGTAGACCCATTATCCACCCCATCGCCCCTGTTTGACGCATATTCGCTAGATGAAAGATGGAAGTTAATAAGGCTCACATTAATCCCAAGAGTAGTCTCTTTTTCAGGGTTTCTTCCGTCTAATCGGCTTTATGGGAAGTACTAAAGAAGCTCCAGTCAATTGACGTTCCATACGAATGAGACCGGCTTTTCCAAAGATGCTGGAACGTCTCGAAAGATGCCATTTCACTGGCAAGGATATCTCCGTGGATGGTCAGAAAAGCAGGACCGGACTTGGGGAATCCAGCAGCCGTAAGCAGTTAAGAGAGTCGGGGCTCCCTTTTGGGAAATCTATCGAAAAACAAACTTTACTTTAATTTACTTTTAACTCGGGACAATCTGAACTGAGACAATCGGGCTTTGGAATGAATTAGACAAGTACCACCTTTACTTTATTTCACATATAAAAATATGTTACTATAATTACGAGATTACATTTCCAGGTGACAAAATTTCTTCTCTAAACTTCGGCATTAAAGGACCCGTCGTACCTATATTGTCAGTGCAACCTACTTCCGTAACTGCATTCATTTATTTTAAACCCAGAGACCTAAATTTCATGTTACATTTTAAACCCGCTAACAACATCGCACTAATCTTTGCCGCGATTCACTAGTTTCCATGCGCATTATGTACCCGACGAGTGTTCGCATCTCGTGCTATTGATGCGTAAAACTGGTTATCCGAATTTTACCGAGATTCTGGTAGAAGTCAATGGACTTGGGAAAAGGCTTAACACAGCTAAGCTTTCGGACAATTTGTTAAAAGCAGAGCTTAGCTTTAAAGTATTCAGATACTTCGGGATATCGAAACATGAACAGTACGTAGCGCGAGATGTGCTTTAAAGGACCCCTCTTGCCTATTTTGCCTTTTATAATATACTTAGCTCCGATATGGAATTATATGCTTCTAAAATTCCCACCTTTTTCCATTGTTTCTTTTCGTAATTACGAATTTTTTGCACTTTTTCGGCCTTTCCGAGTTTTTCCGTGATCCAACGAAAGTTTGCCGGAGTCTTCAACGTCCGCTGACAGCTCTTGCACATATATGGATATGATAATCTTCTGTTTATTACTTCTTTTGTTTGCCTAGTTTTCCCACTTTTTGACAAAGACACGTTCAGTTTTCAAATGTTTTGCGCCCAGCCGCCGCGTCGGAGAGCAGGAAGGCTGGATGTAGTCGACAAGCGCTAACAAGAGAATCGCTAGTTTTAGGTAGAAAGTAATGGTACTTCAAAAAATATTTTTTCTGATTCATTTCATAGGGAAAATATAATTTCTAGTAAGAGTTGTGCTTTAACTCCGGATCTGCGAAACTCAACGAAAGAGTGGGAAGGACAGCTTCTAAGCGAAAATCATGGTTTGGTCTTCCACAGTTTTAATTTTTTAGTGTTTCGTTTGTATATTTATTCTTTTGCATTTATTTATCTTTTGTGGGAATTGTAGATTTTGTGCACCCTCTGTATTTCTTGTTAAAGCACAACTCTTACTAGAAACAATCTTTTCACTGTGAAAAGGTCAGTAAACATTTTTCGCCAAAATACCATTAATTTCCATCTGAATTTAGCGATATTCTTGTTAGCGCTTGTCGATTCTATCCAACCTTCCTGCTCTCTGACGCGGCTGCTGGGCGCAAAACGTTTGAAAACTGAACTCGCCGTGGTTGAAAAGTAGGAAAACTAAGCAAATAAAATAAGTAAAAAACAGAAGATTCTCATATCCTTCTGTGTGAAAGAGTTTTCAGCGGACGTTGAACATTCTGGCAAACGATACGTTGCGTAACTGGCAAAACTCGAAATGGAACAATGGAGAAAGGTGGGGATTTTAGAACCTTATAATCCCATAAAGGAACTAGGTATAATGAAAAAGGCAGAAAAAGCCAGAGAGGTCCTTTAAGCGTTCATTTACCTTTTTTTCTGTATAGACTGTGAACATGCCTTATTACTAGGCTGCATATAATAAATTCATTTATTCAAAGTACACACAAATGAGGTCATCTCTGGTCCATATCTGATGAATAACAATTAGTTACAGAGGTAATCCAAAGATAATTTTTCAAAGACAATTTAGCGTATGAACAAAGAAAAACAGTCTGGTGGTCAAGTCTGATTCATAACCTAGGACACTTTACTTGGAAAAAAACAACACCGGCTAACATTAAACAGTGGGGTTGGAGGCTTTGCTAAGAAATGACTCGATACTTTTATTTTCATTTCATGGTGGACTGTAAATTGGAAATGGGTTAACGGACTATATTTCCTGTGCAGTATTGTTCACCAGACAATTGTAGAATGCATTCTGCCTTTTTCACCAGCGATTGCCTGTTGGGACTTTGGAAAATAATCTTCATATTCGAATTCAGATAAAAGAAAAAAATCGGGCCCTTAATTTGAAACCCCTCCCCCACCCCTAAAGATACAGCTATGGGGACCATCTAAGAACTTCACCTGTACTGTGACTCAAAGGATCCTTGCTCCAAATTTGAACAAAATATCTAAATCCCTTCGAGTTATCGTGCTAACAGACAGACGGCCGGACGGACAACATTACGAATTCATATTACGAATTCGTTTGATTCGTAATTTTCTATGTATTCATACTTGTACTTAGTATTAGATTTCTTCTTCTCTATTGGGGATTAAGTTTTCTTTCTAAGATTTTTGGTGGGTTTAAACCGCCTAATACAGCTTTCAAAACATTTACTACAGCCACTAAAAAACATTTAATCTAATCATCATCTTATAAATAAGGTGTACAAATTAAATAGTTAAAATAAAAGTCCAATTGAATAAGCTTCTATTCAGTATTCTCGTCCTTATCCAGAGAGGTGGGGGTGTTGGGGGTTAAAATAGGTCTTAGGCTTTAACCTCTGATCTATGGTCATGTTTTACTGTTAGGTAGCCCTTGATTGGTCTCGGTCCGCGGGGAGACTTACCCCTCCCCCTCCCTGAAGCAAATTCGTTTCTCTTCATCCGGATATGTGGGACCACATCCCGGGATATCTGTTTTTTTGTTTTTTTTTTAATGTTAGGCAAGCATTCTGTTTGTTGTCTTGTTCAGATGTTGCATATTAATGTAACTGTATGCAAACTGATTCGAAAAACACGCTTATAATTTTGTACTCACTTGTCAGTTTTGAAGGATTAAAATAAATAATGGTCAGCGTAATTACTGAACTTGATTCACAGCAGTTGCCACGGTAAGAGACTCTGAAAATTACAATAAAATATTTTTTTTATTCTTTTGAAAAACCCAAATTTTTAAAACGAGGGAATTAATTTAATAGTAAAATGAGAAACTCGAGCTAAGGGCTATAAGACCGTAAAACAGGATAAATCACGCATAAGTAAAAATACTCGTACAAAACAGATTACAATGCGCATTGGCACCTAACACGCACAGGTCGTATTATGTGATCCCTTTAGTCCAGAAATCAAAATAATATAACAAAGAGAAATTTATGCTACTCGGTTCTGATACAGTTGTTATGAATTTTAACTGCAATTTGAGAAAGCAAAGTCATTCTTCATGCATTACAAAGTCAAAAGTTACTTTACAGTTTCATACCGATCGTATCGTATGGAACACCCGACTCTACGGGGTGAAAAGTTATAACTACCATTCCGAATTGCATTTTCAAAAAATTCTCTTTTATATATTATTTTAATTTCTAGATATAAGGTCTTACATATGCAACCCTCAATACCTACTTCAAACAGAAAACCAAGGATCCATCATAACGATAACATATATACGGAGAGTGTTCCACCCTTCTACCAATAGTAATTATTAGTTTTTATTGTCGTTCCAGCCTCGTGAAAAGTTACAACGCTGACCGTTCCAGCCTTCTCGAAATAGCAACTATTTGCTTACCACGCTCGGGAGCGTCGTCAGCGTGGTAGGTACGATCCTTGAGACGTGATTATATTGATATATATTATAAATAGGAATATTCGTTCCAACCTTGACGCCAAGAAACCAGGATTCGTGGATGTCATGCGTAATAACTACTGTAAGTAGGGAGGAACGAGCTCACAACCAAGCAGACATTTACAGAAGAGGACTTACCATTTGGTTTGGCTGACTCCTTCTGCAGTCTTGTGGTCTGAAGGGCGAAGGACATCTTGACAGACAACCTTGGGAGCCCCGGGAGGTCATCATCCTAGAAAAACAGTTTCTATGTTGTTTTCTTCTGTTTTTCAATCAATCAATCAAGTTTAATCCAAATAGCTAAAAGCTAGAAGAGCAACAAATTTACAAAATACACAGACACGAAACAAATTAACTAATACACTCATACACATAATTAGCAGGATATGGAGAAAACTGATTGCCGGTATTCATCTCGGCACGACGCACGGAAGACGGGAGAGGGGGGGGAATAGATGGGCCATCTGGGGGCAACACCCTTAGTTCCAAATTTCTTTGACAGAGTGTTTCTACGTTCTGTTAATTTAGGAACGTCAGTTTAACGAGAGCCTCTTCATATGAAATATTATGATCACCCAGAATGTTTCTCAGTTTTTTACTGCCCAGTTATACATAAATGGCTTTCAGAGGAATGAGGAGCCAAGCCACTCTAATCATCTTCCTGTCAAGAACCCAACTTGGGAAATCAGGAGAGGGTCGGCGGAGCTCCGTATCTCGAAACTTACAACGCCGAAACTTTTGGCTGCCCTCTGTAGGATAGATTGGCCCTTCATTCAAACACACTTTTGAGGTTACAAAACCAAAATGGGTGAATACTGTCAGGTATACAATGTCAATCTTACATCTACACCTAAGGGTACTTGCAAATTGTCACAGGGTATTTAAAACTTCAACAATTTGTAGTGCAAAACTATTTTGGTAACGCTATGTCTGGCCACTACTAGTGTTCTCCCATTGTCATCAGCAAGAACTACAAGAATTCTTGGAGTCCTAGTTTATAACCCTGGTAATGGGTAGAGATGAGATCCCTTTGAAGGCTGGGGTATAGATGAAAGTCCTTAGTTATGGTACGTGGCCAGTCAGTGAAATGTCTTCTGTCAGAGCAATTCGATGGAACTGAAGGAACCAGAATCAGCTAGTTCTTTGAAGTGTAGCTGTGAAAGTTGTAGTTGCACAAATGGCACTAATCAGGTTTTCTCTGGAGACCGTTTTAACGAAACCTCCGGCTTCCGTCGGAACGAGATCGGAACAATTTCCGGTTCCAAGCTTCCGTCGGTAAAAAGAGGATTTCCTTCAATAACGCCCCAGAAGTCCGTCCTGGCGGGATGGTTAGCACGCCAAACTCCCAAGCGAAGGGTCCCTGTTTCGAGTCTCGGTTGTGCCTAAAGATTAGTTTGGGGCGAGAGTTTGTGGCGAAATCTGGGGAGGGTGACAGCAAGGGTGTGTTAAAGCACCAGGGTGTCTGTCCACCAATCGCCCATTGCACCTCCTGGCTGAGGGCTGATAATCGGAGATCAGCACCACCAGTTACGCCTGTATAGGCTGATGGTGATACCTTTACCTTTTTTTTTCTTTTTTGAATGCCCTTGAATAGACCTCGGAGTAGACAAACAAGGCAACACTGTGCTTTTCCTCGCCCTAGCGATAGCGTAAAGATACCATGTACCAATCTTAGAAAAGAAACGGTTGAAGCATCAACACCATGACGTGAATGTGCCAAATTTTCAAAAGCTTCATGAACAGCGAATTTTCTAAGACACCTGCTTGAGACTCGATGTCAGCACCCTATGGGCATGGCTTCTACTGAGCTATTCTTTGAATTATTACTTAAAATCACCGAACTGGAACAAGGACTTAATTTCTGATCTAAGAGGTATTGAAAAATTTTGCAAAATCTATGACACTGGGCTAGACCAGAAGAGGTGAAAACCTGTAAATCATTTCTTCTTTAGGAATTATTCCATCTTTCTGCCTGCTCATCTGTTAGCACGATAACTGTCGAAGGAGTTGACATATTTTTTTTAAACTTTGTTTGGGTCATGCAGTACAGACCTATATTTAGGGGTGAGAGCGGGTGGTTTGAAATTAAGCTTTTGAAAGCTAGAATGACAATTGATGGACAGGGGAAGTGCCGAACTCATATTCGAGCTGTGCGTTCGTTTTCGCAAAATTTGTGGGAAGTTTAAAATTTTCATTTTATTCAGTAGTAAAGCAAAACTTATCTCTCGTGGGCAGAGCCCAAATACGATGTTTTTGTAGTCATAAGTAAAGATAAAATACGTTGTCAACAGATAATTTAAAAGAACACGGACCGAAGTCCGATTGGTCTTGATCTAATAAAAGCACCCCTTCCGTAAGGTCGGGGCTATTGTGCATTTATTAGTTCTAGAATTACCACAGTTATCCAAGTAGGATAGTACGATCTAAGGAACCATAACTGATTTATTGAGCCATTCGCGGTTTCGCTGCATAACAGCTTGTACTTAGACATGCATGGCTTAATAAAATTAACAAAGCTGAAAGTAAAAGTAAAAGTTTTATCTAAAGTGTCGGTACCGGGGTAAGACAAAAATAAATTTAGTAATTCTAATTACGATTTACTAATAGCCAAATAGATAGAATACACTCAGACATATATTTGATAAGAATATGAATAATATTTCCAGAATGATTTTGCGGTCAAATCTATGAACAGAATCTTATTTCAGTCAAATCTGACTGACAGTCCAAAATGGAATTTTAACCTGAAGTTTACTTGTTTCGCCTCTTAATTTAAGTTTACTTTCTGCTTAATTTCCCTTCTTTTAATATTATTAGATGGTAGTTGTTTTTCTACATGACTGAGCCACCTTCGACTAAAAATTCTCTTGGCCGTCAATCCCATCACAACGCTTTGTGTACCTGTCAAAATATAACTTACTTTATCGCTCGAAATCCTTCTAAATAATTCCGTTTTGAAAAGCGCGCGAAAATTACTACCGCCTAAATATTCATACGACTTTCACAATTACTAAAACGGCACTTAATCCGCAGGTGCCCTCTCTCACTTATTCAGTAACTCAATGACTCTTCTATGAAGTATTTTCCGGTACTGTTCCGTCAGTAAATAACTTATTTTTCCCGACCGATCCATTACAGAGAGTTCTCACCCACCAATCCGGAGAACGAGGGGCGGCTTTCCAATCCAATCCGCCAATGGCATGAGGCTTTCTAATCCAGCGGGCCAATGGGATGCAGTTTCCGAAGAGGGAATTAGTAGGATTTTTGCGGGAATTATGAGCGCCGGTGGAAAATTAATAAAGAGGTTGGGTAATGAATATTGAAAACTAAGAGAGCAGGTTTCAGACAAAAAGGAAGTGCTTTTCCTAAGAGCCGGAGACCATTTCGTCTGGGGTGGTGAAAATAAAGAAGGAAATCTGACAATATTTTTGCAAGAAAATTCAGTTTATCTAGTTAGGACCCAGCTTGGTGCTTACTAAGAAGTCTTGAAATTGTTTTTACTTAATTATTATAGTTATTCTTTGTTTCTCTCAAAGAAGAGTGTATAATAAACATAAACGATATAACGGATATAGCACACATACAAATGTAAGAAAAACATACGCATGTGATGGCACTAAAACGGGCAAAAACTGAGATTTACTGCAGCGGTGAACCTTTTATGCGGAGACATTGCAGATTCATACTTCTAGCCACGGTGCGAACAGGAATCTTGCCAGGAAGGTCCAAGAAACTTCTTCCAAACCAAAATTTTGATATATATATATATTTGATATATTATCATTTCTTTTGTTATCATCAATTTTGGTGGATCAATACAACGTAATAATAATAATAATAAAAAGTATAATTCTCAGGAGATGAAATGTGAACTGATCTGCTTCATTCTGGAAAACGGCCGAGTTGACAACTAATCCCCCAAATTCGAAAAAGAAAATTATGGGAGAAGACGGATGGGAATCAATTTCCATTGCTGCGAGAACGTTTTTGTTAGTTGACACTTAAGTTGCTCACCTAATTAGCTGACAAACCAAAATGGCGGTTTTGGTGCCATAACTGGATCCTACATGGAGCTTTTTTGGGGGGGGGGGGGACATCCTTTGAGCCCAAGTTGACTTTGAAACATTTATTCAAACAATGTTTACAACGGATACGTCAGCTACGATTCTTCGTCAGCGATATTTCGGCACTTCTTGGCATGGGTCCTCGTCAGGCTGTCGATCTTTAGGGTCAACGCTAGGGAAGGAACTGATCCTGCCTTGCCAAGAAGGGTCGAAATATCACTGCCAAAACATCTTAGCTGACGTATCCGGTTTATGCATTGTTTGAATATATGTTTCCCAGTCAGCTTGGGCTCAAGGGAGTATTTCTTTTGTGGTTCGCTTTGTGGCTCGAATTCGACAAACAACTGCCGAGATGGTTGTCGATTTTGTACTCGATTCTGGCGGGAAATTCGAAATTTAGCAGCAAAATAATGTCAATTAACTACTTTCAGAAGCTTGTAGACGTAAAACTGATGATCCTTTTTTCACAGGATGGTAAAGACGAAAGCCTAAATTTTATTTGTTACAGTTAATTCTTTCTTCTTATCTTGGTTTTGCCTTGGAGAAATTGACTTGGACACGAGTTAATATTCCAATCGATAGCCTAATGGTTTACGTTTGGGTTATTTATTTTCAAGGATGTAGTAGGTGGATAGTGTGAGTTGATATTCAGTATGTATGAATTATTTTCAGACACAGGCCCTTCGGCCTGGACTGTATTTTGCCTTACATATTCATTCTTTGTTGAGTCATTCTTATGGATTTTCAAAGTAAAATAAAATATCTGCCTACCGGGAAAAAAATTGTCATTCACAAAGTTCAAAGATTCCCGACGCAGTTCCAATCCAATACAAAGTTATTCGCCGAAACCACACTTGGTAAATATAAGCAAAATGCTTTTAATCTATAAAACAATTATTAGTTTAATAATAATAAGAATCGATTTATTGCCAATCATAATGCACAAACGTACAAAAAGACGGAGTAATTAAATCAAGAAGAAGAAAAAGAACTAGAAAGAAATGAAAAAAAGAGTTTAGGAATATGACATCTGACTCCTCGAGAATGTGCAGATATTTTCGAATAATCGAAATCGGTGTTTCCATAGCCCGACAAAATAGATTATTTTTACGCATTTCACCCGAAATTGCCCAGATGTGTAACATTCTTCAGAGAAAAATCTCAAAAAAAAAGTCTCAAAAAGAAAAAAATTAAAGGTAGCTGCAAACACGTCAAGACGGAGAATATATTTCTCTACAAAGCAGATATTAACAACTAACAAGAGCTACGATCTCATATGGCACTTGTTACGAGTAGGCGGTACGTAGAAGTAGATGAGAAAATCACAAAATGGTGCATTTTGCAATCCAAAAACGCGGTTCGGGCATAAAAATAGGATATTTAGTTTCACTCAATTCTGAGCAGTTCTGGCATCGCCTCGGATTATCTAGATAAGAACTACTGTTCAAACTTCCAAGTTTCAGCCAATTAAATCAACTCGTTTGATCCCTAGACGTGCTACACGATTATCGGTACTTCCTCCATCTCCTCCTACCATGGCAGAATCTGGTTCGGACCCAATAATGGACCATGTAAAGCATCTTCTTTTATACCATCTACCAAGTTTAACTTGAACCTGAGCATTTTTGGAAAATTTTGGACCACCCCCCCCCCCCCCACCGACGG
Organism: Branchinecta lynchi; assembly: GCA_023053575.1. Taxonomy (NCBI): domain Eukaryota; kingdom Metazoa; phylum Arthropoda; class Branchiopoda; order Anostraca; family Branchinectidae; genus Branchinecta; species Branchinecta lynchi. The sequence continues at coordinate 9,026,343 of JAKZAP010000009.1, read as the reverse complement.
ACGGACAACTTTTGCTATGTCATAGGTATCCCTTCACTTACGTTTTGGGATCGCAAAAAGTACTTCAACAGATAAGGAAACGAAACTGAAGGAACTACTAAAGAATTTTTGGGGTCCCAAAAAGTATGTGGAGGGATACCTATGACATGGCAAAAGTTGTCCGTCTATCCGTCCGTCTGTGAGCACATAAATCTCGAAGGCAATGAGATATTTTGATGAAGCTTGGTGTGAGGATTCTTTGGGTCAAGAGAAAGGTCAAGTTCGTAGATGGGCTCTGCAGCTTTACATTTCGGGGGTGGAGGAGGGGTTGAAATTAAGGGGCAAACAAAATAATTTTAAAAAGCTAATGAGATTGTCGATTAAGGGGTAAGAAAGCATGCTGAACACGAATATCAAAAACATTTTCCCGCCAGAAGAGTAGTTCGCCTGGAATCCGGCCAAAACCGAAAAATTTATTAAAAGCAAAAGTGTTCTTTGTAGTTGATTAAATATCCGATTTAGGGGTAAGAAGAGATGCTGAATCCGTATATGACAATCACTTTTTAACCGGACATATAGTTCGCCCGTAATACCGCTGGAACCGGAAAATTTGTTATTGGTCAAACTTTTATTTGAAGTTGATTGGATGTTCGATATAGGGGAAAGGAGATATGCTGAATTCGTTTTATTAGCTTTATTTCTTTTCGCCAGACAAGTAGCTCCGGAATTCGCCCGATACCTGAAAATTGGCAGAAGTAAGGCAAGAAGTTTATGTCAAAGTAGATACGACTTATACGGATACACAAACATGCTGAATCCATGTCTGAACTTGGTTTTCTTAGATGAATTAGCTATTTGACCTTAATCTGTTTCTGAGTTTTAAAAGTAAAAATGCTCAAGGTGTCGGGTGAACTGGATCTGGCGAAGACAGGACCCAATTGTCTGGATCAAATACTGAGTGTTTGGGATCCCATCGAAGCCTCTTTTTTTTCTATTTTTGTCCTAGCCTCCCCGAAACAAATTTCCCGTAGTCAAAGAATGTTTTTCTCTGGCGAAGTGTTTCACACTTCGCTGTTTCGGCTTCAGAAACACTTCTGTTTCACAGGAGTGTTTCACACAAGTTAGTTTTCCAACTTGAGTGGCTTAGAGCCTGAAGAGGACCCTTACCAAGAAGGTCCGAAATATAGCTCTAATAAAATTCAGCTGACGTATCTGTTTTGCACTATCAAAAATGTTTTACTCCCAAGAAGGACCGAATCCAGCCACACAGAATTCTTACTCAGGGTAGTGTGTTGACCTACCCCCCCCCCCCCCGAAACGTACACGAATAATCGTTTTTTACAGGTTTTAACATCTGATCCATATCCCTTACCTGCCCCCCCCCCCTCCCCCCCCCCCCCGAATAAATTTCTAGATTTGGACCTGCTCTCACTGTATGGAAAAGATGACATAAAGTAAAAGGTCATGTACAAATAGGTCAACACGCAAATACGAAATTTTAATAATTCAAAGGACAATTTGTTTTTGTTTTTCCACAAGGCCGAATATCACCAAATCAAATTTAATTTTAGCTGACTAAATTAAAAATCAATTTTAGCTTACTAATCGGCTGCTCAAGTTTGGGGTGAAAAAAGTTTCACGACTTATTAGGGGCCCTTGATATTACCTGAATCCGAGCCACGCGTATGCCAACTCGTTATCAACAGAGCAATTCACCGAGGCAGAAAGGGGGCACGCGCTGCCCACTTGTAATTGTTTGCTTAACACTGGGGGGCCTCACAATACGGAAGGGGGCCGGATGCCACTTTTCAGTCAACTCAATTAGCTTCAATCCTCGTTCGAGTGGATTTTAATCCGTGGATGAAGCACCACTGGGACACATCCCTCCGATTGGTTAGTGATTTATGATGTGTAGGGGGAGACATTTTAGGCTGGTTAAAATCTTGTGACGAACAGACTAATTTTACATTTTTATAAAACCGTGTAGTAGAAAAGCGACAACTATATAATTCCATTTTTTATTGGAAAAGATTTAGATAATTGACACAAGAAATCTGGCGAAATTTAGACCAGCAATTCATAAAAGCAAATTAATTCAAATATTCAGAAATAAGTCTTTTTGCGGTGCACTAATTTTTCTTTCTATTTACTCAGTTCTTTCACATTTTATTTAAAGTGTGAAAATAATAAATAGTCATTTCTTCTTTCAAAAATAAATAGAATCATATTTGATAGTGCCAAACGGATGCGTCAGCTGAATTTTATTACAGCTATATTCCGGCCCTTCTTGGCAAGGGTCTTCTTCAGGCTATAAGCCAGTCAAGTTGGAAAATAAACTTGTGGAAAAACCATAAGTTCGTTTTGCACTATCAAATATGATTCGCAGTCAGCTTGTGAAAGCAGCAAATCCTGAAGTTTAAATTATTTTAACTGAAAAAGTTCCATTTTCTTGTTTATTTTCTTTCTGGATCCTTCGACGAAAATAAAAAGGCCTTTACCTATCTATTTATTTAGCCCCCCCCCCCCCTCGGACTAAGACACATGGCTGGCTTGGGCTCCAGTCAATGGTACTTCATGCTGAGCCTGCCTAGCCGTTGTCAACAATCAAAATAGGCAAATAATTGTTCCTTAATTGCGGTCAGATGGGACGATTGGACATTGACAAAATACCTAGGCTTTCCAATACTACAATTTGATTACGAAGGGCGCAGCAGCGTACAAGAGGGCGGGACAATGTGGTTAGATCTGAATGCCTCAAACAAATGAACAAGGGGACGCTCGTCGTTCTTGTCACGCGATACATCCGAGCAATAATAGATAAGAGTAGAATTTCCGACGCGTGTCGCGGTGACAACTCTTATAATTGTTACAATTCTTTTACTTAGCAAAAAGCAAAATGAGGTGTCAAACAAAAACCATTACACTGTCAGAAGTTTCATAACAGAGAAAAGAAGGATGCGCGGTTTCAATAGACAGTACGTAACAGACAAACTTGGGATGTCCTCTGTTACGTCGGAAAACGTTATTCGTTATGGAATGTTGTGCATAACAAGAATTGCCAGGAAGAGACAAAAAAACATCTACTGACTTTTGTGTTTGTCGTTATGATCTCTGAAAATTCAGCAGATGCATTTTGGTAATTGTTTGGCTCTTCCTGATGGTAATGCTTGTTATGCGTAACATTTTCAAACACAACAGACAACACCCGAAGTGTTGTCTGTTACGCAATTTCTGTTGAAACGACTCATCCTTCTGTTTTCAGATTTGAAACTTCTGACAGTGTAGTTATGGTAATTTGGAATTCCCAGGACAATAAAGACGTTTCAAAATGAAAATGAAACTATGAAGAAAACTCAAACATTTGGCCATAGTGTTTCTTCAATCGTGTCTCTTCTAATGTATTTAATTTCTTAAGCGTAAAGGACCGGTCGTGGACTAACCTATAATGCCAATGCAACATACTTCCGTAATTGCATTTATTTAATTCTTAAAACCCGGAGACCCAAATTTCAGATGTTACAATCTGGACCCACTAGCGACCCCTAACTAATTTTTGCACTTGCCGGGATTCAGCTACAGATGCGCATTATGCTACAGATGAGGTGTGCTATAAACTTTCTTATTCAAATATTGTAAATTTCTCCTTGGGTAAAGACATCTAGTCACTGAATTTGAAGTCAAAGACCCGACGAAAACGCTTTGGAAAAAAGTTCAAATAAATCAGCATCAATTTTCCAATGCCAAAATCTCTTCCCCTCCAAAAATAATAGTTGTGTTTATGTTAGTCATTTGCCTTTCCCTTTCAGGCTTTAGCGTTTAGCCTTTTTCCGGCCTTTTAGAACATTTTCGCGTTTTTGTAAGTCGCGGCTTGACTTTTGACTTTTCGCTTTTCTTGGAGGAGAACGCCTATTGATAAATGCTATTTTACTTATATTTTACTTGTAATGTGAAATTTTCATCTCTAAAGTTCGAGACAATCTCCAAATACTAAATATTTCTTTGAGTCAAATCACATTTTTCTGGCTCAAGTCGCAAGACAAAAGCCAAAAGGAGAGCGGAACTTGGCCAGCTACTAAGTTCCCCTTTTTGCAAAACGGCGAGGGAAAAGGCGAATTCGGTGTTTGTCTTTTTGACAAAAACGGGAAATTTCACGAAAACGCAAAACAAGTAGTATCGAAACCTGGAGTGAAAATGCGAACCAAACGCAAGTAATAATCTGACCCAGGCTCCCAGGGTATTTTTTTTATTATTTGTTCTTGCAATTGTTTGCTTGCACTTATTACCTACACTGTCATCTAGATTGTCTGTGACGCAGTTTCTCGCCTATGATATTTGTTTTTTCTTTTATAAGGCTCGCCTCTTGTACGTTTCGAAGAATAATAAACAATAATAATAGTAATAACAATTATTCCAAGTATTTGACATACTATAAGTAAAGCCATAAAGGTGTCAATCACACGACAAAACAAAGCATGGCTGATTAAGATAAGATTTAAATATTGTCTTCCTCTTCTAGTTTTAAAGTTTAACTGAACAGGCAACTTATTTTTACATCTTAGATTCAAATACATTGAATTATTACAACACCTATTGGGGATTTTCATTCTGTCCACAGTAGTCTTCAGTAGGGACGTTGGGAATGTGGACACTTTCTCATGTGAATCCGTCCACAATTCGCCCGCGACAATCACTAAACTATCACTACACAAGACACCTCACTCGCTAGCACTAGTTTTTGGCACTGCAGACTGCAGACACTTCTTTGTTTATTTGATACACAATTTATTTACTTGTTTGCTGCTGGTGTTGTTGCCAAATGTTCCAGGCTCCATAGAGATATCACAAAAACGGGAAGAGCGGCAAGCACAATGGGATAATCGATTATTTGGAAATATCAGAAAAACAAACTAACGCTTTTTCATCGGGTTTTCAAGATTATTTAAGCGAACAAGTGATGGGTAACTAGACTGTCGTATCCTAGCCCTTTTCGGTTAAACTTTAAGCTATTTGGAACATAAGCTTGATTTATTTATTGATTTAAATACTTCTCAATAGAATCTTAAAAGTACGCCTGCCTAACTTTGTGGCGGAGGATGCATGTAGGAATTATTTTATTATTTATTTATTTTAATTAGTTAAGTATTCCTTATATTTAGAATGCTTCTTTAAATTTATTGTTATTTTGATTTCCTGTAGTATTAATTATGTAGTGTCTCTTTATTTATTGTTGCCAGAATCGGTAAAGATTAATTCGGATACTGAGGGCAATTATTGAGTATTCAGGAGTGGAGCCACGAATATTTTTTACTAAATTCAAACTTAAAGAAACTATGGTATGGGTTAAGGAAATATGATGAATTCATACCTGAAATTTTGTCTCGATGGATATCATCTCCAGGTAACAAGTGATTCCTCGCCAGTGCCGATTCCCAACCATGCAGCCAAAGGCTATCATTCCTTCTGCAATTGTCATTATCTCGACCGAAGAAAGACTGAGGGGTGAATTTCTATCATAAGCCATTTAAAGACCCGTTTTGTTGGGTAAAAAAAGTTCTATCACAGCATTAGTTCCCACCTTCCATTTAATTTTTCATTATTCAGTTCAATTTATTTCTAAAACGTGCAGCGGACAAGCCGAATATTCGTTTGGTCGTCAATAAAAAATAATTAAATCGACTTTTGTCTACTGGACCAATATGGATTTGAGTATTATTTTAAATTAGGACTATCGGCTCAGGTATTTAGGGTATGCTTCCAACTCAATTAAGGTACAGACCGCTGAGGAGAATACTCTTGATGACTATCTGTCTTTGCCGATGCAAATTCTCCGGCCTCTCCGGGTACCTAGCGGAAGAAAGGCAGAAGTGGTGTCACAGCTGCTCCCAAAGATCGCGGTTACTGATTGACACAGGATTTGAGTTGTTGAGTTTGAGTCGTACGGACACGCTTACTCCTTCTTCCTGAGGATCACTGGTGTGTCCTTAGTCATATATACTATTACCATTGCCCACTTCGTTGCACTGGGCAAGATAGTATTGACCATCTTCTAAGACAGTGCCAAGAGCTTCCTTCATTGGGGCCTTAGTTGGGATGGTTTTGGTGTTCTCTTCCCTGGTATCTCAAGGTCCACAAATAAAAGTATAAGTCGTGATGTAATTTTTTTCGTTTTAAATGCACTAGAAAGAATAAAATAGTTTGTGCTTTTATTTTTAGTAGTATGAATTTTTGTTGGCTTCAAGGTTTGCCGACAACTAACTCTTTGACACATAACGACATGGTAATCTTTAAGGTATTTCGTTTTGGAAGACGTGGAACACCATCAGGTCTATTTTCTTTCCCTTTTTTCACGGTGCGTTCTGTTTTCAAATATTTTGCGTCCAGCCACCGCGTCTGAGAGCAGGAAGGCTGGAGAAAGGTGACAAGCGCTAACAAGAAAATCGCTGATTTCATTGGGAAAGTAATGTTATTGTCGGAAACAATTATTTCAGAGCCATTTCATTGTGAATAGACGATTTCTAGTAAGAGATGTGCTTTAAATAGTAAACTATCTCAGAAAATCTTAGCAGAAACACTAGATCTTACGCTTTATTTTTAGAGGAAGATGAGCATTACAGTAGGCTAAATACAAGGCCGTATCCAGGGGGGGGGGGGGTTAGTGGTTGACCCCCCCCCCGAAACATACAAAATAATCATTTTATAGACTTTTCCCTCTGGTCTATGTGTTTTTTTCTTCGAACAGCAGGCAACCCCCCCCCCCCCGAAAGGCACCCCCCCCCCCCCGGAAATAAATTCCTGGATACGGGCCTGGCTACATACCACGAGCCAACCTCCAGATAATTGTTTTTCTTTACGCTACTGAACTTCTATTTTTTTCCCTCGTGTCTATGATAGGAAAATTAGTACAATATCAGCAACGAAAAAATCATTCCGGAACTTTTTACTTCCGAATCCCGGGCACGTGTTTGCCCCAACAATCGCCCCCTTATGCTTGGCTGATCGCGATACAAACGCTATTATTCTCGGAGCGCCCCTAACTCTATTATACTTAGATTTAGCAAATTGTCGCTCCTGTCACCACATATCAAAATAGTTGTCAAACATCTGCTTTGTTTCCGCCGAAAAGATGAGGGGGTGGCAGCTACCTGGTCCATACCGTCATATATGGAAATGTATGGAAAGCAGGTAACGCACGGGAGCTAATTTAAATATATACGTTATATCACCGAATTCGCAAACGGACAGATTGAACGCGACGAAAAAAACGTTGGGTGAATTACCAAATTCGATAAAGAATGGGAACCAATAAGCACGTTGCATCTCACAATTTGGAAACAGGCGGAAATAAAGATTTTCCAAAACAGCCGTCATATGTAGAAAGCAGGAGAATCCCGAACACTGTCCTCCGGTGGCAATGGAGGAATAGACGAAGAGGGTAAGACTCTTCTGCCCGGGCCACATTCAGTCACACCTGTACGCAATTTGGTTCGTTAACTCGGTTAATTACCCACTCTTACGTTTCCTCCTGGTCACACCTGGAACGAAGAAATTTCAGATTATTACCACCATCATCGCTCAAACGTAAAAAAAAAACTGGCTAAAATCAGCGACTCTGGTCTGTGACTGGTCCAAACACTCGAAAGATACGTTTCAAAATCGCGAAGACGGATTTTCCATATCGACAATCTTACGTTTTCAGCGTCTTTTCTTCCCAATTTCGACCGTAAGACGGCCTTAGTACCGGCGTTATTACTAGGTGTGACTACAGTGGGGCCCGATCATTCGTCGCAACTACCAGTATGGTTGCCAGGGGTGCTGAGGTATCAACAAAGTGATTTCTTTCCGGTTGTATCACAAAATTACTGATTTTATTTAGATTTAGACTTTTTTTTGCAATGCACCTGACATAACAGAAAACTCTTCTATTTGGCAATTTCGTTAGTGATTTTCTTTTAAGCAGGGGTGATTTGTTTTTGCCTGGCGTCGCAACCCTACATACCAGTCGGGTCTCCGTAAGATCAACGCGTCAAAGCCAGCCCGAACTATCAATACTACAGTTCAGATTCACCATGCGGTTTCGTTTCGGTTCCGAGATCGAAACTTTAAACCCGTAGAACTTGGAATATTCCAGGCATCACCCCCACCTGTAACTTTTTTGTATACCCAAACTGTTTCTATCTTTCAGTCACTCATCAGGAGGGTCCTGTCTAACAAAGCTCGAGAGTCCTTACTTATTCAGAGTGTTAAAAGCTTCTATTCGCGAAACGTCAATTAAGCTGAGATGTAAAAAAAAAGCCATTCAGCTCACACTTGACAAAACTCTTCCATTAGAAGCTTTTGCGTGTCGATGTGACAGAGAAGAAGGTAGAGGGGAAGTGTGAATAGGTTGTCGTCATAGTATTTGTATCCAAGTTTTGAATGTTATTTGTGCAGTTATTACTGACCAAATTTCATTTTATTTACTGATCCTGGCTGAAAAATGAGAATGTCGATTTGAATATTCATCGTATATATGGCCATGATCCAAAAATTTACTTCATCTCTGCTATTGCAGTTGATTAAACTTCTATCCGATCTATGATATGAACTGAATTTGAGTTTCGACCAAGCCAAAAACAAATAAATAATGTTTAAAGACGGGATGATGGATAAATTTGCCAAAAAGCGTGTACTTACGCCGAAGTTTTGACGAGGACTCTTGTCAACAAAGGTAGACACTACACTGAAGTCTGATTTATGACCTTTTAAAATTGTTCGTTGTTAATGTTTGTATTATTTTAAATCTTCTATCTGTCTGTCATATATTATTTTATGGTTAATGTTATGAACTACTTGTTCCGAGAGCAGGATGTCGGTGTCAGAATTTTAAGGGAATAATCTTTGTGTTTTTCCCTTAATCTCGTCATTTTGGCGAAGAAGATTTTTTTTTTAATTTACTTTAATCATCCGTTTATAGTGGTTTTTATGCGTGTTTTGGCCCCGCTGTTGTGTCGGTCTCTATGTCAAGCGTCGAACTATCTCTATGTACATAGCGAAGGAAATATAATCCTTAAGTATTTCTAGTTTTTATGGCACTTGCAGCTCCGCTCAAGTGCCATATACCGATCACTTTTTGGTCGGTCCACTCATCTCGAGTTAGGGCACTTCCAGATGTGCTAGGAAGATGAAACTTGGTAGCATATTAGGGAACCCACCAAACTGACTTGGAAATTATCATTTCCCTGATCCGACCTCCGCGGGGGGAGTGGAGGGAGGGGGAATCCGGAATATTCATGTATTTATAACTTTTGAATGGGGAACCGGATCTTAATGAAACATGATATTTGGAAAGAACTCCTGTCAAAGATGTCACACTTCAAGTCCGGAATGTATCCGGTTACTTTGGGAGAAGTTTGAGGGGGGAACCGGAAATCGGGTGACATGTTCAGAGTGGATGGATCGGGATGAAACTTAGTGGGAAAAACAAGCACAAGCCCTAGATACAGAGTTGACAAGACCGGACCGGATCCGAGCACTGTGGGCGGAGTTGGAGGGAGGATTCCCGAATTCCGGTGATCCGGATTCCGGAGGTAAGTCTCCGACAATCAAGGACCCGACCAAAATAACTTGTAAATAATCACTTCCGCCTTCCGACCGCCGCGGGGGGAGTGGAGGGAGGGGGAATCTGGAATATTGACGTATTTATAACTTTTGAACGGGGAATCGGATGTTAAAGACACTTGATATTTGGAATGAAATGTCACACGTCAAGTCCGGATGGATCCGATGACTTTGGGGGAGGTTGGAGGGGGAACCGGAAATCGTGTGACGTGTTCAGAGTGGACGGATTGTGATTAAATTTGGTGGGAAGAACAAACACAAGCCCTAAAATCATAGTTGACAAGACCGGACCGGGTCCGAGCACTGTGTGGGGAGTTGGAGGGAGGGTTCCGGAATTCCGGTGATCCCGACTTAAGACGCGTATACAAGTCCGTATCCAGGGGGGGTAGGGGGTTGAACCCCCCCCCCCCCCGAAACGTACAAAAATACTCATTTTTATAGGCTTTTTCCTCTGATTTATGTCTTTTTTGTTCTTTGTTGTCCTACCGGCAGGCAAACCCCCCCCCCCCCCCCGGATACGGATACGGGCCTGTGCGTACACGTGTGCTAGGACGATAAAACTTCGCAGGCATATTAGAGGCCCGAACAAAATAGATTGGAAATAGTCACTTCACCAATCCGACCACTGTGGGGGAGTGGAGGGAGGGGGAATCCGAAATATTGACGTATTTATAGCTTTTAAACGAGGAATCGGACCTTAATGAAACTTGATATTTGGAAAGATCTCCTGTCACACTTCAAGTTTGGAATGAATCCAGTTACTTCGGGGGGACATGGAGGGGGGGGGGGGCCGGAAATCGGGTGACATGTTCAGCGTGGACGGATCGGGATGAAACTTGGTGGGAAGAACAAGCAAAGGTCCTACATATTTTAGTGACAGAACGCAACGTGACTCCCCATTCCTTTTTCATAAATCTGAAAGGCCCATAATCGCATGTGCCTCAAGACAAGGCAAATCTTAGCTGATATCCTTACCAACACATATACTTGAAGTGCCATATGAGCTTACAGCTCTTGTTAATTGAAGATACGTAAATTACAGCATGAATCATACGTTGATTTAAAGTTATAACATGAGCACTAAATATTGCATGAATCACGCCTATATTTCAGCCTGGATATGGAATCTTCACTTTTGCGAAATGGACTATATAAGCTCTTTCCAGTCTTAGCGCTGGGTCATTCATCATTCATTATTTAGACTGTCGTTATTATCAACAGTGATTGTATTTACCAGGAATGGGATTTATATTATACATAGTAATTCTGAAATAAAACTATTTGTATGTTAACGTAAAGCCTCGTCTACCACCGCCCTTACTTACCCACCGCCTGACACGCTACGGTTACGCTACCTAAAGATTTTGTCTACTGCCACCCGTAGTTACCCTACGCTCCATCTTCAAATATAACACCGCGATATCTTGGCCCCTACTTTTCAAAATATCGGATGATTTTTTGTCAAACTAATAACTGATTAGCCTTCCTCTTCTTCAGAGCCCTTCTTTCGCAGATATTCCGAAAAGAATGACAGCCAACTCGGCAGTCAATCAAACAGACAGATCTGGCTACCAGCTACCCTGCAATGGAAGGCCATTGCTGTGCATGGGTCGAGCCCTTTTGTAAAAAAAATTTCATTTTGTGGTTTTCCTCTATTTTTCTTTTTTACTATTGGCTTGGATCGTTAATCTTATACCTAGATAAAATAACTGTTATACAATATTTTCGATGCCCATCATCAATATTCATTATCTCAATTTAAAATTTCTGGTTAGAAAATATATTTTTAAAAATAACAATGCGTAAGTCATCCTCCTGATCAAGCTGACTTCAAATCATGTTTGAAGACGCTGTATTGATCTGATATTTCTTTCACTGATTCTTGGCAAGACAAACTTTAGCTTACCTTAGACCTTGAATACTCGCAATCCATCAGTGTCGAAGAAGCCTCTCTATTTATCAAGAAGCAATACGGCTGCAGCAGGCCCATATCCAGGAATTTATTTCGGGGGGGGGGGGGGGGGGCTGCGGGTCGGACAAAAAAGTATAAAAAAGACATATCAGAGGGAAAAGCCTATGCAAAATGATTATTTGTGTATGTTCGGGGGGGGGGTCAAATCCCTACCCCCCCCCCCCTGGATACGGCCTTGGGCTGCAGTGATGTCTTCACTGCAGCCAGTAGCCGCTGAATTATGTGGATTTGCCGCAGGCTTCAAAATTCTGCGTCCGGAAGACCGTGCTGAGAAAGCGAGATTTTCGTCAAAGGACCCCTCGCACTATCCACTCTTCAACTTGCAGTATTTTAAAATATTGAATACTTGAAAACTAGGCTGTGCTTTCAACAAATAGCCTACGGTTTTGGCTGTGTAAGCCTTTTCCGAAACCCGTTGACTTATGGCGAAAACAGGGAACAAATTTACAGAACCGGTTTTCGGGATCCCAAAACGTAAGTGGAGGGATACCTACGACATCGCAAAAGTTGTCCGTCCGTCTGTCTGTAAGCACGATAATTCTGGAAGGGAATGAGATATTTTGATGGAACTTGGTGTGAGGATTGTTTGGGTCAAGGGTAAGGTCAAGTTCGTAGATGGGCTATGTAGCCCTACATTTGGGGATGGGGGTTCAAATTAAGAGACACACAAAATATTTTTAAACAGCTAATGTGATAGTCGATTATGGAGTAGAAGACATGCTGAGCACGACGGTGAAAATCATTTTCTCACGAGACAAGTAGTTAGTCCGGAATCCGGCAAACAACGGAAAGTTGGTTAAAAGTAAAAGTTTCACTTGAAGTTGATTAAATGTTCGATTTTAGGGTAAGAAGATATGCTGAACGTGACAGTCAAAACGATTTTCTCGCCGGACAACTAGTTTGACTGGAATCCGGCACCGGAAATCATGTTAAAAGCAAAAGTTGTATCTGAAGTTGATAATATGACAGATTTAGGGATAACAAGAGACAACGAGTCTGTATATGGCAACCATTTTTTACTCGGACATATAAGTAATCCGGAATCCGGTTGTAGCCGGATTTTTTTTAAAGTCAAAGTTTTATTTAAAGTAGATTAGTTTCTGAATTTTTTTTTTGCTGGACTAGTAGTTCGCTCGGAATTCGGGCGAAACCGCAAATTTGGCAGAAGTAAAGCTGGAAGTTTCGGTCAGTGTATTCAAAATAGATTTGGCTTATAGAGGTATATCTGAACTTGGTTTTATCTGATGATTAGCGTAGCGAAGACAAGACCCAGTTGTCTGGATCAAATATTAGATTTCTGGGATCCCATCGAAACCTTAGGTCTTCTTCTGATAGAAAAAATTCTCGCAGACAACCGTCGACAGCGTGGGACAGCGTGATACACATCAAAGGTAGGAAAACAAGGGAAGTGAGAAAATCAGCGTGGTTTTTTCGAGGGGTTAGAATGTAACGTACGAAATTGGGTCTCCGGGTTTAGAAATATATGAAGTGATGATGGAAGTAGGATGCATTAGTATTATAGGTAAGACAGGTCCTTTAATAATTGAGGGAAAACAGGACCAAGTTTCGTAGGTGCCAGAATATCACAGGTTTATGCGGCCAAGTGTCACAGGTTAGGAAAAGTGGCAGCACTGGACATCTTCCCATTCGAGGTGAAGGACATATTTGCCTCCTTTTCAGGTCTCGATCACATTACCTCAGCTCGTGTTTCTTCGTCAAAAATCGAGTCTGGGGGGGGGGGAGGGCATTTTGAAGTCTTCAGAGAAGTAGAGATCATGGCAGAGGCTAATGTCGACATACTCTTGATACCTCTATGTGCCGATGAAGAGTCGTCGTGTACCTAGCGGAAGAGCCGGAAGTGTCCCACAGCCGTCCCCAAGGAACACCGTGTATTGATTGACATTTAGTCATCGTTCGGGCGACGTGTCTCGTTATTCCCGATGTTGACTGGCGTGTTTGGACTTAGTCATATAGAGTAGCCTACTCAGTTGCTGGGGAGCTGACTAGAACTGAGAACGTGCAATAAACATTGGTTGCCTTATCTAACCTTCGTCCGGTTAGGCGAGGATACAAGGCTAATTAAATAGAGGAGTCCCCTCCCTCCCCCCCCCCCCCCGCCTCAGTAACGGTTTCCGAAAGCGGAAAGAAGTTGTTTATAGCCCGCCCGGGCCGCCACCCAAATTCCAAGAATTATCACGAATTATGGTGCTTGTATATCAAACGCTTTTTTCCCAAAAAGTTGCAAGCGACATTTTGTTTTCGTATGATCAGCCAAAGTCCCAGAAAGAAAATTGTAACTCCGTAGCGGCTGCTCCAATTTGGCTGATACTTCCACGAGGACACAGTTGCGGACAGGGAGTGCAAAAAGATGTACCTCATAACCTTTGGAGAAACAGCGTTGATATGTTCAGCTTCACAAAGGAATTCATGAAGTTAAATATTTAACGCTAGGCTAGAATCTTTAGTTTGTATTTCCCACAAGTTCGTTTTTCCAACATGAGCGGCTTTGAGCCTGAATAGAACCCTTGCGAAGAAGGGCCTAAATATAGCTCTAATAAAATTCAGCTTACGTATTGTTGTGTACTATCAAATATGATCAGCTTCGCTCACACGGATGGAGTTAAGAAAACAGAAACCGCTGAAATAAATTTACTCATCCGTATTACCTGCAAATTACCTGCAAATTTGCAATTGCAGGCGAATAGGATTTCTCCTAATATACGCCTTCATGGGTGCTGTCTTGTTCAGGTTTCCAGTTGAATCTCCACTGTTTGCCTGACCACTCCTTGTCCAAATGTTGTTTGAAGCTATTTGTTGTTTGGCAGGTAACAGTGGAATCTGCTAGCGCGTTCCACAAGTTGATCGACCTACTTGTGAAGAAGTTCTGTGCATGCCGTTTCAGTATTCCGCAATCAAAGGTTGAAAATTAATTCATAATTAAAAACAGCTCGATTGTATTCTTCTGGGGGAAGCTGGAATGATAGGCTCTACATGTAATCTTCAAGGTTCAGGTGTTTAATGGAGCTAGACTGGTAGTTGCAACTTATTTGAACGACATTTCGGAACTTCTTCCCTCTTTTTTCTATTTGAGCCTTAAGAGAGTTCTTGCCAAGAAGAGCCAAAATACCGCTAGAAAAAAATGTGTCGACAGTATACCAGATGAAAAGATCACTGAAAGATCTGCCCAAATACTGCAACCCCTTCCCAAACTGGCGGAAACAATAAAGATGGAATCATTTATAAGTAGTGAACTGAAAGACAAAAATGCTCCTCAGCCGGGATTTGAACCCAGGACCCTCTGCTTACAAGGCAGGCGCTGCCAACTGAGCTACCGAGGGGCTTGAGAACAGAGTCCGCAAACGACTACATACTAGTATGGTAGAATCCGGCCATAGGAACAGTGATCCCGCCCGAAGGCAAATCCATCAAACCAGTTCACATCCCCATGTCACGGAAATTTATAATAATACAAAGATGGCACTTTATACAAGGGATATGTACCATAACCGATAAGCCAAAACAGTTTTTTTCGAATATAATTTAAAAGTCTAGGACTCCATTGTCGTAGCCACGTAGACATACCAGGACGCGCAAGGCGGGGTCTCAACTAAACAAAAACAAACTTATTGGTTACGGTACAAGTCCCTTGTGCAAAATGCCATCTATGTATTATTATAAAGATGACATCCTCCTGTAAAACTGTCCGAAATAACAATCTCAGTTCATATCCAACGTCATTATTTATGTCCTGAAGTAAACTCAATCGAAGAGACTGAGTTATTGCCTTTTATTCTGTAAGCAAAGTTGTTAGTTGATTGGTCTGCCTCAAAATCTGTCCAAACGCAAACCTGTAAATCATTTCTTATGAATACAAACGATCGGACAGATGGTGTATGGACCAGAACAACAGATCGGACACTTGCAAGGCTGGGTAAGAGGATAAAAGTAGGAACTCGTCACTTCGTGGGTTGTCATCATTTGTAAGCAAAAACCCTTGAGATAAGAAGATCATGGGCCCCTCAGGAATCACGAGAATGTATCGTCGTAAAAATTATTTTATTTTTGCATTTGGCTGTGATGATGCGCATTTTAATGGAGCTAGAAATTCAGGTTTAGGTTCAGGTTCTTTTATTTCGAAAATACTTGGTGACAATATATTTTGATCACTGGTCTGTCTGTACTAATAAGCTCAGTCTGTAATAATAAGCTGATTGGGATCATGACAATGTATATTTTGCTCAAAATTATTGTTTGTACAGTAAGGAATTCACTTGTAAGCAAAACCATTGAGGAAAACAATATTTTGGTCCCTTGGAGATCATGAAAATATACCGTTTGGTCAAAAGTATTTTTTTGACTTCTCGGTTAAGGTGCGCGCTTTCAGGGTGCTAGAAATTCATTTTTATTCAAAACCCTTGGGGCAAAAATTGTCATGGGCGCATGGTGATCATGAAAATGTATATTTTGCTTTAAAATATTTGTCGTACTTTGCGGTTAGGATAGTACTTCCGGACTCCCTCCCCCCTCCTTCCATCTCCCCCACAGTGCCCGATCCCGGTCCAGTTCTTTCACTGATATGTCTGATATCCAATCATCGGATCAGGTCCCGAATGTAAGCAGTAGGTTTGAGACACGATTCCCCCTCCCTCCACTCCCCCCACCCCACACGATCGTCTGATCATGGAACTGACAATTTCTAAACCAATCATGTCAAGTCTCTAATGATCAAGCCAAGTTTCATCGTCCTAGCACACCTGGAAGTACCTTAATTAGTACCTGAATTCCAGCCCCCTCTACCCCCTCCCCCAAAAGTGCCCAAATCCGTTCCTGTTCTGTCAGTGATGTATCCAGGGCTTGTGCTTGTTCTTCCAACCAAGTTTCATCTGTCGTTTCATCCCAATCGCTCCTATCAAAGCGTGTCATAAGATTTCCGGGTCTCCCATCCGACTCCCCTTCCCCCCCCCCCCCCCACATGCTTCGAATCTGGGCCGGACTTGAAACGGGGCATTCGAAACAAGAGGCCTTTCCAAATATTAATTTTCATGAAAATCCGATCACCCATTCGAAAGTTATACATTCCTAAATATTCCGGATTCCCCTACCCTTCACTTCTTTCATGGTGGTCGGATCGGGGAAGTGACTATTTCCAAGTTAGTTTGATCGGGTCCCTGATATGCCTGCCAAGTTTGTCCTATCCCTTCTGGAAGTACCCTAACTCGAGAACAGTGGCCTGACCGACCGACAAACCGACAGACAGACCGAAAAGTGATCGGTATTTGGTACTCGAGCGAAGGTGCAAGTACCATAAAAACTGCAACCTGTGTCCCGAAGGAAGAAAGTAAATATGTGATACAGACATAATTTGTTGACACTCGACCACCTTTTTAAGGAGTAAGATTTCCTTACGGAAGGAAACAAGAAATCGATTTTGGACGGCACCGAAGACTTTGGTCTTGTTTTATTTAACTTGGGCAAAACCTCTTCAAAAATCGATTTACAGTTATTTCCTTATGGATGTGCACTCTTCTCTTTTTAAGATCGGGTTTTCCAAAAGCACCAGTTCAGTTCGCGGGTAACTTCACTTCGTCGATAAAGGACGAAGAGATGGAGTTATACTACAGTGTATAACTTTTTTTTTTGGGGGGGGGGAAATAAATAAAACTGAAACTGAAGCAAATTGACTGAGCAGCTTATTTCAAGACCCTCTTTAAAAAGGCTTAAGGCGTATTCTCGCCGTTCCCCGAGGACTCCTCGGGGAATCGAAGGGAACGGCGAGAATAGAGGGAGTCACTCCATGTGAACTCCGCGTACAGAAACAGCGAGAACAGGGGGAATGCTTCGAAATTGGATTTTGTTCTAAAAAAAAATATGTACTTGACCAAATTAGTCTGGACCCACTTTGTTTTTGGTTTTGTTTATTCTGATTGTTTTTCTTAATTTTACATTGCACCAACACCGGCAAAAATGGATTCCCCTCCGAATCTGAAAGGGAGTCCTTTTCGATGATCGTGATGCTAATCGGAGCACTCCCAGTCGGCGGGGACTCGCGAGAATACGGGGAGTGAGTCCCCGGGACAAACAAAAACGCGGGGACTTCTCAAGTGGAGTCCTCGGGGAACGACGAGAATACGCCTTTAGTAACCGGATATTGTGATATTGGATATTGGATATTTCTAAGTCCTCCGGTCATACCAAACTAGCCACAACCAAACCGTCTGTGGTGGACAATATTTTACTTTTGTATTTTATACTCCGCTGTTACGCAAAAAGCGGGTCATAAATAAATAAATAAATAAAAAAAATTGTCAATGTCAGTCAGAACTGCCAAAGACCGTAGTGAAACAATTCTCAAGGGCGGAGACTAAGGTACCTATCAGTGGCATTCTTTCACAAGACAAGCCTACAGCTTAACAATTACTTCATGACAAGCTCTTGCTCGACAAGCAATTTGCTTGTCTAATATGAGGCAAGCTTGCGAATCAAACTTTGGGACTAAAATCCACATACCTTGGATGTTGAAATTTCGGCGACGATGGGCCGCGAAAAAACGGACACATTTCTGATATTTATTTTCTATTTTCCTGTCGTTACTCTAGCAACTGGAGCAAAACACATATTGACTGGGAGTGAATTAACAGGAAGAACAAACGACTGAGTGACATTTTCGATATCATGATAGGTCGCACAGAAGGGAAACACGAAATGAATGAATGAATTCTACCACACTGGAAAAGGTTTTCACGAAGAACACATTTAGCTGACGCTTCCTTGCGCTCAATATATACTCCAAAGAAAAACTAAACATGAATTTATTTTAATAAATTTATTTTATTATTTAAAAAAAATAAATCCTCCGGAGCATGGTAGGTAGGCAGCTTCAGAACAATGAGAAAGATATCAGTTTTTTAATATTATAGAACCGAGGTGACTTGACGTAATCTGGGTTGCACATGTCGCACGATAGTGTGAATTGTCACTCTACTTGGGTATTTTTTAACTGTTGAACGAATCAGAACCAAATGAATCTCACCGAATTTAAATTATGAAATGGACTGACCGAATGCGATCGAATTACCGAATTCGGTAAAGAATGAGACCAAATAAGCAATAATTTGAGGACCCAACACAGGATTTGATTGCCCCTAGGTCGTTTTATAAATGTAAGCGCGACTGGCGGCTCACTGGCTGCTCGTCTCTACATAATATATTCAAATATAAACTCACCGACATGAATAACGTACAATTTCAGGTTCAATCAACGAATTTACGAAGGGACGGACCGATGCGGTGAAATCGATGCGGAGTAAACAAAAGTTGGATGATTTAGCAAATTCTATAAAGAAAGGGGAACCCATAAGCACGTTAAACGCCCAATCTGGAAATGCGGTTTTATGAAAAGGGCGTCACTGCTTCGCCGCGATGCCCATTTTGACTGAATACCCAAAACGTAGGAAGAGGGGGCGCCGCGCCCCCCCCCCTCCCTGGGGACGCCCTGACGTCTATGAGCTTTTACATGTCTTGTACGCATGACAAAGACAATTTATGAAAAATAAGCATTCACGCAGTGAGCTACCGTCCGCAATCTCATCGCTAAGCCGCACTTGTACTGAGATTCATACTTTAAGCATCATCGTTGATTTTTGGTTTCGACTAAGTTGTATCGGAATTCCATACAGTCGTGAAGTAGATAATGACGTTATGTGGTTGAGGACCCAACATAGGATTTGATTGCCCCTAGGTCTTTTACAAAAGTAAGTGCGACTGGCGGCTCACTGGTCGCTCGTCTCTACATAATATATTCAAATATATATTCACGAATAGGAATAACGTACAATTTTTCGTTTTCTGAGGTAAAATATATGACATGTTAACGTATGACGACACGCTTGTGTGGAATTCCGATTAAACTTAGTTTAGACCAGAATTGTGCGTTTTGAGTGAGGACGGCTGTAGATATTCTGACCGCCGGACTAGAGCAATTAGTGAAAAAGAAATCCCTCAACACAATCTAAACAATGCAGTGTATTCAGTTAAATAATACAAAAATAAGTTGGCTTTTCAGTTAAACTTTAAACTTTTAGTTATTCCTGCACTGTCGGAGTTTTAATAAAATTTTCACATGGACGTGCATCCTTTAAGTTGAAAAGTCAACTTACTTTTGTATCATTTAACTGAATACACTGCATTATTTCGATTGTATCAAGTTTTTTTTTTCTTTTCACTATGACATTCAGAATGTTTACTGCCGTCCTGACAACGCAAAGTTCTAGTATGTTTGCGAAAGTTAGGCCACTTTTTCAGTGGCCACATATGAGCTTGGCGAGGCTGAGCTCACTGCATGAATGCTTATTTCTCATAAATCGTTTTCATCAAGTATACAACACAGTACAAGTAAATATTGTCACCATAAATCCGACAGGGAAAGTACACTATATGAACATTCAAGGCCGTATCCAGGGCCTTGAATGAAAAAAAAAAACTTACAAAAATAACCATTTTTCCCTCTGATCTATGTGTTTTTCGTACTTTTTTGTCCGACCACCAGGCAATAACCCCCCCCCCCCCCCCCTCCACCCCACCCGAAAGGCACCCCCTTCCCCGCAATAAATTTCTGGATACGGGCCTGCGCACATTAAATATGTTTCAAATTTTTGTAGCACGCCCCGGCAAGTATTTCTTTCATATTGTCTTTTGAGCCTTAATGAGATATATTCATTTTAAATATACGAAGCTATTGCTTTATTTATTTATTTTTATGTATTTATTTCATAATATAGCCAACTGGGGCTGATACATAACACCTCATTTTATATACACTAAAAAGAGAAAACAAACAAATATGCTGAAATACTCGATCACGATGTCTCGAACCCACAGTAAATTTCTTTCCTCCATGCTTGCCACAGAGGCAGAGACAGGCGCATTTGCGGGCCACACAGAATTACCAGCAGATGATTGCTCGACGCCAGAATTCGAGATCCGAAGAGAAAGAACGGAGGAACGACTTTAGGCTACCTACCACATTAATCATTATGCTGATTAACTTAAATGCCAGCAACCAGACGATATCGACATTAAAATCAGGTCACCGGACTACAGCTGAGAAATTTGACTTTCAAGGTTCCATCAATCTAACCATCAATTGCAAGACCACTTGAGAATTTGCTCTCTTTTCCATAGCAGCTCAGAATTAGCCCTCCCCTCCCCCCTCCTCCCACAAACTTCATAGACAGCCTTAGATTGGGACCGCGACCTCTCGGTCAAATAACAAAATACATACGAATACACAGCTGTTCATGTCAGCTAACATATGCGGTCGTTTCCGGGCTATCCATAGCCTACTACTTCAAAAGCACGACCTCGACAGTTTTCAAATCACGCGGGTTCAGGAATAAGGAGTGCACTCGGTTGCCATCTACAAGCGACTTCACAGTGAGCAGAACGCCAAACGAAAACGACAGGTGGCAGCAATACAACAACAATTAAGCGGGGTTTTGGAAAGCTTCAAATGCAACTAACCACAGTGTATTCCACACGCCCTCTCATCTTTTTGTACTGGAATTGCAGTGCAAATTAATCCTGCCGGATCAAAATTGTCTGCAGCAACAGATAAAGAAAAAATCTGCATCTTTCAACTAAATATTGGGCTTGGTTTTATTCTTCGCCCCAAAAACAATCAAATAAGAATAGGCTAATAAAGAACTTAAAATACAAAATATGGTCGCCTTACTGTGATTTCTAGGTTCTTTTCGTAGTTTTTGTCTTCTGTTGGATGGTCTTGAGTGTGAAGCAAAACTATTTCTTAGCGATCTCGGTACAGTAGAGGTTTGTGATACTACGATCCTTTAATTTACAGGAGATAGTTTGTTACCCTTTTGTAATACTCTTGATGACTATCTATCTCACCTTGCCGATGCAAAATTTCCAGCCTCTCCGGCTCTCCGGGTAGCTAGCGGAAGAAAGGCAGAAGTGGTGTCAAAGCTGCGCCCAAAGATCGCGGTGATTGATTGACACAGGATTTTAGTCGTTGAATTGAGCCTTACGGACACGGTTACTCCTTCTTCCTGAGGATCACTAGCGTGTTTTGGACTTAGTCAGAGTGTTAGTCTTAGTCTTAGTATTTATTTAGAGTACTGCAACAAAAGTTAACAGAGCCCCTAAAGGTTTCAGACTTTGACCATAACCACTCGCATCTTACTAGTCGTTTTCTACACATCGAAATTCGGCTTTCTAATTAGTCAGTACTGCCAAGTTAATTCAGAGCAAGAACAAAGAAGTCATGTAGAATCTCCATCGTCCCATACACCGACTATGGATACCCCGACAAAACTGAGAAGAACTAGAGGTACTTAAAGATCTTTAGTTGACGCCTGTCTACTTTCACAATGACCCAAGAGTCTGAGAGCCTAGAGGTAATGAACTGTGATGCTCCGCGTAGCTCCTACCTCAACTCGTTTATGTCGGGAATCGTCTAGATATTATTACTTTCCGCATGGTTGTGGTTGCAGGGATCGGGGGGCAGAGGTTCTACTTTGGTCATTCCAGCGAAATAAAGCCAAGCAAAAAAATCTATTTCTCAGATTTTGACCAAATTTCTCAGAATGGTCTATCAGGGTCCACGATCTTCCCTAAATTTGTTTTCGGCGAAAAATTGTTTTTCGACTTCTGAAGAATTTTGAAATTTTCGGCCAAATATTCTACTGTTGATGGTCGATAAAGTCAATATTTTTCAAGAATTCGAAAAAAATCAGGGACAGTCAACATGATCTTGAAATTTGTTCACCTTCTTACCTACCTTTAGGACTTCAATAGTCTTCTAAGTCCTTTCCTTTTTACGGTAATTTTGGCAAGGTAAGGTAAAAAAAATGGATCTTGGTAGATCCACTCCAGAAGAACCAGCGAGGTCGCGAAAACTCTGAGATTCCCAATTGTAGTGGAATGAAGAACAAGCTACATTTCTGCATTGGCACTTTTATGGCTATAGAGCTAGAAATGGTCTTAAATAGAGATGTTAGAAAACTGAAATTCTTGGGAAAATGCGTCGTTTTTATGACAAAATAGACTGACCGTGCATTTCAAAAATGAAATCGCAAAAAACACTGCTGTTCTGACTAATAATTTTTAATATTTAGACCATACTAATGCACAGCCTACCTCACATACGCTACCTTTATTGGAAAACAGTTTGTGGTATCAGATTTCTGAAATATATTTTACCCGGTCCAGGTGTATCAAGATTTATGAGTGACGGTGCTGCAGGGCAATACAAGAACGGCAAGAACTTTGCAGACCTCGTTTATTTGTACAAGATTTTGGCATTATGGGGGAGTGGCACTTTTTCGCAACTTCACACGGGAAGTCGACATGAGACGGGGTAAGGAGTACCTGTAGGAGGTTGGAAAGAAGAGCTAGCCTCCAAGTTTGGCTCATAACTTATGCTTCGCAGCATTACGATTGGTTGGCTTCTAATGTCACTGGTACACGGCTCGCCTTCATTCGCAAGGAATCTATAGGAGTAAGTCGAGTTCTGCTTGAGTCCCGGTTCGAAAGTATAAAAACAGTAAACGGGTCAAGGAGTCAGCACTCATTGAATGAGTCATTCATTCCTGTCGGTTCCAATTGCCTCGGGTCTAAACAATTGTCGTCGGACAATCGGGGCAAGGTCATTTCTTTAGGTCTGGGACAAGGAGGAGCCCACTACCAGCTCGTAGACCATGTCTGCTTCCAGATTTGCGATAACTGGGAGTTGGGCAATGTTGTCGACACGGATGAAGACGTAGAAAAAGCCCGCATAACCACTTTGTGGAAGTCAGTCGACCCCTTAGGTTTTTTAATCCCCCGAAGACGAGGTTGAGAACTGGTGCCACTCCTCAGATGTTTTATATGCACTAGTTTCAGCTAGACAGAATGCTGCCGGAGTAGTGTACATAACAGATGTTGATAGACTGAAGATAGAAAAACTTGTAACTTCGCCATAACATTAACGTGTTCTAAATTTCTTTGTACATAGTTACAAATAAAAAATTTCAGTTTCTTAAATAGTTGCAGCCTATAGATGATAGAATGTACTGACAACGGAACTCGGCTAGCGATTCAGAATTGCGTAGAACCAAGTATATGAGTAATTTACCACCGTCGCGCAAACTTACACGTGAAAAGAGCAAAAGCATGCATTGTAGTAAGTTTCTGAAAGTAGACCAAAGAGAAGATTTTGGGCCCTTGGACAGCTAAGAATTGGTCCAGGCAGGCTGTGGTCAAACAGTAAGATCTGAAAACTGAAAGCAGGGTTAGAGCAGTAATCAATTCTCATTTTTTTTTTATTTTTAGGTTGTGAGACTAATTCCTTTTGTCATAAAAACAATGCATTTCCCCAAGAATTTCAGTTTTCTAACATCGCTATTTAAGACCATTTCTGGCTCGATAGCCACTAAAGTGCTAATGCAGAAATATAGCTTGTTCTTCACTGTACTCAGGGGAATCAATGAATTTTCGCGATCTAGTTTTTCTGGAGTGGATCTAGCAAGACCCGCTTTTTTTTTGTTACCTTACCTTGCCAAAGTTACCGTAAAAAGGAAAGAAGAGTACCAGCATCTGGAGATTTGAAGTCTTACAGGTAGGTAAGAAGCTCAAAAGAATTTCAATGTCGTGTTGAATTTCCCTGATTTTAGTAGAATTTTTGAAAATTATGGTTTTTATCGACCATCAACAATGGAAAAAAAAATTATTCGCCGAAAAAAACTTCTAGATCCTAGTAGATCATTCTGAAAAATTTCCGTCAACATATGAGAAATCAATCTTTTTGCCTGCGTTTATTTCGCTGGAATGACCCACTTCTTATTTGTTCTTGTTCAGGTTCGTTTTCTGTGAGCGTGTTCTACCCTTCTAATAATACTATTATCGTTCCAACCTCGTGAAAAGTTACTACGCTGACCGTTCCAACCTTCTCGAAATAGTAACTAATCGTAACTATTTGCTTACCACACTCGGGAGTGTAGTAACTACGAATCTCTGTAAGACGGCAGGACATTTTGCTGAAAATCGAAAAATGTGTTCCAGCCTTGACGCCAAGAAGCCAGAATTCGCGACGTCGTGCGTAGTAACTACAGTAAGTAGGGTGGAACACGCTCAGTCGGTAGGTTGCAAATAATGCTACTTCCTCAGATCAAATAACGCTTCTATCCAAGTCTTTGTTTCAGCTGAATAGGACAGTAAAAAAGATTAACAAAATGATTCTAGACAGGTTTGCTAATTATAAAATGCTATAATCGTCAAAACATCCAATGGACTGTCTTAAGTTACGTTAGGTGCTGTTTTAGTATGCATCCAAACGAACTCTAAACACCAAAGCCAAACAACACTAGGGAGTGTCGCCAAGACCTATGTTTTCCACGGAGCAGAAACGGGCCTTCTTAGTAGCGCCACCCACTGTGGGGATATTCAAAGCGAGACAAACTAAATTCTAGTACAGCTAAGATGCGATCTGCACACACCGAGACAACAGGGGCGGTTGTAATTTTTGTTGTTGCGAGTTATCGGAGCCAGCGCTGGTGCCCGAGTGACTAAGTTGGAGTAGGGACGTTCTCTATCGCTAGTGGTGCTAGTGTCGCTGCTATTCGTATTACATTGGCTCTACTCCCTTGAGATCTTTTGCTCTGCTAAATAGTTACAAATGGCTTGTCGGGAATTTCTGGATCCTTCAGGCTGGGCTCATCTTGTCACGAACAGCTGCTGTTTTGGTTTATGTATCTTCACTGTGCTTCGTAAACGTCTGGAGAAATTTCGTGCGCATGCGGACAAAATCTTTTAGCCAGCCCGGTAAAAGTGGTTGATTCATTTTTCCGAATGACAAACTTCTTTGTCAAAAAGGTGTTAAAATGCACTCCGTATGATTCAGTCAGAATCGAGCTGAAATCCTCAAGCTCAATTTCCTTACTGAATAGCTCCTCCCAATCTTGCCAAGCTATGGGGAAGAATTTCCCTTCCTTTTGGAACAAGATGTTGCACCTATTAGGCTTAGTCTCCATTTCCTCGTCAGATGGCGCGACTGAGCAGTTGTTATACGCCACGCTAGTCACCAGCGCTGGCCCTGCGTCTATCCAGGCAGTGCTGTCATAGTCTAAAGCAACTAGAACATTGTACAGTGCCTTCGCGAAAATGCCATCTGGTTTCAGTCTTATTATTCCATTGACAAATAGGTCTGGAGACTCCCGGCAGATAAACTCACCTAGTGGCAGCATAGACCTTATTAGTATCCAATCCAAGTCTAGATAAAGACCGCCGTATTTCCTCAGTAACATTATCCGGGTAAAGTCTGAAGTATGTTCCACCCTGTGTCCACCGAACTGCAAGCTACTGGAGTAGAACGTTCTGTCTAGCTCTGTACCTTTAAATACGTCGTCTAGATACAATTTCACAAATTCGACGTTTTCGTAATTTTCCGACCAGGCGTTTAGCGTCTTTACCGCTTCCGGGTCTAGACCAGTCATATAGACTATGACCTTATTTGGCCAGTGGGCCTTAGCCGCCGATTCAACAGCACACGACTGCCTATAGTCTAAGTAGGGTTTGTATGACGTTTCGAGAAAAAACGTTGTGTTAAAATCGTGTTTTGGCGTTTCTGATTCATTGCCTTTTGGGACATCCAGGCATAACGTTCTGGATAAACGTTGGATGTGGCCTGTTATAGTCTCAGGTTTCGGCCAGGATACAGAGTTGGTATAGAAGACTAGTGCTAAGGTGATGAGCGCGACGGAGACTATCAAGTGTCTCCCGTACATTGCTGAGTTCATGCAGATGTTGTGAAACGTAACTGGTCAATACTGAAAGAAGCAATTGATATTTAAAATCGCCCAGAGATCACACATACTAATAAAATGAAAAGCACATGATTTATCGTTACTTGCAGGTTTCTTGGTTCGTGATGGAACCGGGCCTTTTAACCCTCTCCCCCAACCCTGCCTTACACTGATACCCCACTACACGAGAACTTGAAATGCTGTAAAACCTTCAGGCTACCGCGTATGGCTATAAGGCTTTTTAAATTGCTACAGTTTAAATCACAGGATCACAAAGATCCGGAATGCGACAAGTCTACCTATGAACCAATAATAACTGTCTCTGCAATACCACCATGCCGAGTCGAATAGATTCCCGATATCCTCAACGATGCAAACGAGCGGAGGGTAGGAGCTGCGCGGAACACTACAGTTCATTACCTCTACCATACAGATATATCGCAGTAAAGCCCCGGAGAAGAAATGTCGGGATAGCAGCCGATTGGTTGTCCACTATCGTGATGAATTATGTGACGCGCTACAGAGCGGGTCATGCACGCCTGCTACGGTCTTGTCCTCTGGTATCGCAGCGGCGAAGAGGGAAGTACCTCTACTTCTGCTCTGTTTTCTCGGGGCTGTCTCGGGGTATACATCCTGTCTTCTATACATACTCCTTGTATTATTAATTCCGTTAATATATCTTATATTGCTTATGCCGATGATATTCTGCTGATAAGTCGAAGCAAGACCGGATTGAAGAAGTCATTTTCTTTCTTTTCAGGTGGTTTCGGCCGGATTGGTCTGGCTCTGAACATTAATAAATGCGAAAACCTATCTTTCAATTCACCTAACCAAGAACCACTTGCTCTCCCAACTAAGTCTATCGCCCTTATCACATCTCTTCGGTGGTTGGGCATCCACATTACTATCAGCCTCAAATCATTCCGGTCTCAATCGGTAAATGATGCAAAAAGAAAGATTCAAGTATCATACTCGAAGATCGTTGCTAATCGTGGGAAATACAATAAAAAAAGCCCTTAGTAAACTGTACAGCAATTTCACTGACCATTCTATCTTATTTCTTTCTGGCGTCTCTTCAGTTTTAAAGAAAAGAGATTTTCATTTCCTCCGACCTTGTTATTACGATATGCAAAGTTCTTCCTTACCCCCCTCGTACAAAAACAGACATCGGATTTGCGTTACAAGCTTCCGGATATATCGCTGAAACTTTCGGCCATAAGTAAAAAACTCGCCACAGCTTCCCCGCACGTCACGGCTTGTCCCTTCTTCTAGAATGAATTTTAGTGTTTTTTAGTGTTTTTGCGTTTTTTTTCATTTTTTGGTATTTCGCTATTCTGTCTTTTCAGCGGGTTGTAAAAATAAATAAATACAAATAAAATAATCGATACATGAGATCAAAAACGGAGGTGAAACAGATTATTTGTTCTTGGTCTACACAAGTTATATCTGGCCGAACGCAGTCCTTCTTACCAAGAAAGGCCGAAATTCAGCTGTATCATTGTAACGCAGTCAAAAGTTTAACATTTGAAGTCAACTTGGACTGAAAGATTATAGATTTTGACTGCGCTAATAGGACCATTCGGGCAATATAATAAAACAAGAGCTACGAGCTCATATGGCACTTGTTACGAGTAGGCAGTACAAGAAAGTAGATGAGAACGTGACAAAATACACCCGCCATAAAAAAATGCGGTTCGGAAGTTTCACTCACTTCTGAGCAGTTCCGGCATCGTCTCGATTATCAAATGCACATGACTGTTCAAACTTCCAAGTTTCAGCCTAATAAATCCACTAGTTTGATCCCTAGACGTGCTACAATATTTCCAGTACTCCCTCCATCTCCCCCTACCGTGGCCGAGTCTGGTTATAGACTTTTATACCACCTATCAAGTTTCGGTCGAGTCTGAGCATTTTTGGAAAATTCTGGTGCCCCCTCCCCCCACCAACGTTTTCGGATCCGGATCCTTGCCCAAAATATGTCATCTAGGGTATATGCTCTCTCTAAGTTCTATGTTTCATTTAAACTGATGCACTCGTTAGACTCCTATGCGAGCCTCAAAGTTTCCGGCAATATCCCTCCAATATCCCCGCCACTGCGGCCGAACAGGACTTGAAAACATAAACGTCATATCTCCTAATTCCCTTCCTGTCCATCAAGTTTCACTGAAATTGGAGCATAGCCTATCTGCAAGTTTCCAGTACCCCCCCCCCCCCCCCTACCTTGGCCGCATCCGGCCCGGACGCCAAATAACAAATCTAGGCCGCATAAACTCGGCACTGTCGAACTTGCATCTCATTCGGGCCATTCGTTTGGTTTTTGTGCATGTCAAAAGCCCCCCCCCCAAAATTCCCCCAACCGTGGTCGTATTTGTTCGAACGCATCTTTTACATGTCGAGGCCATCGATTCTTATCACCCATTTGTTTGACCCTAGTTGGTCGTATCCTAGTTTAAATAAATAAGTCAATTAAGTCGGGTCGCTTAATATGCCTGCAAAGTTTCATTGTCTTAGTACTTCTGGAACTATTCTAACCCCCGACTACCTGTATTCCAGCAAACCCCCTCTACCCCCCCCCCCCCACAGAGCCCCGAAACCATCTGGCCCCTGTTAATTCGGATCTAGGCCTAATGCTTGTTCTTTCCATTAAATTCCGTCCCAATCCCTCTGCTTTAAGCGTTTCTTGAGTTTTCCGGTCCCCCCCATCGCCACAGGTATAACCCGACCCGACCCGGACTTAACACTGAACATCTGAGGCGATAGCTCTTTCCACCATACAAGTTTCATTCAAATCCGATCACCCGTTCAAAAGTTATACACGCCACTAGATTCCGGACTCCCCATCCATCCACTCCCCCCACTATGGTCGGATCAGGGAAACGGCTGTTCTCAAGTGAACCTGTTTGGGTCCCTGACATACCTGCCAAGTTTCGGCGCCCTAGCACATCAGGAATTATGCCGAACTCGCGGGATCTCTAGAAATCCGGACCCCCCCCCCAACTCCCCCAGAGTGCCCGGATCTGGTCCGCTTATATCAATTACGTATCTAGGACTTGTGCTTGTTCTTCCCACCAGGTTTCATCCCGATCCCTCCACTCTAAGCGTTTCTCAAGATTTCCGGTTCCCTCCTCCAACTCCCCCCAGTGTCAGCGGATCCGGTCCGGATTTATTGTGGGACGTCTGAGACACGAGGTCATCCTAAATATAAAATTTCATCAAGATCCGATGACTCGTTCGCGAGATAAAAATACCTCAAATTTTGGCTTCCCCCTCCCTCCACTCCCCCTACCAGATGGTCGGATCGGGGAAATGACTATTTCCTATTTAATCTGGTCGGGTCCCTGACATGCCTGCCAATTTTCAGCGTCCCAGCACATCAGGAAGCACCAAACTCGCGGGATCACTAGAAATTCGGACTCCCCCCCCCCCCAACTCCCCCAAAGTGAGCGGATCCGTTCAAGTTATATCCGTCACGTATCTAGGACTTCTGCTTGTTCTTTCCACCAAGTTTCATCCGGATCCCTTCACTCTGAGTGTTTTCCAAGATTTCGGTTTCCCCCTCCAACTCCCCCCAATGTCACCGGATCCGGTCTGGATTTAAAATGGAGCGTCTGGGACATGACGTCCTTCCATATATCACGTTTCATTAAGATCCGATTACCCATTCGTAAGCTAAAAATATTTAAGTTTTCCTAATTTTTCCGGATTCCCCCTCCCTCCACTCCCCTCCAGATGGTCGGATCAGGGAAGCAACTATTTCTTATTTAATCTGGTCCAGTCCCTGATATGCCTGCCAAGTTTCATCGTCCTAGCTTATCTGGAAGTGCCCGAACTAGCAAAACCGGGACCGACAGACCGACTGACGGACAGAAATTACAATCGCTATATGGCACTTGGCCGAAGGGCAAGTGCCATAAAAACATTAAGCTATAAAAACTTATAAGAAAAGGAAGAGCCGAAAAACAACTGAAAAAGAAACTGCTGACTTTTCTGATATTATGATCATAAGTCAGCAGATGTTTTTAAGCAGAGTTTAAGCTGTTCTTGTATGAATGACATTTTAATACATTTCAAGCCAGTTTTAAGATTGACGTTTCGAAACATTAAAAGCTAGAATTTGGATGGAAATTAAGATTAAAATTAAAAGCAAAAAAAAAATTTGCCTGCGACGCTTACTTTATGTGATTATAGGTAGTACATTGACTGGCTACAGCTACTGCTGCTGCCGGAACGTCGCTCCATCCGGTTTCTGGAACTTCTTCGAGTCTCGGTGTTTAATCAACGGTAAATGATAGAATTTGTAAGAGAAGCAGTTAGTTTTAGCCTACAGCAAAAAAAAACAATTTCGAAAATTTTCGCCTGCGGCGCTCGATTTAATTTTCTATTGGCTATAAGAGGTAGAAGCTGTTACTGCAATCGCGCCCGGCAGTATATTTTCCATGTGGCCTTCGCCAGAAGGCCTAATAGTTGGCTTATCGTCTTTCATGCTGCCCTTTCTTGTTACTCTCCCTACGTAATCTTCTCTGTTCCATAATTTAAAGCTCAAATTCTTAGTTCTAGGATTCGGTAAAATTTTTGAAAGATTCGGTAAAAGTTTTGAAAGATTCAGTAAAATTTTTGCTCTGCCCCCCCCCCCCCCCACACCGAAAATGCACTTGCGACTCCCCTGCTTGTGTTATCTGTTACGATAACTTCTGACAGTAGTTGCATTTTTTTATATTTTTTTTATCGAAGTTTGAAGCTACTCAAAAGGTCTCGCTTAAAATACCGTTTTTGGTCCCCGGTCACTGTTTCTATGTCCTTAAGACTCTGACCGTCGAACCTCGTGGGCTAGAAAGTTCGAATTTTGCTTGAAACGTAGAAGAACTGGCGACCGGCCAAGGATCGCCGGAGACGTAAAAACACTAATTAAGAAAACGGTGAACTTCGACGGCGTTTAAAAACGGCTAAGCCAGCGGCGACAAAGCTTTGCTAAAAACGCAACTAGTGTAGTGGTGCTACAGTTCTGCACTACTTTTCTTATCATCCGAAAAATCGTAACAAAAGAAACAGAAAGTGGAAAAATAAATAGCAGACGAAACTGAACTAAGCTGATTCCATTCTTCGAGTCCAAAGAAACAAGGCTCTTATCAAATTTAAAGTTCCTAATTAATCACTTATTACTATTTAAAAGACTGTTTCATCTACTGTACCTGGTACTAATATGCTCATCCGATTCAGTTCCAGCGAATCTGAATTTTGACGTTTTTCCGGCACAAATGGAAGAACCGTGTAACACGTCCGTGTTTATTGTAGTGTAATAGTTTTCACTTCACAATGCACCCCTTTCGTACTAGACCATCTGTCAAGTTCATGACACAGTTATTCTGGTCCTGCCACTTGCAGGCAACGTACAGGTAACATAGGTATTTATGATTTACAACTGTTTGGATACTATGCTCATTGTGTTCCATCTGGCATCCAGGTGAGAAGGATTAGGCTAGTAATGCTGGCTTTTTTCTCTCAACCAGTAGTTCTTTCCAGGACACCATTGCCATAGTAATTTCTCGCTCCGATTGACTATAGAGATATAAATAACTCTGACGTTCCTAAAATTTATCTGAAAACCTCGTAATAGGGAATATTAAAGGACACCTCTCACTACAGACTATATCTGCTCGGATGTTGTGAAATAGTTGTAGAAATATTTCACATATAAAATAGTTATATGTGAAATAGAAATGCTTACTGAAAATTACAAACGGCTTCGGCTGTTTTTGACCTCTTTCCCTGCCCCTTGCCTTGTATATGTAACGACACGAAATATTTAATTCCAAATGTTTATAGCAACTCTTGCAAAGTGCCTTTTTCTCGAAGCACCTTTCTTGAAGTAACGTTTCCTCGCGTCTTAAAAATGCTTATGATTGAGAGCTGGCCAAGATACTTGATGTTGGAGAAACTGGCCAAGATACTGATTATTTGAGCCAAGTACCTCGAGCACTTCATGTTATGTGAGCTCTCAGAAAACGAAGAGAAAAAGCTAGTATAAAAAGAGCAATGAAATTGTATGTAAGAAGCAGTCTTAAGCTAGTCTTAAGACAGTAGTGATCGTTGGATTAACAGATGTATTCGATGTATGCAGAACTTCAATATTAAAAGTAAGTGTGTTTTCTAACCACTGTGTATTGAATGTAGGACCTAGGACCTACCGTCCGAACTCCCCCCTCCACAGTTACGAACCAACCCTTCGAGGATTAAGATCAGAGTACCGGTATAGTCTAATATGTACCAACCGCTCGGGTACACGCTACACGTATATTAGATACTCGGTTTCGTACAACAGTTAAAGCACAAACGATTAGAGAGTGAGACTCCTAGCGTAACACATAATTTAACACTGGTGACATCGTTTTGCTGTGGAAGGGAGAGTTCCGGTTGGTTTCCGATAGGGCAGAATTTTTGACGTTTTTGTCTCGAAATGGCCGGGAAAATTGAGTTATTATTAAAAGCGGCCGAGACCGTCGAATATTTTGAGGGAAGGACGGATGTGGATGAATTTTTGGACAAAGTTAGAGATGTATCGGCTTGGGACGAAGATGAAATTAAGGATCCTGAGCTGATAAAAATTGTGCGGCACAAATGTCGGGGGGTGGCGTTAGACTTTTTCAGGGCTAGTGAAGGAAAATTCACAACTTTTGCGGCACTTCGGACGGCATTCAAGGAGCGTTTCCAAAGCACGTCAAAGAAAGATCGGCTTTTGTACGAAAAACTGTATTTAGAAGAGGGACAGGAACCTTTCAGATTTGTTGAAAGTATCGAGCTGAAGGCTCTGAACCAACTTGGTCTAGATGCTATGCCAGCAGCGAGCAACACACCAGGTTCTTCTTTTCAGCTTTTGCAGTCGCTCCTGAAAACAATGGTTCACGATCACTTGGCAAGAGGTTTGAGTGAAAAGGTTTATTTGCGGGACCCCGATTCTTGGGAAGTCACGAAGGAGTGTTTGATAAAATGGTATCGCGCTCAGGAAAAAGTAAAGTTGCAACACGAAAGCAAGAGCGATACAAGGGTGTATTATAATAATAACAGGTCACTGAACGGTAAGTCTCAGCAACTAGTGCCACAGCGGGCACAGTCAGGTCTCAGAAATCAGAAATACACTCCAAACCATACACCTGACACGAAAAGTAATAACCGAGGCCAAATTACATGGCAGAAACAAAACACTAAAATTCATACCCACACCAGACAAACAGAAAACAGGAACGCATACGCCTGGGATGCTAGTGGGAAACCGATTTGTGCGAAATGTGCCAAGGTCGGGCACATCGCAAGGAATTGCTGGTCAAGAGGTCTTGAGCCAGCAAACAAAAATTCATCGAGGCATTTAAACTGGCGAGGGGGCGCGGTTCCAGAGTAAAGAGGAATCCGGCGCCCCGCAATTTCCGTCGTCCTTCTTACATTAGCGCGTATAATTGCGCGAAGGATGCACCTTTTGTTGACGTCACGTTGTGTGGAGTACAGGTTGAGGCATTGGCGGACACGGGTTCCGGCATTAGTCTCATTAGTAGGGCCCTCTTCAGGAGGTTGCCACATAGAGTCCAGGAGGGACTCAAAGAAGACTCCACGTTGGTTAAAAGTGCGTCTGGGCACGGTTTAGACGTCAGAGGTGTCATCACGGATTTTGTTAAGATAGGAGACGAGCGCTGCGAGGAAAAGTTTTTCGTCAGTGATGCTTTAAGGATTCCGATGATATTAGGATACACATTTATGAAGCGACATAGTTTTTACGTTGACACGGAGAGAGACTCCCTTGTTAGGAAGGATTCCGCTAGGTCGTGTAGTGTTGTTGCGGAAGTCAAGGATGAGTCAGATAGCACCATTGTTGAGCTGACAACAGTGTTGCCAGTCAAACTACCGCCGTTTTCGATAAGCAGGTTATGTTTGGCTCCACGTCGAATGTGGGATTTCAGAGATGTTTTGGTTGTTGCAGCGGATCAGTTTGTTCAAAAGTTTCCTCAGTTGGTAATCTTAGATCAAGTTGCGACACCTGAGGAAGGGCTGGTTTCGATATATGTAGAAAATTCATCAGACGCAGTCGTTAAAGTTCCACGGATGAGTGTTGCTACTGGGACGAAATTTGAACAGAAAGACTGTGTGACGGTCAACAGCTTAACTCTGACGTCAGAAAATCGCAGGAAGTGCCGACCAATGACAGAAAGAGAGCGCGAAGCTTTTCTTTCGCAGTTCAAACTGGACCATCTACAGAAGAACTCAAGAAGGAAAAAGGTCATTGAAGATTTCCTGGTTAACAACAACGATGTTTTCGCGAAAGATGAGTTCGACCTAGGTGAATGTGACCTGGAACCATTCACTATTGACGTTGGCAACAATCCTCCAAGCCGTATGAGACCGTACAGAATTCCTGCACACCTGGAGACATCTGTACATGCTGAAATTGACAAGATGCTGAAGTGCGGAGTAATCGAAGAATCAAGTTCCCCATGGCTGAGCCCATTGCTGATAGTACCGAAGAAAGATGGATCAAAGAGGGCAGTCATTGACCTACGGAAGGTCAATAGTCTTACCAGGAAAGACTCTTATCCACTGCCACACATAGACCAGCTGCTGGATAGACTTCATGGATGCAGTGTCTACAGCAGCATGGACGCCATCTCTGGATACTGGCAATGTACTATCGATGAAGACTCGAGACCAATCACAGCCTTTGCAGCGCCAGGCACACCGGTTTACCAGTTCAAGAAGATGCCTTTTGGTCTGTCCAACGCACCTGCGCATTACTCTAGGCTGATGAATAGGATACTGAATCACCTGTTTCAGCTAGGTACCTCAGTCTACCTAGATGACATCCTGGCTGCCAACAAGACAGACGAAGAACATTTTGCTGCATTGTCAAAGGTTTTCGAGGCACTTAGGCGGGCTAATTTGAAGCTTAAGGGTAAAAAGTGTTCCTTTTTCAAGGAAGAACTGACTTACTTGGGACACCAGATATCCAGGAAAGGGATAAAACCGGACCCAAGTAAGATAACTGCTATAGAAGAGTTAGCTTACCCGAAGAACCTACATGAGCTTCGTTCTGCACTTGGATTGTTTTCCTATTTCCGCAAATTCATCAGAAATTTTTCCGGAATAGCAGAATGCCTTACCCGCCTTACCAAGAAAGGAACAAATTTTGATTTTGGGCTAGAACAACGAGAGGCTTTCGAAAAGTTGCGATCGAACCTTCTTCAGAAGCCAATTTTAGGACTTCCTGATTTTAGTCCTGGAGCTAACCATATGATCCTGAAAGTAGACGCTTCAGACGTTGCTATTGGTGGAGTGCTTGCTCAAGTTCAGGATGGGCAAGAGAGGATCCTTCGTTTCTCGTCCAGAACCTTGAATACTGCAGAACGAAAGCATTCAGCAACCGAGAAGGAAGCGATCGCTGTTGTTTACCATATTCGGACATTTAGACCTTATCTGCTGGGCAAGAAGTTCACCGTCTTCTCCGACCATAGACCTTTAACATGGATCATGAATAAGAACGACGCTACGGGTAAATGGGCGCGTTTTCAGATGGAGCTCCAAGGGTATGATTTCGACATTCAATACATACCCGGTCCTAAGAACATTGTTCCAGATGCACTGTCAAGGTTGCCTACAGTAAATGTCAATTTAACGAGTATCAGTGACTTACCATTTAAGTCAACAGCTCATATGCGAGATTTGCAGTCTAAGGATGTTTTCTGCAAAGTCATTCGCGATCATTTGAGTACTGGAAAAAGAATGCCGCAGGAAACTGAAAGACTTGTACTGCGAGAAATTCAGAATTTTGTTATCGATGAAGAATCCGAACTTGTTTGTTACCTCTCGATACCAACAAACAAGTGCCGTCGCTCGGATATCAAGGTGGTACCGGTTTTGCCGACGAGCTTAATAAGGGAAACGCTTGAGTTTTTCCATGACTCTCCGCTGGCAGGACATTTCGCCTTCATGCGCACTTATCAGCGCATACGAGAGCGCTGCTATTTCAGAGACATGTTTTCAATAATCAAGGGTTATGTTCAAGGTTGTCTAAAATGTAGTCAGCGTAAAGGCTTACCTTACACACCGAAAGCGCCTCTTGGGTCGCTCCCGGAGGTAAGTCGTCCCTTAGAGTTGGTCGGTTTAGACTTGTTGGGTCCGTTCAATCGGTCGGACCAAGGTAACAAGTACGTGCTCGTGATTACTGATCACTTTACTAAGCACGTGACTTTGGCACCTATTCCTGATAAGTCGGCAAACGAGGTCGCTAGGGCGTTTGTCGAGAAATTTGTCCTGATTTATGGTTGCTGTGATCGAATAATCAGTGACCAAGGTAGCGAATTCATGAGTTCAGTTTTTAAAGCTACTCTCGAAATCTTGAATATTAAAGGACTCAGGACTTCAAGTTTCCATCCAGCCTGTAATAGGGCCACCGAAAGACACAACAGGGAAA
Organism: Branchinecta lynchi; assembly: GCA_023053575.1. Lineage (NCBI taxonomy): Eukaryota > Metazoa > Arthropoda > Branchiopoda > Anostraca > Branchinectidae > Branchinecta > Branchinecta lynchi. Next base: position 8,989,550 of record JAKZAP010000009.1, on the reverse strand, counting down.
TTGCAAATATTCTCAGTATGTATGTGAGCCGACGAGATTTTTCAGATTGGGAGAACTTTCTTCCATATGTCCAGTGGGCGATTAACACGGCCTACCAAGAATCAATACAGGACACGCCTCACTATATGACATTTTTGCGTGAACCTCGTTTCCCATCAGATGGCATTATCAACAGTCGCACATTTTACGACTCAGACGTAAACTACAAATCTGAGATGATAATGAGACAGAAGCTAGCTTTTGACATGGTGGGTCAAAATATCAAAGCAGCAAAGGAGAAACAGAAGAGACAATATGATACAAATCTGAAGTATCATCAGTTTGAAGTGGGACAGTTGGTTTTGCTTCATGTTCCACCGGAGGCAAGACACCAAAAGCTGGACAAAATTCGCTGGGCGGGACCATACCGAGTGACAGCAGCACTAGAGAACAAACTCAACTACGAAATCACTCGAGTAAGCGACAACAAGAAATCAGTTGTATAACAGAATCGCCTAAAGCCTTATACACCGTATCGGCTTTGGGAAGGCCAGGTCGAAGTTGAAGAGGAAATACAAACATCAGCAAAACCAGCCAGGAAAGTGCGGTTTGCTGATCCACCACACAGGGACGAGGAATCCGATTCATCAGACGACGGATCCGATTCTTCAGATGATGAAAGTGGTGACGAAGGGGGAAGGCCGAGCACTCAGCAGATACCAAGCAATACCAGCGCTGCTAGACCCTCGAGATCAACTGAGCCAGCCCAGACAAGCGTTCCAGCTCATTTCTTCGAAAACCCAAACTCTTCTGCCGGAGGAAACACACGTTCATCTGTCATACCACCAGCAGAGGAAGAGTCGGAAGACAGTGAGCAAGAATTCTCAGATACAGCAGTCTCCGCTCCCAGGACACCAAGATATAAGATACCAAGTGAACTGCACGATGGTGACTATTCAGATTGGCCAAGCCCATTTCAGTGGACACCTGAAACAGCAGAAAGAAGAAGATACTCGTCACCAGCAGACTTGGATATCGAAGGCACTCCCGACTTCAAGGACCGATTCCTTGAAAGAACAAAAGCGACACCAAGCGAGCTTGCCTGGGACAACTATCTAGGTCAGAAGTACGACGACTCGATAGGAGGAGACGAAGTTTTCCAGCCGAAGGAACTGCTGTTTACGCCAGGACCCTCATGTTCTACCCCTTTGCCGAAGCAAAAGGAGACTGAGAGTCCACTGCGAGATCGGAACGTCGACATTGCAAAACCTTCTGTTTCGCGAAGCAGTCCAGATGTCAAGAAATCAAGTGGATCTGCAGCAAAATATAATCCAAAGAGATGGCTAGCGACAGTAGACAAATACCTGGTAGAGCCATTGTTAGGACCAGTCGATTGGGAGGCGGTTGCTGAAAGGAGAAAACGCAAAGAAGAAAAGTTGAGCAAGAGCCAAAGCTCAAAAAGAAGTACCGGTTCAGGCCCCGCGTCAGAGCAGTTGCCTCAGACATGTAGAGCTGATGAAGAGCTATGGCGGAGGAGGAGCCCTCCGAGAAACATGTCGAGTTCATCAGCCTCAAACGAGTCGAAGTCTCCCCTGTCCGCAACGGAAGACAGAAGCGAAGCTCTTGAACAGAGAATAGGCGACTCAGCAAACACAGGAGAGACGAAAGGACCAGAGATCGTCTCGACACCCCTGCGGGAAACAGCAGGAAGCTCTAGGCAAGAAGCAGAGTCAACTCCAGATCCAGTTGCCTCAGAGAAGCCTACTAGAAAAGAAGCGGAGTCTGTTCCAGAACCAGTTGGCTCAGAGAAGCCATCAGAACAACTGACGACCGAAATCCCTACGCAGCAGGCTGTAGGGGAACCGTCAGTCGATGCGTTTGCCCCTGTAGAACCAATTCGCGGGCGATCAAATAGTTTACCCCAGTCAAGTGGCTTGGCAGCCAAACGGTTGGTAAGGAAAAGTCACATCGAACAACGTTTGCACCAACATAAATTTGACCAAGCCACATCGAGCAACAGGGGTAGGCTAGACTTAGATGCTGCAAAGGCAGCAGATCAAGCATCAAAGAAAGCAAAACAGGAGGAGTACAAACTGTATCTTGAGTCGCTCTCAAGTAGACAGTCGAGACCATTACGAGACAGAAAGCAGCCAGACAAGTTAGCATACACGAAACTGGGGGGTGGAACACAGAAGTAGGGATACAAGTTTTTCACGATTGCATCGGAAAAAGTGAACCACAGGTCGCGAACTGTCGTTCACTTGATCACATTTGATCGTATAAACCTAGATTGGTTATTATCCCTTTTGTTTTAAGGTACGGAAATGTATCGTACAGTGACGTCATGCACCAACAAACCTTGAGTGAGCTCGGTCACTGCTGGTCTCCTTGATGAGGACTGTACGATATTCAAGAATTAAAATTTGATTGATTCATTGAATGTTATTTATTCCCCTTGGCTGATTCAAAAAATTAGTGAATTTTCGCCAGAAATCCCAGTAAAGAACTAGTAACTTGTGCTTTAAGAGAATGTACTCCTGACTGCAAAGCAAGTGGAACACCACTTAAATGGAACTTTGGCCAAGTTTCATTCGAGTAAATGCTAATAGATAGCGAAGGGTGAGTTTGGTCACCCCTAGGCGGAAAGAAGTAACCGCCAGGATAATTAGATTTCTCCTTTGAGAAATGCTTCAAGAAAGCGGGGGGTGAGTTTTTGTCACCCCTGGGTGGGAAGAAGTACCCACCAAGATTAACAGATTTGGATTAATCTGTTTTGTATTTTACAGGTAAAGTGTCTCTCTGAAAAAACTGGTAACTTCGGACCAAGGACTATTAAGAAGGAAATAAGGTTGTCCTAAAAGAGAGTTTAAAATAGCAGAAATTGCGTTATAAATCTTTAAGAACAAAAGATTTTTTTAGAAGGATTTAATTACTGCTACTGCAGAAAGAGATTTTGCTATAAGGGAAAGCTGGAATGGTTTAAAGAATTAAACTAAAATGGGTCGACAGCTGGTTTCCCGTGAAAATAAGCAAGTACGCAACTAATATTGTGGGTTTAAGTCCGAGTTACAATTCAGTCGAGTAAGAGAGACACCAACGATGAGTTCGCCATACCAGAAGTGCTCGCACCCACAAGCGAGCGGAAGGACAACCTTACAAAGAATCGACCCAGTATCTTCAGCACAGAGATGTCAGATAGCTGTCCTCGCAGCTATACGTTCCAGAAGATGAATTTCAAGCAAGGCTGACTACGAGCCTTGTCACAAGAAGAAAGGAAACGGTTCTCTAGCCCAAGAAGAGGCTATGCAGAAGAGAACACAAGCAAACATAGAAACTGAAGAGGAGGAAGAACGCAATCAGACAACGGAAGAAGCCTTATGAAACTTCGGAAGAAGAGGTGACCGTTCATAGAAGGAAGATGGCGCAGTACCATCACGAGACAGCTGGGACCCGGATGTTGAGTTCCAAAAGAAGACATAGCTTGAGAAAGCGAAAGACAATGCCGTATGCGTAAGTCTGACCTTACCGTATTCAGAAACATTCAGACATCGGCAAAAGTGACCACAGTAATGGTCGATACAGGATAGGAAATCCTTATGTAGTAGCATTAGTCGACAGACGATTTGCCTAGAAGATTGGCAAGTAATAGTTAGTGATTTGGGAACTTAAAGAAATTGTTTCCATACTTTATTTCCAAGTTAATGTTGTTTTAGGATTTAGGCTTTGGGGTTGAGAAGTTCAAGTTATAACCAAAGATGGTTGCCCCAGTAATAAGTAAAGATAGTAGGATTTTTAACAGGATTGAGTTGCAAGTGTTAGGTCTATATTTTATTACGAACATCGGACGTATTTGAGACAGTAATTTGAAAGTGCCCTGTATAGACTAGGATAGATGTATTTGCAGGGATAGGATTTTCCAGTTGAAAGTTGTCATATAGGCGCTATTCTTTTCTAAGGGAGGAAGGGAAATGTAAACTCAAAGTCCAAAATTCTGATTTCGGTAGCGATAAGCAGTAATTAATAATTAAGGAACCTAAGAAGCAAAGGTTCTATAAGTAAATTGGGTAGACCTGATACTATGGAGAAAAATGCCACTACCAAAGATATATCCACACACTGGAAGTTGTCGGCCTAAGGCTGACAAAAGGGTTCAGAAGCGATACCCAGTGCTAAGTGACGGCGAGAGCTAACTTAAAGAGATTGGTGGCGCAAATTAAAGTTCACACCAAATAGTTGTTGGCCGCTGGTTGCTAGTTCTTAAAGGAAACGGTACAATGGCACAAGGCTGTAACCCAACACTTTCTGGGTTAGGGGTGACAGGTTTACCTGGTTTACTGGAATATTTTAGTTTAACCGTAAACAGTTTCCCTTGAAATCAGATTTTTGACACAATAAGTGAATTGTTAAAAATAGCTGATATGACAACCTTCAACCTGGTTGAGCAAGTAAAATCATACGTTGTAGGTATTTTTAGAGCTGTGTCGGGAGACACTTTTTGGAAGGCGTGAGGAGTGTAACGACACGAAATATTTAATTCCAAATGTTTATAGCAACTCTTGCAAAGTGCCTTTTTCTCGAAGCACCTTTCTTGAAGTAACGTTTCCTCGCGTCTTAAAAATGCTTATGATTGAGAGCTGGCCAAGATACTTGATGTTGGAGAAACTGGCCAAGATACTGATTATTTGAGCCAAGTACCTCGAGCACTTCATGTTATGTGAGCTCTCAGAAAACGAAGAGAAAAAGCTAGTATAAAAAGAGCAATGAAATTGTATGTAAGAAGCAGCCTTAAGCTAGTCTTAAGACAGTAGTGATCGTTGGATTAACAGATGTATTCGATGTCTGCAGAACTTCAATATTAAAAGTAAGTGTGTTTTCTAACCACTGTGTATTGAATGTAGGACCTAGGACCTACCGTCCGAACTCCCCCCTCCACAGTTACGAACCAACCCTTCGAGGATTAAGATCAGAGTACCGGTATAGTCTAATATGTACCAACCGCTCGGGTACACGCTACACGTATATTAGATGCTCGGTTTCGTACAACAGTTAAAGCATAAACGATTAGAGAGATACTCCTAACGTAACACTAATATAACATATAATGACAATCTTGTAAAACTGTGCATAGCCGATTTTTGGACGGAGACAGCTCCCCGGGGAGCAATGGTCGGGTGCAGGAGGACACAGAGGCAAAAAAGGGAGACGTCATGCCTAAAAAAGAGACCATTTCTAAATTGGGCAGGACACCACCACCCACTAAAAGTTATTAAGCGAACTGTGAGGTAGGACCACCCAATTACAAAAACGATTTGGCGAAGTCTGAGATAGGACCACCCAGTTACAAAAGGCAGTGACTCAATTGTGACTTTGGACGACCCTTTTTATGGAATTTTTTCTATACATGTGACTACTTATTTTACTTGAAATCGCGAGCGCAATCTAGCTGCGCTCTTCCTGGGGCTTTTAAATGTATGCTGCGGAGACAGTCAAAACAGTCAGACAGTCGCAAATTCCTGCCAGGATTGTCGACACCATTGTCAGTTCCATAACGAAAAGTTTATATTTTTAATTTTTCCATCAGTTCACGAAGGGGAAGAAAATCCTGTCGGGAAAAAGAAAATCCTGTATCCGCAGCGTAACGCCGCATAGTGTCCGACTCTGGTCCTGACCTGTAACTGGACCAATTGAACATCAAGGACGTTTGACCTCGCCAGCTATCAAGTTCCACCAGAACTGGACCACTAGTTTGAAAATAATGCATTTCAAAATATTTCCGCGCCCCCTCCCTCCCCATAGACTACTGGCTGGGTCCAGTAAGGAATTATAAATGGGGAATTTAGAGCCTGTTTCTCTCCAACTTTCAAGCTTCTTCCGAATCAGGTTCGAAAATATTATGCACAAGATTTCCGCGAAATCCTCCTTCGTCTCCCCCACAGTTTCTGGCTCCGGTCCGGATTTGCAACAATGGTACAACCATAGAGCTTCTGTTTGACCTTGATACCAAGTCCTATCCTGATCCTTCCGTTCGATTCCACAGTTGCCGGATCGAGTCCGGAACTAAAACGCAATATGTGAGAACTGTCCGTTGGCCAATTGTCAAGTTTTCGTTCTTATGGCCGTTCTTATGGCAACGTTCTTATGGCAACTTAAGCTTGTCTTATGATTCCGGATTCTTCCTCCTGCAACTCCCCTTAGCTGGTCAGATCAGGTAAGTTACAACCAGTTCTGCAAGGATCCTAATAAGCCTGAGAAGCTATATCGCCCTGTCCCATCTGGAAGTACCCTAACTCGCAAGAAAGATTCCCTACAGCTCTCCCGCATTATCCAGATCCGGTCCTGTTCTATAAATGGTACATCTAAGGATTATGCTTGTCCTTCCCACCAAGTACCTTTCCGATTCATCGAATCCAAGCGGACCATAAGATGTGCGGACCCCCCCCCCCCCCCTCCCCTCCCCTTTAACTTCCCCAAAAATTTCTGGATCAAGTCCAAAACTGAAACAAAGTCTAAACCATCTGGGATGGTCCAAAGGGCTCTCGTCCTTTATCAAGATTCAACTAAATCGGATAACTCGTTCAAAAGTTACACGTGTCACAACAATTCAGATTCCTACTCCATGATCCCCCCCCCCCCTAGATGCTCAAATCCGGAAAGTGACAAATCAATCTAATAATGACAGTTCCACCGTCCTAGCCTATCTACAAACACTTCGTTTTTCGCGTGCCAGAGAATTTCCGGCACCCCCTCCAACTCCTCGACTACACTCCGCGACATGTTGTCCGACTCCGCGACAACATCTCGGACATATCATATATACAAACTATCCAGTTTCACGGTCAGATAACTCGTAAAAGAGAAATGTATAAATTCTCCTCCCTCCATCCCCACACGAATGATCGGCTCCAAGAAAAGAACTGCAAACAAACTGAAAGCAACTTCTCCGAATACTACCCCGAAATGAAGTGCCAAAACTGGAAAGGGAAAAAGCTCGATTTCCATCGCACTGAAATAGAGCTATATAAATATGATTCCATGAGAACTCGCCACGAGACAACTCTCCACACCGACAATTGGGAGCCGACAACTCGACACACCGATAACTTGCCACAGCGTCATTTCGCCACAGGGATGACTCGCCACAGAGACGACTTGCCACATGACCAACTCGCCACATGGACAACTCGCCACAAAATAAAAAATTTTAGGGAAAAAAAGAAAAAAAATGTTCCAAAATCATGATAGACATTTAGCTTCAGTTGACCCAAGGGAATTTGGGTCCTCTAAGTGATTAATCCTTTCAATTTTTAACCCGCAATAGTAATGCTATGTCGCAGTTAAATATAAACACAGCGGTCAGGAATTCAGTGCGGTATTAAGATTTCCCGAAATCCACTGATCAAGTACCTGGACATCTTCCCCGAACCACAAAGACATACAAGCCTGGCGTCTCAGCTTTAACCAGCCGATAGGATCAAGCCTCCCAAGCCTTTGGCAGTGCCTGAAATGTTTCAAGATCAAAAGAAAATTTGCGAAAGGTCAACGTGGACCGGATCAAGGCAGTTTGTTCTTCTTTGACCAAAGAAACAATACTTGAAGACTAACCAGAGAATCGAAAGAATTGTCAGTGAGTATAACCATAGCAGTGCTCTTGATTTATTGAGAGGCATTGCCCATAATTATCTGCTCCATTAAAAATTTTGTTTGAATAAATAGTAATTGAATAAAGTACTTGTAAATGTGTGTTATTAGTACTTGTAGTACTTATAAAGTATGTTGTAAATGTAGCGAGATGTCGCACTGTGGCAAGATTTATGTGTGTCGGCTTGTCGCTGTGGCAAGTTGTCGTTATGGCGAGCTATCGGTGTGGCAGGTTGTCGCTGTGGCAAGATGTCAATGTGGCGAGATGTCGGTGTGGCGAGTAGTCGGTTCCCAGCTGTTGCTGTGGCGAGTTGTCTTGTGGCGAGATGTTCCGACACGATAAATATAGCACCAAGATAGCACCGAGCTTTTCAGCCACTACAAAATGAATGTTGAAGGCCAGGGGGAAGAGGAATACTGCAAAACAATGGAGAAATACTCTCGGCTAGGATTCATAGTTTGCCATATATCAGCTATGATGGCTGTGTCGTAGGTTCTGGTCACATTGTCCAGAAGTTCAAGTAAATTATCACCCGTGTCCCCTGTCCAGCCTGTCCCGCAGGACAATTCTTCTGTTGCATCTAGTTCTGGAGCATCTGCTGCAGAAGCAACAATAGTGAAGGGCAGCCTGAAGAAGGAACCAAACCCTTCATCCGAGAGGATGGACCGGTAACCAAATGTTATGTTTCGTCCCATTTCGAAAGAAACAAACGGTCTGCTGCTGTGGCTGGACATGCTCTAAAGGCAGTACGTCTTCGAAGACCAGAACGAGCTGCCAAATTGCCAATCATCCATACAATAATCCACCTTGGCTGTTTAAAAAAAGTTTGTCACACTGGTCTGTGCCACAAAGGTCTTGAATCAGCAAAGCTTTTTGCCTTCACTGAACGCACTGTCTAATTTGCACGTGAACGACTTGGCCAATAGCAGACTATGAAGTTGTTATCAAATTCAGAAAGAGTAAATAATTTCCTTTTGAGGAGATATTTGATCCTCAAGACTTTCTTGAGCTGTTCGGCCAAGAAAACAGAGCAATTGGCTCTTTTAAATCTCCACCGGATCACCTGCCGGATCCCCAAGCAACCAGCCTGCTTGGTCGGACGAGAGGACCAACTTGGCACCCTTTTGAAAGTCGGTCCTCCGACCTAGCTGATCTTCAACTGCGTTTGGAGGCTGACGCTCAGAAGTTTCATAACAGATTACGCTTTTATTTTTCTTCGGTATCGTAACTGATATCGTGCCCGGCAATATATTTTCAAAGTCTGCTTTGTCAGAACGACGCCTAGTGGCTGGCTTATCGTATTTCATGCTGCCCTTTAGTGTTACTCTGCACCCCCCCCCCCAACGAAAATGAACTTGCGACACCCCTGACGACCTGTCCTCTTAGCAGTGAATATGAAAGCGTATAAATTATTGGTTATTTTCTTCGGTTTTTCATCCGTTGCTTTTTAAACCTTTTTAACCCACTGCAAGAGTGCTAAATTATTATTATTATTACTGTTACTGAAGTTGAACATCAGGATTGTGGTTTCACCTTTCGTTGGAAGGTGGCAAATGCAGCTCTCAGTTGATTTGTCCTTGACAGGATAGAGAACAACATGGACATGGACAACAAGGCCCAACCAGCACACGACGTCGTCCACTGCTTCCTGACCGAAGATTAAAATTAAGTGTCTTTTCTGTGTGTATATTTGTGCATATATGTGTTTTGTTTCTTTCCTTTATTTTCTTCATTTACTCCGCCTTTTCAAAATGGCGGGTCATAAATTACTTACTTACTTACGTACTAGAACTAGACACAACGTTAGAAAACCATGAAATTGTATATCTAATTTTAATTGCGTATAGTTATATTTGACGAGAGAACAAATATTTGTTTTTTTTGGTAATACCGTACGAAACGTTCTTGACCAATAAAGATTGACTGATTGATTGATGAAAATCAGCCTTTCCTTCCATGAAAATTCCATGTGGCCAATTTCGGTGAATTGTAGGAAGCTTAAGACCTTGAAGGCCCGGAACACTCCCAAGGGTCGTGGGACGGCCCCGTCTTAAAATACATGACGGAAAAATAAATTAGAAACCTTCCCTTTACTTGAAAATTAAAAATTAAGACAACAAAAATCCTAACTGGAAGACTGCTTCAGTTTTTCTTCGGTTCTTGCAATCGCCTTGCTCCTCAGCTCTCTTCGGTTAACGCGACCCAGTAGTCGCGGAATTCGATCGATGAAAAACACGCCGCCTCGTACTTTTTCATAGTCGGCTACTTTAGCTAAAAGAAAATAACACTAATTATGCAAGCCCAAAGTCTCACCATCCTCGCCAGAGGGCCTTATACCAGAGCCTCGTTTTTGTTGCATGCTGCAGGTCCACTTCTTCGCCGATTCCGGACTGATTCTTTCTACATCCGTTTTTGCACTGCAGCGCTTCCGAGGAAGACGGCAGCGCTTCTCGAGAATCAAGCGCTTGCTCCCCGCCCAAGTCCGTGCTTCCCTGCAGATGCTGCCGCTTCAACCAAGAAGAAAGTGAATCCAAAAACGCATATTGTGCAAAAGCAAAGAAGTGCTGCAGCAGCGATGCGTCAGCGCTATTGCAACAAAACGAGGCTCAGTTCAACGCTCCAAGCGCTTCAGTCTCGGTTTGTCCGCCTTCGCCATCGCCTCATTATCAGTGTAATATTAGTAAGTAAGTAAGTAATTTATTTATGACCCGCCATTCTGAAAAGGCGGAGTAAATGAAGAAAATAAACAAAACACATAAAAAGACGCTTAATTTTCAATCTTCGGTCAGGAAGCAGTGGACGACGTCGCGCGCTGGTTAGGCCCTGTTATCCATGATTTTTGAAAGCGATGGGGAAACCATCCAAAAGGGTAACACTTGCATCTTGAATTTCTCCGTCAATGTATGGTTATGACATAATTTCGACAAGTGGAGCAGGTGCTTCGCATATTTAAAATAACATGATCTCATCTTTTTAATCTCCTTCTTTCGCAGAACGTGAGTGACGCCAGAACGAAATAGTATAGAAGGAGCGCAGAAGGTGCTGTACAAATTTCCCAAAGCCTTGAAAAAAAACAAAGCTATGTATGCTGCGACCCAGTTTCTTCACTGACAAATTAGCACCTATTCACTTTAAAGTTAAGCCCAAAGCTCATGGGACTTAATTAACTGATTTGAGTTTGTATTTAAAGTCGAGTGTAATACGTTTAATTCATCAATCGTTTAGTGTCTGTTCACCAGTACAGATATCTGTAACTAAACTGTACATAGCAACCGAACCTGGTCCTGCCTGTATCTATATAATATGACACTCAGCATCTATCACACAGTTATCCATAAGTTAATAAAGAGAGAAGAGTAGCTTTCACTTCTTAAATTGAGCGGTAGTAAAACTTTTCACCGTCAGACTCTCAGCATTCTAGAAATAAAACGGTTGATGCTTTCAGTTGGTTTATGCTGGAAATGTGCATTTACGAAAAGATGCGTGAAAATCGCAGGATTAAACGAACCTACTCTAGATGAAGTTTTATCCTGTTATACCGACTAATAGGAGCACTGGCGTAATGAGGGTTCATTTGAGATAGACACGACAACCTTTCGGCGGGTAGCGTGTCAGGATTTAGAGGGAATCACGCAGCTAACATCATAAAGAAAAGGGAGGGAAGGGAGGGCAAATGAACCCTCATTACGCCAGTGCTCATGATCGAGGAAAAAATATCAGTCTGGTAAACCGAAATGGCCATATTCTGGCCAGCTGCCTATTGAGCAAAGTAGTGCCAGCAACTGAAGCCTTCCGCCTCAGAGTCACACAGAATCACCATCTACTTGAACTAGAGGTCAGGTATAAATCAGCTGGAAGGTGTAAATGATGTATCGTGTGTTTTCACCCAAATCTTTAAAAATACGTACTGAATGAATGAAGAATTTATGACGCACTTTCCAAGGGCATAAGTACATTAAAGAAGGCCGAAGGAATATAAGAATAATCACAAAACACTCAAACATATTTTCCGTAAAGGTTATTCACTAATTTAGAACTCGTTAGTAGTATTGTATTATTCACAACTCGCAGTTTCTCAATTCCGCCAATCGAAAGAGCCCTAATGGTTTCGGTGCCACCTAGGTAATCATGTAAGAGTTCATTACTATGCCGGTAGATCCGAAGTTAGTCTGATACAAAGCAAAACGATATCCTGTTCAGTCATAATGAAACCGTCACAATAATCATCAATCAAGATCCATAAGTAGGTACGGTAATGCTGGGACTTACAGTTAACGAAGTCGAGGATCTCGTCTTCCGTAATGTTTTCGTGTCCTTTTCGTTTTACGATGAATGCAGTGGGGAGTTCCCCGTGCTGGAGACTTGGTAGGCCCACAACTGCAGCGTCATCTACTGTTGGATGAGAGACGATGATTTTCTCGACAACGTCCGGCATAACCTAGAAAGCAGAAATTTAAATTGCGGATAACGCGCGTTTGGAATTAATTTTCTGTGTTCCCGAGTTCCAGTGGTGGACTCTTGAAAACTGTTCCGCTCTTCTCGAGTATGTCAACACTGCTGTGTTTTTTTTTGTGCCCGGGGGGCTTTCGAGGATGTTGTTTCCGGTTTTTCACAGAAACAAATTTGTCTTCGATGGTCACCGGAAATCCGGCGGAATTTTCTTTTTCCAGAAGGAGACTTTGTGACAACGGCTCTGGTACCGGAAACGTGACGTGTCAGTGTACTAACACCAAGTATTGTTTTCTTCCCTCGCCGCTCTCTGGTCGGAAACCAATAACTGGATAGAAAACTACAAGTTTCGGAAAATTTCACCATTTATTAGCGTTCTCTTGCAACCCCAAAATGACTCAGGAATTTTCGTTCGGCACTCTAGGTAACCTCAAGGATCCGAACTTGCGTTTCGGATGTATATTCCTCGTAGTTTCGCTTAACAGTGTTTTATTCGTCCAGAAGTATCGCCTCACGACATTTTATTTGTCCATTCCAGGACTGTACTCTTGAAACTCAAAACTATGTAGCTCAAACTAAACGTACGTATTTTGGATGTAGTTTCAATGTAGGTTGACTTACGAAAGTACAGTATGTGGAATGGACAAAAAAACCGTACAAATACTGTATTTTCATAACTGAAATTAAATTACGTCAAACCACACCGAAACTACATTAAAAATGTGCATAAGAACTCTACGTCGAGAATGTACTTTAGAGTTCCGGAAACAAGAGCTCAATAAAACGCGAAGAATACAAAACAAGGACCGAACCACACATTTCGGCAAGACAGAACTGAATAAAAAAAAATAAAGCTTTTATTCTTCTCGAACTATCATTGTAAGAACCAAATTTGTCGAAATCGTCAATATCCGGGTCGCATACACGCAGCCCAGAAAGATCTCTTTTAAACCCGCCCCTCCTAGTCAGATACTTACGGGGAAGACGTTGTACTTGATGACCTCCTTTAGCCTCTCGATAAAGTAGAGATTGTCCTCTTCATCATAGTAGCCGAGGTCGCCTGAGTGAACCCAGCCATCGCTTTTCATTCTCTGGGTGTTCTGTAAAATAAACTGGGCTATAAAAAGACAGATCATCTTCTGTTCACCTCACAACTTTATCATGGTCCCTTGCTTACACTAATAGACTCGGGAAAGCAAAGATACTCGTTATCATTATTATTGTCGACAACAGAAAACTCCACGACAATTATCAATATCCTCCAATAGTTTTAATTTTCAACATGATCGTCAAGGGTTTTTTCGTCATGACTGACACCGACAAAAACAACTGAGACGAACTGATGCAGCATGGCAGCTGTACAAGTGCGTCAGGGCGCAAGATTTCTGGAAGAGTATCGAGTCAGCTATCAAGAGGCCTAGTTTTCAACTTCATTTGTATACTACCTGTGTGGTCAACTACAAGAGTGTGATATGATATGATATTTATTACTCTAAAAGCTCGGGGGCCATGGCAATACAGAGAAAAACATACAAAATAGTTAGAACAATCACTAAAATCTACAAAAAAAATCTCTGCGAGTCATAGACAACTGTTTCGAATCAACCTGTTTCAACAATCAACCTTTCGAATTTTGTTTACTTTACTTTTGTCTTTGCCTGTCTGGACTGTCTTTGCAGGTGACGAAGTTCTCATTCGAAGAGGGCGAGAAGGAATAGACCTTGGATCTGACACATTTCAGAACAATCAGTTAACTACTAAGGCACTTCTGTACAAAGTATTAATTCTTGTGCACAAGTTTGACTGTTTCAGTAATCTCCGTGTTTCAGGAGATTAGTTGTAATCGGGACGATGTTTGTTTTTAAGGTTAGTATTTAATGTTGCATTTAAGAAAATGGATTTCTTACTTTGTCGTTTTTGGCGAAAGAATTCAGAATCCATCCGTTGTGAAACCGCGAGAGTTGGAAAATTTCGGAGTTCTGAAAGGAACAAAATATTTATGTTACAGTATTGTCTCTTAATACGTTATCCATGTAAAATTAATGCAAACCCTCAAGTTGCGGAAGGGATGTTTTAAGACTAAAGGCGAAGGGCTCTGGTAGCTGAAATGCCCGGGATCTCTTTGAACGGCGTTTGGTGGGAAACGAAAAGGGTAGGAAAAAAAAATCGGTGGGCAGCACTGAACCACACCATTTATTCGTAGCTAAAAATCACGAACGATGAACAACTTGTCGAAAAATCGGCGACCAGACGGTAATCAACATCAAGTCGATGCGCGGATTTGTAAGGATGTTAGTCGCCATCTTTAGGCTCGGCTGCGCTGCCGGTGCTCTGAGTTTCATCAAGAACAAATAAGCGAGTAGAACCTCCGTCTTCGGTCCCATGTACCGATTACGGTTACCCCGACGAAACTGAGCAAAGCTAGAGCTACTCGCTGAGCTTTGAGATGAAGCCCGTCTACTTCCCTCTTAACCGCTGCGCATTCAGAGGAAAAGACCGTAGCAGCCGTGTGAGACCCGCCTTTGCAGCGCTTCACACATGACGTCACAGAGGCATACAACCAAATACTCTGTTTACTCCCGACTATTCTTCTCCGGGGCTTTACCGTGATGAGCTGTTTGTAGAGGTGACGAACTGTGACGTTCCGCATACCTCCTTTTGCTCGTTTGCATCGGGCAGGGCATTGGGAATCTATTCGGCTCTGCATTTCGCATTACAGAAATCGGGAGACGGAGGTTCTACGGATTACTTGTTCTTGGTTCTATGGACCTGCTAGAGGGATTCTAGTTCAGCGTTTCCAAGTGCAATGGTTTCTGAAAGAACCTCCCATGCCTCTTTATCAACACTTGTGACAGACATAGTAAAATAGGTCAACAGGTTGGTGAGTAGAGAACCTGCTGTCTGCTTTCCAGGCGAAAGTTCTGCTACTACCTTATGGATCCATTTATCAGAAGTGTCGATAGTGAGACAGTGAGGGTATTTTCAGAAACTAGTTCACTTGGAGCGCTCAAGTGGAATAAGTCAAATTGTCGCCAATTTCGAACCGGGGAGATGGATTTGTATCTAGCTTACGGGGGACCTAGCTGAAACTGACCGAGCTGTGGTCTCTTTTACTGAAACGGTCGGACGAGGCGGTAGCCTCTTCCGAGCTCAACATTGAACCCCACAGCCATGTATGGCTCTGAAGCAGGGACGGTGAAAGCAGACGACTCCAGACGGCTCACCGCGTTGGAGAAGAAATTACGGGCATAGTGTACTTAGAGATAGTCTCAAACGCCTCCCTACTTGCACGACTGCAGCAAAAGACCACGATGATGGAACGGGTCCGTCTTCAATAAACTAGCACTAGAGTAACGCATAGACCTTTGCTTTTCATGCACTGGAAATGAGCTTTACCCATAGAACCACCAATTGCGCTCCGAACGGGACACTCACCGCGAGATGAACGTCTGGGCTTAGAAAGTTCTAATACAGGTAAGATATGGTCTATATACATCGAGGAAACAGGTGAGGTTGCACCTTTTTGGGATCCCAAAACGTAAGTGGAGCGATACCTATGACATCGCAAAAGTTGTCCGTCTGTCCGCACGATAACTCTCGGAGGGATTGAGATGAGATATTTTGATGAATTGGTGGGAGGATCCTTTGGGTCAAAGTACAGGTCAAGTTCGAAGATGGGCTCGGTAGCCCTATATTTGATGGTGGGGGAGGGGTTTCAAATTAAGGGGCAAACAAAATATTTTTTGAAAGCTATTGAGATAGTTGATTTAGGGGTAAGGAGACATGCTGAATTCGAATACTAAATTTATTTTTGCGCTGGACAAATAGTTTACCCGGAATACGGTGAAAACCGGAAAATTTGTGAAAAGTAAAAGTTTCATATGAAGTTGATTAGAGGTTCGATTCAGGGACAAGGAGACGTGCTGAGTCCGAATATGACATTTATTTTCTCGCCAGACAATTAGTTCGGCCGAAATCCGGCCAAAACCGGAAAATTTGTTAAAAGTAAAAGTTTTATTTAAATTTGATAAGATGTTCGATTTGCGGGTAAGAAGACATGCTGAATTTGCATGTGACAATCATTTTCTCACCGGATGTATGGATCGCTCGGAATCTGGCTGAAACCGGAAAATTTGTTAAAAGTAAAAGTTTAATCTGAAGGTGACTAGAGGTTGGATGTAGGGGTAAGGAGACATGCTGAATTCCTTTTTGAACTTTAGTTTTTTGCCAGACAAGCAGTTTGTCCGGAATCCGGCCAAAACCGGAAGTTGGGCGGAAGGAGATACGACGTAGGCTATAGGGTAAACCATATGCTGAATACATATTTGAATATTTGACAGCGCAAAACGGATATATGAGTTTATCTGAACTTGTTGAAATTCAGCTTGGCGTATCCGTTTTGCACTGTCAAACACGAACTTGGTCTTCTCCGATTATTACCATTGGCCTGTTAAACGTATAACTGCTTAAAAAGTCTGTTGAAGACCGAATATCTACAAGACCGAATTGTCGGGAGCAAATATTAAAATTGTTGGGCGAAACCTTTGGTCTTGTTTTTGCTGTGTTCGGAATATGAAGTTATCGGAGCCAGCGCTGGTGCACGACTGATTGAGTACGGACGTTACCTATCGCTAGTGGTGCTAGTGTCACTGCTATTCGAGTGTGTTACACTTTTTTCCAAGTTGGCGTACTCCCTAGTACGCCAAGTACTAGACTAGTACGACTAAGTGTTATTTTGCTTTGGTCTTCATCAACTAAGATGGCTCAGGCATGTCCACCTCAACGGCTAATGGCTAAAAATCCCCTTCGAAGGTCGCACTCACGGTTCTCAACCACGTGCCTTGTCCCCCTATGCGTTGAAACGAAATCTTTCGCTATGCTTCCCAGATTGGCCCGGGACAGAGAGCAGTAGGCTACAGGCAGCACATTCATGCGCTTGCAAGGAGAGAGGCCCTGAGGTGGCCACCAAGGCCGGATGGGACTTCAGTCAAGTCAAGTTTCTGTAGAGGCTAATGGCCTAATTTCGCATTATGTTATTATTATAAGCATTTTAAATTTTTACAAATGTTTAACAGTTTAGATTTAGTTGTTTGAAGAAAATGTAGTTAAGAAATATTTCAGAAATTTAATTGAGAGAAGGAATTTCCAAAAATTAGGGGGGAAGAATAGTAAATACAATATGGGTTTATTTTAAAAAGTTAGATGACGTGAATAGCCAAAAGTGTGTAAAAATAGATTGAAATCAACGTCATTGAGGGATGGAGGAGTAGCCAAAAAAGTATGAAACACGATTTCTTAGTTTCTTATTTAAAATATAAATAAAAATAAGTTAATTAAAAAAGATATTACGGAAAGAAAAAGTTCGTCTTTGGTAGAAAAAATACTCTATGCTGTGTTTACATACCTCTGGGTCGTTCCAGTACTGCTTGAACATGTAAGGTCCTCTGAAGCAGATCTCTCCAGGCGTGTTAGGTCCCAGCATATCACCCGTATCAGAATCAATAACCTGTAAACACATGGACATTAAACTCGCTGTTTCTCATACCTGAGGTTAAAATTTTGGAGATAACTCGCTGACACTTTCTAAGTTGCAACAGAGCATAGATAAAGGATTCTGGGATAGGGTGAAGTCAACTGTATCAATCAGTCAATCAATCTTTTTTATTCAAAGAATATTCTTTACGGTATTAATAAAAAAACGAATATTTGTCCTCTCGTCAAACATAACTATATACAATTGCGCTTTTACATAGTTAAATATTCAATAATTACACAAGAACAAGAATTACAACAAATTAAAGCGCTAAACTTCAATAATTAACATAAAAAAGAGTAAAAGAATTTCAATTTCGCGTTGGAAAAACTACCAAAGGAGGAGATAAAACTTGGTTCGTACCGCGCATAAATTGCCCGAATGGGTTGGATCTAGGAACTGGTTGTGCTGCCATTCTCTGTGGCCTTATGCGGTCGGAAATGTGGGGAGGGGGAAGGATATGTTGACGGTTGTGGTCTTCCAGTAGTTGGTCACCAAACTTGGTAGAAAGTTGGTGTCTACGGCTACGGCGAGACCAAACTCGTTAGGAAGGGAAATGTACGGGATTTTGGGGGATTTTGATTAAAGGTTATTTTATTCATTAGATAGTACTTTGGGTATAGATTACACTCAAGGTACGACGTCCTCCTTACGAAAGTATATTATCTGGAACATCCCGTCTATAAAGCGTATCTTTTTTTTGGGTGGAGGTAGGCCTAAAACAGTGCAAGGCGAAAAATCATGTTCTGATGCCCGGGCGAATGATTTCCTTTTGTGTCAGAGGTGAACTCGACTGCGAGGATTTTGACAGAATATGGCCAAAGGTCGCAAGTTGTCAGCCCGAAGAAACAAGTTAGATTGCCATAGGACAAAATTTTGTACTTCGTCAGAACGGAACAGCTTCAATGTCAGCCAGTTCACCGACCTGAATGTTTTCCCTCTAGCCTATCATATAGGCCGTCTTCTTCCTTCGGTTAGCCTACCTAAATCCTTATACGCTGTATTTTCGTCACCGTTTGCCGGTCAGTTACCCGACCTGTGGACTGAGGTTCGAGCTCCTTCCAACCGACATACGTTCGTTCTGATGTAGTAAATTCAAATCTTTCATGTAACGATTAAATGCACAGAAAACTTGACTACGCAACTTTCGGCCATCAAACCGCTTAGGTAAAGATACAAGGACTTATTGTCGACAGGATGCCCCTTCTTTGTTATCTCGAACCCCCTCCTTAGTGTTGCCAAAGCTAGCTGGCAGGCGCAGGCCCTTGCCCCGTATGCACTGTAATTATGCCCTTATGCACTGTAAAAGTTCGCCTTTGGCCGTGTTTCGGCCATAGTATCGGGAGAGGTCGTGCGTTCGATTCCTACTCCCGGCACACAAACCTTTTGCTTTTTTTTCTACTAACTCAAAAGTCGACTCGGAAACTGCCAGGAAACTGCAATGGTCGTAACGAGCATTTTTCTTACTCTCAATATCGGCTCAGGGTACATTCTTGATATGTCAACTAGCTCCCCGAGTCAAGTTTGAGTCAAGTTTTCTGTTCCTTTAAGAATTCCTAATAAGCCTTCTTTTCGGTTGTCGCACAGAATAGGATGACGAAAAAACGGCTTACGGTTGCAAATAGATCAGTTAACTGGCGGATAGAGGATTGGCAAAAAGCGCAACTACTACTACAGTGTATGGTTTCTTAAAATGTCAAAACGCAGTTCAGGGGCGGAGTCACACGAACGTGACTTACCAAACACAAAAACCTGGAGGGAGATTTTCTGGAGGGAGACAAAGACGCCAGTTTTTAAGCGAATAAATATAACCGGGCTAAACATACCTTAATCTCTGTGAAGGGGCATGGTCGACCAACACAACCGGGCTTATCCACTGGAAAACAAAAGCAAAGA
This sequence comes from Branchinecta lynchi, assembly GCA_023053575.1. Lineage (NCBI taxonomy): Eukaryota > Metazoa > Arthropoda > Branchiopoda > Anostraca > Branchinectidae > Branchinecta > Branchinecta lynchi. Next base: position 8,970,054 of record JAKZAP010000009.1, on the reverse strand, counting down.
TAAAGCTTTCTTCTCGATCACTCATAACAGCGGTCGTGTTCCACCCTGCTTACTGCAGTCACTACACATGACGTCACGTCTTCTTGGCACCAACGATGGAAACACATTTTTCTACTTACGGCACGATATCGCGCCACGCGCACTCATGCCATAGAGGCCGTAGTTGCCCCGCTTACTACAGGCGTATTCTCGCCGTTTCCCGAGGACTCCACTTGAGGAGTCCCCGCGTTTTTGTTTGTCCCGAGTCCCCACGGACGGGGAATGCTCCGATTATCATCACCATCATCAAAAAGGACTGCCTTTCAGATTCGGAGGAAATTAATTTTTGCTCGTGTTCTCGTAATTTTTCGAACAAGATCCGTTTTGGAAGCACTCCCCGTGTTCTCGCTGTTTTCTATACGCGTAGTCCGCGAAGAGTGACTCCCTCTATTCTCGCCTTTCCCTTCGATTCCCCGAGGAGTCCTCAGGGAACGGCGAGAACGCGCCTTACGCTCCCGAGCGCTATAAGCAAATAGTACTATTAGTTACTATGTCTAGTGGAACGGTTACCGCAGTAATTTTTCACGAGGCTGGAACGAAAACAGTAACTAATATTTACGATTGTAGGGGTGGAAGGGTGGTGCTTGTCAGAAACACTAGGAAAAAAAGAAAGGAGAAACATCTGTACAACTACGGCTGAGAGGTCAATATGCTAACAACATCACGGTCTTGATCATCAGACACCAGCCTTCTGTATAATGAAAACAACAAGTTTCTCTTTCTTTCTACTATGCTGTCGCTTTTTGCATTTAGCGAGCAATGAATAAAATTAGCACAACTAAAGTAATTGCAATTTACCAGTCTCTTCTGTCATAGCGCTCAGGTCGAAAACATGGTTACCAAGTGGGGCTGTGATTGCTCCGTGTGGATATTCCGACATTCCATATCCCTGAAAAGAAAAGACTCTGAGGCTGAGCTTCCCACCACGGACACAGAACTCGGTATCTGCCCCCAAAAGTACAGCTTAGCTTCCATGAAAAATTCATCCCAAAATAGTAGTACAAAGCTGTACCCAAAAGTAGCATGTAGTACGAATAGATGCTACTACATGCTTCTATGTCAAGGCTACCGTGTTACATTCTACTGGATGCTACTATAGCAAAACAGGATGCTACTGGATACTACTGCTTAAGATTGGCCCAGTTTGAGGCAAATTAAATGATAGTACTCTTTACTATTACATATCAATACATGCAACTTTTTCGTACAACTATCATACAACTACGCAGGCTACAAATTTTTCATCGGGCCGGTTTACTGACCCCAGCTCCCTTTCAGCCCCTCAGCATAAACCCTCTTGGGTTAATCCTTCCCCAGCCCAAAACTTGCATATTCATTATTTCGTATTAAACCCATCTTTTTATTATCCGCTTAAGACAGGAGTACTGAAAGAAGGAAAAGGCGCCCTCATAAGCTCTATCACGAATAAAATCTTACGTGACCAAAGATTCTAAAGCATTACTCTCTCTGTATTTACCTAAACTGATAGTAAACGTATGCTTATTTGAAGCTTTGAACGTTGCTGAACTTCGAACCGTCGTTAAAGAAAAAATAAAACTTCCTAAAAATGAGCGGTTTATGAAGGTTTGGTTGCAGGTGCGAGCAAATTGTCTACCTTTCGGGAAAGTTTGGGAAAGAAAGAGAAATCCGGAAATGCATAGGTCTTGCCCGGTTTGTGGGGAAGGTGAGTATGGGCTTGGCAACATTCTCCTGCGGTGTCGTAGCCTCTCACATTTGAGGGGAAGTATCTTTGAAATGGGGAATGATGGCTTTCTCCCTGGGATTTTGAAATCAACGTCGCCGAGGTATATTATCGCAGTAGGGAATTTTGTTGGAAGGGCTTTGGAGTTTAGTAAGATTGAGGAAAGAGATAGAGCAAGTGCGCCGTAGAAATTATGGTAGCGGTGATTGAATGCTGGTTGTATTTATGTATGTTGATTGTTACTGTATATGGCCATACGGCTTTCAAATACAGATTATCTTATCTCATACCAGGTAACTTCTACTTTTTTCATTCCAAATTTCTGGTGTTCGAATAACCATGACTCCACTGTACGACTAGAAATGAGCCTGAAATGTGTTATTACATTTTCATACTGGTGAACTATAAAGATTAAGCTTAAAGAAAACACCTATGTTGACATAGTACTGGCATCCATACCGCCCTAGGAGCAACCGGGACATTAAGATACCCGACTACACTACCCCAGTGATACGCCCTCGAGGAGCTCACAAACTGCTTGCAGAGTATTTCTCTAGGTACCCTCTTGAATCTGGGAGGGCTTTTGGCTTCCTTAGGGAAACCCCACTAACCATCACCCCAAACCAAACGGTATGCACCACCGAGACTCGAACCAGTGAACCCTCGCTTGTGAATTCTACGTGCTGAACAACCGACCAGCACGGACCAGCATACGTTGAGTGTGTTCAACCCTTCTAACAAAAGTAACTATTAGTTATTATTTTCGTTCCAACCTTCTCGAAATAGTAACTAATAGTAACTATTTGCTAACCATGCTCGTGAGCGTAGTAAGCGTGGTAAATACGCATCTCTGTAACGTGGTTGGTCGGATTCATCGTTGCATGATATTCTGCTTGAAAATAGAAAAATCGTTCCAGCCTTGACGCCAAAAAGCCAAAATTCTTGACCTCACGCGTAGTAACTACGATATGGTGGAACACGTTCTAAGTGACATTGTAGTTTTTTGTTTCGAATAGCTCCGGTGATGCTCCCCTTCGAGTACCTTGCAGAATGTCTTCAGGTTGACGAGCTTCTCCCTAACACTTCGCTCGACTTCGGGAGGAATGTATTGACCACCGGAAATAATGCACCGTATCGAATCCAACTGATGCCGGGCTGTGACATCGCTCTTCGCAATCGTTGCCACTTGTGGCTGGTTGAGGAATGCAATTTCCGGCTGAAAAGGAAAATGAATTATACTTCAAAAAAGTCTTGCAGTATTTTCTACTGGGAATAATCTTGTCTCTACTGAGATAAGATTATCTCTAATTCGGATCAATCTTATCCCAGTACAGATAAGATTAAACCCAGTAGCAAATACTGCAGGTAACTTTAATCCTTACTCGGAGAAACCTTTTACAGTGTAGGCAGGTGGTTGCTTTAGCATGACGCAAAACAACCCTTTTTTCAGCCACAGAGAAAACTCTTTTTCATGCTTTCGTCGCTTCTGCCCACCGTCCGATTCTGCAGGCACTCGTCCAGACTTCTCACAAGGGTCCCTCTTTTGAAGAAGTTTATTCGAAATTTCTGCCGAATACTACCACCTCAGGCTTTACCTACGGCCACTGCTTTGAATCACAGAAGAAATAATAGAACAAAACTAAAGGAAATTCTCTCTGTGGGCTAAAGCTACCTTTAGGACCCTTACCAGCCTCTTCAAATCTTGAAAACACTTACTTCCAATAACGCTCATCATACATACCATTCTTTATTGTAATTACATTCCCAAAAATCTCAACCCGCAGGTCATCTAGCTCAGGGCCAGACCCGTATCCAGGAATTTATTTCGGGGGGGGGGGGGGGGGGGGGGGGGGTGCGTTTCGGGGGGGGGGGGGGGAGGGGGGGGGGGGAGGGGGGGGTTGCCTTCTGGTCAGACAAAAAAGCACAACAAACACATAGATCAAAGGGAAAACCCTATAAAAATCGTTATTTTTGTATCTTTCGGGGGGGGGGGGTCAACCCCCTAACCCCCCCTGGATACGGCCTTGCTCACGACATTCACACATCAGATGTAACAAACTCTCATTCTCAATACAACACATCGGGCAAAAATAGGTACCAGTACGTCATATTTCGTACGGATCGGGTTTCGTCAAGTATGCCATGTAGTTGAAGATATTTCTTTCTATATACGTAGTGATGCACAATGTCTTCATTCTCCGATTCCTTTCCGACGCCATTTTGTTTAAATTGCTTCTTTATAAAAAAAAAAATTTATAATAGAAAGAAAGAAAAATTAGTACGTTGGACCCAGGTTGGACCTAAAGTCTGAAACATCCAAGCGACTATCGAAGCTCCGGCGGTTCCTAAGGGCAACTAGCCTACAGAATGGTTCTGCTCAGATGTTCTGAAACAGCTGACCACTTTACAACTAAGCTATGCTTACAGAACATTAAACACGGCTTCGGATGTTTTTAGCATCTTTACATGTCCTTTGCCTTGTTGAAAATCTTGGCAAAATTTACATAACCGGGTCTCCCCGGAAACAATGACCGGAAGCATGATACGTCCCGTAAAGAGAACAAACGTGGAAAGCGTGATAAGAATCGTTAATACTACTAGCATTAGTACGACGCATCCTTTAAACGAAATCTTTAAACTAGAGCGATCGCTCTAGAATTACTGCTAGAATTACTAGAATTACTGCTAGAATTACTAGAATTACTGCTCTAGAATTAAGCCTTTACCGTATTGACAGTGTGGATCCACCAGAAGTTTATTGTGTAGGTGTACTAATTACTGTGGAGCTGCACTGTCAGAAGTTTATAACAGATGACACGAGGATGCGCGGTTTCAACAGATTATACGTAACAGATAACACTTCAGATCTTATCTGTTGTGTTTGAAAACGTTATGCATGAAATGTTATGGATAACAAGCTTTGTTAGGGAGAGCCAAAAAAGCATCTACTGACTTTATTCCTTATCGTCATGATGTCGGAAAACACAGCAGATAATTTTTGGCGGCTTTTCGGTTCTTCCTGATGGTAACGCTTTTTACGCATAACATTCTGAAACACAACAGATAACATCCGAAGCATTATATGTTACACATAATCTGTTGAAACCGCGCGTCCTCGTGTTCCCTGTTATGAAACTTCTGACAGTGTGGTACTCAACCGCGCTGTATACCGGGAAGCCAGAGTTTTATAGAGTTACATCAATGAGCCGCATTGCTGGCTTCAGACTATATTACGCCACAAAGGTTATGGGACGAGACTACACTCGAAGCCTCGAAGGCCGGAAGCAACATTTCTAGAAAATTTTAACACATGTAAACGGTTGCTCAAACGGGAGCAGAAATGAACTTTGAAGAGGCTATGTAAAGGCCTGTTCTTGTACTGACAGTTATTATAGAGAAACAAATTCGGTCTACAACACCCCTTAGAAAAATCTGGCCTTTACATATGTGTAACCCAAAGATATTATGACATAACTTACCTTCAGTTCACTAATCGCCTTGAACAGATTATCTTCACTGAACACTGAGAGAGTGATGTTTGTGTGAAGGTTCTTCAAGCCGGAAAGGACGGTCTCGATGGTTCCAAGATGGAACAGCCAGGCTGAATAAATGACATTAAGGCCGATTGTGGCCTTTTTTGACCTAGAAATATGACAGTTTCATAGCTGTATTGATCACAGACCTCTGACCATATTCCAGCACAGGCAGAGAACATCCAATGTTCGAGTGAACTGCCACTCAGTTTATGGTCCAAATCTCTACGAAAATAATGGCTACATTTTTGCAGATAACATGGTAGATACTGTCACTGGATCTGCGTTTTGTTGTTTTCGGCCAAATGGTTAGCAGGCCAAACTGGCAAGCGAGGGCCGCTAGTTCGAGTCCCGGTGGTGCCTACCGTTTGGTTTGGGACGGGGGATTGTGGCGTGTATACCATGTAAGACAAGCCAAAGTCCAGCATCCTTCAAATGGGTACCTGGGGAAATCTGGGGAAGGTGACAGGGTGTACGAAAGCGCCAGAACAGCTAGCCCCCAACCGTCATTGTACTTCCTGGCTGAGGGTAGAGAATCGGAGATTAGCCCTTTTTTTTTTTTACTTACCATGGTATCTGACACTACGATTGTTTCGAAAAAACTACCTTTGGCAAAAACGCACTTTTAAAAGTCACCCCAGAGGATATACTCACATCTACTCTCAACATATGTCCGAACTTCTTTTCCTATCAATTTGATATTAACCTAGGGGAAACTCGAAGAAAAGCTGGCGGGTCCAAAGACCACCCGAGAGCATTTTTCTTTCGAAGGCCCTCTTTGGAGGGTATGCCAGTGAAGTTCGGACCCCAAAAGCTTTTCCTTGTTAGGAGCCTCGGTTAATGTTCACTTATATTCTACAGAATACCAATACTTAACAAATTCCGAATGTCTAAAAAAGAGTATTAGGTGATAAAGACATCAAAACACGCAAAGTATCAAGTGTAGTTTTGCCCATATTTTTTAATTTTATTTTCCTGCACTCCGGACCGAATTTAGCAATCATCCAGGATGCAGAAATTAAATTTGTCGTACTTATATGTTGGGTTAAACCGTATGTCGTGAATTAGCGGTAAGTCAATCAGACTTTCAATGAGATTTTCTTATCTATTTTGCAATATACTGACTGGGATCTGATATCTACAAAGTAAACTTAACGTATGGTTTACTTTGAAAATACACTCTAGCTGATGGTGATAAGGAAATCCGAGATGATAACCTAAGACAATAGGGAAACGGTTTTGCAAATTTAACTTAGCTATATTCCTAGCAGACGTGCCGTGTAACCCTATCCAACGGACGCAAGCGGGAACGGGTAAACCCAAACGATACCATGAAGACAAAAGTAAGGTCCGTGACCTCAACATGCAAATACCGCACTTACTCAAACTGTCCGATATAGAAAAACCGCGACAGGTTCGATTCATTTTTCCTTTTTTTTACGATACTCCGTCTGTCCAGTGTAGACAGGTTACAAATAAAATGTAATTTTATTTCAATTTAATAGCATGGAGTAGAACATTCATTGGAGCTAATCCCATAGATCTTGCACGATTATTTTTTTGAATGTAGTAGGCTACTTTGTTTGATATTACCTTTTTTGCTACTTGGGTAGTAAGTTGATTTTAGTGGGGTTGCAACACTGAGTAGGAATCTCATACGGTACATTGTATCCCCCTTAACAACGACCCTCTGATTTTTAAACTTGCCTTGTCCTACTATATTTGACGCATGTCATACTCCAGGCGATTTTGCTAGAAATCAGACCCAGGCTTAAAAACAGTCAACGATGTGGGTAATCTATTAAACGCAGAGACTATTACTCAACTGTTTGAAAATATTGGATTTGGATCATCAATAGTACATATGGGTTGCTTTAAAAGAAATCTGTCTTTCATTTGTATTCGTGACGGCCGATATAGAGCGTGTTCCATCTTACTTACCGTAGTTACTACGCATGGCGTCATGAATTTTGGCTTCTTGGCTTCAAGACTAGAAGGCATTCTACTATCGCTCAAATATCATTCCAAGGTGTGATCCAGCGAATCACGTTACAGATATCGTAGTTACTACGCTTACTATGCTCCCGAGCATGGTAAGCAAATAGTTACCATTAGTTGCTATTTCGAGAAGGCTGAACGGTCATCGTAGTAACTTTTCGTGAGGTTGGCACGGAAATAGTAACTATTAGTTCACAAGAACAGATATGGAGAAGGTCGACTAAAAGCAGGAAAGGAAAGGCAAGAGAAAAGCAGGAAAGCATACTAAAACCAGGAAGGGCAAACCAAAACGAGGAAAGAACTACCAGGAATCGAGGATTCGAAAAACTGGCAAGCCTTTCCTCTGTTTAGTATCCCGTGAGGGGTCGTAAACTTCCATTTGTAACAGTTCACCTTTTCCTGCTTTTACTATTCGAAAAAACTGGCACGCTGTGCCAAGTTTAGTTTCTCGTGAGGGGTCGGCAACTTACATTTGTAAAAGTTCACATTTTCCTCCTTTTAGTACCTTGTCGGTAGGCGATCATGAGTCCAGCGAGGGGTCGGCGAGCGGGGGTTAGTAGCTTGAAGATCAGTTAGGGATATTTTCCTCTGGTTCAACTAATGCTACAGGCCAGAGAAAATTGATAAAGACGGCGGCACCTTTAACAAATGGAAGTTGCCGGCCCCTCACAGAGAACTAGACAAGAGGAAAAAAAAGGAAGTAGCAGTTTTTTTTCCCTTAACTCGAGAACAAGAAGGATTTAAATATACGGACTGTCAATGGCCTTGGCTGAGACTCTCGGGTCTATCTTAGTTTTCGAAGGGTTTTCCATTCCCCAAATTAGGAGGACCATTATGCTTGGGTGTGGTAAATACTGAAACATAAACATCAAATAGTGCTGGGGCTCCTTTAAGCGTTTTTTAACCTCCAGACTGTATCTATGCCATGGAAGCAGTGACCAACAATGGAACCCGCGTCAAGACCGGACTCCCGAACTGTCGAAGAAAAAAGTAAGTAGCTTACCTCATGGTATAAATACAGGCGACTAAACTTCTGTTCGTATGGCATACGCCGTTCAGATGTGAGCCGGTGCCAGGGGCGAAAGGCACATAAATGATGTCGTCATAATCTTGTTGAACGTTTGTAGGGTAAGCTGAAAACATAACCCATGTAAGAACAAGAGTATGGTACTCTGCAGACCGAGAACAGTCTGGCGTGCGATGCCAGTAGCCTACACTTCTTCTGAAAGAGCCATGCGAACACGCCCATTCATTATTCTCATTCATTCATTTATTTATTTCCCTCAAAGAATATATAATGAGGAGTACTAAAATAAATTTAAAAAACACTGTTACAAATAACTTTCATAACAATAAATAACAATTGACGTACATTAAACAAAGCACTGTACTTACTTAACTATTAGCTTTTTAGCGAAAAACGGAAACAGATTCTTCAGAGTCAGAATATTATTAGCTTTAGCTACAAAATTATCAAATTTCTGCTGAATTTCGTCAGCTTTTGTTGGCTTGCCTTGGAATTACGCTGCCCGCTAATATATTAATTTGATTTTTAATTTCCGACCATATCTTTTGGGTGGGGGAGGGGAGTATAAGAACTGTGACAGTGCTCGGCCACCATTTTCATCGAAAGTACAGGCGAATGAATAGCGTCCATGGTACGTTGAAAGTTTCACGTTGGCTAATCATGAAGGCAGAAAATCAAATTTACCCTCTACAGCAATAACTCAGTAAATCTCTGCCGTTGATTAGTTATTTAGTACGGAAGGCCAAACTACAAAAAATTGTCAGGGACACAACTCTGTAGGAAATACGGTTATTTTTTAGCAGATACGACAGTAAAACCTTAAGGGACCTGTCTTACTTATAATAATAACGCAACCTACTTCTCTGGAGACTCCAATTTCGTAGGGTACGTTCTAAGCCCTCAATCAGAACCACGCTTGCCGTGTTTTGCTACCTTCGATGTGTATCACGCTGTCGACGGTTGTCTGCGAGAAGTTGTTCCATCAGAAAACCGGTTATGTAAATTGTTTCCTTGTTTTCGCTATAAGCCAACGGGTTTCGGAAATGGCTCAGTTTTAAAGTATTCAAATATTTTAAAATACTGTAGGTTGAAGAGGAAATAGTGCGAGGGGTCCTTTAAAGGCACCTCGCACTACACACTGTTTCTGCTCAGATGTTCTCAGATTGTTGACCACTTTAAAAGTTGGCTATGCCTACAAACAGCAACATAGAGCTTCGGCTGTTTTAGCATTTTTGCATGTCTCTTGCCTTGGATGACAATCTTGGCAAAAATGTGCATAACTGGTCTTCGGAGGAATAAGCTTCTCAGGAATAATTATCGGGATCCTAATAGGTTACGTCACGCAGAGCGAACAAACGCGGCGTGATGATCATTATAATACTAGTAGATATCAATCAATCATAAGTATAATAATATTAATAATAAGTGTCTTTAAAAGCCCAGGGGCCATGTACATAAGACAACAATAATACACATTACAAAAGAAGACAACAACAATATTGTCCTACGGCTATGAAGCCTCCCTACTAAGCTTAATCGCTCTTAGCTTTAGCGCTCCGTCAATAAATTCGCACACCTTTTTTATAACCCTTTCCGAAGTGCTATTCAGGATATCCGGAAGAACCAAAACACTCCCCTTAAAATAATTTCACATAATATTTCTGTCGAACAAAAATAATCTTGTTATTTTGTGATATGGGATAGACTATGAAGCGTAGGCACTCGGAAGGGGAATGAATGGAAAGACTATTGAAGTACAATGAGTAAGCTTTCGAGCCAGTCTCCCCGCGTGGGGAGGTTATGTAAATAGTGTTAAATATGTATGTTCAAACAATAAAAGAACTTGAACTATCATACGTACATCCTCTGACCCTATCATTCACGAATTTGTCGATGGAAAATTCTAAAAATTACTCTGCACGTCATAGATTATCGAGAGAAATGGATATTGCCAAATATTCAGTTTTTTCTTAAGGAGGACTCAGACGACGTTCGTAAAGTTTTTCGCAAAGTATGCTGCGTAAAGTTTGTCGCCGCTGAGACGGGAATTTGACCTAGATAACATTACGAGAATTGTTTTTGGCAATTTGTTCTAGAAAGAAAAAATTCTAATTATTAGAGATTATTATTACCACATACGAACCATGTAGACATATCACATATAGATATTTATTAACACTAAAAGCCATAATGGCCCATGGCTAATATCCAGATACAGGAAAGGAACCTCCAATGAAGAAATTAGAATAATCAAATAACAAAAATAAAATAAATAAATAAAGCAGTTCAATACAATTTAATCCATAAGTAATTCTTTCTTCCCAACTCACCTGACAAAAACCAACAAGAACAACACAATAAAAAAAAAATTAAGTTGTTTATAATTATCCTTGCAAAAAACATTTCAAGTTATTCGACCTTGTTATTATTATTATGAACCACAAGGATCATCATCTCATCATTTTCAGTCTCCTATTCCTCATTTTCAAATTTATTTGCATATCTTATTTTCGATCTCTTCTCCTATCGTCAACCTTCCAAACTTTAAGAAAAAAGTTAACTAAAGTTGAAGTTCTTGCCTGCTTCCATAATCCACTTTGCGAACGCCGTCTGACCATCCTTTACTGTTTATTCATGAGCCAGCTAAAAATTTTGTCTTGTCTGATTTTCTTGTTGAGATCTATTTTGAGCTCGGAATGCTTCCAATCGAGCTTCCAAACCACCAGATGGTCCCACGGTTGTACTGAGTCTGGGGTTGAACTCGCGACTTAAATGGGTCTGAACTGTCAGGCTGAAGTCCCAGACCGTCCTTTTCAACAAAACCCTATTCGAATGGGTGGCAACCAACTTCCCAAACTGCCGTATGTGTCATGCAGAAGAAGAAACACCCCAATACTTCTTTTTCAAATGCCGCATCCTTCAATGAAGAGCTCGACAACTAACAAGACCAGAGGTTTCGATTCTATCAAAAATATTGATATTTGATCCAGACAATTGCGTCTTGTAGACATTCGATTTTCGCCAGACTCCTTGAACATTTTTACTACTAAAATATAGGAACAGATTTATGCCAACGGCTAGTCATCTGAGAAAACCAAGTTCAGGTATGGATTCAGCACATGTGTCTACCCCTATACGTCATATCTACTTGGACGAAATTTATCGAAACTTCCTGCCTTACTTCTGCCAAAGTTAGCACAGCCTCGCAAGCCCCGCTTTTGTTGTGATATTCAAAACAAAATTTTTATTTTCAATAAAACTGTTTTAATACTACTACTACTACTAAATATCCTGTCTCGGCAAAAAACTAAAGCTTGAAAAGAATTCAGCATATCTCCTTATCTCCCTAGCCTCTAATCCACTTAATACTTTTAACAAATTTTCAGGTTTTGGTCGGAATCTGGGGGGACAATTCGCCCGACATGAAAATAATTTTCAAATACGAATTCAGCACGTCTTCTTACATCTTAATCGAAGTTTTAGTTGACTTGAAATAAAACTTTTACTTTTAACAAATTTTTCGGTTTTATCCGAATTCCAGGCGAACTACTTGTCCGGGTAGAAACGTTTGTCATAATACGGATTCAGCATGTCTCATTCAGCATTGAATCAACTTCAAATAAAACTTTTACTTTTACAAAAATTCCGGCTCTGGCAAGATTCCGGACGAACTAGTTGTCCGGCGAGAAAAAAGTTACAGATATGGAGTCAGCATCGTCTTCTTACCCCTAGATTGACTATCTCACTGGCTTAAAAAAATTTCGTCCTTAACTTGAAACCCCTCCCCTACCCCTAAATATGGAGCTAAAAGGCGCATCTACGAACCAGACCTGTACTTTGACCCAATGGATCTCCATACCAAGTTTGAAGAAAATATCTCTAGGCATTGAGAGTTATGGTGCTGACAGACGGACAAACTTTTACGAAGTCATGAGTATACATCCATTTACGTTTTGGGATCCCACAAATCCTGTGCCACGAGCTAAAACTCCCGATCCGATTTCAAGACACCACTCCCTGCCCAGACAGAATATAAAGTGTTCAAGATTTTGGTCGAGATGCTAGTGGAGAACGGAGTCTACGAAGCAAAACTTCCGACCGAAAGTAACCACCAACGATTAGCCGAGAAGGCAGAAAGAGATCTACACGAAGTGGAATTCAACGCCATTCAAACCATATGATGATGACGACGAAGACACAGTAAATAATATAACCTTTCTGGTTCAACACTTTTGCAATTTAGAAGCCTGGATAAGACAAGAATCTCACCAGAGCCATCATCTTGGATCAGATCAGCAACAGAATGGCATCCTTCAGACTTTCCGAGACAGAAAATTTCCTTGATATCTGGGCATCTCTTCTGGACTTCCAGCGCGTTTGCTGCCGTCACATCGTTGCAAACGACGAACCGAGCTCCAGTTCTTGCTTGCTGTCTGCAGATGGCCTCTGGAAAAGAAGATATAAGCGTTGAATTCAGTAGCCTATTGATACCATGGATTGTCGCCTAAAGAAGCTGAGAGGAGGAAAACGGGGAGAAACCATCATCATTCGGTACGAATTATTAGTTGCGTTTCTGCCGAGGTTTCTGCAGATACATCGTATCTGATACCACGGTAACTGGATCTGCAATTAGCCGTTCTTTAGTTACCGTGACAAGACTTTTCAGATACCACGATCAGTTACCACGGTCACCGTGGTATCTCATACACCACGATATCTACAAAAATGCAAAAACGCAAAAACGCAATGAACGCTACTTCACCTTTTCTTCTGCAGAATCTTATTTAACAGCAAGCATATCGTCGCTGCCACTCATAAGCGACATTTTTCAAAATGTTCAGGATAAGCAAATAATATTTTAAAAATACCCCCTTCAACCGATTTCAATGACACTGACGGTTCTTATGTCACTTAACTCTTTTTGACAGTTCTCGTGGCGGTTAGATCTTTTGAGCAACGTCTGTCGTAACTTACGATACTGTCCCATGTCAATAAGGGTGAAAACTAGTCAATATAGCTTGAGCCAGATTGATAAGAAGCATCAAAAAGAGGACGCAATGCAAGAGTAAAATATCAGAACAAAGAGCTACCGTTTTTATGGCACTTGCAGCTCCGCTCAATTGCCATTGGCAATTGCTTTAAAAATTATTTTGGCGGATAAATACAAATCCTACCAACAAGCACTGGAAGAATTAGGGATGAAAACCCTTACTTCTACTAAAAGTGCCTTTTTGCGATCCCAAGATTACCTTTTAAACCCAAAGCTATCTGGCGAAAGGAAAGGCGCGATCCAGGCTACATTAGATACAAAGTACATTTTTTCGGAATCTACAGCAAACAAAAGTAGGCTAGTTTTCACGTCAAGAGACGTGCTTATTCCTGAAGAACTGCAATCCTAAGAAGTAAAAAGATGAAGAGCAACCAGCTGAAGCTAACGTAAATGGTAAAGAACGAGAGCTAAATAAATGCCACTTGAATTACCGAACTTAGTAACTGGGTTGAATTAAATAACGAATTTGTACTATACCAAAAAACTACCAAAAAAATGAGGAACAGATCGAGAGCGGTATTACAACCGAATTTCGTAATGGAATAAAACTCTTGTCAGAACCACCTAAAACAACCGAATTCGACAAGTCTAGTAATAGAAAACGGACTCTAGAAAAATCCGGTGAATCACGGTATTCGGTAACAAATCAGAACCAAATAAATCTCAGCGATTTTATACAGGGACGGACCAAATGCGGCAAAATCGATGCGGACTGAACAAAAGTTGAACGAATTATTGAATTCGGTCACGAATCACAACCAAATGAATCTGATTAGTGACCGGATTATGAAATGGACTGACTGAATGCGATGGAAAAGATACGGAATCGAAAAAAGTCCGGTGAATTACCAAATTCGCTAACGAATTTGACCAAATAAACAGGTTAAATCACCGAATTTCCGAAGGGACAGACCGAATGCGGTGAAATAGATGCGGAGTGAACAAAAGTTGGATGAACTAGCAAATTCGATAAAGAAAGGAGAACCAATAAACACGTTAAATCACCCAATTTGGAAATGCGGGGACAAATGATTTTATGAAAAGGGCATCACGGCTTCGCCGCAATGCCCGTTCTGACCGAATGCCCAAAAGGGGGGGGGGGGGCTGCGCCCCCCTCGGGACGCCTTACTCGCTGCATCTTCAGAGGTCGTTTCCTCAAGAGCTGCTTTGACCTCTTGCAGAATAAACTCCACGAAAAATTCCGTTCTCTTTAGCGTCTGCGTCGTGGTGGGAAGGTTTATGCGATTCCCAAGCAGTGAGTCTCCAATTCTCAAGAGGTCCTATACTCACCAGTGGGCTTTGGTTTTGGCTACAAGCGTTTACGTGTGCACTGGTGACAGTACAAATGGTACAAATATTTCTTATTTTTGTCACGGTCCATTGCCCTTCTGTAAAGCGCCATCAATCTACTATAATTAACTTCCTTGACATGGGCTTCTATCTGACGGTAGTAGTGGTTTCCAAACTATGCTCTCAAGCTCCTCCGTAGCTCAAATGGTAGAGCGTCTGTCTTTTAAGCAGAGGAACCTGGGTTCAAATCGCGGCTGAGAAGCATTTTTTTTTTTTTCAGTTCACTACTTATAAAATAATTGCTGACTAGTCAAGGAAGGTCGAACTAAAAGGGAAACAAAATGACTTCACTTACCAACAGGGGCGAACTGGTTTGACAACGTGACTCCTCCACCGCATTTCCACGCACTGAGGATGGTGATAAAGTAAAGGGCATGATTTGAAGTGTACATGATCATCATGTCTCCTTTCTTGAATCCCATTTTGGTGATAGAAGAGGACATAGCACGGACACTCGGTATAATCTGACTGTAGCTGATTTTCTCACCGGTGGAATAGTCGTGCTGAAAAATACCTAAATACATATTCGAAAATGAAACTGGAGGCTCAAGATTTTAAGATAAATTTCTATTGAGACTACATCTTTTCGATCTCCAATTCGATTCAATTGGATTCAAAACCCATAACGGTCAAGCCGATGGGTTGTTTTTGCGTCATAACTAAAATCTATAAGTCAATGAATCTGTGCGGCTTTTATACTGACATGTTACCACAAATATTGGTAAACTGCATGACTAGTAAAATATAAATACTATTAAACTGAACGTTCAAATGTGCTTCGGGTAGTAGGGGAAAAAACTCTGAGCATCCCGACGAAAAATTTGTAGCCTCCGTAGTTGTATGAGAGTAGTACGAAAAGCTGAATGCATTGATATGTCACAAGAATCATTTAATGTGCATCAGACTGGGTCAATCTTCAGTAGTAGTATCCAGTGGACTGTCTTGCTATATTTGCATCCAGTCTTACTAATAGAATCATGCAGTAGAATGCAGTAACACGGTAGCCTTGACATAGAAGCATGTAGTAATATCAGTTCGTACTGCATGCTACTTTTTCGTACAACTTTATAGTACTATTTTGAGATAAATTTTTCATCGGGATACCTAGTTCGCAAAACTACCAACGGCTCTAAACGAGGGAACGTCGTTGCAGCTTGAAGCGGAGGAAGACAAAGTCGGGAGGGGAAAAATCAGGGGGAGGGTTTCGCGGGACGCGGTGACATGGGTTTTGGGTTACAGATGTACCCAACTTCATACAAAGTTGAAGACGGCGAAATGAAAGAGTGTGTAATTTTACTTTAGGAGCTGAATGTATGGGACTTCCTGAGCTTTAGATGTTACAAGTAGGCATGGGCACTGTTCCTGTTTTCTGTTTCTGTTTCTGTTTTTTTCCTCCTGTTTTGCTGTTTTCTGTTTCATAAACAGAACAGCTGTTTTGAAGCCAGCTGTTTTTTTTCTCACCTGTTCTGTTCCGTTTTGGTGTATCCTGTTTTGCCCTGTTCCTGTTTTTTTTTACCTGTTTAAACAGCCAAATCTGTTTTTTGGGGGCAACCCGCCTTATCAGTACAACACATCTTTTAACTCATCATTTCGAAATGCCACATTCCAAAAGAGGCCAATTTGTCAACCTTACCAGTGACCCACGCGAATTGTGGATGAGATGACGGCTATCAAAAATAGTGAGCAAAAATCAAGCAATAGTAGGAACAACAGCAAAAAATGGGAACTTCAGATACTGTAAATATTTATTCAGCTCAAGCTGACGGCGAATTCCATTTGACTGAGCTAAATGGATACGTAGTCAGCTAAGTCTTACACTACTGTTGCAGCCTTCCGACCCTTCGTGTCAGATTCAGTCTTCGGGTCCAATATGAACAAGTGCGCAAGCGCTCAAACGTGGTGTGTAAAAGTAAAACGTATATCATATCAGAGATGGGCGAATCCGATCATGAAAGGATTCGAATCCGAATCCAGGGCTAAGTACGAATCCGAATCCGAATCCACCATTTCATGCTGGGGATTCGAATCCGAAATCGAATCCGGATTCGAATCCGAAATCGAATCTGGATTCGAATCCGATCTTAACAAAAATTAAATCATGTTCATAGGTTATAGTTTAAAAATCAGAGGTGACAAAATACACTGATATTTCAGGTAATCAGATAATGTGATAGATTACTTAACATATTTGGTGGTGGACACCAAACAATTTGATTGTCTAAAGCCCTCTGTGTAAAAATCGGGAAAACGGAAACTGAAAAGATGTAGAATAGAAATTTGAGCGAATTCGTAAGATTCAGGGTTTGGAATCCGAGTCCGAAAGCAGAAGATTCAAATCCGGCCAAAAGGACGAATCCTGGATTTGAATCCGAATCCGGATTCGGAATTGCCCATCTCTGTATCATATATTGTGTACGAACAGCATAATAACCATTCGCCTTTGACGTTAAAGTCATTGGTCAATATGGGCCCAGTTGCCAGCGTTTGGATGTGGGGGGGGGGGGGAGTATCACCGAAAGATACTTCTAGATGGGTCTTTGGGTGGGTCCAAAGACCCATCTGGACAATGATGTTCACTCATTCTAAATTTCCACCTTAGTACCAGGCATGTTTAGCAAGTTTGCGAATTTGGTCAGACAGTTTACTCTGGGCAATCCGGGCCCAGTTGCACATAATTCGCAAAATGGTGGTAAGCCTTTAAAATTTAACTGAAAAGCCAACTAATTTGTGTGTCATTTAATTAAACATACTGAATTATTGGGATTCTACAAAGGGAATTTTTATTTTCCACTATCTGCTCTAGTTATAACGTTCAGAATATGTGCGGCCGTCCCCACAACGCAAATTCCACTATGACTCGGGAAATTTTAATCTAAACACAAACGCTGTTTTTCGTTGGTGAGATTGGTGAGATTGAGATTGGTGAGGTGAGATTGGTGAGTGGTGAGATTGGTGAAGATTGAATAGTGCCGGAACAAAAGAAAAACCATAAATCTCTCTCGTAAGGCGTGCAACAAAAATACAAGCGCAGAGAGGTACCACAAATCACACGGAAATTCCACTATTTGAAAAATGATTATTCGTGAATAGTGGAAGAACGAAGTAACTCATTTTCAGCGGCTCTTCAAGCTGTTTTAAGTGATTAAGTGATCGGTAACTAGATTGTCCTATCCCAGCCTTTTTAGGTTAAAATTCAAAGGAAAGATTAGTCACTGGGGGAATTGTAACCAATTGCCCTTAAACCGAGACTGTATCGGGGGTTGAATCCCAAAAGTCACAACTAGACCCCAAGGCCCATAAGTACACCAAGTTTCAAATTAGCATCTGTCATGGTTCACGAGATAAGAATGCCAAAATAAAACGGTGAAAACCGAGAACGGAAAACCGGCTATCGCGGCCGCAAGAGTGGAGTGTTCACAAATGAACTTTCCAGTAAAACCGAACATGTGATTACCAAGAAGGGCTCAAACGACGTATTATCTGTTCAGAGAAGTTAAATGTGATTTCAAAAGACTAGTACTTTCAACTTCAAAAAGGCTAGAAAGGCTGAAATTAGCTTAGCGACATCACAACATCCGCACCGGTTCATGATGTAAACAAACGATAACTGGAATTCCTGACAGTATTTTTGGCACAACCTCAGTTCTATACGGAAAAGTTGAGATTTGTTCAACTTCATGATGAAAGTGAAACTCCGTTTCACAGATTTTCGCAGAATAGTAGACCCACAGTCAGCCGAGAAATCCGCGCGTTTTGAGCCTTGCATGACCATGCTCAAAAGAAACCACCGAGGAAAAGCTATTCGGTATTCTGATTGGACATGCATCTCTCGCGACCCTCCCCTCACAAAAAAAATGACCATCATCACCAACCACTGTCACGAAGTGAAGCTTGCTTAACTTTGAGTCTGTATGATCCGTAAACTTTTGTTTATTACCGATCACTATGGCAAACAATCCAAGTGGAAAGGTAGGCTATGCGAAAATTTTGTTGTTAAGACAAACGAAACTTCCATGGCTCATTTTCCATCGGGAAAAAGTGTAATTCGTTGATAAAGGCAGCTGGAATTCTGGACCAAGATATTTGTTTTTCTATGAAATGAACTCGAAGAAAGGCATCTGTGCGGTGCAAGGAAGAACTATTTAAGATACTTCATGGTACAGGGCAAACTATAGGTGAACTCTGCCATAAACATAATACAAGAATACAGGAAATCAAATAATAAAAAAGACTGTTTTAAACAGCTGGTTCTGTTTTTGTTCGCCTGTTTAACAGCTGTTTCTGTTTTCGAAGTCATCATTCTGTTAAAACAGAACAGGACCTGTTTTCAAGTTTCCTGTTTTCTTTCTGTTTCTGTTCTTATGTGACCTGTTTCTGCCTGTTCCTGTTTGAATGCAAAAACAGAACAGTGCCCATGCCTAGTTACAAGCAACGCTCTATACTGTATCCTCTCAAGTAAATCCAACTGTTCCTGAATCAGACCAAACGACAAACCGGACATCCATATCCTAGGTAGAAACGGATGAAAGATAGTTAAACGTGTAATAGATAGGGAAAAGGAGACAAAGAATCGAATGACAAAAACATGGTAAAATGAAAGAACACGCCTATTTGACATGTAAAAGACCGAAAACAGCACAACCCCTCAGAAAGACAGTTCCTCCTGCACTTCCTGTTGCGATTAGGATAGAAAAGGAGCAAAGCATTTTCAAGATTCGCAGGAGTGTTTTTGAACATTGATTTTTTTTTGCAGTCCGAACTGAACTGCTTATTCCTAATGAATGATAATCTGGTTGAAATTGGAGTTTTACCTAAGCCTCGTTTTTGTTGAACGCTGCTGGTCCGCTTCTCGGCCACTTCCGGACTGATTCTTTCTACATCCGTTTTTGCACTGCAGTGCTTCCGAGGAAGACGGCAGCGCTTCTTGAGAATCGCGGACTTGCTCACCGACCAAGTCCGTGCTTCCCTGCAAGATGCTGCAGCGCTGCCGCTTCAACCAAAAAGAAAGTGAATCCAAAAACGCATATTGTGCAAAAGCAAAGAAGTGCTGCTGCAGCGATGCGGCAGCGCTATTGCAACAAAAACGAGGCTCTAGTTTATATCTTATTACTAAAATTTATCCCGTCCCATACACCGACTATAATACCCAGAGAAAACTAAGCAGCTACTTGCTGAGCTATCAATTGACGCCGGTCTGCTTCCATGTCCAGCGGGCACATTAGTTGCGTTTTTGCAGATACCATGTTCAAGTTCAAGTTTTTTAATTTTAAACCAAAATACAAATACATTGTACAAGCACTGTGGAGAAACAAAAAATTCAAACATGCAGTGCTTGTTAAAAACTTTACTAAAATAACAACAGCTACGTACCCTATAAATCTAATAAAAATAATATAACTTAATTTATCTGACCTGTATAAAATGACCTGCGATCTACCAAATAAATAAATAAAAACTACCCTCTTGCGAAAAATAAACAAAAATGACAAACCAGTTGACATTAGTAAGCGAGAATGCGTACAGCATAAACCAAACACAGACGAAACCATCATTCAATTAACCATCCACACTCTAATAAACAAACTCTTATATCATGAATTTCATAATAAATTATATTGCAAACATAACTATTGCAATTTTTTTTAAATTAAGAATCAGTAGTCCTTTGAGTCGGACATGATAAGCGATGGGCTTTCTTCCAACCATTCTGAAACATCATTTTCATATTTTTCCCACACAGATGGTATTGTATATCGTAGAGAAAATCTAGATCTTTCACACTTAATTTTAGGGAGCCGACGGTTAGTGTTAGATCTCTTGTACATTTGACATGATGGTGCTAGACATACCAGGTCGATATAAGAAAAATATGATGGTATCTGTTACCACCGTAATTGAATCTGCAATTAGTCGTTTCTGCAATTACCGTGGTATCTGATATACGGTTGCTCTGTAAAAAGGACAATTGCCGAAATTGCGCTTTTCCAAGTCATCCCAAAAGAAAAGCAAATATTCAGTCACATGACTAAGTGGTAAACTTCTTTCTCCGTAATCTGACAAGATTTGATTAAAGTGAGAAGACTTTCCAGATACCACGGTCGGACCGTAGTATCTGAATATCAGATACCACGATAGCTGCAAAAATGCCTTTTGACCTTTGTATCAGATACCACGATAACTGCAAAAACGACTTTAGACGGTGGTATTAGATATCATGGTATCTGCCAAAACGCAACTATTGAGAGGGAAAGACCCTAGCATAGTGACGTCGAATGTTAAGCACCAATAGTAATAGGCTCTACTACGATGTGCTTTTTGTAGAAGTAACGAACTTTGATGTTCCGGGTATCTCCTAACCTCTGTTCGTTTGCATCGGAAATCTATGTGTTCCGCATTACACGACATTTCTATGTCTTTGTATGATCACCGGTTTTCCTGCGCTGTCAGAAGATCCATAACAGACAACATAAGGATGCGCGGTTTCAATAGAGAATGCATAGAATACAACACTGATTTTATCTGTTGAGTTTGAAAACGTTATGCCATGAAATATTATGTGATGTTATGCATAGCAAGCATTGCAAAGAACAGCCGACGCCAAAAACGCAATCTGCAAAAACGCATCACCAGATGCTTTTTGGCTCTTTATCGCAATTCTGTTATCCCGCATAACGCTTTGAACACAACAGATAAAATCCCAAGTGTTTTATGTTATGCATTGTCTGGTGAAAACACGCATCCTTGTGTTGTCTTTTATGAAACTTCTGACACAGTGCGATATAAGCAATTCTTACCAGCCAAATAGCATCTCCATTTTCACGAACGCTCTCCTCAACATCCTTGAGCAACAGATCGATCAAAGCTACTTCAGGTATGGCAAGACCTGGCTCGTTCCACGGCGATGTTATAATCTTAGCCATGCTAGTCGAGGGTCAGATCAATACTAAAGAGAACATTACAAGATAAGAGAGAGAAAAGATAAGACGGAGTAGGGATTTCCTATCTGGGTTTGTTAACTGTTTGAACATCGATAAGAAAGCTACTGCAAACGAAATGTAGCGATAAAAGTGGATGTTCCTGAAAGGTAGGTAGATGTCTTTCCTGTCGCAAAAGAGGAATGAAGGAATACTTTCACATAAAATTCCAAAACAGGAAGTTCTGATAGAAAAGCCAGTAGAAAATAGTAGTTAATGGGCTTTTAACTAAGGGAGATGAGGTGGTGGGTACAGAGCGCCTATAGGCCTTTCGATGGAGCAGAGTTCTAATAGAAAATGGCTATAGGCGCTCCAAGTTGACTGGCGTATGGATACGAGCGTGGGGGGTAATCTGATGCTGTGGAGAATGAACAGAGCGCCTATAGGATTTTTTTTTTTGGCTAGAGTACCAGCCTATGGAAAATGTCTATATGCGCTCCGTGGTTCTAAGAGAGATTATAGGCTCTCTGTACTCTGAGAGAGCCTATGGAAAATGCTTATCCATGCTCCATGGGTTGTGAGGGAGTCAGACTATGGATGCTCTGTACTTTGAGAATCTATGGTCCCTCTATACTTTCGGGGACGATGGGGAAGGGCGGGATGACAAATTTCTGGGGCCTGTAGTAGTATGATACTACTACCCCCGTGAACTGTATGTAGTAGCAATGCAACTGTACTGCATACGATTCCATGCTATCGCTTGGTCTGTACTCCATACCACTGCATGCTATTCCATGATATTATTCGAATTACAATTTCGAGCTACTACTAAAAGCTGCTAAATATAATAGTCGTTAATAAAATAATCAGCCGGTTATCAGGGGGATTTTTCCGGGGGGAGGGGAGGGGGCAATTCATAATACTATTCATAATTCCAGATCGGATCAGGTAAGTTCTATGCGAATCGGAGGAATTCTGGGACTGTCTGGAAGCTCGATAGAGTGACTGGCGTCACATTAGTCCTAGAACCGGGTAGATTGTTTTAAAATCTCACCGTTTATCTTGACTTAATTTTTTACTACCTTCACCTTCTGTTCCATCTAATGTGAATTAAGAAGTCGCATAACTGGCTTTGAATAGATTTTACATTACAATATTTTTAATTTAAAAACTTGACTGATTTCTCAAAAAATCTATCGGTTAAGGGCAGGGGTAATCCTTTAGTATTAGATAATAGAATTTAATTGCGCAAATGTTTAGAAAATATTTCGGACTTTACAGAAAAAGGGCACTTGCAAAACAGTGGATGGCAGTAACAAATTTTCTGTCTGTTCAAGCTTCTGATTTCAATCATTCGAACGATAAAGCTCTGCGATGGAAGTTGTAGACAACGACAAGCCTTGTCAGGTTACAACCACACCGTAATGAAAGCTGATTATGTGTAGGATCACCGAATACAACTTGACAGTTCCAAACAGTACGACAGTCGTATACAGGTGTATTTAAGTAGTGATTAAGGGTGCGGACTCCTGGTGTTTTATGCAGCCCTTTCGAACCCGAATTATTTTCCTTTGAGCTAAAAATTATTTTCTAACTGATTTTGAGTGTTAAGGGGTTCAGTATGAAGTAGTGTAAGTTTCATTGACTTACGTCAATGGATTCCTAGAAATCTAGAGGCCTGTCAATTTATTATTATTATTTTTATTTATTTGAATCCTTCAAACCAAACTTACTAATTAACAACTGAACGTTAAAGACAAATTAGCCTACTAAATATACAACGAAATACAATGGAAAAAAAGTTCAAAATAAACAAACTAACCAGGGCGTTTTTTCGTGAAAAAAGGAAAAAGGTTGTGATGAAGAAGAATGTTGTCAGCCTTTTTATGAAAGTTCTGGATTTTACTATTTAAAGTTTCCAAAAGATTCTCTTTAAAATTCGAAGTTAGGAATGAGTTACTCGTAGAAATCGGGAAACCGAGAAGTAATTTAGAAAACTTATAAAAGGGTAACTTTTAACGCAGCGAGTTCAGAAGGACGCACAGAAGAAAAGAAAGCAGACGGGAAAAGAATGTGAGGAAGTGCAACAGCCGTATAAATAGAACCAAGAACATCTCTGCGACACACCGTAAACGAATAACAGCACCGAAAGCTCTTATTATTTTATATGAATAAGGGATTCCACGATACATAACTCTCTCAACAGGGCTGAAAACAATCCCCCCCCCCCCACCCACCACAATCCAGAGGGGAATTCAGTGTCGGCAAACTACTAATCACGAAATAATTACACTTTTCAAAACTGATTCTTAGACCCTTCTACCCCAATTTAGACACTAGAATGTTATAATTTTCAATTAATTTTTCCTTTGACGGACGACCGAAGACAGTCTGCCAAACATGCATTACAAATACATGGTGATAAAATTCCACCTTGTCTAACGCCTTTTCCCACTGAAATTAAATTGACAGAATTTTTGGGAAGCGAATTGCCACTTGAACATTCAGTCCATTGTACCAAGACCTTGAATCCAGGGGCGGTTCGAAGGGGGGTGTTCTTGGGGGGGGGGGGGGCGGTGACCTCCCCCCATGCTCCAGAGTATCTACTCTCAGTCGTATGTTTCGAGCTTGTCTGTATGACAGTCGTATGTTTTGAGCTTTTCAGAATGAAATACAGGCAGTTACCAAACGTGAATTTCTCCCACAAATTTTTTAGTCGTATGGCTACGAAGAAATTGCTATTGGTATATTTTCAGATTCACAGTTGTGTGTTCGAGTTTTCCAGAATGATAGTCGTATGTTTGAGCTTGCCAGAATGACATCAACCGCGAATCTGAAAAGACCCGTTTCTTCTCGTACTTTACGAAGGGATTTTCTAGTCGTAAATTTTTAGTACCCGTAAATTTTGACAGTCGTAGGTTTTGACATTGCCAGGTAAAGACAGACAAAGCAGTTAGCTCATCGTGAACTTCGCCTTCAAATGATCTGTTTCTGGTCGTATTGTTCCATAGAGATTTTAGTAGTATTGTCATTTAGTAGCTTGTCAGATTAACAGTTTTGTGTTCTCACTTTGTGAGAATCAATCGTATGGAACTTGCCAGAATGACATCATCCGCGAGTTTTCCCTGAAATTACCCGTTTCTTGTCGTATTTTACGAAGAGATTTTGTAGTAGTCTATTAGAGACAGTCGTAAGTTTTGAGCTTGCCATATGAGGCAATTAAGTGAATTTCGACAGCAACTGACCTATTTCTGGTCGTATGGATGTATATAGATTTTCTACAAGTCCTTCCGTTACGAATATCGTGTGTTGCGAGCTTGTCAGAGTGACACAAATGCCGTTACCAAGTCGTGATTTTCGCTCTTTCGCGCTGAAAACAGGCTGCATTTTCGAAATTTTCTTCTGCGGCGCGACGTTTCAATATTGACCTACTTGGTTTTATGCAAACACCTCCTTATCTTAAAAAGAAACAGGCACAACCGCCTGATGATTGCACTATTTTTTGTGTAGTCTAAATTGAAAGTGGAATCACTACCACGTACCAACTTCCGGGAAAAAATATCCCACTTCGTTTACGAGTTCTCTGGGCACGGACGAATATTTGATATAGTGGACAGCCTTTACAATCTTTCGCAAAACTTTACCTGCGCCGTCTTTCATAGTCACCTACCGCTATTTGGTTGAATTGCCAGTAATTTAAACGAGTCCTATCTACTTGACTAGATGGTGACAATGGTTGATAAAAGATACTGATGTCGCCTTTGAAATTCATTTACATACCACAGGTTTCGAGCCCGGGTAGGCTATGTAGGATCACTCCTACATATTCCATTTAGCCACCACTATCTGACAATTTTTGGGGAAGAATGGTTTTATTCTTCTTTCAAATAACATCAGAATTTTCCACTCAGCTCCGCATCTTCTGGAAGATTAGAGAAAACCCTCTTAAATAATGCTGAATGCTCGTGTTGCTGTTGGATTACTCATCTCTAATCTATATACAAGAAACTGAACATCGTTACATGTTTCTAGAAAGTTATTCCGTGAAAAGAATGTAAGGAATTCGATTCGGGGGGGGGGGGGACATTACGTATTAGTACTCTGTTCGACTGGTATTCAAAGAGTAAAGATAGGAAATAGATGTAGAGTAAAAAAGAATAAAAATAATAACAAAAAATTTAGGTTGTTTATAGAGCACAGCTTTAAGGCATATGAATAGACAATAAAATTGCACAGGTAAATAAAATATAATAGGAACTTACTGGTTTGAAGATTGATGTACTGTGAGACTGATCGAATTGTCTTTACTATTCTTTATTGTTTTTTTTTGTTTTTCTGTTTTTCAATCAAACAATCAAGTTTATTCGAAATAGCTAAAAGCTAGAAGTGGAATAACATTTTTCAGTTGTTTTATATGACTATCGCTCATGGTTGACTAGTTACGAAGTTCTATTAAGCCATTATTTCACTCAAAAATGTGTAAGGAAAAAGCGGACATTATGAGTTCAAGCATTCTTCGGTAAACCATTCATCTGTAATTAAGTAGTAAATGGTAGAGAGTTTGATCGTGGTTGATTGACTAGAATGCATGAGGGGTGCTGTATTTTATTACGCATGTTTACTTTGTTCGATTGATATTCAAGCAGTAAGAGCAGAAAATGAATTAAGATGTAGAAATAAAAATAAATAAAAAATAGACTGGCTCTATTATTACTTTCAGATAGATCAGAACTTTAAAAGCAGAAAATAAATTAATATACGAATAAGAAAATAGGTTGGCTATGTATCATAGTAGTGAAGTAAGACCTATACCCATGGGGCCGAAGCATCTTAAGACGTTTGAAATCTTGAATTTCAACATCTTAAGACGTTTGAAATCTTGAACTTCAGCATCTTAAGACGTTTGAAATCTTGAACTTCAGCATCTTAAGACGTTTGAGATCTTGAACTGCAGCATCTCAAGACGTTTGACTGTCTTGGTTTGAAATCGTGAGACGTTTGAACGTCTTGAGTTGAAATCTGAAGATATTTGAAATCTTGGATTTGAAGTCATCTTGGGATTTGCATTTGAATTTCTTCTCAGAGATTCGTTGAAGCTTTAACTTACAGCATGGGTAAGATTTTGAAGTGTCGAGGCAATTAAATTTCGGAATGGGATGGGTCTCAGGAGCTGGCAACTCGTTGTCATGTGATGTACACCCTGTGTAATTCAATATCTTGGAAATGGATGAGTTTCAGGGGGTGGCAACTCGTTGTCATGTGATGTACTCATGTGTAGTTCAATCTTGGAGGTGGATGGGTCTCAGGGGATGGTAACTCGTGGTCGTGGTATGTACACCATTTGTATCGTCCCAAAAGGCTGGCGTGTGATGGGATCGAACCGACGATCCTGTGATTGTGAGTCCGACGCTTTACCGTCTAGGCCACGGAGCCTCACACCAATAGGCTGGAGAAAGCACTAGTATGTGCCGCTGGACGCAGAACGCTTACGGAAACAGAGTTCTTCGATCGGCCGCTTGGCTGTGCTCGTGTCGCATTGTCCCTGCCTTCGGAAACAGGTGCATGCAAGTGATTCAGCTAACGGGGCTTCCGAGCTTGCGGTGTCTAGCTGTTTTGGAACTATACGCATCGTGAGACATGAATCATTTTTATTGATCTGGGTTTTGGAACTTTTCGATACCGGCGGAAGCCCTGCGTGTGCGTGTGTTTACGCGCCCGGTCGCATGCAACAGGTGATTCAGCTAACGGGGTGGTGCAACCTGTCATCGGAATCAGGTGCATGCAAGTCGAGCTTGCGGTGTCTAGCTGTTTTGGAACTATACGCATCGTGAGACATGAATCATTTTTATTGATCTGGGTTTTGGAACTTTTCGATACCGGCGGAAGCCCTGCGTGTGCGTGTGTTTACGCGCCCGGTCGCATGCAACAGGTGATTCAGCTAACGGGGTGGTGCAACCTGTCATCGGAATCAGGTGCATGCAAGTGATTCAGCTAACGGGGATGCAATCGATCGCGGATGATATCCGACCGCGCGGATGGACGTATCGGGAGAGAAGGGGAAGCGGATCTCGCCTGTTACGAGGGACACAGATTTAAGGCACAAATAACTTTTTTTTTATTGGACTAGGAATTCACGGAAGAAAAGATGCACTCGATTCGACTCTTCGTCGAGACGACAGGCGATCACAGTGTTGTTCCAGGCGTCGTTTCTTCTTGAATCTGGTACAGCTACCGCAGTGGCAAACTTCATAGTGTCCGAAAGGCAGAGAGTTTATTGAATCAAGCTGGTACGATTTGTCGGATAAGTTCGTTAGACTAACTTTGTTAGTCCGAACTGTCGACAAGTTAAACTTCCGCTTGGCAATACGCACATTGTCTGTTCGGATAACCTGTCCAGCCAGTGATTGTTCGTATGTCTGAAAATTGAGTACATTCTCAATTATCGGACGGGAAACCCCCTTTGCCGTTGATTTATCTTTTCCTCCATACGATAAGCAGTAGCTTTTTGGTTTTAGACCAATGTATTTTCTGATGGGAATGCTTCCGGTCTCACTTTTTATTTTTCCCAGTTGGTTCTCGTTTGCGTTCAGATTGCTGAGTCCTTCGACGTCTTTCAGATTACTGGTGTCAATGTACTGTTGAAGCAGGCTGGAATTACGAACGTCATCATAAAAACTGCCTTCTCCACGACGCTCAAGAATGTAGGAGTCGGTGTCAACGTAGAGAAGTCGAATTTTTTCGCCGTATTGCGGCTTTAGAACGTCGTAGAAAAATTCCATTGGACATCAGTTTGGAAAGCTCCAAGATTAGGACGCCTTGAATAATGGGCTTATTCATCGTAATTACACACTTGCTGTGAAAGACGGCAGCAAAGTTTTCGTCCAGCAGAATTCGTTGCTGAAAGTTGGGATGAGATGCTTTCTGCTTGAGATCTTCTTTGCTGGTCACGAAATCTACGACACCTTGTTTCATCGGATTTTGAAGCAGTTTTCCAAATTGCGAATTCATCAGCAACTGAAAGATTTTTTTCCACACAGTGGTATTGAAAAGTAATTTTCCCCGATTAAGGTATTTTTAGTTGTTAGAAACTTCAGTTATTTATACAGGTTTCTTCTTCCCCAAATATGACCCTGAAAATTGTCAGCTTGACGAGAACCCTTGCCAAGAGGGCCGAAAGATCGGTACCAAAGCATCAACGCTAACGTTTCCGTTTTATGCATAATTTGAATAGAAAAAAGGGGTTTACCGTAAGATCTTGGCTATGGACAGCATTTTCTTTTTATTCTTCTTTCCTGAAACACAATTATTAAATCCAAAAGCATCTGTTGGTTCTCACCAACTTTTGTTTTAATTATAAAAAGAAAAGCTCCCGTCTTTCTCAAAGCTACCCATTGCTGTTGATGGAAACAAGTTTAGGTCAGGTGTCACAATTCATGAGTGGGGATTAACGGTTGGTAATGGCAGGAGTATGGTAGTGAACTGAGTCAGGACCAATCACCCGATATTTTGATGATGAAATTCTCACCACAGTTTATCTTTTAGATGCCCCGACGTATCGCGCCGTCAACTTTATACGTCGATCTCGCAAGAGAAGAGGAAGAAGAAGAGCAACGGACACGGCCGTCAACAGGTCCGTCAACAGCAGGTCCGTCGACGACGGCAACAGGTCCGTCAACATCAGCAACAGGTCTGTCTGTGGCTGACCCCGTCGATCGAAAACGCAAATTGGACCAGCTAAACGAAGCCACCAAAGCGGCCCCATTGAAGTACAGGGCAGTTGCATCCCTGGTCGACCAAAACTGGAGGGTCCTCTCCTGGTCCAGAACAGACACCGCTTTTGGAAGGGCCCTCCGTCTGGTCTTAGTCGATGACAAGAATGAAAAGTGCAGCACTTATTTGGGGGAAAAATACACCGCCTTCGAGGCGACCGTTCTCGACGCCTGTATTGGCACTAAGCTGAACGTCCGTCTCGAAGGCGGGCGAAGGGTCATTTCCTTTGAAGAGTAAAGCCTTCAAAGTAAGTGACCCTAAACTGTATTTTTACCACTAATACGTTTTGAAAGAGAAGAATAATAATAATTTCGTTATTCTTAATTTAAAACGTTTTGAAAGAGAATAATAATTTCGTTATTCTTAATTTAAAACGTTTTGAAAGAGAAGAATAATTTCGTTATTATTAATTTCAAAATGTATTAGTGGAACTATTTTTGAATAAATATGTGTATACCCAACATTGTGAGGTCAGTTCAAGTTTGGACATGTATCGCATTGCAATTCCAGCTCGGGTTTGGATCGTCGGTCCGAGTTCATCGGGCAAGACTGAGCTTTATTTCAAAATGTTGCAATATATGTCAAAACTGTTCGACCCGGTTCCAAGAAACGTATTAATTGCCTACAAAACATGGCAACCGATCTATGAGCGTATCCAAAAAATTTGTCCCAACGCACGTTTCGTAAAAGGACTGAACGTCTTCGGCTCGATTCGACCGGACACACTTTTCATTGCCGATGACTTGGCAGATGAAATTGATCGCTATCAGCAGGAACTGATTAACCTCTATGCTGTGTACAGTCATCATCATCGTATCACTTGTGTGATGATTTTACACAACTTATTCCAGCGTGCTAAACCGATCCGACAGTTGACACTCAATTTGACTCACATTATTTTGTTTCGAAATGCCCGCGACTCGAGCTCTGTCATCACGTTGGGCTCCCAAATATTTCCCTCTGAACGAAAATTGTTACTCTCTGCATACGAAATGGCAACCGCACGAAAGCATGGCTATATTGTCATTGACTTGACTACCACCGATAAGAACTTGCGCCTCCTGTCAGATATTTTTCAACCGTGCATTACGGTGTATATAAATCCGGCCCTGATGGTAAAAAATAGTTAGTCGAACAATGTCACTGAAGCAGCTTAGACGTCAGCAACCGGTATTTCAGGTTCTGGCAACATCGAAAAGAAGACAACTTCGCGAAAGTGTGTTAGCACAAGCCCCAGACGAGTTTCTTAAGTCACTTTGTACACTCTGTTTAAATCTTCAACGGGATAACGTTGAAGTGTCAGACGGAGTTCGAAAGTCACTGTGCAAACACAAAGGTCTGCTACGGACCCTTGCCAATAAGAAAATCGCAAAGAGAGAAAAGCGAAAGAAACTAATACAGAACGGTGGTTCAATATTCTCATTACTTCTACCTGTGGTCACCGGGCTATTGAGTGCTTTTTCACGTGGGTAATAGAATGACGGCGTCCGTTGGCGGAGCAAAACCATATAAATTATTACCCATCATTGAAAACACCTTGTCACCTGCGGCTAGCCTAGAACAACATCTAGCGTCACTTCTCGACGATGATAGCGTGGGAGATGATGTTAAGTTGTATACCCTGCAAAACACTATTCAGCGACTACAAAAGCAGTCCGTTCAGTTGCAGAAACCTTTACAGGTTCAGACGGTAGATGTTCATCAGCATCAGACTGAACCATCTCTTAGCAGTGGCACACAGACAGTAGTAACACCAGTAACACCGACTCTTGAAGTAACGGATTTGCTTCCGAGTAGCTATCGTTCAAGTGGCGAAATTGCATTGAAAGCTCTGAACACGATGCCTGGTGTTGTGTTTGAACCGAACTTGAATAGAATCGAAATCAATCAAAATCAGTATATCGCTTCTGACGTTCTGCTCGATTTGTGTGGAGACAGACGTCATCTGCTGGCATTGGATTCGGCTTTAGCCGAGTTTTTACATCGTCATCGTTTCCCGGTAGGGCTTATTCGTAACAAAAAGGTTTTGCGTGAACTAAAGACACTCAGAGAGAGCCAGACACCCAGCACGCCATCTACTCACGGACGTACAACTACCTTTGAAGACACACCAACCCCAAGAGAAAAGGGGACATTTGCATTCAGCACTCCTTTGTCGTCGGGAAGATCACAGGGCTCTCAGTCACGAAAGCAGCAATCCGTTTCTGCACGTCTGAAACAATCATGGATGACTTAGCACGAATTTACACAAACGTTGGTTCTCCTGGAAGTCTGTCTGCACCCCACACGCTTTCCACACAGGGGAATGTCAGTGTGAAGACGGCCAAGGGTTTCTTACAGTCGCAGCCGTCCTACACATTGCATCGCAATCGCCGCGTTCGACCAGCGTCCTTCCGTCAGGTCAGAGCGCTCTATCCGTCAGAAATGGCTCAAGCAGACCTCATGCAGTTACAAGGTGGTCATTTAAGCGCCAACAAACCGTGGACATTTATCCTTGTGGTTATAGACGTCTACTCACGCTACCTTTTCATGGAACCACTGAAAACCAAAAGTGGAACAGAAGTGGCAAACGCCTTGGGGAGAATCTTTGCACGTCAACGCTTTGAAATGCTTCAAACAGACAGAGGTACAGAATTCTACAATCGCCGTTCTCAAGCCGTTTTTGATAAGTATCACACACGTCACTATTCAACGCACAGTAACATTAAAGCTAGTTTGTCTGAACGCTGTATACGGTCCATCCGATCGCTTATTTCACGATACAATAGTCTTAAGAAAACTTACCAATTTGTCGACGCTCTTCCACTACTGCTTCGGATTTATAATGAACGCGGTCATCGGTCACTCAACGGCCTGTCACCAGCGGATGTGTATGAGCGACAGCAACCTGTTCACGAAAAAACTGACACCGGTCAGCCAAAGCGAAAACTGAATTCCCGCTTTCTCGTTGGTCAAAAGGTTCGCATCCAGTCCGACTTGCAGACGTTTACAAAGAAAAATTATCTTTGGTCAGTGGAAATTTTCCTGATCACTCAGGTTATAAACACTGACCCGTGGACCTATCGGCTCAGTGATTGGGAAGGTAACGAGATTAAAGGTAGTTTCTATGAAAGTGAACTAGCTCCTGTCATCGACTCTGGTGTGTACGACGTCGATCGTACTCTCAAGTCCAGAGGTAAAGGAGTTCATCGTGAACATTTTGTGTCTTGGGTAGGCTACCCAAGTTCAGCAAACAGCTGGATCCCCGCCACTTCTGTACGGAAAAATGACTAGCGAAGGGATTTACGTGACGTTTATGTCAAATGAACCAAATCCACTCTTTGACGAAGACAATCTAACCTCGGATTTAATCACTCGTCTCAACCCATCGCTAAAGTTTGACGAACCCTATGAAATTGCCCTTGTCAATTTGATTGTGTCCAATCAGTTTGAAGAGATGCGAGTTAACGGAGACTATCATGTCTACGTGTATCCACCGGAGAACGCGAACCCAAACGATACAATTCAAGGACAGTTTCTACGTCACTACGCCAAGTTTACGCTGACACGTGTTCCATACGCTAACCTGCACGATCTGTGTCAAGATTTATCCCGTGAGATGGTGGGAAAACAAGTTTCCGACACGATCGATGTTACTTATTTGCCCAAGGAAAATCGAATCCTTTTCACCGGTCTACGTCACCGAGAAACGATTCGTCTGAGTCGTGATCTTGCTGATATTTTGGGGTTCATTAAAACGGATCACTGCTATGAATCGGAAGATCCCAAGGCTGGACTTTATAGCGACGTTGTACCTGGATTTGATTTCGATTTTCAGTGTGTTATGGTGTACAGTGACATTGTTCAGTCGGCTCAACATGTTCGCTCGATTCAATGGCCACTACTCCGCATTCTTGAACGAAAAACAGGCAATCAACCAGTGTTCCACTATGATATAATGCACCCCATCTACTGTCCACTGGTCAGTAATCAAGTGTCCTTGGTGCGAATATCATTGCGCACTGAAGTAGGCAAACTATTGCCTATCAAGCGTGGCATCGCCGTAGTCGTTTGTCACTTTAGACCCGTTCGGAAGTCATCGTGATTATGAATCGTCAAATTGAAGCAGCCGCGCCGTCGGTAGAATGTTGTATGTCAACACTGTGCCCTCAACGAGGACATGGTGCTGCCATTCCCGTATTTCAAGGCAGAACCATCATGCGGGGTCACGGTCTCGGCTCTTTCTTATCGCGAATATTCCGCGGTATCATTCCGCTGGCACGTGAGCATATTCTACCTCGCGTCGGCCGATTTGCAGCTGACACGCTCAGCGACTGGGGCAGAGGAGAGGATTTTCAATCGAGTGTTGCACAGAATTTACGAAAATCAGCACGTGAAGTAGGCGAGAGCCTTAAGCGACAACAAAGTGGTCACGGTATAATAAAACGCCGTGCACGTCCTCGTCTCGTCAGTCTCAGTGAGCCATCCGCATCGAAAACAACAAAACGTCAACGAACAGTTCAAGCAACAAAGCGCAATAAGAAAACACCAGCAACGCGCCCTGCAAGAAACAGGAAACCTCCACAGCGCTCAAAAAGTGACTTTTTTGGAGACATCTACTAGACGCTATGGCTGGTCTCACATCGGGCGTAAACCTGTTCTCCTAGCAAGTTCAAGACATCTCGATCAAGTCGAGCGTCTATGAAACATAGTACCCGATTAATCCCATTGCCACCAATTCTCCTATCGATTTTAAGCTGGAAGCTCAAGACGACGTGTTTTTGGACTTGACGAGTGCTTTCTTCGAAGTAAAACTGAAAATTAAAGCATCCGACGGCAGTGATCTGGCCGCCGGTCATAGTCTTGCATACGAAAATGGTGTGATGTACAACTTGTTTAAAGACTGTCAGGTGTTCGTCAACTCGCAGCTCGTCTCGTCGTCCAACGGATTACATCACATTTCGTCGTATCTACAGATGCTGTACACAACGAGTAAAACGTGCAAAAAGGTCAGAGGACAGAATCAAGGCTATGTCTATATGGTTGATTTTTCGAATCCAGCCAGTCTTGCAGGTACCAATGCCGTAAAAACACAGCAGTTTGCCGGACGCATTGGTGTGGACGTGATGAAACATTGAGCAACTGATACCACCCCGTGTCGAGATACACATACGTCTGACAATGTCGCCATCTGCCTATGTGCTGCGTAAAAATAATACTGCAACAGCCGATGGGGTGTTACATCTTGAGTCCATTGTACTGCACTGCAAGAAAGTATAGTTAATCCCAACGGTTGCTCTGGCTGTAGAGAAAATTCGATCACGTGGTGAAAATCTCAAGCTGCTTACGAGTCGAGTTGTGGCTACGCAAAAACACTTGGCCCGCGGCAGCTTTTCATACTGCGATGAACAGTTTATCACTGGTCCGCTGCCCAGTAAGCTAGCGATTGGACTGTTCAAATCGAGTCACCTTGTGGGGGTCTTAGAAGAACCTTCTCTGCAAATGGATTTCTTCGGTTTGAAAACCGTATCCCTTAAAGTCAACGGATTACCCCATACACATATCGATGTAACAGAAAACCTAGCAGCGTTATACGAACGCACTATGCATGCCGTAGACGACAGTGATAACTTCGAGAATGGAATTACACCGCACATGTACTCGAATGGTTTTGGAATGCTGGTTTTTGACTTGTCCGGCACTGATCAGCTCGCCCCTACGAGAACTGGAGCAATTCGACTGGAATTGCAATTTTCCACTGCTCTGTCAGATCCTACGACAGTCGTCGCATTGGCTGAATACGAAACCTATATAGCTATCACCCCTGACGGCTCAGTCGTACTTGATCTAGCACCATGAGTGAAGAATCATCCGTCGAATGGATACAGCACAGGTTTCTGCGGCACTGGATTCTGATCCTTATATCGCTCGCTCTGCTCATCTGTGTGTATCAGCTGACCATCTTCCTAGAACATTTCCTCGAGGTGCGATTGTTGTCAATTCCGCTACTTCAGACTATAGCGAAGGTCACTGGCTCGGGATCTGGGCTACTCAGTCGAAACTGGAGTTCTTCTGTCCTCTCGGAATGAGCCGAGAAACTGTACCGGAAATAGACAACTGGTTAAATAGTCAACGAAAACCAGTGAAGCAAATCTGTAAACAAGTACAGAGTTACGCCACGTCCAGTTGTGGGTTCTATGCCATTCTGTTTCTAAGTTTTCGAGCACGTAGTCTGTCGTACGAACGATTTATGAACCTGTTTACGCCTGTTTACGAGTTGAACGACTTTATTGTGGAAAACTGTGTTCGCGGACTATCACATAAAGTTTAACACTCTCAAACTTAGGGTTCGCCACCAGCCGAAATCCCGAAGACGGAAGCAGACATTTTCAATCGGTTACTGATACACCAAAGTACATAGGGATTCATTGAGTTATCCCTTTAGTCGTAAAATTCTACGTACACACATTCTGAGAATTCAGACTAAAACAAGAAGGGGAATGAAGTGACACTTTGCCATGATTGGTGGGACTTTCTGCCAAAATTACTTGAAATTACGCAGCCTCTGAAATTTAAGATTCAGTCAGTTCTCGGACGTTAAGCTAAGTCAAGATCAGGGTGAAGGAATAATATAAAACAAGCACACAATGGGCCCTCATTATACGTGTGACTTTTGCCAACGCATCGTCAGTGTAACAGAGTGTGACGAGTGCCATCCGCCTTTGGAAACGGATTATAAGTGTGTTCAGTGCTTATATGCGGCTTGCGTACACCACGTCACCAGCGGAGTTGACGGTTACTGTTTGGCATGCATCCGCAAAAGATGTCTTCTCCACAGCCCCAAAAATCGCATTTGTTTTTACTGTCATACCTACGAAAAGTGTATCAGTGAACTTGACAATGTAGAGAACAGAAGTTTAGTTGATAGAGAAGCTGAAGAAGAAAAAAAACATCTTTTTACAGTGGAAAAGATTAGAGCGTCTATGTCTAGTGCATTTAAAGTTTAAATGAAGTCTCATGGCTCTATTCTACAAACCATCGTCGCAGATGCTGACGAAGGGATTGGATTTGTGAACAAATAGGAATTCTTTGAACCTCTGTAGATGTTACTTTTTAATTTAAAAAACGATTGAGCGTTTCGTGTATGTGTGTGTGTTTTGATGTGATGTATATCAATAAAAAGTTATTCGAGCCTTACATGTGTGTTCCTCGTAGCAGCGAGATCCGCTTCCCTTTCCCTCCGCATACGTCTATCTCTGCCAGATAGGCGGCGAGTTCAGGCGGTGGCCCGCGATCGATCGCTTCCCCTAGCCGCTTATGAATCACGAGCATCCGACCGGGCGCGTAAATACTGGCTTCCGCTGGTACTGAAAAGTTCCAAAACAGCCAGACACCACCAGCTCGGAAGCCCCAACAGCTTGCCCCCCACCTCCCCATGCTGTCTCCGAAGGCAGGGACAGCGCGACCCGTGCACAGCCATGCGGCCAATCGAAGAACTCTGCTTCCCGTCGTCGATCTGTATCCAGCACAGATACTAGTGCTTTCTCCAGCCTAATAGTTTGAGGCCAATCACAAGATCGTAGGTTCGATCCCATCGCATGCCAGCCTTTTGAAGCGATACAAATGGTGCACACAACACGATGACGAGTTGGCAGCTCCTGGCAACCATCCACTTCCATGATCTCATTACCTCAAGACTTCAAAATCTTACCCAGACAGCAAGTTAAAGCTCCACCGCCTTCAATAGTTCAACTTCAAATCTTAAGATCAATTCAAATCTCATCTCCAAGAGTTGAAAACGTCATCCAATTTCAACTCAAGACTTCAAACGTCCTAAGATTTCATCTCAACACTTCAAACGTCCTAAGATTTCAAACCAAGACGTTCAAACCTCCTCAGATGTCAAACCAAGACGCTCAAACGTCTTAAGATGCTCAAGTTCAAGATTTCAAACGTCTTAAGATGCTGAAGTTCAAGATTTCAAACGTCTTAAGATGCTGAAGTTCAAGATTTCAAACGTCTTAAGATGTTGAAATTCAAGATTTCAAACGTCTTAAGATGCTTCGGCCCCATGGGTATAGGTCTTACTTCACTACTTATCATGAATTTCAAATTCGATCAACATTTAGAAGAAGACATTTTGTTCGGAATCAGCATAACGATAGCCAGTAGAGTAGAGCGTCTGCGAGGGGCTACGATTATAATAATGGAGGAGTTAAACTTGAAATCGAAGTTGTATACACAAGAAAACTGGTTAGGTAATGAAATTATAGCAGAGTTTATGTACTGTCTAGCTGAACTATCTGTACTATTATTTGTTCCCCATATTTCTACATAAAATCGACAAGGTTGGCTAGCTACGGATTTTGATCAAATCATTATTTCGCTCAATAATGTGTGAAAGCCAGCCATTATATGTCATTATTTTAATACTACTCAATGATAGCTCTCATCAACTATTCGTATTCAGTCAAGTACGACTGGCTTTGTTATAAACCCCAGATCCCCAGATCCGGTGCATACGGATCTGTAGTACCGAATAAGCTACGCTTTCAACGTCCCATCCTCGCGGCTATCTTCAATTCCGTCGCCCTACCTCACATCCTGTATACTGCACCCTTCTGGAGACTTTTCACCAAAACAGACAAAAAACAAGTCCGGTCAACATTCTATCGTTTTGCCAAATATATATTGCGCCTCCCCCCTTGGAAGAGAAACTCTAAAATTTCCAGTCGTTATCAAATTAGTGATCCACTAACAGCAGTGGAGAAACAAATAGAAACATACAGCCAAAATATTGATCACGACTGGAAATCCCTCTTGCTTTAGTTGTATAGTAAAAGTTACTGTGTATTTTGTAAGTTACTTTCTTTCGTGTTTTCCTTTCTTTCCTTATTATTTACTCCGTCTTTGTGCCTTGTGTTTATTTTGACGGGTTATAAATAAAATCATCATCATCAAAGCAAAAGCCTAGCTTATAACAAGTCAGTGCAAGTCGCATTTTACCCAAGAGTTGCTTTAGCATCCAATACAGTATGAGCTATCCTCAGGTAAGTCACAGAATTTCATAACTCTAGTGCAGTATGTGCTACGTGGAGAAGTCAGCGTTGATCATTACAATATTGCTCTAATAAAATTTAGCTAACACGTCGTAATGTCGTAACGTAACGTTTTACACTTTCAAATATGATTCGCAGTAAGCTTTGGCTGAAGGAATATTTACCTTCACCTTATGTTGTTATGAGTTTAGTTCAGGTTATATAAAAATCAAATAAAAAAATTAGGTAGCAAAATACTTGATACCGTATTACTGATATTTATGCACTCAAACTTTATTTAAGAATAGTCTTTGAGCTACTTATTTTCCAATTAATGATTTTCTCACGTGTCATCTATCATGCATCTATTTTATTTACCCTATTTAATTTTCTCTTCTGTAGCTATTATGAGAAATGAAGGCTGAAAAATAATTAAAGCATCACGCAGACATGTGTGACTTACACCGGTTCAGCGGGCACAAAGAGCTGTGTCCAATTCATCTCAAAGATGATGGCTGCACCGAGAAAAAGAAAAGGCTGTACCGAACAACCCTACAAGGAGGAGAGCGAGCTTGTGCGCTGTGCCACCTAAACGGTAATATAATTTCTACACAAATCTTAGTTTACAACAGGGGCAGTGTTGCCAGTCACAACAGAATTCTGCGATTTGTCACGGGTTTTCGATTTCTCCCCAGATCCACAGCTGTAAAAATAGAAATTATACATGTAGCAAACATTTACAAATTCTGCGATTTTTAAGCATTGTGGGCAATTTTAAGGCAGCTCTTGTCGAAAAAGGATTTTTACTTCTTTAGTTATTATTGGACCATAGACACTAAGAGTTTTTCCCATCATCACAGGTTCCATCAGGGCAGTCCTCTAATGCCGCCAGCTAGTGCATTGCAGAGAGTTCAGAATTCCAATCCCAATCTCATTAACCCAAGTATCCCTGAGTAGCTGCAGTTATTAAAGGTTTCAATCTATTTTTTTTTCTAGGATTCTGTGGAATCTGTAAATTCTCGGCCCATCAAAAATATTGTTGGATCCACTTCAGCTACAGTTGTCCAGGAGCAGTGGTGGGAACGCAGTCGGTCTGCAATGCGTTCGAAAACTATTGTGAGGAGACCGTGGAGGAGATGGAGGAGAGTCTAAGGAGGGGCTACTTCTAATTCCAGATCAAGCTAAATCGACAAGAGCGACGCCTACGAGAGGATCATCAACCCATCCTCCAACCAAGCATCAGCATCAGTTTAACAATCAGGGTCATCGGTAGCACCACCAACGGCGGGACCATCAGGTTACCAGCAAACAGGATCACTGATTATGCCACCAATGTCAGGATCATCAGCGGTAGTAGTTAATAGCGTAATGAGGAAGGCAGAAGTGGTGGTGAGAGCGCCTATAGGCCTTCCAGTGGAGGAGATTTCCAATGGGAAATGCCTAAAGGTGCTCCGTGTTGTCTGGATAAGAGCGTGGGGGGTAACCTGATGACGCGGAGAGCGAATATAGTGGCTATAGGTGCTCGGTGAGAGCGACTATAGGTCTTCTGTACTCTGAGAGTGAGTCTATGGGAATGCCTATCCATGCTCCGTCGATTGTGAGGGAGTCAGAGTATGGATGCTCTGTACCCTGAGAGGCTAAGGTCCCATTATACTTTCGGGGACCTGGGGGTATTCGTTATGTTAGCGGGGGAAGGAGAGGGTATGGGTTTTATGAACATACTGAGAGATACAAAAGTCGAGACGATGAGCGTTAGTGGCATCAGTTCATGAGACAGTATGATATAGTCTACAGTTTGCAAGATGTTCTACATTTGTGCATTTTGCCATTATACGCTCGGTGGCATTAGCTGTGACAGGTGTTTTCCAGTGAATGATGATGAAGGTAAAACATACGAGGAATGTCAACCCTGCAAGGATCACGATTCACCGACGGAAGATTCTGGATGGATTTGTCGATACTGTCAGGAGACAGCCTGTGTCTCTCATGTACGAGGTTACCTATGTCAAACCTGTCATCGTGACTAGTGTGAGGAGTGGCAGACAACGTATCCCCAATACATTCTACAGAGCAATGTTGGAGATGTCGATCAGGATGCGAAAACACTTCTTGAAACAAGAAAGATGAAGATTTTTTACGAGTACTGGGACGCTCGTTCGCATGGTAAAAAAGACCGAGGATACAAAATTTGGTTCCTGCGACATGAATGTAACAATATCTGTGGTTATTGGTATCAGCATAGCGACTTTGTCATTGTCATCACGCCAAGAAACGACTCGGGATCCAAGTATGCTGTCGACCTGACCCGTTCAAGTCAACTTGAGACCTCGGAGCTGTACTGTTAGAACCTCAGATCAGATATCGCCATCACTAAACGTTTGGATCAGACGAAGCGTATCCTTTTCTGCAAGGAGTGCCACCCCGAGCTGGAAGATTTACATGAATACGAACTTGGATTGGACGAAATGGGGAAGTTCAGCCTGGACGACTAACTTATTTTTGTTTATCTTTTGTGTGTCAATAAACTATCAGTCTGAATTTTTGTTTTCAGTATAACATTTGTATTCAAACAATCTACATAACGCTGGCTAATAAACAAAATCCACACGATTCTAAACACTTTAGACGTAGGGAACTAAAATCTATATCATATAAATTACACAATATGTTTTCGACTAAAAAATCATTATACTTCGGGACAGATGAATACATTTGCAAACTTTTCGTACGAATAACCTCGACTACGGAAAACTAAAACTAAAATAGCGTGAAACCCGCAATTCTTAGTCTAGTAGTCTTGAACACGGTTTTTATTCTAAACAATGATCTTCCGTGAATCATCGATGAGTTTGGTGATGTACGGTTGGTACATAGTAAACGGGAATGCTAGTGGACAAAACACCTGGATTTTGGTCTTTGTCATCCATAGGCTGATCCAATGTCCGTATCGTACGTTTGAAGGACTAGAGTTCACGATAACAGCAGCTGTGTCGTCGGTGACAGCGACGTCGGTCGCTGTGTCGTCAAGAGTCGGCTGGAACACAGTAACAGGGGAACTGTGAAGTAAACGGATCTCGTTTGAAGACTTCTATAATCTAATGTGTATTCATGGTGCCAAGTCGAGTAGAACACTGTTGTCAGGAGTGATCTCCCAGTACGTTTCAAATTGACTGACAGAAATTAGTGTAACACTTTCATTTAAAGCATCAGCAAAAGTGCATTCCAATCTGACTGTCCCCGTTTAAATTACAGTCATATCCTGAGTGCCGGAAAAGTCGAGCACGATCATACCATGATTAGCAGCAAACATAGCAGGTGTAATCCCATTGTCAAATACTTGACTGTCCCCATCCAATGCGTGCATAGTTAATTCATATAGTGTCTTATACGAATTATTGAAACTGAGATTGTACAATGGCACGCCATTAACTTTACAACTTAAGCTTCTCAGTCCAAACAGTTCAAAGTTATGGGGAGAAGCATCGAAGTTTCCTATGGCGCTACCACTGCGAACGAATGCAAGTGCAATCTTTGAGGGGATTTCACCGGTGATAAATGTTGAGTCACTGAAATTATGCGATCCGACGGGTATATGTCTCTGGGTTGTCACTGTCCGAGGTACAAGCAATTTTAGATTATTTCCTCCTAGATGTGGCTTTTCGACTGCAAGGGCAACTGAACTCATGACTTGCTGTTTCCGGACATGAAGCACGCATCATTGGTGACTACTCTTGCGTCAGGTGCATCGTTATCTGTTTTTCTTAGAATGAGCGATGCAGGGGCTAATGTAGATTTAATTTCCACTTTAACGTTCGGTGGTAGCCATTGCTGAACATTAAACATCTCGTGATTAATTCTGCCGACGATGTGATATCAATTATGTGCAGCTTCCGCTAATTTACCAACAACTGCATTGTTAGTCTGATAAACGTAAAAGAAAGATGGTCCACGCATTGCTTTAAACTCTTTT
This sequence comes from Branchinecta lynchi, assembly GCA_023053575.1. Lineage (NCBI taxonomy): Eukaryota > Metazoa > Arthropoda > Branchiopoda > Anostraca > Branchinectidae > Branchinecta > Branchinecta lynchi. The sequence goes on along the minus strand of JAKZAP010000009.1, from coordinate 8,927,684 downwards.
GGAGTCATCAGCATAAATTGGATATAGCTGGTGTAGTGTGACGAATTATTACTTGTACTAACAAGTGTTCCGTTAATGTACACACTGATCTGTTTGAATAAGTTGTGTAGAATACAATTTTCAAATCCAATATGATCTGCAGCTACAGGGTAACTCCCATCCGCTTTTTTAGCTGCTACTCTTAGCTCAATGAAAGACGATGCCAAGTCAATGAAGTAGTCTTCGTTCGCAAAGATTTTGAAGTCTGTATTGTCACTTATAGGTTGAACCGAGTAAAACTGCTCATAGTACCCGTGTTTAATGCTAACATCGACGTTTTCGGGGTTAAACTGTAATCTTCGATTAAAGACTTCTTCTAAATATTAGTATATTATATTTATTAATTATTTAAGATCAATGAAAGAAATCGTATCTACGCTTCTTGCAGTATTTTGTCAACATGTAATATGTTCCCATACAATGCATAAGCATCCGTCTAGACCAGGGGTGACGAAGGTATTCCTGAAACTACAAAGCGTAAACACATAGGCTCAGTATAGCCAAGGCCTTCTTGAAAATATAGCTATAGACACAGATAGGCCAGCGTTGCCTCAAACTAACAATAACAACAGCTGTCGTATGTTTCGTGTTGAGAATCCTTCGGCAGACTTGTCTTGGCTTTCAAAGAGTTCAGTTCTTTTGTAAGAATGTAGTTTGTAGGTATGGTAACCATCTTTTCACATATGAAGTGCTAGTAAACAGTAAAAATAAGCAGTAACTTTTAAGTCAGTAAAATCACACGAATAATTATTTCTAGTTCATTTTCCTGTCGCTCAGAATAAGGCGATAGTGTTCCTCGGCAACCTTTTTGTGATTTTCGATGTAGTTTGGGGAGTATTGATTATTATTAGATAAGGGGGTTCCTTTAGGAACATCAAGAATCCTCAGATAGGGTGGTCCCTTTTAGAGGGATAGGCTTCTCAACTCCCTCCGTGCGTGCGTGTCTCAGCGTTCTGGGGGTTACCGGTTCCTACGTGCTCTGGTGTCCGAAAGGCATCAGGTCATCTGGGCATTCCGTGGCTCTGTCGGACGTAGGGACATCCGTTCATGCGGGGCTTGGAAGTCAGTTCTTCGGGAAGGTCGGCCAATAGGTGTAAATTCACTGGGACGTAAATGGTGACGACCATTGACGACAAGATACAAGGTGATGATACAAGATACAAGGTGACGACAAGATACTTTTTGTCTAATTTCTACAAGTCGACCGTATATTTAAAATTGTGAAATGTGGAAGCAGTGAAATGTGAAAACAGTGAAATGTGAACATCAAGCCAGCAAACCAACCATCGAGGTAGTCAGTGGAATTCGTTTTGCTGTACCTTGTGCTATCACTGTATCACCCCCGAAAAATCAAATAATTCCTTAGGATTTATTTTCTATATTTTCTTTCAATTTTCATTTTAGCGCCATGTATTTGCGCAAGAAGATTATTTGATTGCGCCTTGTACATCCTTGTCACGAATCCAAAATACCTTTTCATTAGCTGTCAAACTTCCCGCCATAAAACGAACGACCTCACTTTAAATGGCCATTCAGAATTCCATCAATCCCAAGTCAGTTAAGTATATCTTAAGTAACCTGACAGGTTTATTGACTAGTGTCAAAGTATTGCACAGTCGATAGTGCGTTCCCCTTTTCGTCATTTTACTGGGGTTGACAAGTGATTTTTGATCGATTAATCATTTTGGCGTATGTAGCAAGACAGGTCTCCGACACCAGTAATTCCCTTGTCGTTAAATCAAGGAATGACGATACCAAGAAAGCTCATGAGGTTCGTTCTCGAGAAAGGTACTGTTATGAAATATAGGTTTTGTCTGCCATCTTCAGTAAAGAGTCGCGATTTGTCCATTTCCGTGAAAGAATTGGTGCCCAGCGTTGTCGTTGTCCAGTGTTGTTGTTCCGACCTGAAAAAGGAAAGGTTTCTGGTCAGTCAGTCAGTAATATATAAGTAAGGTTGCCCTATGATGTTGACAGCAATGTGTCAACTGCCAGTGAGAAATCTGCCCTAGCTTTTGACGAATTTTGTAGACCAGTGTATTGATTGGCAGTTTTACGACGAGAAAGAGTAGAGCAAATGAGATGAGGTTGCAGGTTATAGACTGGCGGAGCATATTTTTTGTTCCTTGTTATTTTTCGCTTGTAGCCAGTCTGCTGTTTATGTTTCACCTAGAGCTTTGTTGACGTAGATAACATGGTGACGGAATTGATATAATTTTATGCAGAAACATGAGTCTTGTCCTGCAACGATTATATTTTTATTTGATTTTTTTTCCTCACCTCATTTTGTTCGAAACAAAGGGTTTGACTTTACCGATGATGACGTAACATGTCTAATGAACACGAGAGTTCATGTTTACCCATTATTTGACCAAACAAGAGCAGTGGTATTGGTCAAACGCGTGAAGATTTATTAGTCAGGGTACCGTGTATAAGAAAAAAAAATACATATCATTTCACGTAATCTTACGTGCAAGGTTTCCTTTAAAAAAAAAAACCATTCTAACTTATTAGTTTTTTTTTTAACCTTATTTTTTTATTTTCATTTTTTTTTATTCAAGTTTCAAATTCTTGAAATTACTGGGTTTTTTTTTTGATTTATTAACTATTTTGTTTTAGCAGTTTTTTCCTGCTTTCTCTTTATGTTTTGTCTTTTCCTCACGGCATTACGGAATTAGCTACTCCTTTGCCATGAGAAAAAGTGAAACTATTTTATCTGACACCTGTTCAGTTCTATGGAACTACTTTCATAAGAATTAATTAATAATTTGACAATTCGTGTTGGGTTTAAGTGAGTGACGGATAGATTGACTTCAAGGTCACAAGGATTGTTCAATGAAAGGTCCTTACGCTATCTTATACCCGGAATTGCCTATGTGGGCTATGAAATTTATTGTACCACCGGTTCCAGAACTTTTCTACGGAAAAAGGGAATTTTCTTTTAAGTTTTGGCTCTGGATTAAAATTGTGAGCCTTATTTTCAAATGTCATGATCCCGTATGAAAAAGTTCAGTTGTTCCGGGTTACTGCAAAATCTTTCCTGACCTACTATCACGTCCAAAGACGGAATTAATTGCTCTGAATCAGTCTTTTAGGTTGCGAGAAAAGTCCCGCGTAATCTTTCAACGTCACGGATCCTCTTCTTGGAGATATAAGGCCAAATATCTCTAAGAAAAATCCAAATTTTGATCGTGTTTATTTTGCAGATTTTCTTAAGCGTGGAAAAGTGTAATGAACTAAAATAGACAATTAATGAAGTCGTTGGACAAATGTTTACGCCCATGTGGCGTGGGCACTGTAAATATCGAGTCATATGACTCATTCCCGTTAGAACTACCGGTAGAAATAGACTTATTGTGGCGAAATCAGATTCTGCAATGCAGGCTGATACGGATCCAGCCACCAACCGCAGTGCAAAAATGGGCTAGGAACATGCCATTCCGACCGCTCGAAGCGCTATGAGATTTCCCACGCTGCCGACCCTGACGGTAGCATGCCGCGGAGGCTAGTTGAATGCCACAACGACCGCCATATTCCGCACAAAGTCCCCGCAAGTGCCAGGCGCCTTGGCTTGAATCATCAATATGATGATTATACATTTGGATGGATTATAGGCCTAAATGAATTCAGGATGATTATTTATAAAGGGGCAAAATAATATGATGTTTGACTAGCTAGCAAGCACATTCTTGTTTCAGATGAGAAACAAGCGAAAGTCAGACATAGTGAGCTGACGAGTAAATTCGTGTAGTATAAATTGCGCGTGCTCTAATAGAAAGAGCTTTAATAAGGATGACGTTTCGGACTTTTCCACGTTTTCATGTCCGTAGTCTCTTCTTTTGGTCTACCAACAAGGGTGTAAAATATAGGACGTCTTAATAACGAAAATTGTATGTCCCTGGTTGGGTAGCAAGAAGCAAATGACTAAGAACTAGGATAACTAGTTTTGTTTGTGATAAAACGTCAAAATGCGGGATCTGAGGTGTTCCCAGGTGAACGAAAGTTTCACATTTAACGCGCGTAGCGGTAATTTGAATAATAAGACCGCAGCTGATCCTTCAAGTAGATATGAAGGTCCTCACATTTGAGTGAAGGAAAGAGAAACTTACGGGACCGTATGGCAACCAAAGTTGACCATTTTATGGATATTATCCCTGATGAATGAGCAATAACCCGCGAGTTCCAGCGGCACAGCCGCCAGAATATTGCTGGGACCGTCTTATAGTCAAGAGACGCAACTGGACCGTTTTCATTATGAGTAAATAAAACAGGTATGTCCTAATAGCCGTGGAAATGCTTTCCAGTCATGTTGTTTGAAATTATTCCGCATCCTTGGTGCAGAAACGATATACAGATTTTTGTTTATGACCAAATTTTTGCCTGTTATAATTTGCCACAAGTGCATTTTAACCGGTCATGGTAGCAATTTCTGACTCCGAGTTTTTTTTTCGCCGCATGTGTGACATGCTAGGTATTCGTAAACCTCAAAATAATTTTTTTTTATCACGCCTGTCCAGAGATAAAAGGTGATTGGGACAAAATTCTGTGTCAGGTAGGCTAGTTTTGAGTATGAAACGATTCGCTGCATCTTGCGCGTATTTTCATGTTGCTCCACAGAGTTCCAGGTAGAACTCTTCTGGATGCAAATGTTAAGGTGAATTATAATGAGAAGAATAAAACTCACGGTACCAAGCTAGTCCGCACTATTTCTGAACTGCATTAAATATGCCTAAATGAAGTCAAGAAAGAACGGTAAAACAAGTGAACAAACTAAATAGACAAGACAAAGGAGTCCGAGAGTGTGGCCGGTGATTTGGTTTGAATTAAGGAATTATCTCGAAGGGGTAAAACGGAAAGAATACATATGGTCCAGTCGAGTCCGGTTAGCATTGTACAAGAATGTTCATTTGTTGGCCTCTATGTACAAATTAAATGCGAAGCAGAGAACCGCAAAGGGTAGGCGCTTGAAAAAGAAGTATTTTAGAAGCGGAATGAAATAGGCCTATGTGTAGAGACCTACACAACAGGTTGGTCCTTATAAAAACAAGGCAAGTATGACAAAGATAAGCGTGACTGACAAACTGACTAACAGAGAATGTTTTTGACAGCGAACAATTGGTACAGATTCAGAAAGACAGTAAGATATCAGAAAAGGGCACGAAAAGCAGACAGACTTACCGATTTACAGTGGAGACGACGATGCCGACCATTTGACCAGATCCAGCGGTTGTCGGTCTCATTGTTCCATTCTTGAGAATAATGGAGCCTCACAGCAAAGGACAGGAGTGCTGGTTTGTCTGTTGCTTCTCCGGGGTGAGCAACGGAAGCCTTCTTGTTACGTGTGCGTTGCAAATCCCCTACAGAACTTTGTAACGACACGAAATATTTGAATAGTCGTTAAGGCATGTGCCACTTCGATCGAAGTCTTTGTTTTTTAAGGAACAGCATAAACGAACCTCGAATAAACATCGATCACTAATAGAATAAACTTCCAGGGTCGAGTGTACTTTAAGTGAGCTCACTGAAGCTGAAACAGGTCGGTCTGGCACATTTCACCGAAATTTAAACCGATTGTTTTGCGAAAATAAGGTGGTCTTATTCGACGGTTCCTATGAAGTGTATAAGAAGGCTCCCCCAGTAGAAATTGATTTGCTTCCGGGTGCGATACATTACTAGCTACCGCAAGAGTTCGAACGGCTCCAAGGCTACCAGGCTCCCCGACTTGTCTGTAAATTTGTTTTACGTGAGCTATTTGCTTCGAAGTCGAAAACTAACGGGTGTTCGTGGGGATGCTTTTGGTGCGTCGAAGGAGGCAAATAGATTTTCAGTGGTATTTACCGGGGTCGAAGTGCTTGGCGAGGACCTCAGAGGAGAACCTTTAATTTCACCGATTGCCCGACTGGTATTTAGGGGGGTCGTGGTTGGCCAAGAACCTTTAATGCGTTCAATTTCACCTATTGCCCGCTTGGAACGCGAGAATAAGTTCCAATCGGGAACTTATTCTCGATAAGAAAACGCAGAAAAAAATTGTCAATGGCTAAAAAACGTTTTCGGTCGCTAATCAAATCGATTAGTACATCAGATACAATATAATTGTGTTCAGGAAGCGTGATTGTGTTTCCACTAAGTGTCAACTGTGGTGAAGAGGTAAACACCTGCAAGATACGTTCCCCTTTGCTTCGAAAACTAGCCGGCAATAGCGAAAGAATATTGATGACTGGTGGTGCAACAACACTGAATGATGGATGAGACGAAGGAGGAGAATTGCTGGCAACGCTTTGCACAGGAATGGGTCTAACGAGCTGTGGGGTAATCTTTAATAGTCGTTGTTGTGCAGACTGGATGATGCGTAATTTCACATCGTCCCCAAGTTCATCGTTTTCCAATATATAATTTAAATCGTTTTCTAGTCTCTGAGACGGACCTAAAGCTTGCTCAATTTGAGGCAACAGTCGGTAAGCTCTCGCACTCATTCCTCACTTGGAGAAGGCACTAATTAGACCTGTTATGAGTGGGGCTAATATCGCAAACAAGGAACCGCCACTTTGAATCAGTCGTCTCCGCTTTTGTTTTTTAGATATTTTTTTTTATCACTGAGTGTACCAATAATCTGTTTATGTTTGCAAAGGCACGTTTTAATTTTATCTGAAATATCGATATTATTTTTTTTTTATATTCAAACACAAACAACACAACGAATTTAGAAAAGCGTTTGGCGCTGTAGTTAATACTCCCTTTCTGAGTTTTTTTGTCAGAATGCGCTACAACTTGATACAGAGGTTCGTTAAGTTTTAGCGCCTTGAACGTCATGGTACAACTAACTAATTTTTACACGTGCTGGGTTTAAATATACGGTGTAACACGATTGAAAGATATCAGAAAGGAGCATCTGATTTTTATCTTTGGAAGAAAGATGAATCACCAAATATCCCAAACTATGCGATGTGGCCAATTCGTAGTTAAATTTAAACTCACGGTTCTCATTGCTTTAGTCTGGATAAATAAATTATGGACCGATACCATACAGGTAATATTCTAATGATGAGAATGGATGGAAAATAAAGCGGCCCATTCTTTATGGTAGTTTTCAAAATTGTCAGATTCAATGTCATCCCCTATAAAAATCGAATCGGGTTTCAGTTGACTAAACACTTCATCTAGTCCTTGAAAAAACTGGGTTCTTGGGTAAAGTAACTTGCTTTTATCATAGATAGGCTGATAGCTTTTATAACAGATAATCAAGTTCTGAGGAATAGGCTGAAACATTTTATCTCGATTCTTCAATAACTTGTACACCAAACTAGTCTTTCCCGACTCGGATCCCCCTACGAATAATATTCGTGCATTAGCACCTATCTGATACATGATCGACAAATTGTTTGTACCCCTAGTCTCGAATATAAAAGCGTGGTTCACACCTTCTCACAGTCAAAGCGAAAATGAGCGCAAAGTATTGTCTTTTTATTGTATTTATTTTCTCAACCATCCACCCCTCGTGATCACTGTATTTACAATTTAATTATCAAGTGACTAACCCCTTACATTAAAAATTATATTTTAGTATTTAACTCCTCAATGTAGTTTACTATTACAATCCTTGAAACTTAGCTTAGTTTCATCAAAAGAAAAACTAAAAGTATTTTATTTAAAGACTATACTTACTCTATTTCATTCCAGACCAAGCAAGAGCAGTATTTCCATCAAATAGAGCACGGGTCCTAATTCAACAGAGTAAATATTTAGTTATTATGTAGAATATTTTTTGTTTCGTTACTTTAGTCTATTTGTTTTAGATGTCCATCCTCCGACCCCAAGAGGTCGTGAATTGTTATTGGTGAATAGACGTAAGTATGGAACTAATTAAAATAAATATTAGAAAATCGGTGATGGAAAATAAATGTTCTTTATTCACTAATGGGAGACTGCATGGATGTAATTCGGAATGTAAATAATAATAATGTCTGAAAATGTATAGAAAGGGAGAGATATCCTAACTTTAAATCATTCAGGACTAGAAACTAGAAACTGCATTCACCCCACCTTCATTTCTTTTCCAGTCCAAACCCTTGAAGAAGAAAAGAGGGTACTCATCGACAAAGTTGGAATACTCGACCTATACAAGCCCCACCAAGACCGTATCCGAATCAAGACATGCATTATCTGACATTCAAATTATCAAAAGCCGAGGATGCGATCGACAGGATTCGACAAATGATTGCTGTTTACTGGATGGTCATTCTGATCGATGTTATTGACCTGAATGAAGTGTTAAAAGTAGTTTCTTACACTAGTGAGCTCAAGTGTTTGAAAATTATTTCACTGAGCTTAGAGCGTTATTGCAATCCCGAAAATGACTTTCTAAAAAAAATTGCGTCTTTTTGCCCAGATATCGAATGCGTGTATTTGCATATCGGACAGGGTTGCAACTTGAATGGATTGAGTCATTTTTAAAATCTAGCTACGGTAACACCTAGTCGTGCACTGGACATGGTGAACTGGACACCGTGGATTCCGAACTTGGAAACTGTGAGTCTCGAGTATATTTCTGCGGGAGACATTATGCGAATGCCCATTGGAAATGTGCCTAGGCTTCTCACATTCATGTTGGATAAGCCAAAACTGGATCGGGATTTTTGATGTCGACTATCTGGCATGAATGTACATCGTTTTCGTATCAGAGACTATTATGCAAATCGAATAGATCTGATTGACTTTTTCTTATTCCTGGAGATGGAAACGGATACGCTTGTTTTGGAAAAGATGGATATTGGAGTATGGCTGAATCTTGTTCTACGTTTCGTGCGCTTCCGAGAACTGCATCTACTTCGAGTTTGACTCGTTGGTTTTTCAAGAGCCGATATCGAAGATGCGATACCTGAAGACAAAACACGCATCACAGAAGATGACTCTGTTCAACCAAACCGTGCTCCATCACGTTGAATTTCCATAACCGTTTTATTTCATTAAATTACTTAAAAAAGGGATTTCATAGTCTCGACTAGGCACTTTAATATATCGGTTCTCTTCTTTTCCTTGAGGACTTGCTCCTGGAGTATTTCAACTTTGTCGATGAGTGCTCAACATTGTTTATACGATCTGGTGGTTGTGTTGTACTGACGTAAATTATTAGGCCTACGCACGGTTCCGCCTAAGTTACATTACATTATAATCCGGATTTTTTTTTTGCTCTGTCGCTCTCTGGGAACTAACAAATTCAGTGAAGAAGGCAAGTGTAAACTGTGTTCCAGTAAATTCGGTCCATCGGAGGGAACACCACACTTAAGGTGAATTCAGGTTCAAGACTTCTGATTCGAATTTTCGCTTGAACATACACTGAGAGAATTAGTGTTGACCTATGCCCAAGGTAGCCTACCACCAGCTTCAAAATAAGATGATTTTGTCACTCAAATCGGGTCGAAATACCAAGCCGAATTCCAAAACATAGCCTATTTTTTTTTTGCCGCACTTTTGTACACTTGCACTTTTGTACACTTTCATAATAGTCGATAAAGTATTGTAGGCTAAACAGGGTCCTTACTGTTTTAGCATGTGGTCAATTGAAGAAATGGAAGAAATGAAGAAAAACATTCTAGTGTTTGAAATCCTAACTTTCCTAACATGGCACCCCTATGTAAAATTTTTATAACTTGCAGTTCTGAAAATCTATAAAGCTAAAATAACTGAAGAAAGAACGGATTTGAGGTGCTAAAACGCGGGGAACGCCGATCAGTTGGCGGCGCGCAGACGAAAATTTTCGAGTGGTGCGCCGACGAAAGTTTGCCAGTGGTGCGCCGCGTCGTGGCGTTAGGGCACGCCGCCAACGTTCTTACACCTCGCCGGCGCCGATCCTTCGAACCGGCCGGCGTCGGAGTCTAGTCGATGTGCGGTTCTATTTACGCCTAAGTTAATCGAACTGCTTCCGGCCTGCGATTTTTCTTACTCAGCTATCGTTCTGTAAGACCCTTTCTCCCGCAGACGCCGAGCGGTCCTCAGACGCTAGACGAGTTCGTGTGATGCAGCGGCCTTTCTCCTCTTCGGAATCAGAGGATGAGGATTTTGCTGATCGTGACGCCCAAGCTTCGGCATTTGCTGATACTGAGTCGGCGGTTTTCTGAAGTCCGGAACCCGAAAACACTTGATTAGTTCTGGTTCCAGTGTAAATAAGTTTAGATCGGAAAAGCACTCGCGTCGCTCCAGAGTGCAGAGACATTTAAGCCGTAACTCAGTTTCGTGTCGGGTAATTACTGGTTTTTTTCCAAGAGAAACAAGGGATGATAGAAATTACTTAGTTCTGTCGAAAGAATTAGAAAGTCTGAGAGACTTTGTTGAGAATGTTAAGTTAACCTCCGCCTTCGAACAGAGTGATCTGAAAATTTTCGAAAAGAACCCGTTGCTCAAGGTTCTTGTTGACTCAGGTATGAGAAATAGTGATATGAATAAACGGGGCCACCGGTTCGAACAGAAAACGAAGGATGTAGCAAAACTCATATTCACTCTAGCAGGCCGATCCTGTTATAGATTTCTGCATAATGCTATGCCCGGCGTGTTGCCTTCTACAAGTGTTGTATTGAAGGAATTGCATTCATCAGAGCCACCCCGAGAGAGTGAAATTAGGTGCCGTGAACTGAAAGAATACATCCTCAAGAGCGGTTACCAGCCTGTTGTTTTTCTTAGTGAGGACGCAACCAGAATTACCGGAAAACTTGAATATGACCAGAGATCCTTGAAAATGGATTGGCTGAACCCCCAGAACAACTAAAAACCGCCCAAGATATTGTCACTGCAGCTAAAGAAAAAAAGCTGGTGCCAATGCATATGTGACAATGGCCAAAACTGGGAATGGGAAATCGCTCGTTCTGTCTGTCCACAGCACAGATAATAAATTTACCGGGGTTCAGATAAATAGCCGCTGGAAGACGATCACTGAACTGCTTAAGAAGGAAGGAAGATTCGCGATGTTTGTATTCGATGAAATCTAGGTCCACAATGTTTTCTGGCGAGAACGAGGATTTCGGAATGTCAGTGAACCCAAGAGACGATCGGTTTAGCCCAGATTTCCAATACCCTGTGCATATTTTGTGTAAAATGCGCGTCTGCGCATTAAGAGACAATACATTGCTACAAGTAGGCGCACATACGATTTCGATGTCGTCTGACGTGCAGAGAATAATAAACAATTTTCCGATGGATTCTCACTTTGTACGACAAAGAGACATTCAGCTCAGAGACAAGATGAATTACGATTCATGTGTTAGGGTGTCACACGCGCGCGTTCGCGAATTACTAAAGCAAAACGTTGCTGGAAGCGCCGGAACAGAATTCTACCTGTGGTTAATGGACTCTGTGAGAGGTACTTTCTATGAACCTGGAATTACACCCTCTGAGAGAGTTTTCAAACTAGTTACTGTGCTGTTTTGTGTCAGGATCTGGAGGTCATGGGTTTTGGACAGTATCCACTTTGGCTAACTAACATATACCAGTGCCTGGAGGTAAATGTTCATTCACTTATACTCATGATACGGAGGCTGGAGTGTCAGTCCATGGACCGTTTCTTGAGGCCTTCCGACTTTAATAGCCAGGACTGTGAAAGTTTTTTTAGGCGGATGAGGTCGCAAACCAGTACGTTTAGTACTGTTGTGAACTTCAGTTTCCTACAAATGTTACATCGTATCAGAAGGTATGAGGCTATGGTTGACTTTGATTATACATATTCAGCCGAACTGTCTAGTCAAAATTGTAGTGAGCGAGCAAGAAGTTTAAATGAAGTATCCGCTGAAGAAAACCAAGTTGTGCCCTTACCTGATGACGACGAGATAAAGCAGGAGATTGGCAGAGCTCGTGCTGAAGCAACACAGATCATGACCAAACTTTTGAACAGCATTTCGGAAGCTAGCCTGAGTGTTCAGGTAACGAGACCTAGGACAAATGAGTCTAACTCTGATAGCGATAGTAACGAAGACGAAACCGAAGATAATACAGGAGCTGTGAGTGATGATAGTAGTGACCTAGAATATGACTTGCCGGTTATTGCCCATAGTGTTGGGCAGACTATACCTGTAGATTCCCAGACACTTCCACAACTTAAAAATTCCAAGTTCTGCCTCGTCAAAACGCTTCGGGTGCTATAACACCGATACAAAAATCCACACTTCTTTGGCTTGTTCGAGATGGGACTAAAAAATTAAGCAGTGATCGTCTAAGAAGAGTCATGGTCCAGAATGCGCAGCCAAGTAAAAAATTTCAAAAGTCGCTGAACAAGGTCCAAGTGGGAAAGCAGATTGTTTTTGGTGAATGGGTTGTGTTTCGATCTGCGGCCAACGCAAACAAAGCACTTATTGGACGAGTGCTGCAGTTTGGTTTCCTCTCCGGTAGCACATCAGTGGATGACATAGATGTGCCAATACCTTTTCCTACAAACATTGGGGTATTGTGTCAGTGGTTTGAACTAGGAAACGATTGCGAAATAGCTCCAGCCTTTGTCGATCAGGGGTACTGCGGCTCAGAGCTATATATCACTCATTCAGCTGAACCGGTACCTTCTCGATCGGAAGCAGTAGTTAAGTTTTGTTTTACTCCTGAGAATGTGGTCGAGCTTGTTGCAGTGGCAAGACGATTCGGTATGTCTTTTTCTAACGTACCTTAAAAGTTGCTGTTCGAAGACGATATGTTGTCTTACATTAGTGCATTTTTTCACGAGGTTCATGTTCTCTTTTCAAGAAGTTGATCCAGTACTGAAAGTTTTTTCTGGGATCCCAAAACGTAAGTGGAGGAATACCTATGACTTCGTAAAAGCTGTGCATCTGTCCGTCCGTCTGTCTGTGAGCACGATAACTCTAAAAGGGAATAAGATTTTTTTTTTATGAAACTTCGGGTGAGGATTCTTTGGGTCAAGGGAAGGGTCGAATTCGTAGGTGGGCCCGATAGCTGTATATTTCAGGGGGGGGGGGGGGTTTCAAATGAAGGGGCGACACACAAGTTTTAAGTAGCTAATCAGATAGTCGATTTAGGGATAAGAAGACATGCTAAATCCGAATATGAAATTTATTTTCTATTCGGACGGGTACTTCACCCGGAATCCGGCAGAAACCGGGAAAAATCTCTGTAGTTGACTAGAGTTTCGATGTAGTGGTAAGGAGGCACGCTGAATCCGTGTATGCGAATTATTTCTCACCGGACAAATTCGTCCGGTATCCGGCCAGAACCTGAAAATTCGTTTTACATACGATGCCTCCATATCTAAACTTGGGTTTGTTTTAAGTAGCTAATCAGATAGTCGATTTAGGCATAAGAAGACATGCTAAATCCGAATATGAAATTTATTTTCTATTCGGACGGGTAGTTCACCCGGAATCCGGCAGAAACCGGGAAAAATCTCTGAAGTTGACTAGAGTTTCGATGTAGTGGTAAGGAGGCACGCTGAATCCGTGTATGTGAATTATATTCTCACCGGACAAATTCGTCCGGTATTCGGCCAGAACCTAAAAATTCGTTTTACATACGATGCCTCCATATCTGAACTTCGGTTTGTTTTAAGTAGCTAATCAGATAGTCGATTTAGGGATAAGAAGACATGCTAAATCCGAATATGAACTTTATTTTCTATTCGGACGGGTAGTTCACCCGGAATCCGGCAGAAACCGGGAAAAATCTCTGAAGTTGACTAGAGTTTCGATGTAGTGGTAAGGAGGCACGCTGAATCCGTGTATGTGAATTATTTTCACACCGGACAAATTCCTCCGGTATCCGGCAAGAACCTGAAAATTCGTTTTACATACGATGCCTCCATATCTGAACTTGGGTTTGTTTTAAGTAGCTAATCAGATAGTCGATTTAGGGATAAGAAGACATGCTAAATCCGAATATGAAATTTGTTTTCTATTCGGACGGGTAGTTCACCCGGAATCCGGCAGAAACCGGGAAAAATCTCTGAAGTTGACTAGAGTTTCGATGTAGTGGTAAGGAGGCACGCTGAATCCGTGTATGTGAATTATTTTCTCTCCGGACAAATTCGTCCGGTATCCGGTCAGAACCTGAAAATTCGTTTTACATACGCTGCCTCCATATCTGAACTTGGGTTTGGCAAAGGATAGCCATTAGCCTTAATCTGTGTCTAAATTGTAATAATAAAAAGTTTCAAGGAGTCTGGCGAAGATCTACAAGTTCCAATTGTCTGGATGGTATGAAATGTTTGGGATCCCATTGAAACTTTTTGTTTTGTTTCTAACGTACCTTAGACGTTCTTATTCAAAGTTTTTCTTTTAAAAGAAGTTGAAAAGAACACTAGTTCAATTCATGTCTTTTCAAGGAGTTGTTTGGGCAATAGAGTGTACATTCTGTTTCAGTACGGAAAGCATGACTTTTTCACTCCGTCTATCACCTGCGTTTGGTAGAATTGGGTCTAGTCTAGTAGAACTAAGACCTAGATTAATAAATAAAGAGCAGAAATTATTTTCTGAAATAGGAAATGAGATGAAAGGGCGTGGTTTCTTGCGAGCTCAGTATTTATATCGTGGCATGGTGAAACTTTATTGAACAGTGGACAAAAAACGGAAACTCATCTATGATATTCGGTAGCGAAATTTCATCCCTTCTTAGCAGGACTCCTTGAGTCATCATCAAGCTTTTGCCGGACTGGAAGAAACAAAACTTTTCCGCTTGATCCATTGTTTAATACATGTATCCAAGTCACCTTGGGCTCAACAACTTTGTTGAACCTTGGTGCCTCCGGGCCTCTCTGCCTCTTGGTGTACGCCAAAAATTTCGGTGAGCAGCCCCTCGCCGATCACATAACGTCGTCAGCAGTGGAATCAACCTCCAACGACAAACAAACCAAAACAACTCAACAAAAATAGCTTTCTCTCCTCCACCTGGGCAAAAAAAAAAAAAGAAACTTATCTATTAATTTAATCTAAAATAAACTACTAATTTAATATATTTGCTAGAAATCATACTTACCATACATTTTATTTTTAATCGCATTCTTAAACTCATTCATATATTCCTTTTCCAGTAATTCCTTTTCTAACCCATTCCACAATCTAATCCCAATATAAATGATTGAAAACTTAGACCTAGTCGTCACAGCCAATGGAGCACAAAAATCATTTTTGAACGCGTATCGTGGCTATGAACATCAGAATTAACAACAAAAACGCTTTCAAAACATGACGGTAAAGTTTTCTTCTGATATTGGTACATAAAACATAAGGAATATACATCACGTAGACCAGCAGCCGGTAATATTTTAACTTAACGGTATGTTTCTCTTACCGATTCACGCCTCTTTTCCACAGACTATCCGGATTGCTTTATTCTGCAGCACTCTAATCGGTGTCAAAATGGAAGGAAATGTCCCAAGCCAAACTGATGAACAGTATAAGATGTAAGGATGGATTATCGAAAAATACAAGAGCCGCAGTATTTGCCTGGGAATGTAGAACTTGAGTTTTCGTAGCATACCCAGGTTCCGAGATAGAATTTTGGAAACAGCACCAGTATGGTTCTTGAAGCAAAGAATTTCATCAATCTTCACTCCGAGATACTTAACCGTTGGTGTTCGCTGTATTTCACCTTCAGTAAATTTGATACACCGAATCCAGGGATAATAATTCGCCGTGCGCGAGAATATCACGAAAGAGCTCTTAATCGGATTTGGTTGGAGTTTATTCACTCTCATCCATTGCGATACTTCTTCCGGTGATTGCTCACATAAACCCATTAAAAGTCTCTCGGTTCTGGCTATACATATCAGTGCAGTGTCATCAGCAAACATTGGAATGTCTTTTTCACCACAAAACAGTTCACTCACCTTACCTTTCACTTCTCTGATAGCTCGTGACAGGTCATTGACAAATATCAGTAACAACAGAGGTCCAAGGACGGATCCTTGTGGCACCCCACACACCACAGGCAATGAAGGCGACTTGGCGTTTCTGATTTCTACAAACTGCGATCTACCGGAGGGAAAATCACGAAGGAACTGCAGAGCTGGCCCTCGAATTCCATAAAATTCACATTTTGCCATCCGGGCCTAGATATTCATGGAATGATGGGTCACCCTCTTTAAGCGAAATCTTGCTGGCTACATTAGCTCCAGCTGCAGAAAAATATTTTACGAATTCATGAGCTACTAAACCATCTTCCGTCACTTTACTTCCATCGGGGTACTCAGTTTCTTCAGGTAAAGCGTTAGGTGTCACATTTAACACTTCTTTAATCACTCGCCACGTTTTAGCCGGGTTTCCCGAAACTTCCATGAATTTATTCTTATAATATTGTTCTGACTTCCGCAGAAGACGGTTAAGTGCGTTTCGGTAATTATTATATATTTTTGTATTTACATCAGACTTAAGTTGCACTTTAATCTCATAAAGCTGATCTATTTTATTAATCTATTTTATATCTATTATATCTATTTTAATTAAAAGACCATTCGTGGTCCAAAATTTGTTTAGCGTATTTTTTCGAGAACCGCTTTTCGTCTTAGAATATTTTTTAATGTCTCTTGAATAGTCTCATAAAATTTTTGAAACTTACTTTCAGCTCCAATCGAAGAAGATAATTTTCTTTCCCAATCAATTTCTGTCAGCTCATTTCTACATTTGATTAATACATGATTATCAATTACTGGCCGAAAACGTTCAGGTTGGGCATACTTTTTTTTTACCAACTATAATGTGCAAATATTCCAAAGTGATCGCAAGTGTCACTCACCAGCACACTTGGAGATCTGGGAGGAAACGCAGAAAAAATGTTATCCAGGCACTTTGCAGTCGTAGCTGTCACTCTTGTCGCAATATTTACTGACGGAACTAACCCATACGAAATCATTATATTTAAAGCACGATCACTATTTGAACTATCTTGAAGAAGGTCAACATTAAAATCACCAGCAAAGAAACATGAGGTATGAGCGGGTAGCTTCTCACACTGCTCATCAAGAAAATCCAAAAATTCAGTAAACGATGCCGACGGCGGGCGATAAACTACAATCAGGAAACATTTGCACTCACCTACTTTCAACTGGAGAACAAGCGGCTCAAATACCAGTCACCGCAATATCAGATTTAATGTACGCTGCAAGTCCGCCATGCTGGTGTACTTGTCGGTTCTTCTGGTACAGGCGGTACCCATCAATATTTAGTTAGCCAAATGATCCATAAAATTGAAGCTGGATTTCAACCCTTGACAATTCAGGTGAAAAATACTGAACAATTCTTCATAGCCATGGCACGCACGCGGAACACCATTTACAAAACAAGAGCTACGAGCTCATATGGCACGTACTGTACAAGAAAGTAGATGAGAACGTCACAAAATACACCCGCCATCCAAAAATGCGGTTCGGAAATATAAATAGGACATTTAGTTTCACTCATTTCTGAGCAGTTCCGGCATCATCTCGATTGTCTGCAGCAAATGCACATGACTGTTCAAACTTTCATCCCAATAAATCCATTTGTTTGATCCCTAGACGTGCTACACAATTTCCGGTACCCACTCTATCTCGACCTACCGTGGCCGAATCTGGTTCGGAATATAAAAAATCAACCACCTAAAGCATCTTCTTTTATACCATCTATCAAGTTTCACTCCAATCTGAGCATTTTTGGAAAGTTCCGGTACCCCCACCCCCCACCAACGTTGTCGGAGCCGGTTCGGGCCCAATCTCTTAATTCCCTGTTCCTGTCCATCAAGTTTTACTGAAATTTGCATCTCATTCGGTCCATCCGTTTGGTTTTGGTCCATGTCAAAAGTCCCCCCACCCTCAATTCCCCTAATCGTGGTCGCATATGGTTCGAACACATGTTTTACATGTCGAGGCCATCGATTCGTATCACCCATAAAGTTTCACTCGAATCAGACCACTCGTTTGTAATTTATAGAAGTCAATTTCCATATTTCTCTTCTCGTGCTCCCCAAAAAATGCTCGGATCTAGAAACGGAAGTTTCCGGGGGTATGTTGTGTCAGGTTCTTAAGTCAAGATAATTCGGGTCGCTAATATGCCTGCAAAGTTTCGTTGTCGTTTTACATCTGGAATTAGTCTAACTCACGACTACCGGAATTCCAGGAAACCCCTCCAACTCCCCCCACAGAGCCCCGAAACCATCTGGCTCCTTCAATTTTATCTAGGCCTAATGCTTGTTCCATCCATTAAGTTTCGTCCCAATCCCTCTGCTTTTAGAGTTTCTCGAGTTCCCCCCCCCCCTCCATCCCCACAGGTATCGGACCCGACCCGGACGTGACACTGAACGTCCGAGGCGATAGCTCACCAGACAAGTTTCATTCAAATCCGATCACCCGTTCAAAAGTGATGCACGCCACTAGATTCCGGACTCCCCATCCACCCACTCCCCCCACGATGGTCGGGTCGGGGAAACGGCTGTTCTCAAGTCAATATGTTTGGATCCCTGATATACCTGCCAAGTTTCATCGCCCTAGGACATCAGGAAGTATGCCGAACTCGCGGGATCGCTAGAAATCCGAACCCCGACCCCAACTCCCCCACAGTGCCCTGATCCGGTCCGGTTATGTCAATGACGTGTCTAGGACTTGTGCTTGTTTTTCCCACCAAGTTTCATCCCGTATCCCTCCACTCTAAGCGTTTCTCAAAATTTCCGGTTACCTCCTCCAACTCCCCCCAGTGTCATCGGATCCGGCCCGGATTTAAAGTGAGAGGTCTGAGACACAAGGTCATCCTAAATATAAAATTTCATCAAGATCCGATCACCCGTTCAAAAGTTATACACGCCACTAGATGCCGTACTCCCCATCCATCCACTCCCCCCAGTATGGTCGAATTGGGGAAACGGCTGATCTCAAGTGAACCTGTTCGGGTCTATGATATACCTGCCAAGTTTCATCGCCCTAGCACATCAGGAAGTATGCCGAACTCGCGGGATCGCTAGAAATCCGGACCCCCCCCCAACTCCCCCAGAGTGCCTGGATCTGGTCCGCTTATATCAATGACGTATCTAGGACTTGTGCTTGTTCTTCCCACCAAGTTTCATCCCGATCCCTCCACTCTAAGCGTTTCTCAAGATTTCCGGTTCCCTCCTCCAACTCCCCCCAGTGTCATCGGATCCGGTCCGGATTTATAGTGGGACGTCTGAGACACGAGGTCATCCTAAATATAAAATTTCATCAAGATCCGATGACTTGTTCGCAAGATAAAAATACCTCAAATTTTGGCTTCCCCCTCCCTCCATTCCCCCCCCCCCCCAGATGGTCGAATCGGGGAATTGACGATTTCCTATTTAATCTGGTCGGGTCCCAGAGATGCCTGTCAATTTCCATCGTCCCAGCACATCAGGAAGCATTGAACTCGCGGGATCACTACAAATTCGGACTTCTCCCCCCCCCAACTCCCCCAAAGTGAGCGGATCCGTTCCGGTTATATCAGCCATGTATCTAGGACTTGTGCTTGTACTTTCCACCAAGTTTCATCCGGATCCCTCAAATCTAAGTGTTTTTCAAGATTTCCGGTTTCCCCCTCCAACTACCCCCAATGTCACCGGATCCGGTTTGGATTTAAAATGGAGGGTATGTGACACGAGTTCCTTCCATATATCAAGTTTCATTAAGATCCGATAACCCGTTCGTAAGCTAAAAATATCTCATTTTTCCTCATTTTTCCGGATTCCCCCTCCCTCCACTCCCCTCCAGATGGTCGGATCGGGGAAGCAAGTATTTCTAACTCAACCCGGCTTGTGAGACCAGGATCTAAATTTCTATTTAAAATTTCATCATACCTATTACTTAAATTAACCTTTCTGTTTTCTAACTCACCAAGATTAAACTCAGGCCCTGGAGGAGAGAGAGTCCTATCACCCACCATCAATACATTCTCCGTTTAGGTCATTCCACCACTGACGCGAACATGAACACTTACAACCAAAATAAAACGGCACTTCTTTCTTCAATAAATAACCTTGACCTAATGGTTCTACAAACGGGTAAACAGACACTAGTGACAAATACCGAACCACGTTTTGCTGTGTTTTACCGATCACCATCGCTTTTTCTTTTCACAACCTCGTTTAATGGGTGCCATACTGCTACTTCATCACAACTTTAATTAACACTTCCTTCTTTTAAGAATGTATACAAAACAAGCGATAATAATACTCGATACATTATCAACTTTAATTTATTTATTCCATTATATCACTTAGCGCGTCAAATCTGCCGCCGCTACCACCCTCAAAGCCCCGTTCATCCACACGCAGTATCGATGGCATGCTCTGATTATTACGCTGCAACTCCGGAATCAATTCATTGCACGTGAACATGGCGTGGGCACCAGTTAATCGATCGAAATGGAGGACAGGCGGGAAATTTTTTGAGATCCACGACTCGACGCCGATATCACGTAGCATTGCTCTTTTTGCTAACAGGTTTTTACGCATTTTTCTTACTTCAGATGGGACATCATCACTAATGTAAATATCACTAAACGACAAGATTGTTTTTCCTTTCAATTTTTTTGCATTCTTCAGGATTCTCACTTTAGTTTCTTTGTCAGCTAGCTTAATCTTGACAAACTTCTGATTTTTACTGAACTGCACTACTATGGATCTCTGCACATCTGAAATCTCAAGCCCCTCTGATATTACTGAAGAAAAAATATCTTTCGCATTAGAAGTATCATCACAAGACACTTTCCAGACAATAATGTTCATATCCAGTGTCGATGACTCTCACGGAATGGTTTACACGTCCCGAAGGAATAATCCGGAATGGTCAGGAATAACCCGGAATAGTCAGGATCCGGAATGGTCAGGAATAATCCGGAATGGTCAAGAATAATCCGGAATGGTTAGGAATAATCCGGAATGGTTAGGAATAATCCGGAATGGTTAGGAATAATCCGGAATGGTCTGTAATTTTTCGGACTTCCCTCGTCAAAAATATCATTTCACAACAGCCGTCTTCGGTATTTGTGATTTTCAAGAAAGATGACTACTTTTGCGAATTTCAAGTTCATGATCTCGAAGAAAAACTTCGGGAAAAACATGTGCGATCAAGAAGCCGAAGATTTGATTAACAAGCAGAGCAAAATAACTCTAGAGAGTAATACGCGAACTTTGAAAAATTTAAACACAGTCAAATCGCAGCGACACTAGCTCCGCTAGAGGACACGAACATCCCTACTGAAAGTACTGAAACTCAACCAGTCGTTAATGAGCGCTGGCTCTGATCTGATCCTCGATGTTTGCACAGCATCTTAGCCTTGCTAGAATTTGCTACGTCCACCACTGCACACACGAACAGGGCGGCCTGCGACAGAGGCCCATTTTTGATGCATGGAAAGGATACGTCTTTCACATTACTCTCTAGAGTTATTTTGCTCCACAGCTTATGGATCTGGTGAGTTCAGCAAACTCGATTTGCTTTTGGGACACAGTGGGCATTATCGCGGGACGCGGGAGCCACAACCGTGCGACACGCGCGGCTGGAGTTTGAACTTAGCAGTAGGAAACTTAAAGCCGGAGCAATTGGAGCTATGAAGTGGCGTGAAGTGCTCTGTATGATAATGCCGGTTGGAAATTGTACACAATGATAGTAGTATAGTATCTAAAATAAGTGTCGTTCCGGAGGCTAGTGACAATCCTTGTGTCTAATTACGTGTTTAGATTTCTGACCAAAGGGATTGCTCACTCAAGTCAAATACAAGTCCTGAAACTTGGCGCATGATGCACCAACAAATGGGCCACGCCAGTAGTATAGGTCATAATTGATACAGGCGGGCATATGGTACATGCCGCTTCAAATTCATGGTCAGATTGAAGCGACAGGTCCGGCCTGTATCAATTATGTGATATCAGTGTGAACTAGAAACCTTAAACTAACGTTATGGGAGAGGGGGGAGTGTGTAAAAGGAGTGGGCATATGTAGGGAAGGGGTAGAAAGTGCCCCAATCCCCATCCCCCCTTCCCTCACCGTTGAATCGCCCATCTGTTTGGGTGGGGAGATTGAAAATTACCAAAAACTATTGGCATTGGGGGTATCGATCCGGGGACCTTTGGGTCACATGTTGACTGCTCTAACAGTTGAGCCATTGAGGCTTGTACTTGAAGACGGGGCTTGCGTGGTGTTGATGATCATAGTTTGAATGCCGGATATGAACTGACAGAACAATGAGGATGCACATGTTATTATTGGACTTTCGCTACCGGAAATGAGAGGGGTTGACAGGAATAAGGGTGTGAATAGGGGTGAAATACTTCTTCGCTATTTTACAAAAATGAGCGTACCTTAGCCCCTTGAGTCTTATGAAAGGGGCGCGTAAGGCACGCTCGTAGGAACTCGCCAGGAATCGAACCTGGGACCGCTAGTTCAGAGTTTAGCGTGGTAACCATCATACCACCGAGGTCATTTATTTTGAACTTATTGATGCACTTTCACTCTCTGGAATGATAATGAGGCCGGTCAGGGTGATGAACTGGTCATCTGAATGTGATTACCCTTTTCCACCTTATTCCTTGGGGGGGGGGGGGGGGGGGGTTGTTCTACTTTCACTATCGGAAGTGACCATCAGGTCAGGAGTGGGGGGGGGGGGTTGACCTGATTACGATAATGTATTCAGCCTTTCCCTTCTCTCCTCGACGGGATTGCATTTTTTCTGGGAACTAATTTAAATACAGGAAGGGGTGACCTGATGACCTGACCTGATAATGGAGGGTGAACTAGCATAAACTACTTATACAAAACCGGTTTTCCCCTATAAAAAGTGGAAGGACGCTTCAGTTCGGTATGCAATCGAACAGTGTACATCATGGTGATAACAAGTATACCATGATGGCAGAATCACTTGTAAGTAACTTTTAACTTGTTTTTTCTTTTCATATTCTTCTGAAATAGTGTTTGTTCTTCTCTGTTTTTTCTTTTTTTCCCAAGTCAATGTTTTGGATTGTAGAGTAAATTTAAGACTAGATGATTATGTAAAATAACAATCGATTGTTTTTGACAGAACATTCTCTGAGAGTGTTGTAGTATAACTGACTAGTATGCACTACTTTTAATCATTCAGATTCTTCCATTTGTATATCTTTACCTTTTGTCTGTCCGCCCATTATAGACGATTGACGTTTGTATATGTATTTTTTAGTTAATACATTTTGATTTGCAGATCCTTACAAACTGCCCGTATTGTAACTACGTTTTGGGGACGCAGCTGTGTGATCGATGTTTCGAGCCAGGAGGAGACATCGATATGAATGTATGTGAATTCTGCGAGCCCTGTGGTCGACATGGAGGTCCAGCGGGGATAGTGTATAACTGCAAAGGCTGCATGGAACTGGCCTGTTCCGATCATGCATCAGGATTTCTATGTGGGGACTGCCACATAGATCTCTGCTCTCAATGGCGACACGGTAATCCAGAAAATATATCCAAATGTCATATTGGAGAAGACCCCGAAGATCTGAGGATATTTTACGAGACGACGGGGTTCACTGTCCATTACATGACGATGGATGGGCCCCGTCTTCGTCAAATCTCCACCGACGTCCTTCCAGATGCCCCTGAGGAGGAGGAAGAAGTCAAGGAGAGATTCAAGATTTGGTTCCTCCGTCACAGTTGCCACCAGCCATTTCTACCAGGGTATATTTACAACCCTGGTGATTTTATCTGCCAGATTACGCCAGCAAAGATGTCGTCAAACCAGATGGTTCAACGAATGAACTGGAGCCAGCTCGAGACGTTCAATATATGCATGTGGAACACGTTCTCCAATACCAATTACACAAGACTTATGGATCCGCTGGAGAATGAATTCTACTGCCGTCTGTGCAACCCCAACAAACCGTCACAGGAAATCGAATCCGATAAGGAAAGGATGTCAATATGATGATTGATTTGAGTGTTTTTTTTTTGTATATATATTTTTTGTCCCCTCAATATACTGTTGTCTTGTTTTTTATTCGTCTTTTCTATTCAGAAAATTAAAATACAAGTTGGATCATTGAAAAGAGTGTTTTATTTATTCAACGAATAGCGTCTGGGGAGCAAAGGATGGACCAAGTCAAAAGGCTTCCACTACCTGGGACCGAACCAGGGACCTCTTGATCCCATGTCTCACGGTCTATCCGTTGAGCCATGGAGGGGTACAAGTATAAACTGAACGAAGCACTAGTTGGTGTTTTCAGGGGTAAATTGAACAATAGATGGCGTTCCAGTAGCCATCTGACTCACTAGAGAGGTTAGGGAGACCTGGGATCGAACCAGGGACCTCTCGATGTCATGTCTCACGGTCTACCCGTTGAGCCATGGAGGGGTGTAAGTACAAGTTGAACAAAGGACTAGTATATGTTTTCAAGAAGCCATCTGAATCACTAGAGTATAGTAGTGGCGGCGTGTGGGGGGAGGCCCCTCCCGGCGGCCCGGCGCGGCCCCCACCCCGCCCCCACTTTTCCGACCTACCCCGCCCACACCGCTTCCCATCGCATTTTTACTAGGTTAACACTCTGGTTTTTATCTTTTTACAATTTTATTCACTCAACGAAACAATCAATTTCACTCTAATTTGTGATGCGAAGAGACTCAAACTTCTTCAAGGTAAGAAGGAAATCATCATGTTCTTCTTGTTCGTCTTGAACTATTCTGTATGGTTCATTCGGCTGAGGGAATTCATAGAGTATAGCAGTGGCGGCATGTGGGGGGAGGCCCCTCCCGGCGGTGGCGCGGCGGCCCGGCGCGGCCCCCACCCCGCCCCCGCTTTTCCGACCTACCCCGCCCACACCGCTTCCCATCGCATTTCTACTAGGTTAACACACTGGTTTTTATCTTTTTACGATTTTATTCACTCAACGAAACAATCAATTTCACTCTAATTTGTGATGCGAAGAGACTCAAACTTCTTCAAGGTAAGAAGGAAATCATCATGTTCGTCTTGAACTATTCTGTATGGTTCATTCGGCTGAGGGAATTCATCGACAACATCCTGGCCCTTTGCGCAAACTTCATAAGTGTGGCAAAATGTGCAAATAGTATTACTCGGACAATGTAGTGGGCATCTCGACCGTACGCAGCTGAAGCAAAAGGGATCCAAACCGCTTTCTTGGTGATTTTCACATCTTGTCAACAGACAAGGAACACAGTTGGCATCCATTTTCATTGGAGGCTGACAAATGTCACATTTTCCACTCACTGTGATACGGCGCTCGCAAAAGTCACAAAGATATTGCATAACCATGCTTTCACTTGGGCAACTAAATTGTTGTCTGAATTATTCTTCTTTTAGTCAATTTTTACGCCCAGGGCTATTTTTGTCCTTGATCAATACTCAAAACTAACGGTACTTTTCGAGTTCAATAGTTTCAATGTCTCAAATTCAATACCAAACATGCCTTGCATCACATTCTCTACAATATAGTCATTCAACTCTAAATAGGGCGTAAACATGTTTAAAAAACACTCATAATGTACTCCACGCGTCATAAAACATAAAAATAAAATAGCATAAAATCCACAACTGGATGTTTTTAAACTTTGAACTTGATTACGATTATGGCATACTGGTAATTTGTGCCCAATAAGCCACCGATACACATCGGGTGTAACCGAAAGGTCCAACGAAAGCGAATCAAACAGATGAATCAATTCCTTTCCCTTAAAAATCCCCCCCCCCCCCCAATGTGATCTTGCAGTACCCGCGGGTGAAAAATTGTAAACAATACAACATTGGTCACGTGTTTGTGGTAGCGAATCGGAAGGAACAACGAAATGCTTATATCGGCGCACAGCGGGGTCCAATTCGAGCACCTCTAGGATCTGATTGGTGTCCATTTGCTCACGGTGCAGTATCCAATAAAACAAGACCTTCATTCGTAATGGTTATATACGAGTCAATCTCGGACAAACATAAAAGACTGACCGGATTTGGCAGAGCGGTGCCAAACTGCAACTCGAGTCTAATAGTTCCACTTTTTGCGGGTGACAACTGATCAGTACCAGCGAGGTCGAACACAATGATCCCATAGCCATTGCGAAACCAAGCAAGAGAAATACCCGATTCATATAAATCAGAGCTGTCCAGGTTATGCATGGTATACTCATAAAGCATTGCCATTGAATCCGAAATGTCCAAATGTGCATGAGGTATTCCGTTAATCTTTAACGAAATGGTCTTTAAATCATGTAAATCCAACAGATGTGGCTGTTCACTGTAAGATCCAATAAGTCGACTCGAACCGACAAACGCAAGAGCAAGTTTACTCGGCAGAGTTCCACTTAGAAAGTTCTCCTCTACAGTCCAGTCGCTAAATGTCTCTGTGTAGCTATAACACGCGGTGTTAGCAGGCGCACCAACTCGCCTTGCGCTCTCATTTTCTCTACGGCAAGTGCTAAACTGCTTATAAGTTGAACTTTTTTACAGTAAAGAGTGATGGACGAGATCAAAACCTGTCCGTCCAAAGCTTCTGGTGCACTTTTTCGTAGTAAATACGAAGAGGGAGACATTGTGAGTTTAAGAGTGATGGCCGTTCTCGGAGGAATTAATTGCTCCACGGCAAAAACATCAATGTTGAACCGACCACAAATATTTATAACACCCTTCAAGTTATTCCCTTGAAGGTCTGCTGGGTGGGATCCTTTAACGTGGAAATATCCAGTACCGGGTGCACGAATCTCTTTATAGCTTTGATTGGTTCCATAAAGCATTTGAATATAGGACGAAATATGACTCAATCCGTTGGACGAAGAGACCAGTTGTGAATTTATAAACACTTGAACATCTTTGAACAGATTATGTAAAACACCATTTTCTAGTATAAGATTATGAACATCTGCCAATTTCGTCCCGTCAGGATTTTTTACTCGTAGTTTAATATCGAAAAAACACGATGTTAAATCCAAGAAAACATCTTCCTGTCCTTGCAACTGAAACTCGATTGGAGAATTGGAGGTAATTGGATGAATTGGGTGATAAGCTTCATATACATTTGAACGAATGCTCACATCTTGTATTCCTTCTGCAAATAAATTTGCACCGGCTGTAATTCCAGCCATTTCAACTGAAAAAGTCGCTTTTTGTGCGTTTTTTACTGCCCTTTTTCTGTGTTGTTTTACCGTGAGAGGGGCCAATAAGACTGACCAATCTCGATTTTTGCGTGGTCTTTTAAGTCCTTGACCAGTCTGACGCAGGGTTTCACCAACTTCCCTTGCATTTTTTCTAAGATTCTTGTTCAAACTCTGTCCAAAATCTTCGCCTTGTCACCATTCCGTTAATGTATTCGCTGCTAATTGACTCACACGAGGCAATAAATGTTCTTTTGCGATAGGAATGAGTCCTTTAAACAACCTTGATAGAAAAGACTTGAAACAGTAGCCTCGCATCACCGACCTTCCTTGATAAACCAATGGAAAACTGGACCCAGATTGTGGTCTCAAGGCTTTCATGCAACAGTTGACGTCTGGACAGACTGTCATTCTCCTGTTCATTTTTGAATGGGACGAAAGTGACACAATAGAACAGCAAGCCCTCTAGATATCGGCAATCGTCTACCGTCTTCAGACCTCAGTGTGACGTGTGCTACAGACAGTTCGTTACTGACAACGGGGAGGTACATTGGGCTATTAATAGAATAGTGAAAAACTGCATTAATAGTCGTTTTTCGCTCTAAAATACGGAGTAAAGGTAAACGGTCGGATCCAACCGATTGGCTCGGTTCAACAAAGTCAGCATACACAAAGATGCATTGAAAATCAAACAAAAACCCTGGCACAGTTTCACCTTTTAGGATGACGTTTTTTTGAAATGTATAATCGTTATTCCGGAAACATAAAATCCCTGCTAAATCACGTGATGGTCGGAATATTTCACCATCTCTTAGTCCGGAAAGAGTAACTCTATTTTCAATAGGTATAAACGAAAACAAGAGTGAAGTTCGACCTTTGCTATTTTGCATAATTCGGTTCATGGATTTACATAATTCGGAAATACTAGCACAATTTAAAGATGGCACAGTGAATTTTGCGTAGCGTTGCTCTAGTTTACCTGCTGTGATAGCGTGTTGCGCTTATAGCTGGTGCAATTATCCAATTATATTCACCGTCTTGACGCATTGGATTAAGCTGATTAGAAACAATAAAATCTACAAGTGCCACTTCAGTTGGTTCATGGAAACGAATGGTTGGGTTGAGTTTTGTTATAAAATCTGACGTCACGTTTCCTTCATCAAAAAAAGGATTTTTAACGTTACTAATAAGAGTCACCTGGAATTTCGATATTATTTTTAGTTATATTCAAACACAAAGAACACAAAGAATTCAGAAATGCGTTTGGCGCTGTAGTTAATACTCCCTTTCTGAGTTTTTTGTCAGAATGCGCTAAAACTTGATACAGAGGTTCGTTTCGTTGTAGCGCCTTGAACGTCATGATACAACTAACTAATTTTTACACGTGCTGGGTTTAAATATACGGTGTAACACGACTGAAAGATATCGGAAAGGAGCATTCGATTTTTATCTTTGGCAGAAAGATGAATCACCAAAAATCCAAAATCATGCGATGTGGCCAATTCATAGGCTTTTTGTAGGAACTGTTTTTCACTCGGAAAAATTTGAGTCCCTAGTCTCGCTACACTGCTACCATCCCGATTATTTCGAAATAAAATAATATGAGTTAAATTTAAACTCACGGTTCTCATTGCTTTAGCCTGGATAAATAAATTATGGACCAATACCAAAAAGGTAATATTCTGGTGATGGGAATGAATTGAAAATAAAGCGGCCCATTCTTTATGGTACTTTTCAAAATCATCAGCTTCAATGTCATTACCTATAGAAATCGAATTGGGTTTCAGTTGATTAAACACTTCATCTAGTCCTTGAAAAAACTGAGTTCTCGGGTAAAGTAACTTGATTTTATCGTAAATAGGCTGATAGCTTTTATAACAGATAATCAAGATCTGAGGAGTAGGCTGAAACATTTTATCTCGATTCTTCAATAACTTGTACACCAAACTAGTCTTTCCCGACTCGGATGCCCCTACGAATAATAGTCGTGCATTAGCACCTATCTGATACATGATCGACAAATTGTTTATACCCCTAGTCTCGAATATAAAAGCGTGGTTCACACCTTCTCACAGTCAAAGCGAAAATGAGCGCCAACATGAGTAAGTATTCTCTTTTTATTGTATTTATTTTCTCAACCATCCACCCCTCGTGATCACTGTATTTAACTCCTAAATGTAGTTTACTATTACATTCCTTGAAACTTTGCATAGTTTCATCAAAAGAAAAACTAAAAGTATTTTATTTAAAGGAGACTGCATGGATGTAATTCGGAATGTGAATAATAATAATGTTTGAAAATGTATAGAAAGGGAGAGATATCCTAACTTTAAATAATTCGGGAGTTAGGAACTAGAAACTGCATTCACCTCACCTTCATTTCTTTTCCAGTCCAAACCCTTGAAGAAGAAAAGAGAACGCTTATAGACAGAGTTGAGATACTCCAGGAAGAAGTCATCAAGGAAAGGAAGAGGACTGAAACACTGAAGTGTCTAGTCGAGACTATGAAATCCCTTTTTAAATAATTTAATGAAATAAAAACGGTTATGGAAATTCAACGTGATGGAGCACGGTTTGGTTGAACAGAGTCATCTTCTGTGATGCGTAGTGTTGTGTCTTCAGGCATCGCATCTTCGATATCGGCTCTTGAAAAACCAACGAGTCGAACTCGAAGTAGATGTAGTTCTCGGAAGCGCACGAAACGTAGAACAAGATTCAGCCATACTCCAATATCCATCTTTTCCAAAACAAGCGTATACGTTTCCATCTCCAGGAATAAGAAAAAGTCAATCAGATCTATTCGATTTGCATAATAGCCTCTGATACGAAAACGATGTACATTCATGCCAGATAGTCGACATCCCAAATCCCGATCCAGTTTTGGATTATCCAACATGAATGTATGAAGCCTAGGCATATTTCCAATGGGCATTCGCATAATGTCTCCCGCAGAAATATAGTTTCCAAGTTCTGAATCCACGGTGTCCAGTTCACCATGTCCAGTGGATGACTAGGTGTTAAAGTCTTTAAACTCACCGTAGCTAGATTTTTAAAATGACTCAAACCATTCAAGTTACAACCCTGTCCGATATGCAAATACACGCATTCGATATCTGGGCAAAAAGATGCATTTTTTTTTAAAAAGTCATTGTCGGGATTGAAATAACGCTCAAAGTTCAGTGAAATAATTTTCAAACACTTGAGCTCACTAGTGTAAGAAACTACTTTTAACACTTCGTTCAGGTCAATAACATCGATCAGGATGACCATCCAGTAAACAGCAATCATTTGTCGAATCCTGTCGATCGCATCCTCGGCTTTTGATAATTTGAATGTCAGACCTAAGCAAAGCACAATCATTCTAATTACCTTGAGCTCATTGTTGAAAAGAAAAGATGTTTAAAAATATGAGTTTGATCGTTTCTATCAATCAATCAATCAATCAATCAATCAATCAATTTATTTAATTCGTGATATTACACATCACATAATAAAATTACACTAAGACAGGAAATTTCTTTACTAAATATATACAATCATTTTAACCATTCGGTGGCTCGGGGCAATAACACAGTCGGCGGAAAAGTCGGTAGAAATGGCCGGAACGGCATTCTGCATTCTCACGAATTGCCTTTAAAAGTGGATTTTCGGAAACTTCTACCCTTGCAACAAAACTAACTATCGCTTTCCGTCTCATAACATCAAAAGATTCAGTTTCATTTTCTAAAAACATTTGACTAGCAGAGTAACGTCGATTATATGAAAGGAGATGACGGAATGCATTGTTAAAACAAACTTTTAATTTACGCATCGTCGTTTCAAGATAGTTATCAAAAAGTGGGAGACAATATAGTTGCGTGCAATACGTCTTAAATAAAAGAATTCTCACCGACACAGTACAAAATTTAAAATTACGAATTAAGTGGTTCGCACGCGCACAAAGACCCCGATACTGACTCGAAATTGCTGAATCATCATACAGATCATCGTCTAAAAAATAACCTAAGTACTTCACTTTATGCACTCTCTTCAAGACAAAATCACCAAGTCGAATAGCCGGAAATATCAGGGATTTAAAATGTTTCGGGATAAAAATCATGTAATTGCATTTTGCAGAATTGAAAATAATGTCATGCATCGCTGCATAATTTGCACAAATCTTCAACAGGAGATTTAGTGCGTTCGCCGACGGCGCCATTAGAACCATGTCATCAGCGTAAGCGATCGAATTCAAAAACACACCAGAGATGTTACAGCCTACACGGCTCTCCATTAATTGTTTACAAAGGTCATCTATAAAAACATTAAATAAAAGAGGTGAAATAATTCCCCCTTGTTTAATTCCGTTAGCAGCATGAAAAGGAGCGGACAGTTTTGACCCCCACTTCACACGAAACTCCTGTTGAACATACCAATTTGAAAGGAAATCAACCAGCAGCTTTGGCATACCCCTTGCTCGTAACTTTTCAAACAACAATTCGTGGTTCACACGGTCAAAAGCTTTTCGTATATCTAGAAAACAAGTGAAAACAGGACTTCCAAGACCCAGATAATAACACACAGTTTGCTTAAATGAAAAAATACAAAAGTCGGTACCATGCTTCTGTTTAAAACCAAACTGATTAAAAGATGTCTTTAAAAAATCAATAGAGTGTTTCAACAACAAATGCTCAAGTAGCTTCGAGAAAACTGTTGTAATAGCAATGGGGCGGTAATTATCGATACTTGTGAGGTCCCCGCACTTGTTCTTTAACAGAGGTATGATCATAACCTTCATCAGGTCTGGGGAAAGACAACTGTGAGCGAATGCGCAGGTAAAGTATACTGAAAGTAAAGCGCACAGGCGCTGCCGGTTAGTATACTTCACATGCTCGGCAGACAGACCGTCCTCGCCGGCTGCTTTGTTCGCTTTCAGTTCTTTCGAAATCACTTCGTCAATTTCATTACTCGTAAAACTAATTCTATTAACTTCGCAATCGCAGTCATTAGCACAGCTAGGCGAATGCGAATCACTGGGGACTGAATTGAGCAAGTCACTGAAGTGGGAACGCCATCTTACCACGATGTTGGACTCACCAACCTGTCCATCCAAAGTGGACGCTAGCGCATGCGGGACACTATTGACGGTTCGAAAGGTCGACCACAGATTTTTACGATTACCAAGGTAAGCTTCAGCCATCTTGTCCGCGATGTGCTTCTGCCGAGAAGATTTACACTGTTGCAAAGCAGACCGAAATTCTTTGCGTTTCACTAGCATACCGCTATATAAACTGCCGATGTTCGGTTTACCAGCTTCTCGCCACATAAGGTAAGTGGAACGGTATTCAGCGTGCACTAATTTTACTTCAGAATTCCATCCCGGGACAGCTTTATACGCCCTATTTGACGCCACAGAACTGCAAGAGCCTTCCGCAGCAATAGAGAGTGACGACACAATTTGATCATATAGGCTATTTACCTGGACCCGATGACTTGCACTGCTGCAGTGAACATCCTGGCACTCAACTGCATCCTGGGGAATACTGATATCAGATAGTAACCTTTCTGATAGAGAGTGATATGCCTGCCTCACAGACATGTCACTCCACTTAGGGGCTGACCTCTTCTGTGGGGGTACCTCACAAACTTGCACGGTCTTCGAAACTCCTCCAGTTACGTTTAGGACGAGCTCAACCGGATGGTGGTCAGAAGCTAGCACGTCATAGCGAACATGAATGCTACGAGTCTTTTCAGCCACCGCTGAAGTCATTAGGCAGTGATCCACCCATGACGTACTCTGGACTGAATTAAAGTATGTGTAGCTGTCGCTCGGTAACAAATCCATGTCATAAAGTTTAAGACCAGAGTCATGACAGAAGTCCTGCAGCTCACTTCCAAAATTGTTTGTCTGAGAAGCATTGAAATCACCAAGGGCGAGAACGTAGCTGCTCTCGAAAGTTTCACAACATTCCCATATTAGTCCCAGATAGGCAGAGAACTCCTCAAAATTATCAGCGTTACACACTGGCATGTAAATGTTAATTATGAGGTATTTTTCTTCACCGGCATTAAATGCAAGTGCTTGAATTCGGCTATCATCAAAGTCAACTATCTTGCAGTTAACACCAAACTTCTTTCTCCATAAAATAGCAGTTCCGCCGTGAGGGCGCCCCACAAGGATCGAGTCAGACGTATCGAAAGCATAAGTGCCGGCGGCATAAAACTCACTATGCAGTGCCGACAGAAAAGCAAGGTCCGATTTTGACAGCCATGTTTCTTGGAGAAGTATAACATCAGAATTATCGCACAAACTTCTTACGGCAGGTGAAGATGTCTTAATGTTCTTGCAATTGTAAGTAGTTATTCGTAGGGTCATTATTGATTGGAGAGAGTTACAGGCGCCGGCTTGCGATTAGACCAGAAACGTCTGACAAGAATGCCGGCCGGCCATACATCGGGGTTCTCGATTAACTCCTTCGTGCTCACGTCTGCCACAACTTTGAAGGAGGCATACGCAGCATGTTTCGTCTTTAGCTGCGTTATTTCTGCATACACATTTTTCGAATGAAGATAGACAGTAACATCGGTTGCGGTGACATTCGGTGTAAATCTCGTGGCAAAGAATTGAAGTTTGTGAGGTACCGAGTTGATCGA
Organism: Branchinecta lynchi; assembly: GCA_023053575.1. Lineage (NCBI taxonomy): Eukaryota > Metazoa > Arthropoda > Branchiopoda > Anostraca > Branchinectidae > Branchinecta > Branchinecta lynchi. Next base: position 8,893,996 of record JAKZAP010000009.1, on the reverse strand, counting down.
ACTGGCATTCCCCTTTCCTACAATGCCTTGAGCTTTGCGTTTCGCTGGACCGGCGATTTTTTCTTGTCCTTTATTTTTACGTCGATTGCCCCGCACTTGCTGCCAGCTACCGAGCGTTTCAACCGCTTCAATCGTAGCATTATTTGAGCCGCTAGGCAGCGTCGGTAACGCCGGCTGCTGATTCACCAAAAGCATAGATGGCGCATTTATCGTCGTACCGGTAGGGACAGTAGATGGCGCTGAAGATGCGACACTCGAGTACAAGGGTTGGGAGTGTGCAGTTCCACTATCTTGTGACTGGAATACATAGCTGGACACTTCCCTTGTCTCAACCTGACCAACTCGAGATTTCAAACTATCTACCTCTAGTTTTAACTTACGCATATCTAGAAGCAGAGCAGCTGCGTCAATGTGGTCTGGAAGGACGGGAGGGATCCGGGCTAGATCAGCGGCTACATAAGTAGGCAATTCGTCACGTTCAACTTCATGCAAGATGCCAAGAATATCATTAAGACATCGCAAATGACGGTCATCCCCTTTTCTCACAGTTTTGTATTCTCGAGTCACATTGTCACCATCGCAGTCTCCCAACAGAATAGTTTTCGCCTCAACAATCTCGTCAGCTGAGTAAAAATTCTTTACGAGATCTTTGAGTTTTTCGATAGGTAAAACGTCGAGTCGATTCACTGTGAAGCACAACATCTCACATTTCACCAGCGTAGCCCGCATTTTTTTCACAGAGATTTATTGCTAAATCTTGATCCGTGACAACGCTGCCGGATGATTTCTCCGGCCAGCAGTGGCGAAGACACAAAAAGCGACGTCGAACCGACGCTTCAAACAAAGAAAGCCGCAAAATACCTTGAAAATGTTCGGGAATTGTTTGCAAGCAGAAAGCACAATGTCCACAGATGCAAATAAGCTACAGATTGCCAAGCACAGGCCTCATTATCATGACTATCGAAGGAATAATAAGTCACTCAAGTTCAAAACATTTTATGCTCAGCGTTGCCAGCGTTGCCAATCCATCTATACTATTTCGATTTCGCCTATGAAAATAGCAGGAGTAAACGGACTCAGAGGTGTCCCAATTAAATTGCAAAAATCTTGGCTGTTACAAGCAAGAATAAATAAGGATAAATACTTGCATATGATATTGAAGGATAAATAGGAATATATAAGGACAAATATTTATATTTCTTGCTACCAATACCATTATTGATTACTGACTGACTTCTGTGTTGCAACACACAGTCTAACTGCAACGACTCACTGCCCATTTTCGTACAGTCTTTTATTCTTTCAACTGACCATTTAACCCTATAACGACAGCTTATTCTCCTATTCACGTACCCGACCACACTCAAGTCAGAAAATTTCCGACATCGCATCCAATCCATCGCCAACCTTCCAAGTATCAACCCAAAAAATCCACTCGCTATGTCCCTAGACGTGCCCAAGATTTCCGGTACCCCCTTCCAATTCCCCATATACCGCGGCCGAACCTTCTGGACTCCTAACTGGATGATTTTAAGCATTTTCTCTTACCACTACCTACCTTTCACTCGAATCTGAGCATTTTTGGGAAATCTCCTCCCCCTCCCACCCTCATCGTGGTCGCATCCGGTTCGAACCTTAAAATAGTCATCTAGGGCGTATGATCTCTGTATTTTCCAAGTTTCAATCCACTTGTTTGACCCTTACGCGAGCCACAAAATTTCCGGGAATCCCATTCCAACTACGCCCACCGTGGCTGAATATGACTCGGAAACTTAAATGTCGCATCTCTGACTGATCCTCTTCCCTTCCATCAAGTTCTGACTGCCCATGACGGTCGGGTCGAGGAAACGACTATTTTCAAGTCCATCTGTTCGGGTCCCCGACACGCCTACCAAGTTTCATCGTCCTAGCACACCAGGAAGTACCGAACTCGCGTGCTTACTAGAAATACCCCTCCCCCCCCAACTCCCCCACAGTGCCCGAATCCCGTCCTATTATGTCAATGACGTATGTAGACCTTGGTGCTTGTTCTTCCCACCAAGTTTCATCCAGATCCCTCCACTTCAAGTGTTCCCAAAGATTTTCGGTTCTAACTCCAACTCCCCCAATATCACCGGATCAGGTCGGTCCGTATTTAAAATGGAGCGTCTGAGACACGAGGTCTTTCTATATATCAAGTTCATTAAGATCCGATCACCCGTTCGCAAGTTAAAAATACCTCACTTTCCCAGATGGTCGGATCGCGGAAAAGACTATTCTCAAGTCAACCTATTCGGGTCCCTTACGCGCCTGCCAAGTTTCATCGTCCTAGCACATCAGGAAGTACCGAACTCGCGTGCTTACTAGAAATCCCCCCCCCCAACTCCCCTACAGTGCCCGAATCCCGTCCTATTATTCCAATGACGTATGTAGACCTCGTTCTTCCAACCAAGTTTCATCCAGATCCCTCCACTCCAAGTGTTCCCAAAGATTTTGGGTTCCAACTCCAACTCCCCCACCGGATCAGGTCTGGATTTAAAATGGAGCGTCTGAGACACGAGGTCTTTCTATATATCAAGTTCATTAAGATCCGATCACCCGTTCGCAAGTTACAAATACCTCACTTTCCGGACCCCCGCCCCAGATGGTCGGATCGGGGAAAAGACTATTCTCAAGTCAACCTGTTCGGGTCCCTTACACGCCTCCTGCCAAGTTTCATCGTCCTAGCACATCAGGAAGTACCGAACTCACGGGATCACTTATTATCATCACTTACCCCCCCCCCCCCCCCCCTAGCTCACCCACAGTGAACGTATCTGGTCCAGTTATTTCAGTAAAATATCTAGGGCTTTTGCTCGTTTTTGCCAGTTTCAAGTTTTGCCAATTTTCATCCTGATTTCTCCACTCTAAGCGTTTTCCAAGATTTCTAGTTCCCCCCTCCTGCTCCCCCCCAATGTTATTGGATCCGGTCTGGATTTGAACTGGGATGTCTGAGACTCGAGGTCTTCCTATATCATCGAGATCCGACCACCCGTTCGGAAGTTAAAAATATCTAATTTTTCCGGATTCCCCCTCCCTCCAGCCCCCCCCCCCGGATTGTCGGATGGAGGAAACCATGATTCTCTAGTCAATTTGTTGGGGTCGCTGACATGCCGGCCAATTTTTATCGTCCTAGCACATCAGGAAGCACCGAACTCGCGGGATCACTAGAAACTCCCCTCCCCCCCTTAACACCCCCAAAAGTGAGCGGATCCGGTCCGGTTATGTCAACCACGTATCTAGGACTTGTTCTTTCCGCCAAGTTTCATGTCGATCTCTGCACTCTAAGTATTTTCCGAGATTTCCGGTTTCTCCCGCCAACTCCCCCCAATGTCATCGGATCCAGTCTGGAATTAAAATGGGCCGTTTGAGACACGAGGCCCTTCCATGTATCAAGTTTCATTAAGATCCGATCACCCGTTCGTCAGTTAAAAATACCTCATTTTACCTTTTTTTCAGATTCCCCCATCCCTCCACCCCCCCCCAGATGGTCGGATCAGGGAAGAGACTATTTATAATTTAATCTGGTCCGGTCCCTGATATGCCTGCCAAGTTTCATCGTCCTAGCTTATCTGGAAGTGCCCGAACTAGCAAAACCAGGACAGACAGACCGACTGACGGACAGAGATTGCAATCGCTGTATGGCACTTGGTGGCAAGTGCCAAAAGAACTGAGCAACGATCGGGTGATAAGGGTAAACAAATATCTGAAAATCTTTCGCGGGCCCTTCCAGCGCTAAATGCGCAGGGTACTGCCATTTTATTTGTTGTTGGGGAAGCTGCAATTGGAGACTGGTTCGTCTTCCGAAACCCATCTCACTGTTTATTCGGTAATGTCCTTGCATTCTGTAAGTTCGCCAATCGATTAAAAGGTCGGTAAGTAAAGGAGAGAGCCGTGAATGTCAAGTTCCGACATTGCTGCGTTGTGCAACTGGTACACTTTGAATTCAGAGGGGGTTCTGTCTCCACGGCGTCTAACTAACGGGTTCTATGAAGTAAAAAACTACGCTATAGCAGTACTTGCTCCTTTGTTTGATTCGGCTACTCGACGTCTCAGCCTAGCAGGACTCGACTCTAATCGATTTCAGAGTAATGTGTAATTTCAGTTTTCCGTTACCGTAGCTAAAAGCTTGAAAATGTCTGAACTTAATAGCATTTCAAAATTCGTCTGTTTTGAAGTGACTAGAACTCAAATTATTTCCGTTTGTATGTGGTCGGGTCTGTTCTGTGATACGTGCCAAAGAGCTTATACAGTGCTTTATTCGACAAAATTCATCAGAAGCGATTCTCACGGGTTTCTTACTGTTTCCGTATTTTGGTAAGCAACAGCAGCCTACTGAAGCGTCTGATGTGGCTCTTATCTCGCACCTCCTGCTTTGTGCTTTTGTCATTGTATCTGAAGTTCGAACTACTATATCCAAAGGAATCGATCTGAGTAAAATACAATTTTGCCTTTACAAATCTTGATCACTCATCAGACTTGCAACCTCACCTTGATCTCTTCAATATGTACAATTCTGTATTGTACACGTCTGTAAATCAGTCGTGACTGACGAGAATTTTTTTTCACAGAGAAGCAAGAAGAAGAACAAAAATATTAACGAGAAATTGGAAAAATGTCTGAGCGATCAAAGTGAGGTGTCTGGTCTTATTTCGGTCTTTGTTTCACATTAAACTTCACAGAAGTATACCGTCACCGCTGCTGTTATTGACTTATGTTTTTTCTTCTAGAGTAGGCTACTGGCGCGGAGCAAGCCTAATCTCCAGCACCATAGAAAGCTATGCAAACAGTTGTCGATAAACGAAGGGCACTGAAATAATAATTGGTCCCTCTCGATCCGTATTGCAGTCTAATGTCGCTGTAGTTTTCGATAAGAAACCATAAACATTTACACGCAGTCTGCGGTAAAGTCTCATGAATCGTCCAGAATATACCGGAATGGTTGAGAATATTCGGGTATGGTTGGGGATACTCCGCAGTGGTTTACAATTGGTCAGGAGTATACCAGAAAAATTGTCAGTAATATTTCGGAATGATTACGAATAATCCGGAATGGTTAGGAATAATCCGGAATGGTTAGGAATAATCCGGAATGGTTAGGAATAATCCAGAATGGTTAGGAATAATCCAGAATGGTTAGGAATAATCCGAAAACGTTAGGAATAATCCGGAATGGTTAGAAATAATCCAGAATGGTTAGGAATAATCCGAAATCGTCAGGAATAATCCGGAATTGTCAGGAATAATCCGGAATGGTTAGGAATAATCCGGAATGTTTAGTAATAATCCGGAATGGTCAGGATTATTCCGTTATTCCGGAATGGTGTACATAAAAAATTAGAGTCGTCGACCCCTCCATGCTATCACACACACTTACATACTAACTAACAACTGACCGTTAAAGACAAATTAGCCTACTAAGTATACAACGAAATACAATGGAAAAAAAGTTCAAAATAAACAATATTCGAAGTCAGGAAAGAGTTACTCGCAGAAATCAGGAAACTAAGAAGTAATTTAGAGTTTTGTAAGAAGGGTCCTTCCTCCCCCTCGGAACACTCAAGGTGAGATCGTTCCACTTAATTTATTATTTTACAATAGGCCTCCCTCTTCTAGATTTATTCTCCTGTCCTTTTTAACGTTTATTACTCAACAGCTATTTTACCCAACTCAAGTTTCTAACAATAAATCACGTGCGCTTATCTGGCACGGTCAAAGAAGCAATAAATAAGATCCCTTGAACAAAGTCACCAACATAATGAACAACGAGTGTTGCATCACGAATCTAACAGCCAATCAGATGCTAGCAGGTCTAAGGGAAAAACTTCAACCCCGACCCCACCCCCCAAAAAGAATGGCTTCCCTCGAAAGAAGGTGAGAGCTGGAAAAAGAACGATTCGGGGAGTTCTGATCCAGCCGTTCTTCCGTGAGCACCACCCGACTAGGAATTAGAGGAGATACTAACGTAAGTTTTATTTTAGATATACATCATCATAACTACAAGGCCAAGTCCACACCAGCTCTTCAGACCTATCCTCACCATCAACTTACACTACATATATAAAGGAATATCAAAAATTAAACACCATTTCTTCCATCTTTATATGGATTTGTAAAGTAAACCAATTCTTGTGTCTGGAGAGATCGTGAGGTTTATTTAGACCTTAGAAAGCGGGTAGACTGTTATCATAGCAGATAGGAAAGAGAACCCACACGCACTCGACTACACGCTACCAAAATCCTACATTACCGTCTCCACGCCAGCTTCGAGCTCAACGTCACTCCAGGTGACGGCTCTTCACTGAGTTAACTACGGAAACCGAGGCCAAGTAAACCTTGCCGGGGTCATTAACCTCGCTTCGACTGTCTCTCGCGTACCGCCCCAACGGCGAGCCTTACAAAGTGGTGGTCTAGCGGTGTTCTTTTCCTGCTCTGTGGTGACATTCTAGCTGTTTTCTCGCTACCCACTTCTTTTGCTTTTCCTCCCGCATTTTTTTTTGTCCTTCGCCCGAGTCGGCTCACCTTTTAGCAGCAGAGAGTCCCCTATTCTTATCTGTAGGCTAGTGTACTATTTCTTATAAGATAAGATAAGGTCTTTGTTTCGCCAAATTATCAGTTTTTGTTCCATCAATTTATCCGCGGCACATCATTTTACCTTGTCCGGATTGCATTGTCTTTAGCATCAACAGGTGTTTATTGACCCAGACTGTGTTTATATACACAGCCTGTGTTGACATAGCTATTCGTCCCCTATTCTGTTTTATTGCTTGTTGTGAAATCTGCGATGTCTAACGAAAATTTAAATAACCCCATAATTAACCCAGTCCCTTCTCAAATGACCCATCAAATGGTAGTTGACCCTTTTTCTCATATTCAGACATTGACAAAACCATCCGGAATAAAAGCATGGATAAGACAGCTCAAAAGCATGAAAGCGACACTCAAATGGGATAATGAGTATACACTGCTCATGGCTTCGAACACGAGCCGTGGAATTTTTCGGCGATATGTCGATGAAATAGTTGAGTCGGGTGAACCTTTCACTCTGGACGACCTGTGCGAAAAACTTTTAAGAAATGTCGGCGCTAGAAAAACCCCTCGGCAGTGTTTGCAGTCACTGGTAGAAATGAAACAAAGACCAGATGAAACTGTATTTGAGTTCTATATGCGATTGAAGGCGGGGAAAATGGATTACTGCAAAGCGGAAGGGTTAGACAATACAAAAAGTAAAGATGCGTTTGACCTGGTAGATTCGATTGTTCTGCAAGCATTTGAGACGGGCCTACGGAGCGAACTCCAAGAGGCGGTTCGGTTACGACAAAACAATTATGACGACCTAGATGAAGCGCTTGAGATCGCTCAAAATATCGAGCTAGTAAAATCAAGTCTGCGCTCAAATGACCAAACAGAACAATTTGAATAGCTCACGGCGGGGGTCGCGGAAATGAGCATTGATAGGAACAGAACTCCCCACGGGCAAACAGGAAGGGCTCCCCGTGGCAATCACTTTTCGGGTCGATATAGATCCTACCAACAGGAACCAAGATATGTCGACCGGCACTTTAATATGGATAATACCAGTTTTCAACCATTTCAACAGTCACGAGTTGTGTACTCGCACAGTCCTGGGAGGCAGTATGAGAGCAGTCCCAGAGGGAATTACGGTTCTACTCCAAGGGGGCATTATAATCAAAGAGGTTGGTCTACTCCTCATTTTAGAGGCCGGGAGAATTTCAGGTCCGGGTATCAAGACTATGAGGAAAATAGGAATTTTGCGAGGAACGAGCCGAATAGGGGCGGTAGTTACCGCGGTGCCCCTAATTCGAACCGAGGATCGCAGTTGAATGAGGGTCGTTCCGGCGTGGCTTCCTATTCTCCTCGTCGTGATAACTTTGTTGGTAGATTGGATAGTCAAAGAGGCCGGGGTGTCAACCGGCCTCAACCGCAGGTTGAAAGAGGTCGCGGACAAATGAGGGGGCAACATAGTTATCGAGAAATGTCTGCCCCAGAACGTAGGAATGTGCGTTTCCAGGAGAATCACCGGGAGGTAGGTTTCATGGCTGATCATTATGACGAACCTGAATCGCATTTTGGTCATTTTGGGGATGCATACAGTGACGATGAAAGGCAGTCTCACCCCTCAGTCACGAGGTCTTTAAACTTGAACGCCAGGTTCCGACACTAACGGTGAAACTGGCATCTTTTTCGTTAAAGCCGTTAGATAGTGAGGTTTGTTTTGTCAGTTATGTATGTAAGCGTCAAGAGCGAAAGTTCAAAAGTTCAGGTTTTCCGTTCTTACACGAAATTCAAGTCGGTAGCTTAGACTTACTCTGTTTTGTTGACACGGGTTGTAGTCGATTATTGATTGACTATGATGTATTCCAAAAGGGTTTTCCTGCAGGAAAATTAAAATTCACTGGTTCTAAGGTAAAATCACTTTCTGGAAATTTTCTTGATGTCGCAGGAGAAGCAGAAGTGCTTATCACTATACCAGGTTTTCGCCCAGTCCACTGGCATGCACTTGTAATCCGCGGGTTATCGTTCGATGTAATGTTAGGATACGACCTTTTGCGTCATCTGAACTGCTATCTTGACATGTCCACTAACACCATTCTTCGTATTGGTCCTTCCGTTGCCTTACCGGATGGGGAGGACTGTGCAATTTTCGGTTCTGCGAATGTGGCACGTGGTTGTATAACCTTGGCTAAGAAGACGTCTGTACCTCCTCGTTCGATGGTTCTCTTAGATTGCCGTGCTAGATCAAGGGGTCAGGAGCTTCCTGCAGGTGCAGCGGTACTTTTCACTCCTGCAAAAGAAGGGTCATCTTTACATCCTTATGCGCTTGAGTACTCAGGGAATAGGTTCCTTGTTCCGTATTTCAACAATAGTGGCGATGTCAGAGAAATTTCTAGGAGGGAGGTTCTTGGTTACTATCAGGAAATTGACGAAAATAGTCTTGGTGAAGCTTTTCCGCTAGATGAATTTTGGAAACAGGATGACACGGTTAGGCCTGGTACCCCGAAGGGTGTTAGCTTCCAGTATATAGGACCATACTGCGTTTTGCAAGAAATGCACAAACACATCTTTCTTTTACAGTCCTTACAGGAACCCTACAAACGGAGAATGGCTAACATCCGGTTGCTAAAAGTTGTAGGTGACAGAGAGATTTTTCTTTCCAAACATCCGAAATTTTCACAAGGAATGAAGCAGGCTTTTCCAAGTGAGGAGGAGCCGGATGTTTCTGCCGACGGATCTCTATCAAATCCGCCAACTCGAACGTTCGCGCTCCAGTCTGCTAGGAGATTTCCGGGAAACTCCGTGGTTACTAGGACGCAATCATCGCAAAGGAACGATTCAAGTAACGCCGTTAAAAACAACCAAACGGAAGCGGATGGCAGTAAAGGAACCCAGTCGGCAGCCCAGAAACAGAAAGATGACCGCCCAAAAACCCCAGAAGGCAACCAGCTGTCCGACTCCAACATTTTTCACAGCATGCGTGATGATGAAGAAGAAGAGTCAGACAATTCTTCAGACGGCCCTGATGAACCCACTCTCTGTCACAACGACCGGGCATCCATCAATGAGATGAACGAACCAGAAGCAACTTCCACGCCTAGTCGACCAAAAAGAGCTGCACATAAGCCAGCCGGCTTCTACAAAATTAGCCCTGTCTCGGTTCGAGGTCGTCGCTTCTGAAGAAACTTCTTGTTTGTCAGTTATTTTCAATATCATTGGTTAGAATATTAGGTATGGAAAAATGCTATTTTTGTTAGGCTGGTCGCATTAGTCCACTAGTTAGCGTTCATTGCAGTGATTATCGGTTCCTAACATGGCTAAGAAGGTAGAATTGAATACTCACCCAAGGGTAGAAGGTCTTCAGTTAGTCCAATGGAGTCCTCAATTTTCCCACATCAGAAAGGAACCATATCCGTCTGTTTTGGCACATATAATCCAGATTCACAGCACTCTCTCACTCAGCCATGGGCTAAAATTGCACTGAGGTGTCATTTGAAGAAACAACCCTCTCGAAGAAAGGGGTTCGTTTCAGTCGTTGTATACATTGAATATGGCGTGTCCTAAAGGCAAATTGTTTAATTGCAGCGATCCCAGCAATCGAACAACCCTTCGTTTTGGAATGTTTACGCTGTGGCTCTATGTCATTTTGATCGCAGGGGTATCCAGCTCTGTCAAGGATCGGACCAAAAGTTTTGTGTCAGATGGGATGGCTTTCCGTAAGGTAGGGAAAATGACTCCGACGAGAGGAAATTACAAACTCATTATTCACGTCAATATTTCTCAAATTAACGAAGGGCTAGACGAGATCGAAAATAAAATAACAGAAAGCACAAATGAAATATTGACCTCAAAACTGATCCCGAAAGATTAAAGACGCAGGCGGCAACTGCAAAGCATTTGTTTGAACAAATGCATGAACAAAAACTTTTAGAGAGACAGTTATCCAACTGGCCGAGCTTCCGCGAAGACTTTGGGGAAAGAGTAACAGCAAAACGCGAATCCTTATTAAACGAAGTGCGGCTTTCAGGGAAGGTGCTGAATAGCATTAGGTCGCTGATACAGGTTAAAAGAAATAAAGTCCCTAGGAGTTTGATACCTGGTCTTGGCAATATTATTGGCTATGTCGCTGGCCTAGCCACTGACAGCCAAGTTCAAGAAGTACAAGAACAACTAAAGGACATAAAAAAGACAAATGATAAGGTCTCCCTCTTCTTAACATCAGCGACTAGTGTTATTCACTCACTGGAGCAAGACGTCGCCAGGGTGCAGGACGAAACATTAATCGTAGTTAATGAAACAATTTTAGCGTTTCAGAAATCCGTACTTGAGACTCAAAAAGACTTGGTTAAGAATCTTATTTTTGGGCTAGCTTCCCTCCAAACTAACTTGGAGCGAGTCTCATGGCACTTGGCCGCCGAGCTCCGGAACTTACAACATCGTCTATATGAAATCCTTCATGCAGTAATGACAACGTCTTTAAAAGGATTTCCTGTTCAGTTAATAGACCCCTCCGAACTTAGTCAAATTCTGAAAAGCATAGTAGAATCACTCCCAAGACCTTACGCCCTTTCTATTTCTTCTAAGGAGAACCTTCTTGACCTTCTAAAAATAGTAAAATGTGAACTTATGTCGACTTCAGAACAGTTAATAATTGTATGCTATTTGCCACTGAACCGTATCGGAAGTGAATTTAATTTATATGAAACCATACCGGTTCCATATCGTATTAGCGAGTCAGAACATTACGTAAAGACGCAGCCATCCTCAGATTTTTTCGCAATTACTAACGATGCGGATTCTTACTTGTTGTTGAACCGATACGATATGGAATTCAACTGTGTGTCATATAAACAGAAAACTATTTGTGACAGTCACATACTGCTTAGGAAAGGAAGTTTTCCAACTTGCTCGTACGCTGTTTTTACTCAGGATACAAGTGCTATTAACGAATTATGTGAGCGTAAAATATCAACGTTCTCTTCTCCGTTCGCAGCAGTCTTAGATGAGGATACCTATGTTTTTGCGAGCCCTTCTTCGGGCCCAGTCACATTAAATGTTGTATGTCCAGAAACGAATTTGTTTTTAGCAAACCAGACATACAAACATTATTCTATAAATGTCAGTGAAGCACAAATATTTTCTATAAATGGGGCATGTAAAATTAGCCATTCGTCATTTATTATTCAAGACTATTACAGTCCGTCAACTTCATTCAAGGCTAAATCGTTTACCCCAGTGTTAGAGATTGAGAAACTTATTGTACCACTGAATCAAGTTACTTCGAAATTAAATTCTTTTTAATTCTTTTAATCAATTCTTTTAATCAATTCTTTCCCTTCAAACCAGGATCCTCCGATCGCCTAGCCCACTTCTTAGGATCCTTTGTGGGCCTCAGATGCGGCTTTCTCTGCCTGTATGGCTTGCGTGGACTCGTGAGTTGTATGCGGGGCTTTTGACAGGAGTCACGTAAGTGATCTGGTATTTACATTTGTTTGTTTGTTTAGTGTGTTTTTGTTATATTGTGGCCCATGTTGGCCTTATTTAAAATAAAATAAATAAAATAAAAAATAAAAATAAATAAATAAACGTTGAAACTCTGAATGAGTATTGGCAAAGTAAGCTAAAAAGCAAAGGAAGCAGAAACCATCACAATCTTGAGCTCCCGCTAGAGCTACTCTCGGTTGAGGAACAGACCAATACTCAGTCACAGTCTTTAACTCACATATATGTTTTACTCGGTATTCTTGCAGTTATGATAATTTTTATTATCGGCATGTCCGTATATTTGTACGGCAAATTTGAAAGGAAGTACTCAGATACCATGTTCTTGCCCATTCAGGAGTTAGGGGAAGGAATCCCTCAAGTGGATGCTAGACTGTAAATTTACATCATGTGTATGATAAGGAAACCAACCAGCTAGTACTAGCCCTTTTCAAGAAATCTTTCTTATTTGGCTTGGCTTAGCATTATTATTTGTCAGGTGACATAAGTAGGTGTTTGTGTGGTAACAGATCATTTTTGGGCAACTAGCTCGTATGTAATTTTGAATTAATTAAGGCTTAGATTGGCGATATTTGTAAAAGTATCCCTATGCTTTATTTGTGTGCTTGATTAACACGTGAATTTTGTAACAGTTGGAACAGTCACTTGTACCCCTTTTTCTTTGCACTAAATGCTTGAAACGGTCAAATCGAAACAAAAAAAAAGGATGAATTTTTTTTAACTGGGAGTCTACTACGCAAACAGGGTGTTTCAGGGAGGCATTTAGAAAGGAGAGAAAATATTTTCGGTAATATCCCCCCCCCCCCCCAATTCAGTGTTTGCACTTCTTAGTTGTAAGTTATTAAAATTCCCAAGAAGTATTAGCGTTCTTCAAAGTCGAGTGATTGACAGGTCGAACAACGTTAATGCAAGGTATCATGTTGCCAGCAAAAGGCAAACAAACAAAAACTGAACCCTTCAAACAAGCAGCCGGCATATTATAAGTGGTTCATCAGTGTCTGCTCAACACCTTTTTTTTTTACCGAAGTATTCGAAACTCTTGGGAAAGGTTCATGACAGTAAAGATTTTTGGGTTGATTGCACCAGCCGAAGATTCATCTAAAACTCGACATCGAGTGACCGTTTTACACATTACATTGTCTCAAAAAGAAAAAAAAACAATCTCTCGCGTACCGCCCCAACGGCGAGCCTTACAGTTTATAACAGGTAACTTTTAACGCAGCGAGTTCAGAAGGACGCACAGAAGAAAAGAAAGCAGACAGGAAAAGAATGTGAGGAAGTGCAACAGCCGTATAAACAGAACTAAGAACATCTCTGCGACACATCCCCCGTAACCGAATAACAACACCGAACGCTCTTGTTATTTTATATGAATAAGGGATTCCACGATACATAACTTTCTCAACAGGGCTGAAGCACACCACAATCCAGAGGGGAATTCATTGTCGGCAAACTACTAATCACAAAATAATTAAACTTTTCAGAACTGTTTATTAGACCCTTCTGCCCCAATTTAGACACTAGAACGTTATAATTTTCAATTAATTTTTCCTTTGACCGACTTAAAATAAAAAATATCATCGGCATATGCTAAAAAAGTCACATCACGTGCAAAATGTATTAAAGAAGTCTTAAGGGACCGAAGGCAGTCTGCCAAACATGCATTACAAATACATGGTGATAAAAATCCACCTTGTCTAACGCCTTTTCCCAATGAAATTAAATTAGACAGAATGTTTGGGGAGCGAAATGCCACTTGAACGTTCAGTCCATTGTACCAAGACCTTAAATCCAGGGGCGGTTCGAAGGGGTGTGTGGGCATGGAGGGGGTGTGACCCCCCCATGCTCAGAGAATCTACTCTCCGTCGTGCGTTTCCAGCTTGTCTGTATGACAGTCGTATGTTTTGAGCTTTTCAGAATGACATACAGACAGTTGAAATACGTGAATTTCTCCCACAAATCACTTTTTAGTCGTATGGCTACGAAGAAATTTCTATTGGTATATTTTCTGATTCACAGTTGTTTGTTCGAATTTTCCAGAATGATAGTCGTATGTCTGAGCATGCCAGAATGACACAACCGCGAATTTCGCTTGAAAAGACCCGTTTCTTCTCGTACTTTACGAAGGGATTTTCTAGTCGTAAATTTTTACTACCCGTAAATTTTGACAGTCGTAGGTTTTAACCTTGCCAGGTAAAAGCATACAAAGCAGTTAGCTCATCGTGAACTTCGCCTTCAAATGATCTGTTTCTGGTCGTATTGTTCCATAGAGATTTTAGTAGTATGTTTTAAGCTTGTCAGTTTTGTGTTCTCAGTTTGTCAGAATCCATCGTATGGAACTTGCCAGAATGACATCAACCGCGAGTTTCCCCTGAAATAACCCGTTAGTTGTCGTATTTTACGAAGAGATTTTGTAGTAGTCTATTAGAGACAGTCGTAACTTTTGAGCTTGCCATAGTTGCCATATGAGGCAATTAAGTAAATTTCGACAGCAACTGACCTATTTCTGGTCCTATGGATGTATAAAGATTTTCTACAAGTCCTTCCGTTATGAATATCGTGTGTTGCGAACTTGTCAGAGTGACACAAATGTCGTTACCAAGTCGTGATTTTCGCTCTTTTGCGCTGAAAACAGGCTGCTTTTCGAAATTTTCTCCTGCGGCGCGACGTTTCAAATTTCGCAAAACTTTACCTGCGCCGTCTTTCATAGTCGCCTACCGCTATCTGGTTGAATTGCCAGTAATTTAGGTGAGGTGTTAGGCCTAAGATTTCAGCCACCTTACCAGCCATCTAAAATTGCTAGCACCATGTAGGATCGCGTTCCTGGTGAACTAATAGTGCTAGCAAACGACCTAGCAGTCGGGATTGTGATTTTCAGATGTCTGCACAGTTCAGGGTTTGGATTTGCCCACTAGCACCATCTATCGATCATAAATTTAAAACCTCTCCTGTGCCAACTTCTTTAAGTCACCAAGCAGTGCTGTGATACATAGCAATCGTTGTCAAAACCACAACAAACGAGTCTATCTACTTGACTAGCTGGTGACACTGGTTGATAAAAGATAGTGATGGTTTATATTCGCCTTTGAAATTCATTTACATCCCACAGGTTTCGAGCCAGGGTAGGATATGTAGGATCACTCCTACATAGTCAACTTAGCCACCACTATCTGACAGTTTTTGGGGAAGAATAGTTTTATTCATCTTTCAAATAATATCAGAATTTTCCACTCAGCTCCGCATCTTCTGGAAGACTGGAGAAAACCCTCTTACATAATGCTGAATGCTTGTGTTGCTGTTGGATTACTCATCTCTAATCTAGATACAAGAAACTGAACATCGTTACATGTTTCTAGAAAGTTATTCCGTGAAGAGAATGTAAGGAATTCGATTTGGGGGGGGGGGGGGGGGGGGGGTAACATTACGTATTAGTACTCTGTTCGACTGGTATTCAAAGAGTAAAGATAGGAAACGGAAGTAGAGTAGAAAAGATATAAAAATAGGAACAAGGAATTTAGGTTGGTTATAGAGCACAGCTTTAAGGCATATGAATAGACAATAAAATTGCAAAGGTAAATAAAATATAATAGGAACTTACTGGTTTGAAGATTGATATACTGTGAGACTGATCCAATTGTCTTTAGTATTCTGTATTGTTTTTTTGTTTTTATGTTTTTCAATCTATCAATCAAGTTTATTCCAAATAGCTAAAAGCTAGAAGTGGAATAACATTTTTCAGTTGTTTTATATGACTATCGCTCATGGTTGATAAGTTACGAAGTTCTATGAAGCCATTATTTCACTCAATAATTTGTAAGGAAAAAGCGGACATTATGAGTTCAAGCATTCGTCGGTAAACCATTCATCTGTAATTAAGTAGTAAATGGTAGAGAGTTTGATCGCGGTTGATTGACTAGAATGCATGAGGGGCGCTGTATTTTATTACGCATGTGTGCTTTGTTCGATTGATATTCAAGCAGTAAGAGCAGCATATGAATTAAGATGTAGAAGTAAAAATAAATAAAAAATAGACTGGCTATATTAATTACTTTCAGATAGATAAGAACTTATAAAGTACATTTTTACTCGGACTCGACAGGATGGTAGCAAGTGGAGGAGATTGAAGTTTGCGAGGGGCTATGATTATAATTTCTAATAATGGATGGGTTGAACTTGAAATCGAAGTTGAGTACACAAGAAACCTGGATAGGTAAATGAGGTAGGTTCAGTTAGCGTCTGGTTTCCGCACAGTGAACTTGAATGTCAGTGTAAGACATAACTTATCAGCAGAGCCAAATAACAGGAAGCGATATTCGGAAACTGGATTTACAAAGCCATATCCCAGGCCAAAGTGGGATAATACGAAAGAACTCTGCTCCCGGAGCGTATTATTGCTTGGAGAAAATCAGGTAAAAGATTCGATTAAATTTTACGGAAGGAGTTTCGACCGGTCAAGAACAGTTCGGAGGCAATATGACGGAAGCCCAGTGCCTACAGGAAATTAACTCCAAGCTAGCCCTTATTCCGAAAGTTTCAGAGGATGTATCAAATATCCAGAGCAAAATCTCGGGAATGTCTGTCCAAATTGCCTGGAGTGCTGAAGCAGGGGAGGCAGCAAAGGCTGAAAGGGTACGTAGGGCCCTGGTAACAGCCGAGGCTAAAATCAACCAATTGGAATTGAAGGATAAGCGATTTAACCTGGTCTTGCACGATTTTAGACCAAATAGGCCAGGTCCATCAGTGGCAGCAGATGTTACTTCCCTGCTGGACTATTGCTTTCCATCTTTTAACATTTCCCGTCACGATGTGGTCGAAGCGTATAGACTAAGAGCAGGCCCAGTTGTAGTTAAATTCGCGACGATGGATCTTCGTAATCATGTCCTACGGAATGCGAAACAGTTCGAAGAGAAAATGTCGGAGTTAGCCCTGACTACACATTCATTCAACGTGAAGCGCGCAGAGCCCTTAAGCCATTTCTTGAAAAAGCATTGGACGAGAATCGACGGGCGTATCTGAGGGGTGACAAACTGTTTGTAGACGGTGAACTTTTCGGATGACGAAAAAGTAAAAAAAGTAGCATCTCCAGAGGCTGGCGTTGAAGGATTTGTAGCGGTTAGAGACAGTCAAAGTCAAGCCCAAGGTAGTGTAATGGAAACTGATCAATCACCTCAGGTGAAGGAAATAACTGAGCATTCGGAACGGTCCAGTGGTAAGCCAGGGACTAGTTCAGCGGTGGAATCAGGATTTGTAAGTCGCGAGAGTGTCGATGCGTTAAGTTCAGATGGTAACGACAGTGATGCGAATACGGTGGTAGAGATCCCTACTAGGAGTTATAAACAAGGAGTGTCAGGAGGCCGTGCAAGAAAGAGTTGCGAAATCAGCACTGTAGAACATGAAAGGCACGCCCCCAAAAATCCTCGTGTGGGAAACAGAAATTTTGCGCGTCCAGGGTACCGTTCTTTCAGGGAACGAAGTGACAGGTATACGGGCGATTACTACCGGTTTAACTTCGGTCCACAAGAGATAGAAGATTACTAGGGTAAAGAGGGCCATGAGCTGAGTCTAAAAATTGTGGAATGGAACATTCAGGGATATAGTGATGTTAAGTGTGATAGTTTATTTACGGCAGGAAGTTGGGATATTGTTTGTATTGTGGAAAGCTGGAAACCTGATCTGATTGTACGAGTTGAATATGATTCTTTTGGAGTATCGCGGAGGAGAAGTAAAAATAATAGAGTGTACGGGGTGTTTCTATGTTAGTTAAGAGTGGTATATTTAGTAAGTGTGTTCAGTTAAAATCGTCATCTGAAAACATTGTATGGATGAAGTTGACACTAGGAAATGTTTCCCTGATTGTTTGTGGTGTATATATTCCGCCGGAGACTAGCAGTTATAGTGAAAAGGAAGATACGTGGGATATTTTGTTTAATGATACTTATCAGTATAAGCGAATTCACAAAAGTTATCAGTTTGTATTTTTAGGCGACTTCAATGGGTATACGAGTAGTAAAATGGAAAGGACCTTTGTACCGTCGCTGCCGCATGAGGACCCCGACCCTGGATTTGTTGGTATGAATGGAGTTTGTGTGGATGATCAACAGGAACGACCGGTAGAGAGGACAAGTAAGGACCGAATTCGGAAGGTTAATAAATGGGGTGGAAAAATACTGGATTTTTGCGGGATTGAAAATTTGGTAATTTTAAATGGTAGATTGGGAAAAGATAAAAATGTCGGTGATTTTACTTGTTTTGCGGGGAGGATGCCTAGTATAGTTGATTATATTTTAGTGGATATGTCTCTTTGGCCGTGGTGTACAGACTTCAGGGTGCTCTGGGTGGTTGGTTCGGACCACGTGCCAATAGAAGCAACAATAGGTATCAGAATGTCTGTTCAGGGATTTAAGAATTCAGATATTAGATTGGATTTGGATTTAAATGATAAGATATTGGTATTGCCAAAAATTAGGTCAGAAAATGTAAGTGATAAAACTTTGAGTAGTAGGTTAGAGAAGGAATTAACAGAAGAGCGGATCGACAAATGTAGATCTGGTATTGCGTCGGGTAGAATGGAAGATGGAATAGAAGCAATTTGTAAGATTGTCAGGGAGGTAAGCAGAGGGGATGAAGACAATGATAAACTAAAGTATAGAAGACAAGGTAATGACTTTTTTGATAAGGAATGTGAGGCGAAGATATGTAAGGTTAGAGTCTCCCTTCTAAGAATTAAGGATAGTATTTATGTTGATAAAGTATTTTTAGATGAGTATAGGGAGCAACGACGGGAGTATAAGCAGTTAATAAAGAAGAAAAAAAGTGAATTGGAGGTGGACAGATTACCTGGAAAAAAAACATTCAAGTGATGATAAACTAAAACGAACAGCGCAGCGACTGAAAGAACAAGTATAATTTCCTTTGAGAGAGGTTGGCCAAGTTGGCATAATTGGCCTGTTGGCCAAGACGAAGTGTGGGAGTCCATGAAGAAGATGAGGGGAGGGTCATCACCGGGACCCGACGGGATCCCCACGATTATTTGGAAACGTGTTAGAACATATCTATTACAGACCCTGGCATTACTATTTTCAGGTATATTAAATAAGTGTGTGTGGCCGAAGCAATGGAGTTTATCAATAATGACACCTCTGTTTAAGAAAGGTAATAGGCAGGAGGTTGGTAATTATAGGGGAATACACATGGGGAATAGCATATCAAAGGTTTTTTGTAAGATTTTAGATAATAGGTTAAAGAAATGGTTAGATTGTAGGGAGGCTTTAAATCATGTGCAGGCAGGGTTTAGACAAGGTTACGGACCGATGGATAATATTTTCGCATTAAAAGTGGTGATCGATAAGTATACTAGGCCTAGAAATGGAAGACTGTATGCGGCATTCGTAGACCTGAAAGGGGCGTTTGACAATGTAGAGAGAGTTCTATTGATAGATAGTCTGTTAAGTATAGGACTACCAGTAACATTTGTGTTAATGTTAACGGAAATATACAGATTTACACGGTTGATAGTAAGGGTAGGGAAACAACTATCTAAAGTAATAAGTTATAATATGGGTGTAAAACAAGGTTGGACTCTGTCGCCGAAACTGTTTGGAATATTTATTAATGATGTTGTGGAGTTTATGTTAAAAAAAGGAGCGCCCACGGTTTCTTTAGATATATCTTTGCTGTGTATGCTCCTGTTCGCTGACGACATAGTTTTGTTAAGTGATAGTAGAAATAATCTGCAGATTTTACTTGATTTGTTGAGAGAGTACTTAGAAGGTAAAAAACTGGGGCTAAACACAGGTAAGACGGTAGTACTAGTATTCAGAAAAAGAGGAAATTTGAGGACGGATGATAAGTTTAATTATGGAGGTAAGAAAATAGAAGTTCAGGAAGAGTGGACATACCTGGGAGTAAGACTTAGAGCTAAAGGTAAGACGTTTAGTAAACATATTGAAAAGAGTGTAGAGAAGGGTAGATTATGTTCGAATTCGATACTTAGGAGTGAACTAAAAGATGTTAGAAACCTTAGGGCCCACAAAGAAATATTTAGGTCTAAGGTGGTGGGGGTAATGCATTATGGGTCTGAAGTGATAGATGAGAAGATAGACATGATAGAAGTAGTGCAGTTAGGTTATTTTAAGAGGTGGCTAGGAGTAAGTAAATCGACAAATAGTGTAGTTGTTAGGGGTGAGTTAGGTTTAACTTCTCTAAGAAATGTAAGACTAGTGAATATGGTTAGGTTTTGGGAAAGGATTGTAAGGATGCCACGTGTTAGATTATTAAAATCTGCATATTTAGAAGCGTTGAAAGAAGAATCGCCTACTTCATGGCCGTATCTAGTAAAAAAGATACTGGATGATTGCGGAGTTGGAGAATTATGGAATGATGGATTAGGACCTTGGGGTTTTATGCTGCGGTAAGAGAGACATGGGGCGAGAATATAATGTTTGAAGCGGGTCTTAGACGTGATGAGTTAAAAATAATTATTGAATTGTTGGCAGACTGTCTGCCAATTGGGAGTAGAAGACGTTATATTGGTAAGTGTAAGCAGAAGTTCGGTCCTTACTTTTGTCCGATGTGTGGGTGCGTGGATGAGAGTGTGATTCACATGCTTTGCGACTGTATGGAGCTGAGTGAATGGAGAAAAGAAGAGTATGGTGTGCGTGTATTTGACGAAGAGTGGGTAAAACGAATATTTAAGGATGAGTGTTTTGCTGGTATAAAGAAAATGGGCCGATTTTTGAGGCTAGGGATGGAACACAGAAGTAGGTTTTTGGAATAAGTAAAACAAATTAAAAGGAAAAGAGTGTTATTATATATTATTTTTTTTTGTTTTTTTTTTCGTATGTCAAATTTTTGCCATGGCCCTCGGGCTGCTTATAGCAATAAACTATCTATCTATAGCAGACAATTACTGGTTCGAACATTCATGTGCTGCCTAGCTGAATTACCTGTACTATTATTTTTATTTTACTTTTAATACTTCTATATGAAAATCGTGCAAGGTAGAGAGTAGGTCGTAGAGCTTCTATGGTTGAATGACTCCAGTACTGTGAGGGATGGTGTACTAATATTACGCATTTGTACTTTAAAAGAAAATAAATTAATATATGAATAAGAAAATAGGTTGGCTATGTATCATGAATTTCAAATTCGATCAACACTTAGAAGAAGACATTTTGTTCGGAATCAGCATAACGATAGCCAGTGGAGTAGAGCGAAGTCTGCGAGGGGCTACGATTATAATAATGGAGGAGTTAAACTTGAAATCGAAGTTGTATACACAAGAAAACTGGTTAGGTAATGAAATTATAGCAGAGTTGATGTACTGTCTAGCTGAATTATCTGTATTATTATTTGTTCCCCATATTTCTACATAGAATCGACAATGTTGGCTAGCTACGG
Organism: Branchinecta lynchi; assembly: GCA_023053575.1. Lineage (NCBI taxonomy): Eukaryota > Metazoa > Arthropoda > Branchiopoda > Anostraca > Branchinectidae > Branchinecta > Branchinecta lynchi. The sequence continues at coordinate 8,872,561 of JAKZAP010000009.1, read as the reverse complement.
ATTTTTATCAAATCATTATTTCGCTCAATAATGTGTGAAAGCCAGCCATTATATGTCATTATTTTAATACTACTTAATGATAGCTCTCATCAACTATTCGTATTCAGTCAAGTACGACTGGCTTTGTTATAAAGCATCAGTTGCCTGACAGCATTCATGCTGATAAGACCTGTGCGCTAGGTGAATTTATAATGAGATGATCCCGAGCTTGTGTATTCACCGTTGCTGAATTTTGTACAGGACAATTTGCGTCGTGTTGATGAAGGTATTATTGTGCGGAAAGGACTAGACTTTTTCAAAGATTTGGAAACTGTTAAATCGGAGAAAGCGAAGCTATGGAGTTGTGTGACTGAAGATGATCCCCCTATCAGGAGGGGTGGCAATGCAATTTATAGTCACTTGCAAGATATGATAGACTTTTTGAAGAAATGTGATGCTGACGGAGTACTGCTCCCTTGTTTCGTCATCAAAAGGCCAACTGAAGTTCCTTTGATCTCTGCAACAGCGTTTACGCAGGTTGAAGCCAAGCTTACGAGCCTTGAGCAAGCGATATCGGTAGTCTCTGCTAAGATGGACTCGTACAATTTGAACTTTCCTCAGTTACTTGCGATCAGTCAGCCTGCTTGTGATACGCATACTACCATTTTGATCTCCGACCCCCCGCCTGAGTATGGTGATCCGTTAAAGCGAAAAGCAGTGATAGACTCGATTTCCGGTCATCAACTGGTTACCAGCGTGCGTGTGAATGAAAAACGGTGGGCGGTGAGCATTGAGAAATCTGCAGCTGAGGATTTTTGCAAATCAGCGAAGGAAGTTTTGCCTGGTTCTAGTGTCAAGGTTTTTTCTAAAAAACACTTTGGCATTATTCGAGAAGTCCCGTCTGATTTTGACCTTGAATCATAACGGAACCAGTTCGGTATAGTTGGATCTAGTCGGCTTGGAACAAGCAAATCGGTAAAGCTCGAGTTTGCGGACATGATTTCCAAAGGGCAATTTCTACGGAACGGTGTGAAGATCGGGTACGAAAATTTCCGTGTATATGAGTTTAAGCAACTGCCAAAGTGTTGCTTTAAGTGTCGTTCTCCGGATCACTTGGACAGTGCCTGTACTAGTCGTACTCCCAAGTGCGCTCGTTGTGCTGGGCCGCATACATCCACAAACAGTGATCCTTGTACGGAATCTCCGAAATGTGCAAATTGTGGTGAATCTCATCCATCTTACAGCCTACGATGCCCCGTGATTAAAAAGATCGTTGACAAGGTTTATTCTCAGAAATGAATTCGGAAATCAAAAGTTGCGCGTGGTGGCCCTTCTGGCGGTTTAGCTTGTGCGTTTAAGAAAAATATCCCTGGTGCGAGTCCTGTGCTTTTCCAATCAGATGATACTTTTCTCGCTGTACGACTGGTAACATTGTGTTTATTAATGTGTAATTGCAGTATAATGACCATTCTATTCGTTCACTTCAGAAGTTTTCATGTGCATGTAATGGTAGTGGTCAACTCAAAAGATTTCTGATCCCGGGCTGCATTTTGTCATTGCTTGGGACTTTAACACTGAGGAGGAATGACCAGCTTCTTGATTCTCTCCAAGGAATGACCAGCTTCTTGATTCTCTCCCTGCTTATAAAATTGTTCAAAAGTCCCTTGATTATACGTATATTCATCATTCAGGTAGTAAATCAAATATTGATCATGTTGTTTGTTCTGCGACTCTAGTTTGCTCTCCAGTTACGGTTCATTTTGATGAGCAAGATCTTGATCATCTTCCGCTGTCATTTTGTTTACCGAAGCTAGCAATCTCTTCTGGAAGTGCTCCCAAGAATCATGGTACACGTTCTAAATGGTTTTACAAACTTGATTGGAAAAATGCGAATTTTTCTGTTTATCTTATTACACTGGCTTCATTTTTAAGTACGATTCATGTTCCGTTTCAGCTTTTGCAGTGTAGTCAGAATCCCGTTTATGCTAAGTATGAAATTGACCGATTTATCATTCTATTCTCTCCGCTATTAAAGAAGCCGAAAGGATTTCTGTACCAGTTAAGCGAGTCCGAATGAAAACTCAAAAACCTCTTTGGTCTCGTGACCCCCACCTTAATGCTTGTATAAACAAAGCTAAATTTTGGTTAAAAATTTGGGAAGAATGTGGTCGGCCAAAGTGCGGCAATGTTTTTCTTATTAAACAGAAAACTAAATTAGAATTTAAGAAGTACCTGAAAATTGTTCGTTATCGTGGGCTTGACTTTCCGTCTTCGTCAAAAGAATGGAGTAAAGTAATTAATTCGAGTAAAATTGATGATTCTGATGTAAGTAGTGTTGCTATTCCACCAAGTAGTTGGCATACTCATTATTCAAAGATATTCTCTGTGTTAAATTATTGTGTTCATAGTAAGTTTAGTGAAGCACTTCTTAAGATAATCCCTAGTTTTTTGAGTCAGCGTTATGTGCTTCCCCTTTAGCGACACGATGTTATGAATGCTTTAAAACATCTCAAGTCGAAATCCATCGATGCTGATGGCATTTCAAAAAAACATCTAGCTCCCGAATGTGCGGAACTTGTATCACATCTTGCGCTTTTGTTTCAAATGTGTTTGGCGTCTTCCTTTGTCCCAGAAAGCTTTCTGTGTGGGAGCGTGACTTAAATTTTAAAAAGAGGGAAACCGCCTAAAGACTGCTCTTCTTACCGTCCAATTACTGTTTCCTGCAATATTAGCAAGGTTTTTGAGTATGTACTTTTACCTAGCTTAATGCAAAATCTTCCTTTCTTCGGGGATAATCAGCTAATCAGATAATAACATGCACATCGTGTCCTTTCTTCAATTGTACTTTCTAATTCTTCTAAGTTCATAACCAACTTTTCTTTTCTTTGGCTTCTTCTGCTGTAAACTTTTCAGTTGTTTACCTTCTACGGTTCTGGTACTCTAACTCTTACCTCCGCTTGAAATCTTCTCCAGAAACAACTATTAAAGTACTTCGAGGTGTAAGGCAGGGGGTTGTTTTATCACCAACCCTTTTCAAAATTTGTATGTCTACTGTTCTGGAAAAAAGTCGCATTTTACCCAAGGGTTGCTTTAGCATCTAACACCGTATGAGCTCTACTCAGGTAAGTCACAGAATTTCATAACTCTAGTGCAGTATGTGCTACGTGGAGAAGTCAGCTTTGTTCATTACAATGATCTTTCAGCTTTGACAGTGCAAAACGGGTAAGTCGACTAAATCTTTTTTTTTTTAGACCTATATTTCGTCTCCTCTTGCCAAGGCTCAAACTTTTTTGTTTTCACAAGATTCTATCTCCCAACTTGAGCGGCTATGGGCCTGAAGAGGACCCTTGGCAAGAAGTGGCGAAATATTGCTCTAATAAAATTTAGCTAACGTGTCGTAATGTCGTAACGTAACGTTTTACACTTTCAAATATGATTCGCAGTAAGCTTTGGCGGAAGGAATATTTACCTTCACCTTATGTTGTTATGAGTTTCAGGTTATATATAAATAAAATAACAAATAAAAAATTAGGTAGCAAAATACTTGATACCGTATTACTGATATTTATGCAGTCAATCTTTATTTAAGAATAGTCTTTGAGCTACTTATCTTCCAATCAATGATTTTCTCACGTGTCATCTATCATGCATCTATTTTATTTACCCTATTTAATTTTCTATTCTGTAGCTATTAAGAGAAATGAAGGCTGAAAAATAATTAAAGCATCACGCAGACATGTTTGACTTACACGGGTTCAACGGGCACAAAGAGCTGTGTCCAGTTCATCTCAAAGATGATGGCTGCATCGAGAAAAAGAAAGGGCTGTACCGAACAACCCTACAAGAAGGAGAGCGAGCTTGTGCGCTGTGCCACTAAACGGTAAGATGATAATTTCTACACAAATCTTAGTTTGCAAAAGGGGCAGTGTTCCCAGTCACCACAGAATTCTACGATTTGTCACGGATTTTCGATTTCTCCCCAGATTCACAGCTGTGAAAACAGAAAATTATGCATGTAGCAAACATTTACAAATTCTGCGATTTTTAAGCATTGTGGGCAATTTTAAGGCAGCTCTTGTCGAATAAGGATTTTTATTTCTTTAGTTATTACTGGACCATAGACACTAAGAGTTTTTCCCATCATCACAGGTTCCATCAGGGCAGTCCCCTAGTGCCGCCAGCTAGTGCATTGCAGAGAGTCCAGAATTCCAGTCCAATCTCATTAACCCAAGTTAATGAGGTCAAGTGTCCATGAGTAGCTGCAGTTATTAAAGGTTCCAATCATTTTTTTTTCTAGGATTCTGTGGCATCCGTAAATTCTCGGCCCATCAAAAATATTTTTGGATCAACTTGAGCTACAGTTGTCCAGGAGCAGTGGTGGGAACGCAGTCGGTCTGCAATGCGTTCGAAAACTATTGTGAGGAGATCGAGGAGAGACTAAGGAGGGGCTACTTCCAATTCCAACAGGGTCACTGATTATGCCACCAATGTCAGGAGCATCAGTGGTAGTAGTTAATAGCGTAATGAGGAAGGGATGCCAATAGGTGCTCCGTGTTGACTTGTGTCTGGATAAGAGCGTGGGGATAACCTGATGACGCGGAGAGTGAATAGAGTGCCTATAGGTGCTCCGTGTTCACTCGTGTATGGATAAGAGCTTGGGGGTAACCTGATGATGTGGAGAGTGCGTATAGCTCTTTTTGGCTAGAGTTCCAGCCTATGGGAAAATGTCTATAGGCGCTCCGTAGTTATGAGAGCGACTATAGGTCTTCTGTACTCTGAGAGTGAGTCTATGGGGAATGCCTATCTATGCTCCATCGATTGTGAGGGAGTCGGACTATGGATGCTCTGTATCCTGAGAGGCTAAGGTCCCTCTATACTTTCGGGGACCTGGGGGTAATGCGTTATGTGCGCGGGGGAGGGTATGGGTTTTATGAACATACTGAGTAATATAAAAGTCGAGGCGATGAGCGTTAGTGGCATCAGTTCATGAGACAGTCTGATATAGTCTACTGTTTGCAAGATGTTCAACATTTGTACATTTTGTAATTATACGCTCGGTGGCATTAGCTGTGACAGGTGTTTTCCAGTGAATGATGGTGAAGGTAAAACATGCGAGGAATGTCAACCCTGCAAGGATCACGATTCACCGACGGAAGATTCTGGATGGAACTGTCGATACTGTCAGGAGACAGCCTGTGTCTCTCCTGCACGAGGTTACCTATGTCAAACCTGTCATCGTGACCAGTGTGAGGAGTGGCAGACAACGTATCCCCAATACATTCTAAAGAGCAATTTTGGAGATGTAGATCAGGATGCGAAAACACTTCTTGAAAGAAGAAAGATGAAGATTTTTTACGAGTACTAGGACGCTCGTTCGCATGGTAAAAAAGACCGAGGATGCAAGATTTGGTTCCTGCGACATGAATGTAACAATATCTGTGGTTATTGGTATCAGCGTAGCGACTTTGTTATTGCCATCACGCCAAGAAACGACTCGGGATCCAAGTATACTGTCGACCTGACCCGTTCAAGTCAACTTGAGACCTGGGAGCTGTACTGTTGGAACCTCAGATCAGATATCGCCATCACTAAACCTTTGGATCCGACGAAGCGTACCCTTTTCTGCAAGGAGGGCCACCCCGAGCTGGAAGATTTACATGAATGCGAACTTCGATTTGTATTCTAACAATCTACATGAGGCTGGCTAATAAACAAAATCCACACGATTACACTTCCTATTGTCTAAACACTTTAGACGTAGGGAACTAAAATCTATATCATATAAATTACACAATATGTTTTCGACTAAAAAATCATTATACTTTGGGACAGATGCATAAATTTGCAAAAACTTTTCGTACGAATAACCTTGACTACGTAAAACTAAAAATAAAATAGCGTGAATCCCGCAACTCTTAGTCGAGTAGTCTTGAACACGGTCTTCATACTGAACAATGATCTTCCTTGAATCATCGATGAATTTGGATGTACGGTTGGTACATAGTATACGGGAGTGCTAGTGGACAAAACACCTGGATTTTGGTCTTTGTCATCCATAGGCTGATCCAATGCCCATATCGTACGCTTGAAGGACTAGAGTTCACGATAACAGCAGCTTTGTCGTCGGTGATGGTCTCAAGAAAGTCGGCTGGAACAAAGTAAATTGTGAAGTAAACAGATCTCGTTTTAAGACTTCTATAATCTGATGTGTAACATGGTGCCAAGTCGAGTAAAACACTGTTGTCAGGAGTGATCTCCCAGTACGTTTCAAATTGACTGACAGAAATTAGTGTAACACTTACATTTAAAGCATCAGCAAAAGTGCATTACAATCTGACCGTCCCCGTTTTAATTACAGTCATATCCCGAGTGCCGGAAAAGTTGAGCACGATCATACCATGATTAGCAGCAAACATAGCAGGTGTAATCCCATTCTCAAATATTTGACTGTCCCCATCCAATGCGTCCATAGTTAATTCATATAGCGTCTTATACGGATTATTGAAACTGAGATTGTACAATGGCACGCCATTAACTTTACAGCTTAAGCTTCTCCGTCCAAACAGTTCATAGTTATGGGGAGAAGCATCGAAGTTTCCCATGGCACTACCACTGCGAACGAATGCAAGTGCAATCTTTGAGGGGATTTCACCGGTGATAAAGTGGAGTCACTGAAATTCTGCGATCCGACGGGTATATGTTTCTGGGTTGTCACTGTCCAAGGTACAAGCAATTTTAGATTATTTCCTCCTAGACGTAGCTTTTTCGGCTGCAAGGGCATCTGTACTCATGACTTGCTGTTTCCAGACATGAAGCACTGCATCATTGATGACTACTCTTGCGTCAGGTGCATCGTTAGCTGTTTTTCTTAGAATGAGCGATGCAGGGACTAATGTGAATTTAATTTCCACTTTAACGTTCGGTGGTAGCCATTGTTGAACATTAAAAATCTCGTGATTAATTCTGCCGACGATGTGATATTCATTCTGTGCAGCTTCTTCTAATTTACCACCAACTGCATTGTTAGTCTGAAAAATGTAACCGAAATATGGTCCACGCATTGCTTTAAACTCTTTTGGAGTCATCAGCATAAACTGGATATAGCTGGCGTAGTGTGACAAATTATTACTTGTACTAACAAGTGTTCCGTTAATGTACACACTGATCTGTTTGAATAAGTTGTATAGAATACAATTTTCAAATCCAATATGATCTGCAGCTACAGGGTAACTCCCATCCGCTTTTTTAGCTTCTAGCTCAATGAAAGACGATGCCAAGTCAATGAAGTAGTCTTCGTTTCCAAAAGATTTTGAAGTCTATATTGTCACTTATAGGTTGAATTGGGTAAAACTGCTCATAGTACCCGTGTTTAATGCTAACATCCACGTTTTCGGGGTTAAACCGATTTAAAGAAGAAGTAATTGAAGGGTTGGAGTCTTTGTGCGGAAGATAAGACATCGTTCAGGAAAAGAAATCTTCGCGAGATCGAATAACTTATTGTAAGGTTTAATAGCTACCTCGTAATATTTATCCTTTCGAATGACATCATAGAACGAGTCTTCTAATGCTACTTCGTATTTACCATCGAAACGAATTGCAGGAGTCAGCTTAGTCCAGAAGTCCGTCGTTTAATTCAGACTGTTATAAATTGGGTCTGACACATTTGAAATGAATGTCACATGAAAATCAGACATTTTGTACGTCTTTAGCAGAGATCCAAGAATCAAACGCCGAGCTGTAGCCTAGCCAGCGTACAAGTAATTGACGATGTCCATTTACTATCTTAGACTTAAGTACTTTTTCGATCTTGTACATACCGGGATCTGCTACCTTGGATATCTCAGATTCATAAAAACCACCCCGAATCTCCCCATCTTGAAGGTCTCGAAGACGGTAGGTGACTAGCATTGCTGTCAACGATTCTCGAAATTCGAAAGAGTTCGGTGCTCCATGTGTAGTTGGCTTTCTGAAACAAGTCTTGGGATTGATTGATCCGGACATTCTCACGAACTGCATATCGCGTCTTTTTTCTTTTTATAGGATGATTCTGAGAATAAATCTCATTGAAAATTTCTGCAGATTGATCGTTATGTACTGACAATGGCGTCCGATTCTGAAGTGAACGATGTGGTCTCTCATTATAGACCTTAAGGAGATTTGGAAGCTCGTCGATAAACCTGAATGTATTCCTCAGTGTGCAGTACCTAGAGATAAGCAGACGTAACGTCCGGATAAATGTATCGGCGATAGCAGCTTTGTTCGGACTGTGTGAATGATACAGCTCGGTATGATGTTTATCTAAAACTTTTTTAATCGATGGCTTAATGAACTCTTTTCCACGGTCTGACTGGAGCTTCTTGTACCTTTGTCCTTCAAGAACCTTACCATGTGCCTGAGCTACTTCAGCTCTAGTTTTTGTATTAAGAGGAATGGCACTGGCGTACCGACTAAAAATGCTGATGACGACGATGATATATTTATAAGGTTTATTGTACCGTTCGTGATTTTGTCAAGAACAAAAAGGTCCATCTGGGCGGAATTTAACGGATAGTAGGCAATTGTTTTCCGGTATTCGCAAGCTCGGATTCTCCTGTTCCTATGAAGAGTGTAACTGTCTTGCGACTGGAACACTTTTTCTGTCTCTGAAAGAGGTATGCCCTTTAAGTTAGCCATCTTTCTTGGACTACTCAGACTACCAGGCTGCCCCACGTCAGTGTAAATCTTCAGCAAAGACTCATCCATTTTGTTTTTGGTCTAATGCCACTATCAGACTGTCCAGCGACCTGTCTGAAAGTGCATCTTCGTTTTGGGGTGCTGCTATGGTTAGGTTCGGACAAGGAATGAAATGGGGGAAAAAAACTAGGAGACTTTAAGACGGATTTGTCCTCTTTGGAATTCTTTTTCTCTAGATTATTCAGATGGCGGACAGTTTCCTTGTTAGCAATAAGAGAAAGAGAAAGTCGTTTGACCGTAAAAACTGAAGAAATGGAGTGTCTATGGCAAGCCTAAGTTTTCGGTTTGAAGCAAGATCAGTCAGTATGTCCAGTACGTTATATACAGTTGCACCTATTGTGACTCCAGGCTCTCCTGTTCTATATTTAACCCCCAGTAATTTCTGTAGGTATTCAACGATTCGCTGTCCAGCTTGTCTGTATGAGCTTGGCAGTCTATCTGTAACAGATTGTGTTATCGACTGACTCTGTTCATAGTTGCTAGCGTTATTAACGAGTTTCACGAGCTGCGGTTTCTGTTTTTCAATACGTTTTACGGCATCCTGGAGCATGACTAGTTTTCTTTCATCAGGAGTACCGTCATCTGACAAGAAGGAATCCAAGTTATCTTCAAATCGCTGTCTTGGAGTTAGAACCTATTCGAGTGGAGTTAGTTTGTAAGGCTTAGCCATTTTTGCTTAGTGCTGCACTGACAAGACTCGTGACGATTGGTAGTAAAATACAAAAAAAAAAACTTCCAGCTTGTTCAAGCTTTTTTCGTTTCACTCGATTACTAGCCTTCTTAGATAGCGTACGAACGATGTTCCGGTGTTTACGCATTCGTCGTCAAAGATCATCTGACATCAAAAGATTGTTTTTCACGACATTTAAAGATAAATTGGATAAGCTTTAATAAAATCGTTTCCAACATGTTTTATCACAGCTTCCCTGAAAGTCGGCTTTCCTTTAGAAAGCACTGCGATGAGAGCTTCGTTTTGCTGTAACTTCTTCAATGTCATTATCGATACTATTTATGCTTACTATCGTCTCTTGGTAAATATACTATAATCTCACGAGTAAATATATCAGTGACAACGCTTGACTCATCAGGAGTATTATGATTTAAATCTAGAAGAATATAGCCAAAAGGCTTCGACGTGGCATCATTGTAAGCCGCAAGAAGGAAACCAGGGTAGCCGGGAAATATGTGTTTATTGAAAGTAATAAGTGAACTAGAATCACGAACGATCCGATATATAACATAGTAAGTACAGTTTAAAGCCAAAGTTCGCTTGCTCTGATGAAAAAGGTTATGCAGAACGAGTGTCACTGAAATATTTTGACGATGAGACCTCACGTTGAACAGTTCTAACATTTCTTCCGACCAGTTTTCAATACTTTCAGCCAAGTCGTCAATAATGAGCCAAGTTGACGGTCTGAGGCTAGTAAAACATCAAGACCATGTACAAACTGTGTATGTGGTTCCAGCTGTTTAATTCTGTCGTAGGATGACTGCCATGCACTATAGCAGTAGACAATATGTTCCGGTTCATCGCTAAACATGCTAGACATTCTTTTAATCATTTATATAAGAAATGTTGTTTTCCCCGCAAGAACTGTGATCATGGTAGCAGTAGACAATATGTTCCGGTTCATCGCTAAACATGCTAGACATTCTTTTAATCATTTTTATAAGAAATGTTGTTTTCCCCGCAAGAACTGTGATCATGCTGCACTGATAGGGGACGGAGAAATACTAGTTCCTGATAAAAAAGTAAAACGAATATATATTGTATTCTCAAACTATAAATGCACTTAAGTTATAAATGCACTAAAACGGCGGCTTTATCACATTCAACGGATTCACATTATTTTCACTAGAATTTATATTTACAAGACAGATAATTACACTTCTTAACCACATTATAGAGAACAGATTCATGTCAGGCGATCCAGACCAAGTTGTTGTCGGTATTGCGTGCATTCGGGTTCATCTGAGACTAGGAAATGGCCGTATGGCAAAACATCAGTATCATTTTCTAAAACGTACGCTTTGTCAGAAATAGCGGTCATCCCCTGTTTATGAACTTTTACAGTGCAGTTTTGGTACTGAACACATCGAATGGCGTTTGCGGTGCAGAAGGGTGTGATATTTTTTTCAACACAGTCTTTATAGACACTATGGTTGAAATGGCGCTCAGTATAAAACACAGGAACCCCCTTGCAACGTTGCTTTACATCATCAGTGTGATTTTGTAGGAAGCAAACTTTGGGGCCACAGAACACCCCTGACTTTATGAAATCGCTTCCGGTTTCGGATTTTAGGAGCCCGAGTTAGTTTGGTGGTTTAAGACCCACTTTGTAAGCAACCGGGTCCCAGCTCGTATAGTCCATAACCGTTCGAAGGTGGTCACTCGTCAGGTCACGATGAAGATTGTCAGTCATAACGTGCACCAATAGTGAATCCGTGTCTTTGTCCATCTGCCGGCCATTGCTTTTTAAGGACATCATAGTATTTTCGGTGCGTCACTACGTCACAACGCTTTCGTTTTCTCTTACTTTTGCACATTTTTCCAAAAGCCGAGTTCAAGTTTTCGAGTTTTCTACTTTTATTTTTGCCTGAGAGCGAAGCGAGACAAGATCTTCTACAAACCCGGTCATACACTTTTCTTGCTGGAACTGAAGTGTGCGATGGTATTTGGTAACATGAAAATCGTGCTCCAACATCCATTTTAGTAACAAGTGGTGGACAATGATATTTTTCTTAGGAGTGAGGTCGGCTACGGGCTTTCTTTTGGAGGGACACCAACGCATCCCCTCAGCGATAAGCTTCTGGTTGTAATCGCGAAGCATCTCCGACGTAACAGGTTTGTTTTCACAGGGGAAGGGGAAATCTCTGTACTTGTTATGAAACTAGACCGGCACATACCCGTCAATCTCAACAAGCCAGCCTAAAGGACCATTGTCTTCGACAGTGGAAAAGTGCGGGGTTGGTTTCAAGAATCCGTCTGCCATGGGTGACGAGACCGCCTCGCATAGACCTTTCGACAAAGAGATGCATGTGAATATCGGTCATTAGCCCGATTACAACTTGACTCTTCTTCAACATAAGATCAAGAACGAGGTGAGGAGTGGTGAAATAGTAGCCAATTTCTAGTTTACAAGTGTCAAAAATCTTGCCGGTAAACGTGATGATTATATCGAGCAGTGTCAAAACGTCACTCTCGAGGTATGTAAGACAGAAATCTTCACCGTTCTGACATTGTGCTACTTCCCATACCCTTTGTGCTCGTTCGTAATCTTCAGTTGAACAAGGTCGGTCATGCAAACGGTCGTGAAACTGGTCAATCCCTGGCATAACAGTTTCCTCGAAGTGAGTATCAGAACTATGATAATCGTACGGGTATACCCCTTTTTGAGTCATCAAGTCATAAAGACCAGGTTTGCCAATTTCGTCACACCTCTGCTTGAGAAGGTGGAAGCCGGAAGGCTTGTCTGTTCAATGGACTGTAATAAGCTCTGCCAGGGACTTGGGCATAAACGCGAAGGAATCTAGAAATCTAATTTTGTCCAAAACTTCATGACCGTTTTCGGACACTTTCCAAGCAAGGTCCATACTGACTAGCTTCTCGGACGTTTTAGGAATGATGGAGAGCTCGAAGTCGACGTTGGCAAACATAGCAATGTCAGTATTGTCTATAGTCGCTAGTCCATCGTCAGTCAAAGTCAACGGACGACATCTGATGCACTGTTTTAGTCACTAGTTTTTTTGAAATTCCCGCCTTAACGCGCACGCCATCTAAGATAAACTCTTAAATCTGAAATTGACCCTCAATGATTCTCTAACAGATGGCAGTTGATCAACAGTTTTGGTCACTGTCGTTTTTAAAATCCCCGCCTAATCGCGGATGGTGTCTAGTAGAGAAAAGCACTTCATTAACTTTATACATGGGATGTTAGTAGGTTTAGTACTCTATTTTATATGAGAAATAATGAGAGGCATTTGCAAAGCATAATACAAAACCTATAACAGAATGAACGAATGCTTTCTTACCTTATCCGCCATGATCCTTCAACACATTAGAAAACAGAATGATTTCCAGCTTAGAATGATAGGGATATTTATACTATTAATCATAGCGTTTTGTTTGTTTATGAGCGTAGCCTATAATTCAACAAGGGACGAAAAGGGGACTCCTTACTTTAACCGTAAATACCTATTAGCGCTCCGTCGTTTTACCCCCCCCCCCACTGTGAAAGCCGATTTTTCTATGGGTGTGTTTCGGCGCCAACCGATGTTCAGCGGAAAACGGTAACCGGTTGTCGCGAAAACAGTTTTTTATCGTAACCAAAAATCGGTTCTCCCAAAACATTGGAAATTACGCGAAAACACGTTTCAAATTTGAAGACGATGACGTGATGAAGAAAGATATTTGATAATAAAGATGGAGGAAGAATTTGTAGCTGCAATTGGATCTACATCAGCAGCTGACTTGGTTTTGTGTTAGGCTGTATCTGTCACGATAATACAAAATCATAGTAATAATAGCAAAAGAAAAAATTAAAGGTAAAACTGAAAAATTAGAAACTGGAAATTGTAATTAAAAATTAAAATTAAGACTAAAAATTAAAAATTTAAATTAAACATTCCTTCAGCTCAAGCTGAGTGCGATCATATTTAACAGTGAGAAACGGATACTTCAGCTGAATTTTATCAGAGCTATATTTTGGCCCTTCTTGGCAAGGGTCCTGTGCAGGGTCAAAGCCACTTAAGTTGGAAAAACGATAATTACGATCAGACTCGCAGTCAGCTTGGGCTGAAGGAATATTTACTTTTAATTTTTTATTTTTAAGTTTAATTTTTTATTTTTTTTATTTTTAGTTTTAATTTTTATTTTTAATTACAATTTTCAGTTTTGAATTTTCAGTTTTATTTTTAATTTTTTTTTACTATTATTTCTAATTATTATTACAAATTAAAAACTGAAAATAGAAAATTGTAAATCGAAATTAAAATTAAAATTGAAACTAAAACTTAAAAATAAAATTAAACTTAAAAATAAAAATTAAAAGTTAAAAATTAAAATTTAAATTTAAAATTAAAAATTAAAATTAAATATAAAATTCAAATTAAGAATCAATAAGATATTCAATTTATATTTTGGACTATGTTAAGTTCTTATTCTAACTTTAGAACATTTTTCTATTTGCTGTTCCGCCTTTCTTTTTATTTTCTAGTTGATGACGGTGAAGCTGAATCAGAACCAAGAATCGTGAACGGTAACGATAACCGTTCCAAAATTTCCTGACCGAAGATCGGAACCGATCTCCGAACCATATTCTGGTCGACGCAAAAACACCGGTTCATCAGAACCGAAAGTCGCGAAAACACTGGTTACTCTGAACCGAAGTACATTGGTTGGCGCCGAAACAGGCCCTATCCAGGGGATCGCAATATCAGTTACAAATTACAGGGAACTTCTTTCGAAAACAAAAGCAAGGGTTTAATGTGGAGGTCTTAACACTTCAAAACGTTCCTAGTTATACCTTTTTGCTTATCAAATGTAATGGTCGCTAAATTAGACTCTCTCATTTTGTGTAACATATAGCAATGTATTAATATTACTTTTTGTTCTTGTCCTGTATTTATTCAGACGTCCAACGATAAAAATTAAAACGGAAGCTAATTAGCGATCTGTATATGTCTCCGCTAAGCGAGTAACCCCTTTAACATCATGATCACTAATTATGAAACTTTCATACGAGGTCGATCGTTAAGAAACCTAGGTCATGCATTGTCATTTTGCAGAGATGGATTGATCTTGAGGGTTAGGAACTTACTTTTAAGATGTTTGTAGATTATGTAGATTGAACATTATTTAACATTTTATCGGAATCACTAGTGTTTCACTCGTTCGTGCTATTTTTGCACGTTTATGGTACCAACAAAGTCTTGGTACCCACAGAACATGGGTTTGTATCCGTCAGGAAGAATTCACGTTGTTTCAAAGATTGTTGCATTTTTTTTTTGTGTTGCATAAGAGGGACGAAAAAGGACAAGCAAATGACAGTCGATATTTGATTATTTATTCTTCCTGAAACATTTAGTTTCAATATAGTACGACATTGTAGGGAAATACAAAACTTAGAGTAGCCTAATTAGCAGAACCGTGTAAGTTGCCAAGCGAGCTACCCCTAAAAAAAGAAAAAAAAAACATGGATTGATCTTCACCGTCAATATTCTGATACGAAGTCGACTCTAACAAATTCAGAAGTGGATCTTGAGGAATAAGGAAACTTCAGGGACATTACATTTTATTTGTCTAGCTTTTAAAAGATTATTAACTCGTAATGCACATAAAATTAGTATAAATTTCACGGCAAAGAGAGCGATCCCTTTCTACAAAGACATATGCACTTGATTTATCAATTAAGATATTTTGAGGACGATTCCAGAGTAACCTAGGGATCATCAGACGTCAATTGATGGGATAGTGATCGACGAAAAACAACGTCGATTCTGCATTTAAAAGGCTTGTTTCTCCCCATATCACCGTCAGTTTAAATCGAGTCGTTACATTACAAAGTTCACATATCTTCTTTGAATCCTCTCATCACTACAACATCGTCATGACATCAAACAACAACAACAACCAGTAAGTTACATTTATTTTGTATACTCATTATTCCACCAACGTTCAGTTCTGTACGAACCTCTTCTAAAGATTCTTTCCCGGGTCTGAGTTTAAACAATCACTAATTCTTTAGCAAATAGTTCAATAAACGTTAATTTAAAAATGGTTCTACCGTTATTTCAAGGTGCATTTCAATTTTTTTTTTTAAATATAAGGAAGAACCCTCTGAAGACAAGATAATTTTTTCGACAGAACCTTTACTTCTCAGTACCTTACATTTAGAAAGGTCTGTAGTTCTGAAAGCCTGTTAACTACGTATAATCATTTTTTCTTCTGAGCATAATAGGACTAGTATAAGACTATGGCCCTAAGCCCCTCCCTCCCCCCGAGAGTATCTTCTTTAATTATCTAAGTAAAAATCGTTACAACCCTAGTGAAAAGTACACCTTTGAGTGAAGGGTAAGAATCCGTAACCAGAACTTTTTTTCAGTGTTTTTGAAAAATAAAATTTTCTTTTAGAATGTCACGTGAGATGATGAGCGTATTGTTGAAAGCACTTAACGATGACCTGAACTGCGGAGGGCGCAGAGTAACTACGATGTAGAAGTCCTTAGTCCTACACTTCAGATCTGTAGCTGTGAAGGAAGAATGTATGAAACCACTGCATCTTCTTCAATCGCAACGACTGCTCCTTCGAGTTTTCGATCGACTCTATAAAAGCAAATATTTTTTTTATTCATAAATAAGACATAGAGTTTTTAATTCAAGAATAATGTTTCAGCTGTAAGATGAGTGCCATCTTATTTTCTTCGATGTATCGCTGTATTGCTTCCAATGCTTCCTTGACCCACTGAATCTGGTGAACGGGGCATCGTGTCGGGTTCGTACGTCTGTTTGATCAGAGTAATATGCCCGCCAAGTTTTATCGCTCTTGACACATCTGGAAGTGTCATAATTCGCGATCACTCGAATTCCGGGAAATCTCCCCAAAAATTCCCGGTAAGGTCTGGTTCTGTCAAGAATGTGTCTACAGGGCTTATGCTTATTTATTTTTTGTTACCAAATTCTATCCCAATCCCTCGACTCTAAGCGTTTCACGAGATATCCAGTGGCCCCCTCCAAATCCCCTCACAACTAGGTAGTTTCGAATAATTAATAGTGTCATCTACGGTGTTTTAATCCTGAAAGTTACGGATAGAGTATTTTCACCGCGAAGCAAAGTGGTTTTTGCTCTTCCTCCTTGAATTCGACGCATCGAAATAACGTAGCGTTTCCACTTTTCTTCGTATTCAAAGGCTATCTTCGCAGTACCAGCGATCTCAACAGCAACATTTCCCAAAATTTTGTCTGTCATTCAGGCAGAGCAATTTACGTGAAAATCATTTTCTCGAGGTTCTCATGAACTGATGCCACTAACGCTCATCGTCTCGACTTTTATATCTCTCAGTATCTTCCTAAAACCCCTATTCTCTCCTTCCCCCGCGCACATAACGCATTACCCCCAGGTCCCCGAAAATATAGAGGGACCTTAGCCCCTCAGGGTACAAAGCATCCATAGTCCGACTCCCTCACAATCGATGGATCATGGATAGGCATTCCCCATAGACTCACTCTCAGAGTACAGAAGACCTATAGTCGCTCTCATAACTACGTAGCGCCTATAGACATTTTCCCATAGGCTGGAACTCTAGCCAAAAAGAGCTATACGCACTCTCCACATTTATCAGGTTACCCCCAAGTTCTTACCCATACACGAGTCAACACGGAGCACCTATAGGCACTCTATTCACTCTCCGCGTCATCAGGTTAACCCCAACGCACTTATCCAGACACAAGTCAACACGGAGCACCTGCAGGCATTTCCCATTGGAAATCTCCCCCATTGAAAGGCCTGTAGGCGCGCTCACCACCCCTTCTCCCTTCCTCATTACGCTATTAACTACTAGCGGTAGCTGGCAAGAATCAAGTAGGATCGCAAGGAACACAAGAGAAAATCCGAATTGCCATATCGAAGGATCCGAGGCGGGTGGAAAAAAGAAAACTCGATGATGACCTGGCCCAGTATTTTAGAAAAAAAAGATAATTTTATCTTATTTTGAAAATAGAAGGTGATTTATTTTAGAGGAAAGACAAACAGATACTTCAAAGATAATTATGAACTGCAGTCCCATACCCCACAAGTGAAGATGCAGCTGATGAAGTCTTGGGTTCAGTCAATCCTGATGGTAATGTATATCAGCCTCTGGGGAGAGCAAGCAGAAATACACGTTCGTACAAGTTTCTGACGTCAACACTTGAAATGGAGGAGCCTTGTTTTGGTGACCTTGCTAGCCTTACTATAGAAAACATTATGCAGCGCATAAGGCAACTTGTATCTGATGCCAAACTTCAGCTTTATGCGGAAATTATATACATCAGTGAACGAAATGGTGAAACAATGATGTTTAATATATCAACACCTATGACCGAGCTTCGAATATTCGACAATCATCGAGATAAACTTGTATCTCTCATCAATAGAATGCTGCAGGAAATTGAAAACTTTGAGAATAATCTCTCCGGCCTCACCTTTGTATTTACAAAATGTGTTAACCTCAAGTTTACCAATGTCCCACACTTAAGAAAGAATAGAACTTCTAAGAAATGTTATAATAAAAGATAAACGAGTATTTGTTTCCACGTGATGCAGGAGGTTACTGGCTACGTATTCCAAAGTACCTAGTCAAAAAACGGTGTACTCTGAATCCTAAAATCTGCCTTCCTCGTTCCTGCCGCAACCACAAATTTTTTCAGAAGTTCGGCGTCCAAGATGTGATTTGCTCACTCGAAAAAATGTCAGCGTCACTACTATCTACATCTCGTCATCGTGGTCTTCAAGTACATGATGTTTTGCATGAACTTTCCAGGCACAGTTAGTAATTATGTATAACTTTTGTGTGTTTATACTGTTATTTATCGTGTGTTATTTCGAGTCATTCCCTTTACTCCGCTACCACATTCTGTATTTGGCGGGTTACAAATAAAATCTATATATCTACCATCCTTCTTTAATTTCTTCATCTTTGTAATCTGCAATATTGTATGTTATCGGGTTTGTATCTAATATTTTAGAAATCCTGAATAGCTCTGTAATCCACAAATAATTTCCTTTTTCAAAACTAGACAAAGTCTGCGATATTCTCACGGTATCCCCAACCTTATATTTCGGTTTTCGCCTTTTTTCTGTAATGTAATAATTTTTGTTAATAAAGTTCAGAACAGTTTTACGATGAAATGTCTATAGGCACGCGATAACTAAGTGACCAATGCGGTTTCTTGTTATAAGTCGTAAAAATTAACTCTAGGTCAGAGTTCGGATGAATCTTTCGCAATAGAACATTTGAGCTGGGAAGCGCTATGGTACAGTTGTGTTCTATATTTTGACAAAATAGTCTGAACAGGTTTATTAATATATTCTTTTCCTCGATCTGTTTATCAAAGAGAGAAACGATTGTGTGAATATAGTATCTAAAGTTGAAGTAACCTCTTTGCCTGTTTTGTTTTGAGAGTTACTGCATATACATATCTAGAGAATAAGCATGTGACGATCAATATATATTACACTTGAAATGAACGTCCCCCAGAACTAATAGATCTGACTGGGCTAAATCGTTTCTATGAAATGCTATAGTTTTACGGTAAAATATGGTCGGAGGCGTCTGCTTTGATGGAGTGAAAATCTATCTTCTGACGTTAAGTAATTTTTCGCTTCTTTCAAAGTCGAACCACTTTCTCGTGACAGTGCATTTGGTGACGACAAAGCTCGTCACTCTCCGAAGTTGGCGTAGATTTCCCTCATTCTTTGATCCATCTGTTGTCATGTCGCATGTGGTGTAGATGTAGAAATGCTATCTTCTGCCAAGCTCTCGAAAGTATTATCAGAGGTATGTCCCCCTAAGCTTTGTGAAAATAAACTAGTATCACCGATTTCTTTATTGACGAAGGAGAGGTCCTCGGGCTTATCAACAATGATCTAAGTAAGTTTTGGCTTATAGTTTTGTTCGTTATAAGCGAAATTGGAAAATCAGTCTTGGATAAATATTTCAAAACGTCCTTGTCTACAACAGTTGTACTTTCCTAGCCCCGACAACATCGATTTGTAGATCGACAATACTGTACTTTTTACTATTTATAATAATAACGGTTGCCCCTTCAATATAGATGCAATCGTCTTGTCTTCTCAGAATATCCAAGTCCCGGTTCGCTTTACTTTGGTAAGACGGCGGTAAAAGTGAAATTAAATCGGGTTTGTCTTCCAGTTCAGGAGTGGGCTGAGAGGGTAAGACAGGAGGAACTGCTATAACAGACTCACTGCTGGAGTTTGCGGTTCCAACTTTTTCGATTCTCTCTAAAGCATTTCTGAGCAAATCGTGTTAAATCATCTTCAATCCTTTTTTCCGGCGCCAGAGCTATATTGAAGGGTATCAGTTTATACGACTTGGCCATTATTCTACTCCCTAGAGCTAAAAAATGATCCGAGTAAACTCGTTACAATCGGTAGAAGAACAGTAGTAATTCTTCGAGCAGACACATACCGATTTTCCTATTTTGCGATGCTGCCCCTACTCGCTTACGTAGAACGTCTGGCATATTAATGTTTTTCTTCTCGATATTATTCAGACACTTTTCTTACAAAGTCCTCACTTACATTATTTAGTATTGCTTTTCGAAGCATTTTTGAGGAGTTGCTCATAACAAAAAATAATGGTTGAAGTTGTCCTAATCGATCGAAAGTCGTTTATCCTTTTCGAAGGTGGCTCCGGTAGAAAGACAGTAACTGATTTGTCAAAATTATCGGTGAACCCGTAACTGTTTCTGTTTAAGTCATACGGTTTTGAGGTAGCTAACTGATAGCTAGACAAAAGAAAGCCTTTTTGGTAAGGAAATATCTGTCTGTATAATAATGTATAATAAGTATAATAAGACTTGAATAGTCCCTGGGTATTTTCCTCATTATCATAATTACAGCTCAAAGTTTTGGATTGAAAAATCTTTTTGCCGAAACACTTAAACAATGAACTAGCTGAAAATAAATACAATTTAACTCGAGCTTTATATTAGACATAAGAGGAAATTCTGTAGAGATTTGAATTTGTGTCGCAACTAGTCGCAAGAAGATCAACTTCTCTTTGATAATCGAGCTTCAAAGACTCATCCTGAACAATTCGGGAGAACTTAGCTTATGCTGTTTTATGATTCTTTGAAATCTGGGGTACTGGAATAGGTAACGAAACAGAAAATGAAATAGGCATATGGTCGCTTATAGGAAAATCATCTACTACAAGCACGGTTGATAGAAAATTACGGTTACTGAGAACGTGGTCAAGATTACTCGAGCTTTCCGACCAATGAGTGTACCTGAAATCTTGGGATTTAGATAATAACTTAAATCCCAGAAAACTCGCTTATAGGAAAATCATCTACTACAAGCACGGTTGATAGAAAATTACGGTTACTGAGAACGTGGTCAAGATTACTCGTGCTTCCCGACCAATGAGTGTACCTGAAATCTTGGGATTTAGATAATAACTTAAATCCCAGAAAACTTGAATTAAAAATAGTACTACGTGTCCGGGCAAGGAGAATATACAAATGACGTACTGAGGTTTCAAGGTCACAGCTTTAATAATCGTGTCGTGGTAAAAAAAAAAATCAAATTAAATTACACAAAATTGAAGTTTACTGACAGTGGTACTTTTATTTAGGCAAAGGACAACATCCCACTTTGAAAACTTGATCACTATTTTGGTAATATTTGAACGTTTTATGTACCCGAAGAGTGCTTCCCAAGCCGTTAGTGTGGACCTGGAAGCGATTTAACTTATCATATCATACGTTTTTGTTTTTCGAAGCTGGCGTTGATGTTCCCGTTGACGTAGCAGGTAAGTAGATCCACACGCCGTCGTAACGGACTACATTTCGGAGCTTGAAAAGAGAGACGGGCAAGTAGGAACGATCCCGATCATCGAAACCTCGGTGTTGAAGCCACAAATTACCAACATGGATTACAATCAACGCCAATGAAGTAAAAGAGGTCTTGAATTTTCATTTTCTGGTTATCGTTTCGATCCTGTACGAAGCGATAAGGTAATCAAAGTGTCCACACCCCCCGTGTTACTCTTGTGGTCTCCAGTGACATCAAGACGTTTGATATACGTTTTCTTCTTACTGCTCCAGCTTCTTATAACTTCCCTTGGCCAGCTCCACCATTGTTTGAAGCCAGAGTGAATATGCTATTGTAGTACCAGCGAAATAAGCTAATTCCTTCGTCCTACTCGCAAATCTCATCCCATGCACTTAATCTTCGATTACGTACCTATTTTTAATATCAGTCGAATAGGTCGATTAATTATTTAAGATCAGTGAAGTACATCGTCAAAATGTATGTCGTTTTGCAGCTTGTAGTAGTAAATACATATAGGCAAACGTTTGCTCAAACCAACAATAACAAGAACTTTTCGTGGGCTTCGTGGTTCATTGCATTTCTTTTGGATAGTTGGTATTTTTGTAGGGGCAGCAAGTACCATCAGTTAGGGCGGAGCCTTTCTTTGAACTGGTGTTGGGTTCGTTTGGTTTTTCAAGCCTTCTTGTACCAAGGATGGGCATATTTGTCTTGATTAACTAAGGCGTTCTTGGCCCTAGCTCTCTTTGGGTGTCTGTCCCATTTTATACCAAGGGTGGGTATATTGGTGCAGAATCAGAGGGGGAGTTCCTGCGTACCTGCTTATCCAGGTTGTCTGCGTAGGTGTAAACTCATTGGGACGTAACTTCAGTGACTTGCCGTGATTACACAATCGTCTTAGCTTATCTCTTTATTTCGTCGCTAAAACAAATTGCCGGTATCTCTTCTTCTTGTATGGTTCTGCTATAATTCCTGGGCGGAGAGGTGGCCTTCCGGGAGGGTTCTGGCATCCGGGGCCCGAAACGAATCCCGCCAATTTACCTAACGCTACCGATTTTTTTTTGGAGAGACTGGAAGTTGTCGTTGCCAACATTTTGCCAGATTTTCACAATTTTTGTTTCCTTTGAATATTTGAAGTTTATCTGACAAAAAGAATCTATCTCGGCGAAGAAACAATTTTTTTTTTCTGACAAGTCAACCTATTTGTTTTTGGTGAAGTGATTGAAAAGTGAATTATTAAAAAAAAACTATCAGCTACCAGGAAGGACCAGAGAGGAGCTGAAAAACGACCAAGGAGGACTGTCATTTACGAGAGACGACCAAGGAGGAAATTTCATAGAGGGCAAACAGAACTAAAAGTGACTTCTTCAAACAAAGGTCAAAAGGTATGAGTTATGACACCGTGGCCCAAGTATCCCTACCATTGGTTTTTGTAGCTCCCACCACGGCTCAAGCTCCAGTTTTTGTCACTTCTACCACGGCTCGAGCCCCAATTTATTCGGTTCCGCAGATTTCAGCTCCATTACCTGTTACGACTGCAATATCGGTTCAAATGATCCGGACGATTAATAGGGAAAGGGTGCAAAGATCTCATCAGTTGACAGATCATTGAAGAATTTTCACCCTTTTAGCACCTGAGCCGTTTGCAGGTTTTACTGAGCGATATTCAACAGCTACCACCCTTGGTGAATTCGATCAAATTCTTTAATCCAGTTTTGGTGAAAAGAGGACACCTGCAGAGAAGCTAAAATTTTTGATGAATCTAAGTCAGGGAGAGACTGGACCACTTACGCAATTTTACATGCGGGTGAATTTACAGCCGAGAGTTACGCTACTTTGACAGGTCGCGCCATGGCTCAAACCTAGCTGCCATCCCTGAAGTTGCAAGCGTTTGAACAGGGTCTGCGCAAGGACATTCGCGTTTTCATCTTGGAAAGGGCTAGTAAATATCAAAACACTGATGGCGCTTTGACATTTTCTAAAACATTCGAGCGTTCGCATGGTGGGGAAATACCCGACATCAAGTTGAATATTTAGCAGCAGGAATACAAAATATGCATGTTAATGGGCGTAGTTCTCAAAGATGGAATGAAAGTCAAGATCAGGTCTCTGAAATACCCTCCCGTGTCCTTAATAGACGGAATGGTAACTCCGGAAACAGGACTGGTAACAACCCTGGAAGGTTAGCGGATAGTCAGGGATATTACGGAAGGTCAGAAATTCCATATAGTCGGTATAACGATCGTGGTCGCATAAGAAATCGTAACCATCGCGGCAGCCGGTTTAACAACGGACGCGGTAATCGATTTAATAGACAACACGGGCGATGTCACCAACCCCTTGCGCCCATTCGGGAAACTGAATAGTCCAGCCCTTTCCTAAGGAGATAAGATGGAAGCCAAGGCGTCGGTAAAAAAAAAAACTTCCATCGTCAAAAGTATGTTCTGTAAGTTTGATGAATGACCCCGATAGTTCGGCGAGTATTTTTTTCCCTGGTTCAGCAATCTCAGGATAGCAGGAGAAACTGTTAACGCCTTTGTCGATACAGGATCAGCGTGCACCATTTCAGCAAAATGTTTATTTGATTGATTACCTAAAAATAAGAAAATGCGATTAAAATCGACGAAGACAAGAGTACAATACTTATCGGTGAGAGAGCCTGAGACCCCACAACATAAAAAATCCAGTGTGGATAAGACCCGCAATGGAAAAAATGATTTTAGACCACAAGGATTGCTTTTCTAAGAGTCCTTATGATATCAAATGTTCAGACCTTTTGGAGTTTCAGCCAGATACACCCCCTGATACGGAGATACCACCGGTTAAACAGTTCAGAATTACGCACCAGATGGCAGTACTTCTGGAGATACCTATCCAGAGCATGGTTAAGAGTAGAATTATTTGTGAGAGTACCTCGCGGTTCACGTCCTCGTTTTTTTTTTGTTCGTAAAAATGTGGGTAACCTCGATAGAAATCAAAGGGGAAAACCGGAAATTCCTTTCGTTCATTAGTCCGCCTACGGATCGGTGCTATTCGTTTCCGCGGATATCCATGGGATCTATTTTTGGCTCGAAAAGTTTTTGAATCTCCACTGGTCTTGCATTACTCAGGGCTTCCTTCTTGACAGTTAGGACCGTTACAATTTCTCTTTCTCAGTTCTTTCTCAACCAATTATGTTGCGATGGGCAGTTAGGCCGACCGCAAGCTTGGGGATTATGAGCCGTGGTATGAAGCTGGTCCATCTGACGAGACGGGAGACCCACCGTCGGTCAGACGCGATGGCTCCGAGAGCGAACAGATATTGGCGTTGGTCGTCCTCGGGAGAGGTGCTCCCTCATCCACGCTATGGGGACAGGATAATGTATTCGCGTCCGTCGCCCCGGGAGTGGCGCTTCTGATTATGCAGCAGTCGGACACGACAGAACTGGTCCACCAAAACCGAGCTGATCGTACTCACATGTTCAAGATGGTGTCACCGGCTGGCGAGCAGCCGTCAAAATAATTTTTTGGTCGACAAGCCGAGAGCGAAAGAACAAGAAACAAAAACTTGATTAATTAACTTTTCCCTTCTTTAGTTTTTTATGAATATATCTGATTTTGCTTATTTCCTCTTCAAGAAGATGCACATCGCCACTAGTCCCACAGTCGCATACCCCCTTCCATAACCACCTCCGACCCAAGAATAGGCCTGGTTACCATTTTCAACCCCAATAACGTCCCTCTGCCTGATGAACAACTCTGTATCTTAAGCCTCGGCTTATCTTTTGTACCAACAAGTAACCCAGAAAGAATTAACCTAGAGTAGAGTTTTGACCTTTTTTGAGAACAGTTAGCAAGGTTAGCATACGACCCTGCGGTGCACCGGAATTCAAAATTGTGCCGGATCGCGGCTATTACTGGAAAGCCCAAATTATGAACTTTGGAGTCCCACTTGGGAATTCAAGCATATTCCAGGTAGCCGAAATTTCCTTCCTGACCTGTTATTATGTCCTAGGATGGAATCAACTGAACAAAGTAACTGCTCTAGCAGTAAGTGAAGAGGAATATTCGTCCGCTGGAGTATTTTCATATAAGATCAGTCTTTCTTGATTAATGACTGGAAAAGTTGCGATAACACTGAAAAGCTAATGCGGTCTTTGGACGACGGTTTCCGTCACTGTTACGTAAACCCTTTAAATAGTGAGTCATCTTTCTTACTATTTTTGGGAAAGGATAATCTCATGCCATTTGTACACGGAAGATCAACCAATCTGGGGAGGAACCTCACAAGAATGTTGGTCTTGACACATTCCCACTGGTCCAAAACCAGTATCACTAAGGACAGACAGAATGGGACCTTAAATGGCCAGCCCGAAGCGCCAGCTTCGTACCATGTTTATTTTGCCTCTGGGCCCCATTTATATGTTATTCCCAACCAAGGTGTAAAATATCCCATTTGGATAGGTTATAGCCAGTAGATGGTGTGTGTTCTGTTACGTCACTGTTACCTAACATTTTATTACCTGGATAATGCTGGTCCGTCAGCATATCAACTTTCGGAAACTAACAGATTTAGCTAGGATTTATGGAGAACAAGACCAAAGGTTTCGATGGGATCCCAAAAAGTCAATATTTGATCCAGACAATTGGGTCTTGTCTTCGCCAGACTACTTGAACAGTAGTAATATTAAAATTCAGCAACAGATAAGGCCAAATAGCTAGTCATCTGAGAAAACCAAGTCCAGATATGGATTCAGCATGTGTGTTTATCCCTATAAGTCATATCTGTTTTGACGAAAACTTCCTGCCACTTCTGACAATTTCCCGGTTTGAGCCGAATTCCGGAACTTCTTGTCCGGCGAAAAAAGAAAGTTCAAAAACGAACTCAGCGTATCCCCAATATTGAACATCTAATCAACTTCAAATAAAAATTTAACTTATAACAAATCGAACAATATGTCCGGGCAAAAATGACTTTTAATACACGGATTCAGCATCTCGTCTTACCCCTAAATCGGATATCTAATCAACTACAAATGTAACTTTAACTTTTTCCGGTTTGTGCCGGATTCCGGGCGAAGTACTTGCCCGGGTAGAAAATTGTTTTCACACAAGTGTTCAGCATGTCTTCTTACCCCTAAATCGAACATCTAATCAACTCCAAATAAAACTTTAACTTTTAAAAAACTTTCCGGTTTCGGCCGGATTCCGGGCGAACTAATTGTCCGGCAAGAAAATGGCTTTCACCATCGTTTTCAGCATGTCTTCTTACCCCTAACTCGAACATATAATCAACTTCAAATAAAACTTAACTTTTAACAAACTTTCCGGTTTCGGCCGGATTCCGGGCGAACTACTTGACCGATGACAAAATGGTTTTCACCATCGTGTTCAGCATGACTTCTTACCCCATAATATGTATCACAGTATACGTAGAAGAATATTTCATTTGCTGGGATCCCAAAAACAATTCACCGGGAGGGATTTCAAAGTGGCCCAATACACTTTCCAATAACACTTTCCTGATGCTGAACCAACAGTGCTGAACCAAGAAACGGTTCTTTGTTTGTCTCATAACACACCTTCTAGAGAAAAAAAACAGGCAGAAAGAGTGATGCAATGTCACCTGTTAACTTTATTGTGGACAGGGTAGACCTGATTCAAGAATAAAAAAGAAACCCAACAGAGAATTTGGACCCTTATTCCTGCCAGCGAAGTCCTTACAAGAAGGAAATCAAGTTGATTCACCATAAGGACTATTCCGATGTTAAATTAGTGTTACATCTAATTGTTTTGATCACAAGGATAAAACTGCCACAATGTTTGAAGATTACAATCCGATGTTTGAGGATAGTTTGGACTTTTTGTCATTGGATGATTTTACTCCCGAGCCTCATATGATTTTGCTGAATAATATGGATTAGAATTTGAATGCACCATTAATTTCAGACAAGGTAGATGTTTTTGTATACTTTCTGAATTCGAGACAAAAAAGACCTCGCTTCAAAAATCAAACGAATTGGGATGACGTAATTAGTTCCTTGCAAGATCTCAAGATTGGGTTGACAAATTGGAAAGGAAGCTCAAGTGCGCATATGATTTGGGGAGATATTTGCGTTCGACGAAGATCCTCGCTGTTACTGGCTCCAAGATTCCTGCTCAATGCGGAAAGACAAATTGAAGAAGTGGGAGAGATCGAGTAGTCCTTCTTCAGAGGTTGGTTAGGGAAAGAAATACTTAGTTCAAGAAAGAGACTTCCTTACACAGTCCTGAAATGGCTTGATATCTTTTTGGAGCTTCATGTGATAATCTTGTTTCTAAATGCAAGTTCAGAATCGGAAAGATTAACACTAGGGAAGACGTTTGGGATTTCGACTTGGGGAAGGAACAAAGAAGTTGGTTTGTTGAAGACTGAAAGCTTTGAAGTGTTTTAATGCAGAGCCAGTTTGCGGTTGCAACCCATTTAAAACAGGTCTTCGACAAAAACTTCGTGTTAATGATGAAAGATGTTGCTATAGCAAGGTTTGCAACCCTGTCCTCATTTTTTGATAGATATGATAGGTCCTATGAGGTGAATGATTATTTGGTCATGGAGAGAGTCTATGAGCTGGGGGATCGGTTGATTAAGATTTCGGGGAATCATGCATATGACGGAATCAAAATTTTGGAGCCCAGGTGCAAAAATAAGCTGGCAAAGATGATTCATAGTCACAGGCCTTTAATTCCCTCAGTTGATGACTTTTCTAATCATGTGGCGGCTTCGGTGGAGAATGTGGGATCGGAATGGCTGAATCAACTGTTTCAGTTAGTGAGCACTATCACAAATGTGTCACTAGTTTTGTCAGTTTATGGTTCTTTTAGACATTGGGGGCATCCTTAGGTAGATTACATGGCTGGACTGACAAAATTGCACCAGTAAGTGACAGTAAAGATGGAGGTAGATGTGGCTTATGCTAACGCGGCTTCGGTGGAGAATGTGGGATCGGAATGGCTGAATCAACTGTTTCAGTTAGTGAGCACTATCACAAATGTGTGTGTTGGCCAGTGATTTGGCTTTCTTGGTCCTAAAATCGCAGTTTGACAAGAAAAGAAAATGGTATTTGGATCCTAATCGTATGAGTCCCAAACATCCGCTGAGGCGACATGTGATAGAAAATACGTGGCCGACTCCCGTCCAAATTAGTCAGATAGGGGACACAGGGCATACTCTTCCACTGAAGCAATGTTTTGATATCCAAGACTTGGTTGATCCCTCTTTAATCTACTCAGACTAAAGTCATTCTTTGACACGGTCTGAGGTGTTAAATCATGTGAAAAATTATCCTCATATCCCGGTTCCTACAAAAAAGGTGCTAGAGACATATTTGGAAAGAGAAGCTGCAAATTGGCCCATGGTTTTGGACAAGATTAATCGAGACGGGATTGACGAAGAATATCTCATCATTGGTTTAAAACCAAAAGAGCGAGAGCTAAAGACGACCGGAAGATTCTTCTCTATGTTGTCTTGGGAATTGAGAGAATATTTTGTGTTCACCGAGCTATTGATCAAAGAACACTTTGTCCCACTCTTCCGAGGGTTGACTATGGCAGATGATATGACAGAAGTGATTAAGAAAATGTTAGATAGCTCTTATGGACAAGGACTAGATGATTATGAATCTGTCTGCATAGCGAATCACATTCATTATGAGAAGTGGAATAACCATCAAAGAATTTAATCTAATGGTCCTGTTTTTGCAGTTATGGGTCAATTTTTGGGGTATCGAGATCTGATTTATAGATCTCACGAGTTTTTTCAGAAAAGTCTGATATACTTTATTTCTCGCTCAGACTTAATGAGAGTGGAGAATGGGATTTTGGTCTCAGATCCAAACTCCTTGGTTTGTTGGAATGGTCAAGATGGTGGGTTGGAGGGGTTGCGTCAAAAGGGTTAGAGCATATTGAATCTACTAGTGATTAATAGAGAGTCCAAGGTTCGAAACACGTTAGTAAAAGTGCTGGCTCAAGGAGACAATCAGGTGATTTGCACTCAATACAAGTGCCCTCCTGTAGATTCGGAGTCCAGTCTAAAGGCAGCATTGAGTGGCATGGTTTTCAATAATAACAAGATTATGAGAGCAATTGAATCCGGAACGGGAAGATTGGGTTTGATAATTAATAAGGATGAAACAGTTCAGATTTCGACTTGGGGAAGGAACAAAGAAGTTGGTTTGTTGAAGACTGAAAGCTTTGGAGATGTTTTAATGCAGAGCCAGTTTGCGGTTGCAACCCATTTAAAACAGGTCTTCGGCAAAAACTCCGTGTTAATGATGAAAGATGTTGCTATAGCAAGGTTTGCAACCCTGTCCTAATTTTTTGATAGATATGATAGGTCCTGAGGTGAATGATTATTTGGTCACGGAGAGAGTCTATGAGCTGGGGGATCGGTTGATTAAGATTTCGGGGAATCATGCATATGACGGAATCAAAATTTTGGAGCCCATGTGCAATAATAAGCTGGCAAAGATGGCTCATAGTCACAGGCCTTTAATTCCCTCATTTGATGACTTTTCTAATCATGTGGCGGCTTCGGTGGAGAATGTGGGATCGGAATGGCTGAATCAACTGTTTCAGTTAGTGAGCACTATCACAAATGTGTGTGTTGGCCAGTGATTTGGCTTTCTTGGTCCTAAAATCGCAGTTTGACAAGAAAAGAAAATGGTATTTGGATCCTAATCGTATGAGTCCCAAACATCCGCTGAGGCGACATGTGATAGAAAATACGTGGCCGACTCCCGTCCAAATTAGTCAGATAGGGGACACATGGCATACTCTTCCACTGAAGCAATGTTTTGATATCCCAGACTTAGTTGATCCCTCTTTAATCTACTCAGACAAAAGTCATTCTTTGACACGGTCTGAGGTGTTAAATCATGTGAAAAATTATCCTCATATCCCGGTTCCTACAAAAAAGGTGCTAGAGACATATTTGGAAAGTGAAGCTACAAATTGGCCCATGTTTTTGGACAAGATTAATCGAGACGGGATTGACGAAGAATATCTCATCATTGGTTTGAAACCAAAAGAGCGAGAGCTAAAGACGACCGGAAGATTCTTCTCTATGTTGTCTTGGGAATTGAGAGAATATTTTGTGTTCACGGAGCTATTGATCAAAGAACACTTTGTCCCACTCTTTGTTGGAGGGGTTGCGTCAAAAGGGTTGGAGCATATTGAATCTACTAGTGATTAATAGAGAGTCCAAGGTTCGAAACACGTTAGTAAAAGTGCTGGCTCAAGGAGACAATCAGGTGATTTGCACTCAATACAAGTGCCCTCCTGTAGACTCGGAGTCTAGTCTAAAGGCAGCATTGAGTGGCATGGTTTTCAATAATAACAAGATTATGAGAGCAATTGAATCCGGAACGGGAATATTGGGTTTGATAATTAATAAGGATGAAACAGTTCAGTCCGCAGATTACCTCAATTACGGCAAAATTCCTATTTTCCGGGGAAACATCAGAGGACTAGAGAGCAAAAAGTGGTCTCGAGTAACCTGTGTCACTAACGATCAACTTCCCACGTTTGCAAATGTTATGTCTTCTGTATCTACAAATGCTTTGACAGTTTCGCATTTTAGTCATTCTACGATAGACGCTATTAGGAATTTTTTGTTGTTTGGCCTTATTGCAAAGGAGTTGTTGGATACACAATCAGAGTTGTACACAATCCTGCAATTAAAGGACCTATTTGGTAATTCATCAAAAATCCGCACTTCTCTTCTCGGAGTCCGGGATATGTGGTCGCATGTTTGTATTTAGATCCGTCATTGGGCGGTGTGTCTGGCACTTCATTATCTAGATTTCTCATTAGATCTTTCCCGGATCCGGTCACTGAAAGTCTGTCATTTTGGAAATTGGTGTACAATAATGCGGATAGCAAATGGTTGAAAACTTTGGTTTTAAAAGCAGGAAATCCTAGAATAGGATCACAATCCACAAACAGCATCTCCCGCTTGATCGAAGATCCCACATCACTAAACATTCCACAAGGAGTCAGTGCCATGACAGTCATGAGAGAGGCGGTGAAGAAACAGTTGTATGCTACTACTGATCGAATTTTAAATCGTCAATCCGAGAGGCTGTGATCTACTCACGAAATGAAGAGGAACAAATGTTACATTTCTTGGCTTCAATTAAGCCGTTGTTCCCTCGTTTCTTGAGTGAGTTCAAATCAGCCACTTTCCTGGGTTTGACGGACTCTCTTATCGCTTTGTTTCAAAATTCTCGAACCATTCGAAACGTATTTTTGAGGAAATTCAAAGTTGAGTTGGATGATAAGATCGTAAAAGGGGAGATGAGCTCTTTGGTTCGCTTAAGTGTTTATCATAAGGGGGAATCTTCCGGAGATGTGTGGGACTGCTCGTCTTCTCAAGCTGATGCTCTCAGGTTCTCTTCATGGGGCTCCAAGGTGATGGGAACTACAGTACCACATCCTTTGGAGATGTTGGGATTAGGGGAATTAGGGACCAATCAATGCAAGGGGTGCCGAAGTGAATATTTTGACTGTTATGTGACTGTTAGTTTGCCTCATGGATTGACTAACTACTTGGACTCAAAAGGATCCAATATGGCGTATTCGGGGTCAAAGACTTCTGAGACGACTAGTATCTTGCAACCGTGGGAGAAACAAGCAATTATTCAATTTCACCCAAAGTCCGGTGAAATTGACACGAATGGTCTCTACAACTGACACAATGTCCCAAATAGGTAGTCAAAACTATGATTTCATGTTTCAATCATTGCTGATTTATTCTCAGATGAGTGCTGGAGAGTTGCATGATCAGCAGCCGACATCATCTATTTATCATTTTCATGTAAACTGTGGACATTGTCTCAGAACAATAGATGAACCCATTTTAGAATCAGCATGGGTTTATTCATTCTTTGACAAGAGTGAAGACTTGAAAGGCTGGCGTGGGAAAAATGCGGAATGGGGGAGGACTCGAACTCACATGACGATTCCTACGTGGGACTGGGATACTATTCGACCTGAGAAACAAAGTTTTCATATCGGGCGAGCAGTCGGTTTTATTTTTGGGGATTTAACAAGTATGTCCAATGCCAACAAGGATGATTCTTCTCTTTTCCCCTTGACTATTAGAGACAGACTATGTCCCAGGGAGTTTTATGAGGGAGTTTTGGATGGTATCCTTCGAGCAGCTGCTTTGGATTTGTTACATCGTCGCACTATTCATGAGTTGAAGAAGCCCATGTCTGCGGTTTGAGGTACAATGAGTCATTTGATTGAGTGTTTATCCAACTCTATTGGATTTGGAAATCTGACCAGTGAAGGCAACTTGCAGTTAGTGTTGACTTCGGTTCCTCACCGAGTGCCTGCGTCTTACCCGTTGTCAGACATGGATATGGGGACATTCATTCGAAACTATTTACTGTTACTGTTTCACAAGACATTTGTAAATCAAGAGTACAAAATGATGGACTCTCGCCTCTTTCTGTTTTCAGACATGATGTCAACCACTGTTATGGGTCCTCTCATAGTTAGTTCTGAAGTCATTAAAGTATTGAAGAAGAAAAAATGGGAGAAACGAGATAAGGAAAGGATTCGAAGCTTAACGCAGGTGGTTGTTCAGCTGAGAGATTTGGATGATCCTATGCCCAATCTGACAGGTATGAAAGTTTCTGTCTTTGCTATAGACTCTGAGATTCGACATGCAGTCAAAAGTTTAACCGAGGTGAGTATCGATCTTGATGATCCCTTTTGGGGAGAAGAAATTTCTGGAGAGTTGACCTCGGTTCTCGTAACTTATAGTCAACACTCCTCAGGACTAACCATGTTAAAGTCATGTCCTCCCAGTTTCAGTCTTCCAACAATATCAGGGTTGAGGTTAGGGCAGCTTTCTACAGGGGCCCATTACAAGGTTCGCTCCATTCTTCGGCAATACAAACCTGTGTTCAGGGACTTTATGTCATTGGGGGATGGATCAGGTGGTCTCACTTCTATGGGTTTAAGAGAGTCTCCTCATTCAAGAGCCATTTTCAATAGTCTCTTAGATTATTCCAGTGCATCATTGAAAGGATCTGCTCCAGAACCTCCCTCTGCCATAGCGGCACTGGGATCTGAGGCCAACCGATGTGTGAATTTAAGAAACTGTTGGCAACAGTCTAACAACTTGGCGTCATCAGCCACTTGGGATTACGATTTGGGGAGATATTTGCGTTCGACGAAGATCCTCGCTGTTACTGGCTCCGAGACTCCTGCTCAATGTGGAAAGACAAATTGAAGAAGTGGGAGTGATCGAGCAGTCCTTCTTCAGAGGTTGGTTAGGGAAAGAAATACCTAGTTCAAGAAAGAGACTTCTTTACACAGTCCTGAAATGGCTTGATATCTTTTTGGAGCTTCATGTGATGATCTTGTTTCTAAATGCAAGTTCAGAATCAGAAAGATTAACACTAGGGAAGACGTTTGGGATTTCGACTTGGGGAAGGAACAAAGAAGTTGGTTTGTTGAAGACTGAAAGCTTTGGAGATGTTTTAATGCAGAGCCAGTTTGCGGTTGCAACCCATTTAAACCAGGTCTTAGACAAAAAGTTCGTGTTAATGATGAAAGATGTTGCTATAGCAAGGTTTGCAACCCTGTCCTCATTTTTTGATAGATATGATAGGTCCTATGAGGTGAATGATTATTTGGTCATGGAGAGAGTCTATGAGCTGGGGGATCGGTTGATTAAGATTTCGGGGAATCATGCTGTTGTATACCCAGTTTAAAGTCTTTTACAATCAATCAATCAAGTTTAATCCGAATAGCTAAAAGCTAGAAAAGGAATACAAATTTACAAAATACACAGACACACAAGAAACAATTTAACTAATACACTTACAAGAAATTACCAGAAATAAATGATGGAATGAAACTACGTAAAAATTTAGTAGACGAATTAGCGGGATATGGGGAAAACTTATAGCCAGTATTCCTCTCGGACCGACGCACGGAAGACGGGAGGGGAGGGGGGGAATAGACGGGTCATCTGGGGACAAAACATTATCTTAGCTCCAAATTTGTTTGAAAGAGTATATCTACGTACAGATAATTTAGGAATGGCAAGTTTAATGAGAGCCTCTTCGTATGTAATGTTATGATCACCCATAATGATTCTCATGGCTCTCTTTTGGACATTTTCCAGGCGATCAGAGAGCTCTGCAGAAAGAGAAGAATGCCAAACCGGTGAAGCATATTCTAAATGAGGACGGATATAAGTTTTAAAATAACAGAGGAGGCATTTAGTATCCAAACCGAAAGATTTAAGGGTAGAAAGGGATTTAATTAAAAAGTTGGTTTTACGAATAATATTGTCAACATGAGAATTCCATTTCAGATCATCATCAATTATTACCCCAAGCAATTTAACAGATTCAAGCTGCCTGAATGACGATGGATATTCAGCAGTTTCTCTTCTTAGTCTGCTAAACCGCATAACCGAAGACTTACTGTCATTAATTTGCATTTTCTTGCTTAACAGTTGAGTTTTAAGGGAAGTGATGGAGTCTTGTACCGGATTTGAATTGTTCGGAAGTGTGAAAGAAAGCTTAGAAATAACGAGAAGTGAGAGATCATCTGCAAATTTGTACCTATGAAGGAAATCTTTAGCAACATTATTTACAGAACAAAGAAAAATCAGAGGACAATCAATCAATCAATCAATCAAGTTTAATCCGAATAGCTAAAAGCTAGGCAACACTTCACGTTGCCCGGGCAACGTAGGTCTAGTTTAATTTAAAATTGTCTCTCACAGCAATTATGCCGAATTTACATTTTGTGTCATTGACTTGACTCCGTTTTCTATTTCTCACCCTTCCCCACTAATTTCATTCCCATCAGTGAAAGGTTAAACTCATGTGCAAACTTTTACGTTTTCACCATTTTGCTCATTATCAATTCCCTTCGTCCCGACTCTCGGCTGACGATTCTTTATTTCTCAGTTGGCGCTGCATACATTGTTCTTTACATTGTGTTGAAGCTTTCAACTTCTTTCATGATTTTTTTCATTTCTGATATTGTCTTGATCACCCTTCTGGCGATCACTGCATTCTTCTCAAATTCATCAGAGGCTCAAAAACCCGCTCTCACAAAATCTGTCTATATGTACCCTTCTGGTGCATATCTTCTCTACATTGCACTGACGATCTTAGCAAACACTCTCTCATGGCTTCACATGCACACGTATGTGTTCTATACCAACTTGTTTGTTTTTCTTCTCATCTTATCTTATTTCTCTTACCACATTTATTCAAATAAATTTGGTTCTCCACTCCTCATTACTCTTTCCTCTCTCCACTGTGTTCTGTTCGTGTGTTATGTCAATACCACGGCAAACATTTCTCCAATCAACTCTCCTCTTCTTCCTTTTCTTCAGGTTGCATCAGGAAACGTCTTTTCTACCTATCCTGTTTCAGGATTAGAATCGTACGTCCGGATCATCGGAAGTTTCACTTCTCATTTCTTCCCCTCACATGATGATCATCTCATCATTGATACTCTCATTTCAGTCATCGTTTACTGCATCTCCTACCTCCTTCACCCGATTTATTATTGCTATAAATTGCGGAAATGGACTTCTCTGTGATATGGTCGTTTATCGATATATTCACATCTCCTCTGTCCCTGCTCTCATTAGGACGTTCCCAGCATCGTCTTCTTGGAACACTTGACTTTTCCTCTCTAAAAACTCCCCTGTTGAATACCATTTTGTTATTCAACTATTTTTTTAGTTCTCCACGATTGCTTCTTCTGAACATTCTACTCGCACTCACCATTAAATGGTTTTCACCGATTCCAGAACTAAATTTTTCTCATCCTTTGCATTGTTACAATGTCAAAGCTCCTATTTCACTTCCTCCCCTCTCTCTCTTCTTTGACAGGCTCTTACTTGTCAAATCATTACCCCCATTGATTCAAACGATCGCATTCCGTACGCAACGGAATACCTTCATTACCGTGTTACGTGTAACTGAAGGCGCGACCAATTTTCTTCTTTCCCTCCCCAACTTCCTTAAACCTAGTGAGCCGCCCACCGATAAAGCTTCGGTCGCTCCTAGATCAATCAATTATCTCACAGTCATTCAAGACTCATCTGTAGTCAAAGATGGCGTTGTGGAAATTTCTTTTTCAGATGTTTTCAACGACATTCTCCCCACCCCCTTTCCCTTTATCCATCCAAAGGATTTAGGGCAAGTCTCCTACATTTTCTCCCTCCATGTAAATGGTAGCGTCTCAGTCACAGACGATTTTCGTCTCGACGCATCCGGCTATATTCAAGCAAATGTTACGCTCCCTCCAGGTCCATCTGGATCACCAGTGTTTGCTGTAACGCAACAAAAAAAGATATGCCTTCTTGGCGTCTCTCGTTCAGGTGAAGCTGATCATTCTCAGCCGAATGTTATTTGTCCCGCTCTCTCTTTTACTCAAATTCCCTCCATATTGCCCTATGAGCAATATCGTGACATGGTCGCCCGTGCCGCTGATATTGAAAATAAGGCCAAACTTCAGGCCGAACAATGGAATGAAGACGGGAACGGAGTTCAGGATGGCCTGAGCTACGCGATTTGGGTGATCGGCCAGTTGTGTAAGTGGACTCAACGGCGTTATAGAGCTCATTGCGAAGGAGGCTCGCAAGTGAGTGGGAGAGGGCATAAAGCTTTTGGTCAGCTTTTGCTTGAAGTTGCTTACGTTCCTGAAGTTCTTCACGAGTGGAAGAAGCGGCGTCGGAAGCGAGGTCTCGAGCAACACGGTATTCGTATTCGTATTTCAGCTTAATCAAATCTCCCCCGTTTGTGTATCACTCAAGGGAGGTAATGAATTACAAATATCGGCAAAGAATTTGTTCATTTGATCAACGGAAACAGGGTCACCCAGATCATCGCAAAGGTTCACGGTGGGCCTCTAATCAATGTCTTAATCTCCCCCGTTTGTAGCGTCTAATGACTCCGATAAAGTTGCTCTGCAAGCTGAAGTCATGAAACTGAAGAAATTACTTCAGCTAAAAGAGGAAAGAATTTCAACCCTTGAACTAAAGATTTGCTCACTGCAGATCTCGCCAACTACCGCACTGCACGATAATACCATCACACTGGATGACCATCCCTTCGAAACGGTCCCCTCTAGCACCACGGATAGATGGAACAATGGTAATGATAATTTGTCTGGCAGCGCTTATGACAGACAGCGGCTACTTGAGACGGAAGGCTCGAACGTTGCCCATGGGGTGCCCTTGCCTAAACCCGTAGATAGTGCTGAGCCATGCGTGTTTTTCTTCATAATAGGTGTACAAGGAAGGATTGCAGGTTCCAACATGTTTGCCTTGATTTCCTGCGGGGTCAATGTGTCAACGAGAGATGCCTTGCAAAGCACAAGGCTAAATGCAAGGCTTTCTCACATGGGCTGTGCTTTGAGATTAAGTGCGAGAAACTTCATTTTAGCAAAAGATTTTCCCTCACTGTTGAGAGCTTGTTGAGCCATCCAAGGAAATCAAAAAAACTTCGAAAACTTCCACCGCAAGCGACCTCCTTCCCCAATAAGGAGGGAAAGCCCAGTGATGAAAGGGAAACCCGTTCCTTTAATGGGAATCCACCTTGCTCAATCCTGTCTCTTGTGGCCAGGCAAGGAGACAGATCGTTATCCAGCAACCCAACCTACTGTAGCAATGGGTTCCGGGAACCCGTCGCTCCTTCTTCCCCAAAGGCAGCCATCCCCTCCTATTCACCTGGCACCGGCACAACCGGTCAACGCGAATCCCATGTGGTTCCAGTCGCTTCCTCCTCCCAACCGATGGATGACTTCAACTTCCTGCAGTCCACGTCAGAGCCCTTCCAGTATAGAACAAGTGCACCTGAGCTCCAGTCACTCTACCCCCCAACCACTATCGAGACCCTCCTACAGCTCGATATTGGCGCAGCCCCCGCAGAACCAAGTACCATACCGAAACAGAAGGAAAACTGTCCTCGAAGCCCTGGTGTAAAGACTTCCAAATATACCTTCCCCAAAGTTCTAGTTACTAATGTTCGATCCCTCTGTAACAAGTCAGATGAACTTGGTGTTCTAATGGTGCAAAATGACGTAGACGTAGCATTACTTAGTGAAACTTGGAGCGCTACGGCTGCCGACTGTTCTATTCCTGGTTATAATTTTGTGTCGAAGCCACGTCTTCGTCCTGACGGAACTACCTGTTCCCACGGTGGGGGTGTCGGCATTTTTGTGAAGTCGAACATTACTCACAAATTTTTGGACATGCATGAACTCACAAGGGATAATTTTGAAGTGACCTGGGTCATGGTGCGTCCTTCACGCCTCCCCAAAGGTATCCCCTGCCTCATTTTTGCGACTGTGTACTATCCTCCGCGTGCAGGTTACAGGCGCCATCTTGTATTTTACCTGCAAAATTGCGTTGACACGATCCGCGCAAAATATCCTGGATGCTTAATTTCGATAGCGGGTGACTTTAATGATATAAAGCAAAGTTGGCTTGAAAATCAGTTAGGGCTTCAACAAATCGTGAAACAAAAATCAACTGAAAAAAGTCTGCTTGACTTGATTCTAACCTCTAGTAGTGCTTTCTATAAAGCTCCCGTTGTTCTCCCACCTGTTGGGAAAAGCGACCACTATTGTATAATTTGGAAACCAAGCGATTCAATACCAGTTCCCAAGAAATACCAGTTTTCATACCGCCCATTATCAGAGAATTCAGTTAATAATTTCCTGTCATGTCTGAGAAATAAATCCTGGAAAACATTGTATGACATGTCAGATGGAAATGAAATGGCGGAATACTTGATGAATGAATTGTTTAGTATTTACTTGGCTAATTTTCCTCTTAAAAAAGTTAGTAAGCGTGATAATGATAAACCGTGGATTGACCAGTCAGTGAAAAATTTGATTAAGCTGAAATGCCAGTTGTTTCGAGATGGTTTCACTGATCAGGCAACACAACTCCGTAACAAAATTGTTACTATATTGAGACGAAGACGCAAGGAATACGGGAAATCTGTTGTAAATTCTGTTTTTGGATCGGTTCTAACTTCAAAGAAATTTCATGAGAAGCTGCAAAATCTTAGCGGGAAGCAGAGGCCCACCGTGAACCTTTGTGATGATCTGGGTGACCCTGTTTCCGTTGATCAAATGAACAAATTCTTTGCCGATATTTGTAATTCGTTACCTCCCTTGAGTGATAAGCCCCTTGAGCCTAGTATTACTGATATACCGACCATTACTCCTGCTATGGTCGAGGAAAAAATTCTACGACTGAACCCGAACTGTTCTCACGTTAACAATGAGATTCCAATTAGGTTACTGATACAATGCGCATTTCTAATCTCTAGACCCATTGCAGCAGTATTTAATCAATGTCTTCTTCAATGTATATTTCCTAAGTGTTTCAAAATTGCTGAGGTTACTCCAATACCGAAAAAAACTAACCCCTCTAGCCTTGATGATATGCGACCTATATCTAAGACTTCTGCATTGGCCAAGCTACTAGAAAGTTTTATGTATGATTGGCTTCTTTCTGAAGTATGTGACAATTTCGACCCTTATCAGTTTGGTTTTAGGCAAGGTATTAGCACCTCCCATTACTTGGTTAGCCTGATTCACGATATACTAACTGCTCTTGAGGAAGATGATTCGTTTATTGACCTAATGCTCGCTGACCAAAAAAAAGCTTTCGATCTCCTGGATCACGCGGTTGCTTTGGAAGCCATTTCTGAAATGGGTGCAAGTCAATTTTCCCAGTGTATGATTGCCAGTTTTCTCTCAGACCGGAGCCAAGTTGTTAAACTGAATGGTTCCGTCTCCGAAGTTGAAACAATAACTTGCGGTACCCCCCAAGGTACTAAGTTGGGTCCTCTGATTTTTCTTTGTTCTGTAAATAATGTTGCTAAAGATTTCCTTCTTAGGTACAAATTACCCCTAATTTGACCTGACCCGACCTCAGTTAATTACCAAGTTTCGTAATACACATGCATGGGATTATAAGATAATAATTAAGATTCGAGGTATAAATACCTAGGTATGCGATAGAGCAAGGGAGTCACATTTCAGTTGCCTTTCAGTCACCTTTGAGTGAGTTTGGAGCTAGTGTTGTCATGAAATAAATGAACCTTTGTCATACGATATTATATGACACATGCATATGACGGAATCGAAATTTTGGAGCCCATGTGCAATGATAAGCTAGCAAAGATGGCTCATAGTCACAGGCCTTTAATTCCCTCATTTGATGACGTTTCTAATCATGTGGCGGCTTCGGTGGAGAATGTGGGATCGGAATGGCTGAATCAACTGTTTCAGTTAGTGAGCACTATCACAAATGTGTCACTAGTTCTGTTAGTTTATGGTTCTTTTAGACATTGGGGGCATCCTTATGTAGATTACATGGCTGGACTGACAAAATTGCACCAGCAAGTGGCAGTAAAGAAGGAGGTAGATGTGGCTTATCCTAACGTGTTGGCCAGTGATTTGGCTTTCTTGGTCCTAAAATCGCAGTTTGACAAGAAAAGAAAATGGTATTTGGATCCTAATCGTATGAGTCCCAAACATCCGCTGAGGCGACATGTGATAGAAAATACGTGGCCGACTCCCGTCCAAATTAGTCAGATAGGGGACACATGGCATACTCTTCCACTGAAGCAATGTTTTGATATCCCAGACTTAGTTGATCCCTCTTTAATCTACTCAGACAAAAGTCATTCTTTGACACGGTCTGAGGTGTTAAATCATGTGAAAAATTATCCTCATATCCCGGTTCCTACAAAAAAGGTGCTAGAGACATATTTGGAAAGAGAAGCTACAAACTGGCCCATGTTTTTGGACAAGATTAATCGAGACGGAATTGACGAAGAATATCTCATCATTGGTTTAAAACCAAAAGAGCGAGAGCTAAAGACGACCGGAAGATTCTTCTCTATGTTGTCTTGGGAATTGAGAGAATATTTTGTGTTCACGGAGCTATTGATCAAAGAACACTTTGTCCCACTCTTCCGAGGGTTGACTATGGCAGATGATATGACAGAAGTGATTAAGAAAATGTTAGATAGCTCTTATGGACAAGGACTAGATGATTATGAATATGTCTGCATAGCGAATCACATTGATTATGAGAAGTCGAATAACCATCAAAGAATTGAATGTAATGGTCCTGTTTTTATAGTTATGGGTAAATTTTTGGGGTATCGAGATCTGATTTTTGGATCTCACGAGTTTTTTTCAAAAAAGTCTGATATACTTTAATTCTCGTCCAGACTTAATGAGAGTGGAGAATGGGATTTTGGTCTCAGATCCAAACTCCTTGGTTTGTTGGAATGGTCAAGATGGAGGGTTGGAGGGGTTGTGTCAAAAGGGTTGGAGCATATTGAATCTACTAGTGATTAATAGAGAGTCCAAGGTTCGAAACACGTTAGTAAAAGTGCTGGCTCAAGGAGACAATCAGGTGATTTGCACTCAATACAAGTGCCCTCCTGTAGATTCGGAGTCCAGTCTAAAGGAAGCATTGAGTGGCATGGTTTTCAATAATAACAAGATTATGAGAGCAATTGAATCTGGAACGGGAAGATTGGGTTTGATAATTAATAAGGATGAAACAGTTCAGTCCGCAGATTACCTCAATTACGGCAAAATTCCTATTTTCCGGGGAAATATTAGAGGACTAGAGAGCAAAAGGTGGTCTCGAGTAACCTGTGTCACTAACGATCAACTTCCCACGTTTGCAAATGTTATGTCTTCTGTTTCTACAAATGCTTTGACAGTTTCGCATTTTAGTCATTCTACGATAGACGCTATTAGGATTTTTTTGTTTTTTGGCCTTATTGCAAAGGAGTTGTTGGATATACACAATCCTGCAATTAAAGGACCTATTTGAAAATTCATAAAAAATCCGCACTTCTCTTCTCGGAGTAGGGATATGTGGCCACATGTTTGTATTTAGATCCGTCATTGGGCGGTGTGTCTGGCACTTCATTATCTAGATTTCTCATTAGGGCTTTCCCGGATCCGGTCACTGAAAGTCTGTCATTTTGGAAATTGGTGTATAATAATGCGGATAGCAAATGGTTGAAAACTTTGGCTTTAAAAGCAGGAAATCCTAGAATAGGATCACAATCCACAAACAGCATCTCCCGCTTGATCGAAGATCCCACATCACTAAACATTCCACAAGGAGTCAGTGCCATGACAGTCATGAAAGAGGCCGTGAAGAAACAGTTGTATGCGACTGCTGATCGAATTTTAAATCGTCAAATCCGAGAGGCTGTGATCTACTCACGAAATGAAGAGGAACAAATGATACATTTCTTGGCTTCAATTAAGCCGTTGTTCCCTCGTTTCTTGAGTGAGTTCAAATCAGCCAACTCTCAGGTTCTCTTCATGGGGCTCCAAGGTGATGGGAACTACAGTACCACATCCTTTGGAGATGTTAGGATTAGGGGAATTAGGGACCAATCAATGCAAGGGGTGCCGAAGTGAATATTTTGACTGTTATGTGACTGTTAGTTTGCCTCATGGATTGACTAACTACTTGGCAATATGGCGTATTTGGGGTCAAAGACTTATGAGACGACTAGTATCTTGCAACCGTGGGAGAAACAAGCAATTATTCCTTTGATAAAACGGGCGGCAAAGCTAAGAGAGGCTATCTCTTGGTTTGTCAATCCTCAGTCAAACCTGTCCAAATCTATCTTGGCAAATTTGGAATCTCAGACTGGAGAAGATTGGTCGGCAACTATCCCGAGATTCAAGCGTACAGGGTCAGCTCTTCATAGATTCAGCTGCTCTCGTGTAAGTGCTGGAGAGTATGCCGCCCAAAGTCCGGTGAAATTGACACGACTGGTCTCTACAACTGACACAATGTCCCAAATAGGTAGTCAAAACTATGATTTCATGTTTCAATGATTGCTGATTTACTCTCAGATGAGTGCTGGAGAGTTGCATGATCAGCAGCCGACATCATCTATTTATCATTTTCATGTAAACTGTGGACATTGTCTCAGAACAATAGATGAACCCATTTTAGAATCAGCATGGGTTTATTCATTCTTTGACAAGAGTGAAGACTTGAAAGGTTGGCGTGGGAAAAATGCGGAATGGGGGAGGACTCGAACTCACATGACGATTCCTACGTGGGACTGGGATACTATTCGACCTGAGAAACAAAGTTTTCATATCGGGCGAGCATTCGGTTTTATTTTTGGGGATTTAACAAGTATGTCCAATGCCCACAAGGATGTCTTTTCCCCTTGACTATTAGAGACAGACTATGTCCCAGGGAGTTGTATGAGGGAGTTTTGGATGGTATCCTTCGAGCAGCTGCTTTGGATTTGTTACATTGTCGCACTATTCATGAGTTGAAGAAGCCCATGTCTGCGGTTTTAGGTACAATGAGTCATTTGATTGAGTGTTTATCCAACTCTATTGGATTTGGAAATCGGACCAGAGAAGGCAACTTGCAGTTAGTGTTGACTTCGGTTCCTCACCGAGTGCCTGCGTCTTACCCGTTGTCAGACATGGATATGGGGACATTGATTCGAAACTATTTACTGTTACTGTTTCACAAGACATTTGTAAATCAAGAGTACAAAATGATGGACTCTCGCCTCTTTCTGTTTTCAGACATGATGTCAACCTCTGTTATGGGTCCTCTCATAGTTAGTTCTAAAGTCATTAAAGTATTGAAGAAGAAAAAAAGGGAGAAACGAGATAAGGAAAGGATTCGAAGCTTAACGCAGGTGGTTGTTCAGCTGAGAGATTTGGATGATCCTATGCCTAATCTGACAGGTATGAAAGTTTCTGTCTTTGCTATAGACTCTGAGATTCGACATGCAGTCAAAAGTTTAACCGAGGTGAGTATCGATCTTGATGATCCCGTTTGGGGAGAAGAAATTTCTGGAGAGTTGACCTCGGTTCTCGTAACTTATAGTCAACACTCCTCAGGACTAACCATGTTGAAGTCATGTCCTCCCAACAATATCAGGGTTGAGGTTAGGGCAGCTTTCTACAGGGGCCCATTACAAGGTTCGCTCCATTCTTCGGCAATACAAACCTGTGTTCAGGGACTTTATGTCATTGGGGGATCAGGTGTCTCACTTCTATGGGTTTAAGAGAGTCTCCTCATTCAAGAGCCATTTTCCATTTTATTCCAGTGCATCATTGAAAGGATCTGCTCCTGAACCTCCCTCGGTCATAGTGGCATTGGGATCTGAGGCCAACCGATGTGTACTATCAGCCATGGTGAACTTGATTCTTCGATTACTCCGCACTTCAGCATCTTGTCGATTTCAGCATGTACAGATGTCTCCAGGTGAGCAGGAATTCTGTACGGTCTCATACGGCTTGGAGGATTGTTGCCAACGTCAATAGTGAATGGTTCCAGGTCACATTCACCTAGGTCGAACTCATCTTTCGCGAAAACATCGTTGTTGTTAACCAGGAAATCTTCAATGACCTTTTTCCTTCTTGAGTTCTTCTGTAGATGGTCCAGTTTGAACTGCGAAAGAAAAGTTTCGCGCTCTCTTTCTGTCATTGGTCGGCACTTCCTGTGATTTTCTGACGTCAGAGTTAAGCTGTTGACCATTACACAGTCTTTCTGTTCAAATTTCGTCCCAGTAGCAACACTCATCCGTGGAACTTTAACGACTGCGTCTGATGAATTTTCTACATATATCGAAACCAGCCCTTCCTCAGGTGTCGCAACTTGATCTAAGATT
The DNA here is from genome assembly GCA_023053575.1 of Branchinecta lynchi. Classification (NCBI taxonomy): domain Eukaryota; kingdom Metazoa; phylum Arthropoda; class Branchiopoda; order Anostraca; family Branchinectidae; genus Branchinecta; species Branchinecta lynchi. The sequence goes on along the minus strand of JAKZAP010000009.1, from coordinate 8,827,575 downwards.
ACCAACTGAGGAAACTTTTTAACAAACTGATCCGCTGCAACAACCAAAACATCTCTGAAATCCCAAATTCGACGTGGAGCCAAACATAACCTGCTTATCGAAAACGGCGGTAGTTTGACTGGCAACACTGTTGTCAGAGTCTAAACCGTGCCCAGACGCACTTTTAACCAACGTGGAGTCTTCTTTGAGTCCCTCCTGGACTCTATGTGGCAACCTCCTGAAGAGGGCCCTACTAATGAGGCTAATGCCGGAACCCGTGTCCGCTAATGCCTCTACCTGTACTCCACACAACGTGACGTCAACAAAAGGTGCATCCTTCGCGCAATTATACGCACTAATGTAAGAAGGACGACGGAAATTGCGGGGCGCCGGATTCCTCTTTATTCGGGAACCGCGCCCCCTAGCCAGTTTAAATGCCTCGATGATGTTTTGTTTGCTGGCTCAAGACCTCTTGACCAGCAATTCCTTGCAACATGCCCGACCTTGGCACATTTCGCACGAATTGGTTTCCCACTAGCGTCCCAGGCGTATGCGTTCCTGTTTTCTGTTTGTCTGGTGTGGGTATGAATTTTAGTGTTATGTTTCTGCCATGTAATTTGGCCTCGGTTATTACTTTTCGTGTCAGGTGTATGGTTTGGAGTGTATTTCTGATTTCTGAGACCTGACTGTGCCCGCTGTGGCACTAGTTCCTGAGACTTACCGTTCAGTGACCTGTTAATATTATAATACACCCTTGTATCGCTCTTGCGTTCGTGTTGCAACTTTACCTTTTCCTGCGCGCGATACCATTTTATTCAACACTCCTTCGTGACTTCCCAAGAATCGGGGTCCCGCAAATAAACCTTTTCACTCAAACCTCTTGTCAAGTGATCGTGAACCATTGTTTTCAGGAGCGACTGCAAAAGCTGTAAAGAAGAACCTGGTGTGTTGCTCGCTGCTGGTATAGCATCAAGACCAAGTTGGTTCAGAGACTTCAGCTCGATACTTTCAACAAATCTGAAAGGTTCCTGCCCCTCTTCTAAATACAGTTTTTCGTAAAAAAGCCGATCTTTCTTTGACGTGCTTTGGAAACGCTCCTTGAATACCGTCCGAAGTGCCGCAAAAGTTGTGAATTTTCCTTCACTAGCCCTGAAAAAGTCTAACGCCACCCCCCGACATTTGTGCCGCACAATTTTATCAGCTCAGAATCCTTAATTTCGTCTTCGTCCCAAGCCGATACATTTCTAACTTAGTCCAAAAATTCATCCACGGAAACCAACCGGAACTCTCCCTTCCACAGCAAAACGATGCCACCAGTGTTAAATTAGTGTTACATTAGTGTATCTCTCTCTAATCGTTTATGCTTTAACTGTTGTACGAAACCGAGTATCTAATATACGTGTAGCGTGTACCCGAGCGGTTGGTACGTATTAGACTATACCGGTTCTCTGATCTTAATCGTAACTGTGGAGGGGGGGGGAGTTCGGACGGTGGGTCCTAGGTCCTACATTCAATACACGGTGGTTAGAAAACACACTTACTTTTAATATTGAAGTTCTGCATACATCGAACACATCTGATAATCCAACGATCACTACTGTCTTAAGACTGCCTCCTTTTACATACGAGTACATTCGTGCTCTTTTCTTAAATCGTGTCAAGTCTTGGCTGGCTCTCCAAGATTAAGCATTTTGGCCAGCTCTCAAACATAAAGCATTTTTTAGAAAGTGCGTCCAGAAAAGGCACTTTGCAAGAGTTGTTATAAAGACTTGGAATTAAATATTTCGTGTCGTTACACCGAGTTGTGTTAAGTAGGAAGGAGACTTCTTTTCGTCAGGAAATGGAATGTCACCGAACCTGACAATTTTGGGGCCCAAATCAAAAGGATGACTTCTTGAGCTTTGTGAAGTAGAAGGGAGAAAAGGTGCAGTCACGCCCAAAGAAACCGTCGTGAAGAAGCTCTGCATAGAAGACGAGATTCTAGTCAATTAATTCGTCTTCGTCCTGGTGACGCTTTAGAAAAGTTGGGCAATATGTTTGGTGTCTCAGTCAATACAGCAAGTTTGTTTTCGATTGTTGGATTACCGTTTTGTCAACTGAAATAGGGAAGACAAATATCAAAGCAAATCTATTTGCCAGGTTTAAAACTGGAAAAAAATCGAGGTATATCAGGATCTACTGATATCAGATGCAAGACACCAAGGAACCATGCTAGCAGCGATACCCTTGTGGTCGGACTAAAAACAGCACACCACTGTGAAAACTAAGTGGCTATAACGCAGCGCAGAAAAATTTCATTTCTTTTGTATGGATACAGGGAAAGTCAAGTGATAAGTTTGTGGTGCGGGACTCTTTATTCTTGAACGTTGTAGAACCAGGAGATGTATATTTCAGAAATCGGTGCTTCAGTGTCGCCGATAACTTTTACTTAGAATTGCTGAGGTGTGCTTTCGCCGTCTGCAGAATGACGAACCCGAATGATCAGACGTGAAACAGAGAGAACAAAAGAAATTGGACAAATAATAATCCACGTAGACAGCTATAGGAAGACTAAAATATTTCAACATTTCTCGACAGAGGAATCCTCGTGCAACTTGCTAAATATACTAGTCGAATGAACTTGTCTCACAGTCCTTCTATGTTGGTTTAACCACGTGTCAGTGTACTCAAATTTTTTTCAGAGTTGTTACGTTGTGCGTTAGTTTGAATGTTGGTTAACTTTTATGCTGAATGATAACGTGATGAACGGGAACAGCCATTTGAGTATTCTCAGGAGGACTTCAGTAGCTATTTTGGCTGACTGGTTATAGAACCATATAATTCTATAGTAAGAAGTCAGGGACTGTTAAGTTTACGCTAGCGCGCCAAAGGAAAAAAAAGGCATCCTGAAGGAATTGTATGAAGTTAATATCGGTGGTATTTGTTGAGGCTGACAAGGAGAAAACTGAGGACGACCACCTCTATCTTTCTGTTTGGTCGTCCCTGTTGCTCGAATCAGTTGTCCAAATCCCAAGAACGCATAATTGATATCGCAGTGCTCTATATTCCTACGTTAGTTATTGTTCTCTCGCTTTAAAAAGTTCCTTTTCACCTTCTTCAAACTGGTACTTTGCTATTACATCGTCTGTTGACATTAGTTGTTAATATAGTGAGCTTATCCATCGCATGAAAGTGGCAGCCGATATTGCTGTACAGATTGAGAAAATTCAATTTGGAAGAAGGAACCCTATTTGGATGGAAACTTATTTGGGGGCCAGAGTGGGTGTGGCCGCCCCTACCACCGCGTCAACAGTTCGTCAAAGAGGAAAAGACGTCGGCGACTCTTACGACCAGCGGCCTTAGCCAAGAAGGTACCTGTAGTATTTAAATTTTCCACTTTACTTTAGAAATTCCTTCTTGTTAACAGTGTACTTTTCTCTCAATCTCGATTCCTAGCGGCATAGGGTAAATCTGACATGTGCAGCTCAAGATACGCAGCAAGGCACTTCGTCCTTTAAAATCCAAGATAAAGAGGAGTAGCGTACGCAAAGGTGTTAGTATACTACTATGAACATCCTGACGCCGGCACGTCAGGCACGTCAAATGAGCATTTCTTCAATGACCTAACTCCTGTTCCCTCAAACCTGTTAATGCCTGTGTGAATATGTGTTGATACCGTATTCATGTGTGAAACCTTTCGTCATTATGTTTTGTTATCTACACATTACTTGAGAGAAATACTAAGACTTAAAGGACACCTGAATGAAGAGTACCAAGTACCATCCCTATCTGTATGACTTCCGTTAACATTGCCTGCAGAAAACCCAATCCAAATACGAAATAGTGTTTCCAAGCTATGATTTTTGCTCCATTTTGCATCTGTCCTTATTTCAGTACCGAACAATTTTAGAAATGAACAAATGTCTCCAGTCAACAAGAAATTCCAATATGATCCGGCCAGCGCTGTACAAGATTTAAATGAATTGCGCTTTTTGTCTTGGAGTCTTCATGTGCAAACCTCCAGAAACGAACATCCCTATTTTGAAAACGTCACGCTCAGGAGAAGAATGCTCTCCGTGGCCATGTCTGTAAATGCATTCTCCATGGTGTGTTCAAGTATGGTTTCATTGTTCAGGTGTCTATTAAGAGAAACACCACAACCGGTGGTTGTAGAGTGGAACACCAATAGACACCTGAACTGTCGAAGAGTTCAAAAACTAGAAACAACTTTAATAATCTATAAGAAATGAACACCAACGCCGAACTGCATGCCCTGACTAGCTTTATCCCCTTTTTGAACTTTCTTTGGCCAACAATAGTTCAACTCTATCCTTGCCACCTCACCGAGTTTCAAAGCAATGCCCAAACCATAAGAAAGTCTGAAGTTCTCTGCTAGTTTGGCAAGATTTTCTTTTAAATCCGGGTCGAACTTGAAGTTTGCGAGATTACCAGCTGTTACGAAGAAGTGGGTTCTGAAAATATCTCCGAAGCCCCCTCGGCCAGGTCGGAAGGGGAGAGGAGTGAATAGGTGGGCTCCAGCAGCCCAGTACGTCTGAAAGCAATATACAAATTATGGTTACCTGTGGCCGAGCATCCTGGGAAAGTTAAAAGAGGGATGCCGTCTCGTAGATCTTGTGACACTGAGACAATCAGCGACTAACTACTAGGAAGTAAGAAAAAAACTGTTCAAAATTTTAGGAGGGGAACTGTTTTTCTCTTTTCTAAGGGACCAAGTATTCATTAACTAGGGCCTTCGTTCATCACAAACGTACGAAGGTGAGTAAAACCAGAATGTACCTAATTCAACTTCCTTCCAAATAAAATCTTCAAGCACGGCACTCAAACTGATTGCTCAGTCGCTTATCCCGTAAGATATACAATAAAACGGCCGTTTTCGAGAAAAACAAAACTAAATGAGACTCTCCTGAAATCTATAGTGTATAAAGGAGTACATTCTGATTATATTCAGAAACCCGTGACGGTACATATTGGAGACCATCAAGCTAGGCGCCCACATGACGGGAATTCGCGTTCACAGCAGGGTTGCCACATGTCGAACGATAGTGTGAATTGTCACTCTATTTTGTTTTTGTCACTCTTGTCCTACGTCGGACAAAAGTTCACTCTATTTCAGAAAACATCCAGTCGTGTCATTTTCGAGCCATGATTCTGACCAAAAGTGACTATTTCACGTTTCTTTCATGAAAAAATTAACATCTCTGTAACTTTTGCAGCAGTGATTACTAGCAAAAGTGAAATTTTTCATTAAATAAAATTTCAGTCCCAATTAACTATCTGTTATTTTATTTGATGTGGCAAAACTGGGTCACAGTCGTAAAAGGAAAACATTCGCGTTCTGTGAGATCAAAAAACTATGCTTGTTCCAAGTAACTAACCCGCGGTTGTCAAATTGCAGTGATAAGAAAAGGTTTGTTTAAAGACGTGAAGAACTGACGAGGTTCGGTAGTTGAATACTTGAAACTTGAGTTTGTAGTTGCTACTGAAGACGAAAATTGATCCTTGAGATGAAAAGCATTTTCTAGGCATGAGAGTCCTATCAAACTAAAGCATCGGCAAGAGAAACATATTGAAACAAGGGAACCTTTCCATGGATGTGAACTTAAGAGAGGATGTCAGGGTACCAGGGAAGACCTATGAATAGGAACTGGTATTGGAAGAATCAACGACTAACCTCTCCTCCCACAGCATTGCCATCTGAGTGTGGACCAACTCCACGCATTTCAAATCCTCGAACATTCAAAGGTCCACCAAGGAAATGACGGTCCTGAATAGAGAAAGTCTTCCCATTTGGAAGATGTTGGAGGTGCCCGGCCATAAGACCACCTTGAAGGACCTAAAAAACGAAAGGTATTAAAAATCGAGTAGTTCAGTAACATGAAGAAAGAATAATTCACGGATGGATGCACCAAAGGCGTTAGCGGCTCTATACCCAGCGAATCGAAAGTGTGCTCTGTTCTAGTTCCATCGGCGTATCGTAATCATTGGTCAAGGTATCCTACTCCAGTCATATTCGGCCACATCAATAATTTCCTCTAAATAACTATTTCATATCTAATAGGATTCGCAGTCAGCTTGGGCTTAAGGAATGCTTATTTCTAACTATCCTGTCACAACCAACATATTCTATGCACTGACCTTGAGACCCCCATCAAACTCGAATGCAGACAACGTACTCGTAATCATTTTCTTGGTGCCAGCATCATTCTAAGGCTTTGTTTTATTTTGTGTATTATATCTTTTCTGGTTGTTGCTCTTTTTGTATGCAGTCCAACCGAACCGCCTAAAAAAACAAAAACATGAAAAAAAAATCCGCTGTAAAGTCAGCTTGGGGTGAAGGAATGCTTATTTCTAACTATCCTGTTAAAATCAACATCTTCTATGCACTGACCTTGAGACCCCCAAGCTCCCACCCGAATGCAGACAACGTACTAGTAATTAGTGTCTTGCTGCCAGCACAACTCTATGGCCGTATAGTATTTTTATGAGCTCTTTCCTGGCTTTTGCTCTTTTTGTATGCATTCCAACCTAACTATCTAAAAAATCCAAGTACTTACAGAACCTCCAATAAGAGGGACATTGATCTGTGTGTCGACTTCATGCTTCAGAAAACCCACATCCCCAGCTGCAAATCCAGCATACTCCTGGGACAACCTAAAAGAATGATTCTGGGTGTCATAAATATTAAGCTCAACCGAATAGGGCCAAGATATGACAATCTGTTAAACCATCATATTTGTATCTAATAGGCTAGAAAACCTGACAAACGCGCATCCCTTCATTGATTTGTTATCCGTGAATACTGAAATTTAGCTGTCGAGTTTATTCTTCCACAACTGTTGTACCTCTATGTTTGAAATGTTTAACAACTACCCTACAGCGGCAAACAATTTCCGAAAATAACCAGCAGTGGCGGACTTTCATTATTCAAGCCAAGAAGATGGAAGTGACCTGAATATGGAGAGTGACCAGGGAGCACTGTCTGGAACGGAACATTTCAGAATCTTCACTTCGTTGGCCATTGAGACGCAAGCTTTTGCAGATATTCAAATTCTCCATCACTTAACGAATTTGTATGTGTCGTGCAAGCAGAGGAGATTCCCAACGTCACTACTAGACTACGCGAAGAAAAAAAATAAAAACCCCTTAGAAGAGTCAAAATAATTGAACGTATTCAAATCAAAGGTCTAAAAATAAGTAAGTTAAAGTTTAAAAACAAACACAGGATATTGTTTCTTCATAAATAATAGATTTATTGCACATCATAATGCACAAACGTACAAAAAGACGGAGTAATTAAATAAGGAAGAAGAAAAAATCAAGAAAGAAAGAAAAGAACATTACTGTCAACAGAGATTATGGAAAGAACACACGAAAATTAAAAAGAAAACCACACACACTGACACAATTTAAACTGAGTAAAGCATCTGCTGAGCTGCATTAAGGCTGCACTTAAAGCTTGCCTTTCCCGAATAACAGAAAGAGGTCTTGCTACTCCATGCTTTGACGACAATCTGCTATTACTTGTCCAAGGTGGAACCCTCAGCAGATACTTTACATATTTACAAAAAGATTTACGAATGTCTTTCATATCTGAGCATGAAAACAGCTTCCAAAAAGGAGCCAAAGCAATACGGTGTTGAACTACAAATGAATTATACATTTTAGCAAGAATAAATTATACATTTTAGCAAGAATAAACTATACATTTTAGAAAGAATAATTCGGAGCTTTGTAATGACCACATATTTTTTTAGGCGGATTCTACATTTTATGTTACACATATAAGAATGCACACGGGTTTTCCGAGTCATCCATGACGAAGGAAGGACTAAATTTTCTTGCAAAGCTACAGAATCCATTTTAGTGTTTTTTCCGCAATCACACACAGTGCTTATGGCTCAAAAAAGTGTTTCGCGGTTGTTCTTGCGGCTTACAAGTGTGTCTCCACAGACAACAAGATTTTGTGGCTCGACAAACAACTATCGAGGTGAATAACAGGACCAAGGTTTCAATGGGATCCCAAAAATTCAATATTTGATCCACATAATGAATGAATGAATGAACTTTATACCCGTAAGGTGTAAAACACAACATACGGAGTATTATGAACAAGAGCTACGAGCTCATATGGCACTTGTACGAGTAGGCTGTACAAGAAAGTAGATGAAAACGTCACAAAATACACCCGCCATCCAAAAAGGCGGTTCGGAAATAGAAATAGGATATTTAGTTTCACTCATTTCTGAGCAGTTCCGGCATCGTCTCGATTGCAAATGCACATGACTGTTCAAACTTTCATCCCAATAAATCCATTTGTTTGATCCCTAGACGTGCTACACGATTTCCGGTACTCACTCTATTTCCACCTACCGTGGCCAAATCTGGTTCGGAATAAAAAAAAATCGACCACCTAAAGCATCTTCGTTTATACCATCTACCAAGTTTCACTCGAATCTGAGCATTTTTGGAAAGTTCCGGTACCCCCCCCCCTTTCCACCAACGTTGTCGGAGCCGGTTCGGGCCCAATCTCTTAATTCCCTCATCAGGTTTGACTGAAATTGGAGCATAGCCTATCTGCAAGTTTCCAGTACCCCCCCCCCCCCTACCTTGGCCGAATCCGGCCCAGACGCCAAATAACAAATCTAGGCCGCATAAACTCGGCACTGTCGAATTGCATCTCATTCGGTCCATCCATTTGGTTTTTGTGCATGTCAAAAGTCCCCCTACCCCCAATTCCCCTAATCGTGGTCGCATATGGTTCGAACGCATGTTTTACATGTCGAGGCCATCGATTCGTATCACCCATGAAGTTTCACTTGAATCAGACCACTCGTTCGCAATTTATAGAAGTCCATATTTCTCTTCTCTTGCTCCCCCAAAAATGCTCGGATCTAGGAACGGAAGTTTCCGGGGGTATGTTGTGTCAGGTTTTTAAGTCAAGATAATTCGGGTCGCTAATATGCCTGCAAAGTTTTACATCTGGAACGTTTTACATCTGGAACTATTCTAACTCACGACTACCGGAATTCCAGGAAACCCCCTCCAACTCCCCCCACAGAGCCCCGAAACCATCTGGCTCCGTCAATTTCATCTAGGCCTAATGCTTGTTCCATCCATTAAGTTTCGTCCCAATCCCTCTACTTTTAGAGTTTCTTGAGTTTTCCACTCCCCCCCCCCATCCCCACAGGTATCGGACCCGACTCGGACGTGGCACTGAACGTCCGAGGCGATAGCTCACCAGACAAGTTTCATTCAAATCCGATCACCCGTTCAAAAGTTATGCACGCCACTAGATTCCGGACTCCCCATCCACCCACTCCCCCCACGATGGTCGGGTCGGGGAAACGGCTGTTCTCAAGTCAATCTGTTCGGATCCCTGACATGCCTGCCAAGTTTCATCGCCCTAGGACATCAGGAAGTATGCCGAACTCGCGCGATCGCTAGAAATCCGGACCCACACCCCAACTCCCCCACAGTGCCCTGATCCGGTCCGGTTATGTCAATGACGTGTCGAGGACCTGTGCTTGTTTTTCCCACCAAGTTTCATCCCGATCCCTCCACTTTAAGCGTTTCTCAAAATTTCCGGTTCCCTCCTCCAACTCCTCCCAGTGTCATCGGATCCGGTCCGTTTATGTCAATGACGTGTCTAGGACCTGTGCTTGTTTTTCCCACCAAGTTTCATCCCGATCCCTCCACTTTAAGCGTTTCTCAAAATTTCCGGTTGCCTCCTCCAACTCCCCCGAGTGTCATCGGATCCAGCCCGGATTTAAAGTGAGGTGTCTGAGACACAAGGTTATCCTAAATATCAATTTTCATCAAGATCCGATCACCCGTTCAAAAGTTATGCACGCCACTAGATTCCGGACTCCCCATCCACCCACTCCCCCCACGATGGTCGGGTCCGGGAAACGGCTGTTCTCAAGTCAATCTGTTCGGATCCTTGACATACCTGCCAAGTTTCATCGCCCTAGGACACCAGGAAGTATGCCGAACTCGCGGGATCGCTAGAAATCCGGACCCCCATCCCAACTCCCCCACAGTGCCCTGATCCGGTCCGGTTATGCCAATGACGTGTCTAGGACCTGTGCTTGTTTTTCCCACCAAGTTTCATCCCGATCCCTCCACTTTAAGCGTTTCTCCAAATTTCCGGTTCCCTCCTCCAACTCCCCCCAGTGTCATCGGATCCGGCCCGGTTTTAAAGTGAGATGTCTGAGACACGAGGTCATCCTAAATATCAACTTTCATCAAGATCCGATCACCCGTTCGCAAGCTAAAAATACCTCAAATTTTGGCTTCACCCTCCCTTCACTCCCCCCCCCCCCCCAGATGGTCGAATCGGGGAATTGATGATTTCCTATTTAAGCTGGTCGGGTCCCAGACATGCCTGTCAATTTCCATCGTCCCAGCACATCAGGAAGCACGGAACTCGCGGGATCACTAAAAATTCGGACTTCTCCCCCCCCCCCCCCAACTCCCCCAAAGTGAGCGGATCCGTTCCGGTTATATCAGTCACGTATCTAGGACTTTTGCTTGTACTTTCCACCAAGTTTCATTCGGATCCCTCCACTCTAAGTGTTTTCCAAGATTTCCGGTTTCCCCCTCTAACTCCCCCCAGTGTCACCGGATCCGGTCTGGATTTAAAATGGAGGGTCTGAGACACGAAGTCCTTCCATGTATTGAGTTTCATTAAGATCCGATCACCCGTTCGTAAGCTAAAAATATCTCATTTTTCCTATTTTTTCCGGATTCCCCCTCCCTCCACTCCCCTCCAGATGGTCGGATCGAGGAAGCGACAATTTCTAATTTAATCTGGTCCAGTTCCTGATATGCTTGCCAAGTTTCATCGTCCTAGCTTATCTGGAAGTGCCCGAACTAGCAAAACCGGGACCGACAGACCGACAGACCGACAGACCGACTGACGGACAGAAATAACAATCGCTATATGGCACTTGAGTATGCTCAAGTGCCATAAAAAAACAAAACGACAAATAACGAAAAAACAACAACAAACAAACTAAACAAAACAACATGAGCTATCTAGCCAGTTTCAACAACAAAGAATGTCCGCAGAGGGTCATAAGGGTGAATCAGGTTAATGGTCTTTTTACACAGGTCATCACTCGAAGTTTGAATCCGAGAGGGCACGTCTATTAGTCCAAATCGAGCAATGACTTTTCTGTTTCGGTGCCATCTAGGGAGTCGGAGGAGGAATTTACAATATTTGAAATAAGCCACTCGCAGAGTCTGGCGATCTTTTTTACGAAACAGATGAGCCATGCTGACTAAAAACAGAAGCACAGGGGCGCAATAAGCGTTGTAAAGGTAACAATTTGGGCTTGTCTTCGCCAGGTCCAGTCTTCACCAGACTCCTTGAACATTCTTACTATTAAATTTTAGAAACAGATTAAAACCCAAATAGCTAACATTCTGAGAAAACCTAGTTCAGATATGGAATCAGCATGTGTGTAAATCAGCATGTGTGTATACCCCAATAAGTCATATCTATTTTGATGAAACCGATCGAAACATCCTGCCTTACTTCTGCCAATTTTCCGATCCGGCGGAATTCCGTAACTACTTGTCCGGCGAGAAAGCAAAGCTCGAAAACGAATTCAGCGTATCTCCTTACCCCTATATCCAACATCTAATCAACTTCAAATAAAAATTTAGCTTGCAACAAATTTTCCGGTTTCAGCCGGATTCCGGGCGAACTATTGTCACGGTAAAAAATAATTGTCATATACGCATTCAACACCTCTCCTTACCCCTAGATGGGACATCTAATCAACTACAAATACAAAAATATAGCTTTTAACGAATTTGCCGGTTTTGGCCGGATTCCGGGCGAACTACTTGTCCGGGTAGAAAATGATATTCAAATATGTGTTCAACATGTCTTCTTACCTCAAAAATCAAACATCTAATCATCCTCAAATAGCTTTTTACTTTTATCAAACTTTCCGGTTTTGGCCGGATTCCGGACGAACTACTTGTCCGGCAAGGAAATGGTTTTCATAATCTTGTTCAGCATGTTTTCTTACCTCTAAAACGACTATCTCATTAACTATTTAAAAATATTTCGTTTGCACCTTAATTAGGACCCCCTCCACCACTCCTTAATGTAGGGCTACATATCCCATCTAGGAACTCGATCTTTCCCTTGACACAAAGGATCCTCAAACCAAGTTTTATCACCTAGTCCATTTCCCTTCGAGAATTATCATGCTCACACACAGACAGACAGACAGACAGACGGACGGACGGAGATACGAACAACTTTTGCGATGTCATCGGTATCCCTCCACTTACGCTTTGGGATCCCCGCCAAAAAGTGCTATCTAAAGAAACTGACTAATCTATCAAGGAAACAGAGGATCCTTTTGGCACAGAAAGGTAAAGCTCTTTGCCTGAATTTCTTTGTACTGAGATTTTATCTGGACTATATTTACTTTTTCAGACATTTTAAATAAACAGAAAAAGGCGTTTACACGAGTTTCAACTTGTGGCTCGACTGAGTGTTGGCACACAACCGTGTCTCCGAATGCGCCAAGATTGTGCCCCTAAAAAAAGGTTTTTTTTTGCAGAGTGATGAAAGAACTTAAACAAGGGGTGATGACACAAATTAAAAACGTATTCTTGTATGACGGGAAGTCTTATCAATTTTACTGAAATGGATCATAAATACTGTTTTTCGAAACTATTTGTCACGAATGTTCTTGTTAGTGGTAGTTATAGTTTCTTGTATGCAAATGACTATCGTAACTTCCAAGTTTCAACATAATAAACCCACTCGTTTGATCCCTAGACGTGGCACACGGTTTACGGTAACTCCCTCCAACTACCACTACCGCGGCCGAATCTGGCTCGGACTCTAAATACGATCGTATAAAGCATCTCCTCTCACGACCCACTCGAATCTTAGCATTTTTCGTTCGATTCCAGTCCACCCCACCGTGGTCGGATCCGGTTCGGACAGTCCGGTGCCCGCCTCCAATCCCACCCCACAAGTATCGGATCCGGTCCGGATTTGACATGGAACATCTGAGACGATATTTCTTTCCACTTGCTAAGTTTCATTCAAATCCGATCACCCGTCTTAAAGTTATGCACGCCACGAGATTCCGGATTCCCCATCCATCCACAACCCCCACGATGATCTGATCTGGGAAACGAGTCTGCCCGAGTCCCTGATATACCTTGTACATCAGGAAGTACAGAGCTCGTTGGATTGCCAAAAATCCGGGCCCCCAACTGTCACACAATGCCCATGCCCGTATCAGGTCCGGTTATGTTAATTACGTATCTAAGACTTATGATTGTTCTTCCGACCAAGTTTCATCCCGTTTCCTAATATATTCAAATTTGTATACAACGGATAAGTCAGCTATGATGCTTCGTCAGCGATTTTTTCGGCCCTTCTTGGCAAGGGTCCTCAACAGGCTGTCAATCTTCAGGGTCAACGTCGGGGAAGGAAACAACCTGTAATAAATACCATTTATTTACAGGTGTTTATTACAGGTTGCTTCACACCATTTATTTACAGGTATTTAACTTGCGTTTTTCCACAAGTTCGTTCTTCCAACTTGAGCAGCTTTGAGTGTGAAGAGGACCCTTGCCAAGAAGGGCAGAAATACAACTCTCATAAATTCAGCTGACGTAGGCCTATCCGTTCTGCACTGTCAGACATGATTCGCAGTCAGCTTGGGCTGAGGAATATTTATTCTTAATTTTAATTTTAATAATTTTAAAATTTTAATTTTCTACTGAATTTTCTATCATTCACAAAAAACCAATTGGTTGCTTATACAGCTGCAATTGCAGCTACAAAGTCTTCTTCCATCTTCTTTGTCAAATACCTTCCTTCATCACGTCTTCGAATTTCGATCGAGTTATGCGTAATTTCCAATGTTTTGGGAGGACCGATTCTTGGTCAGGATGAAAAGTTTTTTCGCGACAAATTACCGGTTTCCGCTGAACGTCGGTCGGCGCCGAAACACCCCTAGGCTAGGCCTACCTGTTCCCATTTTCTGAGTGTAAAACTGGTGGAAAAGCAAAATTTATATCCTTCATTTAAATCCCTAACTAGATTTCTAGATGCGAAGGTTTTTTGCTCTATGTCTATTATCATTGCAACTATCACGTTAACACATACCTTCCATACTGCAACTCGAAATAATGGCTCACCACATTTTGTGTTTACGGACAAACTGTCCAAAAACAAAACAAAAATCCCAAGTTCCTGGGAACGGAAATTCTTCAAGACTCCCAAGTGCACAACTACTAGCTACTAGCAGGACCAAACAACAAGCACGACGACCGAAATAGACAATCCAACCCCACCTAAGCAAGAACCGGTTTCCGTGTATATGTATTTAAAGCCTCAGGGCCATAAACAACAATACAGACAAAGACAGGTCAATGAGATCTCATCAGAGTTCAACCCCAAGGAGCAACCAAACGGAAGTTCCTTGGCTTCAGTCTTATCCTTGATAAATAGACACAAGCTTTTGATGACGGAACTAGAAATTTTACAATACATTCAGCTGGACCGCTTTCTACAAAATTGTAACGATCATCAAGATACCAAACACAAAAGAATGCGACCTATCATCAATTCTGGTCGGATAGTTCTTCTTGTAGCGTAACCCTCTGACACAAAGCACTGACATAAGCTCTAGGATCTCTCTAGGGAGAATGGCTTCGCCGAAGCAGCGGCATCCACGATTATTTGGGGGGACGGGAGTTTGCTGTTAAAGTATATCTTAACATGTTAGAAAGGGACAGAATACAAATAAAAAAAAACTTTTACGTAAAATGGCGTAACCACCTAGCCCTCGTAAATCGATGTGGCACCGTAGCCATGACGGACTGGATATTTGAGGCGTATTCAACGGGGGCCAAGGAGGAGACCAATAACAATGATGTATATTCGCGGATGTTTATATGGAGCGTGTTCCATCCTACTTACCGTAGTTACTACGCATGACGTCACAAATTCTGGCTTTTTGCCTTCAAGGCTGGAACGATTTTTCTATTTTCCAGCAGGATCTCACGCCAGGGGCGAATCCGACCAATCACGTTACATAGATGCGTAGTTACTACGCTCCCGAGCATGGTAAGCAAATAGTAACTATTAGTTACTGTTCCGACAAGGTTGGAACGGTCAGCGTAGTAACTTTTCGTGAGTATGGAACGGAAATAGTAACTAATAGTTACTATTTGTGGAAGGGTGGAACACGCTCATGGTAGAAAGCATCCCTTGCTTGAAGTCAGTCGAGAAATTGCCATATAGCGATCGCAATTTCTGTCCGTCAGTCGGTCTGTCGGTCCCTGTGTTGCTAGTTCGGGCACTTCCAGACAAGCTGGCTTACCGACGAAACGTCCCCGTGACAAAACGTCCCCATGACAAAACGCCCCCATGACAAAACGCCCCCGTGTCAAAACATGCCCGGGGCAAAACGTCCCCAAGCATAGATTTTAAAGTTCGCCTCGATCTTTAGATGCATAATAGGGATAAAATACTTCAGAGTGTGCACTACAGATGGGGGAACATTCCTCACAAGCAGGAAAAATCGGACATAGGACCGGTTGCTTCATAAAAGTATTGTTTTCAGTTAAAATATGTAGTGTAATTTGCTTTGCAATTGACTCGTGACTGATCAGTTCTACGTCATTTGAAGCAACATGCACAATCTGAAGAGCACCAATATGCTCCTCAGAGAAAGGGGAAGCCCGCTGTGGCTCAAAGAGAGTCGAACAAGGAAAATGTAAAAATAAGAGTAGTGCCGTTACGCTGGATAAAAATGGATGGAACGATTATTTAGGTAGAGAGACATACTGAATCTAGGTTGAACCGCTTTGATGCTTTAATAAAAATCTTTTAATAATACACATCACCAAATTAAATCTAGGTAAAAGCGAGATCAATGAGTTATATCGCAGCATAAACTAACACACAAAATAAAAAAAAATAAATAAGACACAAACCGGAAACTGATGAACTGTCTTTGCACTTTCTTCAAGAAATGGCTACGGCCGGGAGCAACACTTTGGTTTGTTTCTTGAGTATCGGTTGAATACTGATGTAGTCAACTCATCGTGGTTTTCGAAAGTTAATATTCCAAAAACATATTTGGCTGAAGTAATGACGCAGTCAGTAGTCTCATAGGCCTAGCTATCCCTCAGAGATGAAACAAAATTCTATAGCCGGGGACGTTCGCCAGGGGACGTTTTGACTTGGTACGTTTCGCCACGGGAAGTTTTGTCGTGGGGACGTTTCGTCATGAGGACCTTTTGTCACGGGGACGTTTTGTTGGGAATGTTTTGTCATGGGACGTTTCGAATGGGGACGTTTTGTCGACAACCGGATAAGCTAGGTCGATGAAACTTGGCAGGCATATCAGGGACCGGACCAGATTAAATTAGAAATAGTCGCATCCAGGGGCGTCCGCATACCTTCCTGATAGGGGGGGGGGGGGGGGGCAGCTTCAGAATTTTACCGGAGTTTTTTTTTTCAGGTTTTACCGGAAATGTCTCCGTAATGACCATCTCTGTAGAAACTCTAGAATAGGCCTACTGTTGTGTTCTCATTTCTATTATGTGTTACAAATAACACAAAATAGGCTCGTTAAAGTTACTGAAAATGCAGCTTCTTTTTAATTCTGATACTTGAATACTGAAATATTTGGAACACAAGTGAGAGATTTTGTAGTTTTCGTAATAACGTTCAGAGCGTGGGCTGCTTGCATCGCAAACTAAAGTTCATCCAGACGCGGAGAATTTGAATTTAAACAAAGGCCTGTCTTTCGAGGGCTGAAGATGCGACATCGGAGAAGTTAAGCCTGTAGAAAAGTAGGAAAATGATTTTAAATATTTTTTCAGCCCAAGCTGACTGCGAATCATATTTGATAGTGCAAAACGGATAAGTCAGCTGAATTTTATTAGAGCTTTATTTTGGTCCTTCTTTGTAAGGGTCCTCTTCAGGCTCAAAGCCACTCAAGTTGGAAAACGAACTTTCCCAGAAGTTCATTTTTCCAACTTGAGCGGCTTTGAGCCAGACGAGGACCCTTGCCAAGAAGGGAGGAAATATAGCTCTAATAAAATTCAGCTGACGTATTCGTTTCGCACTATCAAATAAGAAACTGATTTTAGGATGGTCAATGGCTTACATTTCTAGTTGTTCAATATTTCAAGCGTAGAGGGACAAGTCCATAGAGGTATCACAAATCGGAAAGAATGAGTTCATTCTATGAAATCGTCTATCCCGGGATAACGGAGAAACAAAGTAACGCATTTGTATGGGGTTTTCAGGAATATTTAAGTGAATAAGTTATATGTTAGTAGGCGTACTGGACCTTAGACCTATTCGGTTAAACTTTAAGATTGTCAGTTAAGGCTAAAAAGTCCTCGACCTTCAACCCACCCTACACTTTTTTCATCATGTTTCCATTTGTTCACAACACATCCAATTTCACATTCGACAACTAGATCAGTTTCAAATGCGATTAGTAACAGATGCTGGTCAGCCAATGTTGAACGTAAAGTGGCCTTAACCCACACACATCTTGCTAAAACATATTTCCCCTTTTGCTGAGGTAACAGGGATTGTCTTGGCCAGGTTGAAAGCTTTCCATACTTGTAAAATATCTTTCAATTCAGAAAAAAACTTCGAATATTTTCTTCTCTCCTGGCGACTTTTGAGATCATGTTCGGAACAAAGGGTGATCGGATCTTAAAGAAACGAAACTTGATATATGGAAGGACCTCGTGTCTCAGACGTTCCATTTTAAATCCAGGCCGGATCCGGTGTCTCAGACGTTCCATTTTGAATCCAGACCGGATCCGGTGATACTGGGCAGAGTTGGAGGGGGAAACCAAAAATCTTGGAAAACGCTTGGAGTGGAGAGATCGGATGAAGCTTGGTGGAAAGAACAAGCACAAGTCCTAGACACGTGATTGACATAACTGGACTGGATCCGCTCGCTTTGGGGAGTTGGGGGGGGGGGGGGGGGTCCTAATTTCTAGTGATCCGACGAGTTCGGTGCTTCCTGATGTGCTAGGACGATGAAAATTGGCAGGCATGTCAGGGCCCCTAACCGATTGACTTGAGAATAGTCGTTTCTCCGATCCGACCATATGGGGGGGGGGGGGCTGGAGGGAGGGGGAATCTGGAAAAGTGAGGTATTTTTTACTTAAGAACGGGTGACTGGGTCTTAATGAAACTTGATAGATATTTAGATATTTAGATATTTAATGCATAAAAGCCAACAAGGGCCATCGCACCACAACAACAAAGAAAATAAAAAAGATATAACAACAATAACACTGTGTCAATATCTAAATTTACAGGGATATACAATTTTCCCTGTGTGCTAACCCTATCCGGAGGAACCTTCCAAATAGTTGAATAGCCTGGAAACTTTTCTCTTTCATTCTCTCAATTATCCACTCACTCCCACACGTTCTCACTCCAAACAACTCTTGTCTCAACCCATTTAATTCCTCACACTCTCCCACAAAATGGCTCATACTTTCATTTTCGCATCCACACATAGGGCAAGAGTAAGGACCAGTTTTAACCCTGACTTTACCCAGATATTTTCTTCTTTTACCAAGAGGTAAACCATCCCCTCTCAAACCCATAAATAACACGCGTTCCTCATGGGACAGACCACACTTAAGGTAAATTTTTTCACCCCAGCAATCTTTTGCCTTGGCGTAAAAACGCAGCGATTCTACCTGGTCCTTTTCCTCATGCCATGATTGAATTTCCTGGTCTTGAAGTATTCGTCGAACCAATTCATGGATACCTTGTTCGGGAGACTGTGGTCCAAGTCCCTCTCCCCAACATCCGGGGAGGCCACATTGTTCTAGGATCTTCTTTACTTGATAAGGCCAAGAATCTTGACGTCTATCTTTCAATGCCTCCAGATATGCTGCCTTCAGTGGTCTTACACGGGGCATATTTATTATTTTTTCCCAAAATTTTATTATTCTTACCCACCTATCAATCCTTAACCTATAAATACCTAAATCACCTCTTAATACTATATTAACGATCTAATTGGAGGGTTCGGGATGAAACTTGGTGGCTCCAAATAAGCTAAATACAGAATAATGAACCCTACCGTACCTAAAAAAAAAAGAAAAAAAATTTGTACGAACAAGAATTTTAAACGTTTACTCAATTCGTCGTATAAGGTTTAGTATTTACATTTAGTGAGTATATACATATATACTTTCACTGGCAATATAATTTGTTT
This sequence comes from Branchinecta lynchi, assembly GCA_023053575.1. Taxonomy (NCBI): domain Eukaryota; kingdom Metazoa; phylum Arthropoda; class Branchiopoda; order Anostraca; family Branchinectidae; genus Branchinecta; species Branchinecta lynchi. The sequence continues at coordinate 8,808,334 of JAKZAP010000009.1, read as the reverse complement.
CTTTTCTGGTTTAAACATCAGAAAATAGCTGTTTTTTTGTAATGTATGTAGTTTTCCTTGTATAATGTTTTCATGCTAAAATTCTCGTTATTAGTGTTTGTGTGTACGTCTGAGTTCAATTATATTAATGCCTTAGGTTAGGATTTTATTATGTAGGCTACCTATACAAATCTTAGTATTATTCAAGTGCCATTTTTGTAAGTCACCGGCATGTCAGGAACTACATTTGTCCTACTGCTATTTCCATTTCAATAAAATTCTACCAACCCATCGACCTTTAATTTCTTTTGTTTTATGTAGCCAATAGCTACTGCCATTCCCATTTCAATCAAATTCTACCTGCCCATCTACCTTTTAATTTCTGTTGCTGTTGTTTTCTTTCTTAATTGTTACCTAGCCTATTCCGCCCCCGCCCCCCCCCCCCCCCCCCCCCCCCCCGACACACAAAACACCCTACACTTACTTGAAATATACTCCTTTTGTAGGGAACACATAAGAATTCCTCGTGTCAGCTAGCAACGTGTGTTTCAACGAGGACTTGAGGGTATGGCCAGCATATTCTCGGACAGCAAAGGCAGTGGTTCGGTTGATGCAACGTAAGTCCCTCCAAACACCCTCCCAAGATAGCGTATGCCGAATCTGTACAGAGATAATGCATTAGGCAGACCTGGTGGACTCGGACTCTGGACCCGTCTCGAGACGCCTTTTTCAAGGACTCGGACTTATCTTGGTCTCGGATTTGCTGGACTCGCAGCAGCTCTGGCATTAGACAACGGTCAAAATCAGTTTAATACAAGTTATGATGAAAAGACGAGTAGCCAGTTTTTTAATGTGAAACTAAACTACTACCCCCTCTGGAACGAAAACAGTTATTTATGTAACGATGGAGCTTATACAAGGGCTTTAACCACGCCAAATAAATCAGAAGGCAATTCTTTGCTTTTAGAAGTCTAGGACTCCAATATCAGAGATCGTCTAGGCCCCAATCTTCGACAGGGCTGTCATCAAACAAAATTAGATTGGTTTTGGCAGAAAACAGATAGTGAAACTTTAATTGCATGGACAAACATGAAATCACTACCGTTTGCCGGAATCACTACAGCAAAAACACAAATTAATAGCTTTTAGCTATTCTGATTAAACTTGACTGATTGATTGAACAAAAAAAAAAAAAAAAATTGGTTTCATGATAAACCGTGAGATTATCACTTTTGATCGGGATCATTGCTGCAAAAATTACACATCCAGACGTTTTCTGAAATGGAATGAATTTTATGTCGTACGTAGGACAAGAGTAACAAAAACAAAATAGCGTGACTATCGTGCGATAGGTGGCAGGTTTGCTCATGGGGCCACAGGAACTTTTACAGTGACAAATAGCCTAAGCCAGACAGCAATTTTTTTGCATTTAAAGGTCTAGGACTCCAGTTTCGAAGCCTCATAGATGGTCCATAATACCCAAATTTTTTTTTTCCAGAAGGCTCGCCAGGAGGGACCGGAACGGTCTATGTGATTCCGATACTGGAGTCCTATGCTTCTAAAAGCAAAGAATTAAACATTCCTCAGCCCAAACTGACTGCGAATAAATGTTTGATAGTGCAAAATGGCTACGTCAGCTGAATTTTATTGGAGCTATACTACGGCCCTTCTTGACAAGGGTCCTCTTCAGGCCCCAAAACCGCTCAAGTTGGAAAAACGGACTTGTGGGAAAACAAATTTAGAAGTGCTAGAGTACTGTTATTAGTTTTCACTGACTACAGCCATTCCTATTGTATTGTTGTTAAATGTGGGTTGGTGGCAGAGGCGTTACTAGCCAAAATGTTTTTGGGGGGGGCAAGGCATTTACACTGGCTGGTCATTTTACCGACTGTTTTCGCAGGTAAAAACGACTATTACTGAGAACAAGAGCTGAAAGCTCATATGGCACTTGTACGAACAGTTAGCATGTTTGTCAGATACAGTTTGCAGTTTTCAAGGCTGGATCTCTCTCCCGATATTCATTTCATCAGAAAATGGGCTTGATCTAGTAAATCTAAAATGATTATGCCACTCATTGACAACTTTTCTTCCTCCAACGATTATCGGATCGGGGGACGGACTATTTTTAAGCCAATCTGATAAGAGTCCCTAACATGCCTGCAAAGTTTCACGGTCATAGCACATCTGGAAGTACCCGAACTCGTGATCGTCGGAATTGTGGAAAAAAACCTCCAACTCCCCACTACTGTGACACGATCCGGTCCTGTTTTGTCAATAATGTATCTACGGCTTATGCTTTCTTCCCTCCACGTCCCATCCCGATCTCTGGACTCTAAGCGTTTCATGATATTTCCGGTACCCCCCCCCCCCTCCAGCTCCCCCCTCCCAAGGTATCGGATCCATTCCAGACTTGAAATTGATCATCTGAGACATTTGTTCTTGAAACTTGGCAAGTTTCATGCACGTCTCATCACCCGTTCCAAAGTTATGCATGTCACTAGAATCCGGATTCCCCATCCTTCCACTCCCCCCATGATCATCGGATCGGACAAAGAACTATTTTCAAGTCGACCTGGTAGAGTACCTAATATGTCCGCCAAGTTTCATGGTTCTAGTAATGTGGAAGTACCCTAGCTCGTGATCACCGTAAATCCGGGAAAACCCCCTCCAGGCTCCAACCCGTTCTACTGTCACGATCCGGTCTCGTTTTGTCAATAAAGTACCTAGGGTTAATGCTTGTTTTTCCCTTTAAGTTCCATCCCGATCCCTCGACCCTAAGCATTTCACGAGATTTGCGGTCCCACCTTTACCCCCCCCCCCCCTCCCCAGTTTTCGGATTCGGTCCGGGTTTGAAACTGAAAATCACAACTGTCAAGTTTCATGCATTTCCGATTATCCGTTCCAAAGTTATGCATGTTTATGGTTTCCGGATTCCCCATCACTCCACTCCCGCCGCGATGGCTGGATCGGGGAAGTGATTATTTCCAAGATAAACTGGTTGGTTCCCTCATATGCCTGCCAAGTTTAATTGTGCTAGCTTATGTGGAAGCGTTTCACGAGATTTCCGGGGGTCCCCCCCCCCCCAGTTATCGGATCTGGTCCGGGTTTGAAACTCAACATAAGAAACATTTGTTCTTGACAATTGTCAAGTTTCATGCGTGTCCGATTACCCGTTCCAAAGTTAGGCATTTACTAGTTTCCGAATTCCCATCCCTCCACTCCCCCCACGATGGTCGGATCGGGGAAGTAATTACTTTCAAGTTATTCAGGTCGGTTCCCTGACAATGACTGCCAAATTACATTTTCCTAGCTTACGTGGAAGCGTCTCACAAGATTTCCGGTGCCCCTCCAGCCTCCCCCCCCCCCCAGTAATCGAATCTGGTCAGGATTTGAAACTGAGTATCTGAAGCACTTGTTCTTGACATATGTTAAGGTTCATGCATGTCTGATTACCCGTTCTCCACTCCCCCCACGATTGCCGGATCAGGGAAGCGATTGTTTCCAAGTTAATCTTGTTGGGTCCCATATATACCTACTAAATTTCATCATCTTAGCTTATGTGGAAGTGCCCAAACTAGCAAAACCGGGACAAACCGACAGAACGATAGATGACAGAAATTACGATCGCTATATGGCACTAGAGTATGCTCAAGTGCCATAAAAAACGGCTGTGTTGACGAACAATCGGCTGATTTTAAGAAAAACTACTATTTTCAAGAAAAATTCGACTATTTTTGCCCACAGTAAGTACAGACTGTGCAGACAGATGATATATGGACAGCGGCACAAGGAACCAAAGGGAAACCGCTACAATGTGACGACCCAACTACGTATGAAAGCGTATTTTAAAAAGTACCATAAAACAGAGGTGCGTAGACATTTGGGAACACTTGTAACAATACGAATAACCCACTTCTGCTTGATACCTCTATTTAACTGAGCTCTGTTTAGCGCCGATCCGAACCGCGCATAGGGTAACAAAAGAGGTCCGGATTCCCCTTTCCGGCACAAACAGAGCCAACTTAATGCGCGAGAACATACGTTCGGCCACCAGAAGGGCGTTGCAGATACTACTGGGACAACGAGTATGTACGAATCTACCCCGGCGTCATCTAGGTACTTGATGACAGCTGCGATCAAGTTAAACGGTGGGAAAATCTAAAGGTTTCCAGATGGCACTGAATTCGCTAATAAGTCTGAACCAATCGAACCAGGAAGTGGGAACGGCGAGAAATGAGGGAGCGGTAAGCCGTCACGTCCTTTCATTGAGTCTGAATCTAGGGCCATCAGATCAAAAGTATGGCCAGTACTCCCCCCCAAAAAAACTGCTCAAACCGACTGTTTAAAAAAAAAGAATCGACCGTTTCCAAGGAAAAAATCGACTGTTTTTAAGAAAAATCGCGGCGCTTCAGACTCGGCTATATTTCACGGACTGGCCGACAAAATTCCCCCCCCCCCCCCTAATCGTGACGCCCTTGGCTGGTGGAATACAATAATCTCCATCGTTTTATTATAATAGAAACTGGTTTGATTCGTTTATTTGTAGAGGAGAAAGCCTGTATAAGACAATGGTTATCTTTCCAATCGATTTTCGCATAAGATGAATGTAGAAAGCGCAAATGGAAAAGCTAGCCACCACTTTCACGCTACACGATCATCCCAACTTCCAGATGCCTCAACTTCCAGCCATTTTCGCTATTATTCACAATTTCGCCAATATCTTGCTTCTCAAATACAACCTCAATCAATCGATCCCAGAAAGTTCTTGAGGTGATTTTTTAAATATTCCTTAACCCCAAGCTGACTTTGAAACATATCCGTCTTATGCATTATTTGAGTTTATGTTGATTTTTTGTTTGCTTTATTGGTAGTTTCTATTTGCTTTTACTAAATACACCTTGAGCACAAGCTGACTTTGAAACATATCATTCTTATGCATTACTTGAATATATGTTGATTTTTTGTTTTCATTATTGGTAATTTCTATTTGTTTTTACTAAATACACCTTGAGCACAACTGCACAAGCTAACTTGAAAAGATATCTGTCTTACGCATCACTTGAACAGACGTTGATTTTGTTTTCTTTATTGATAATTTCTATGCGTTTTTACTAAATACACCTTGAGCACAAGCTTACTTGAAAACATATATTCATTCACAAAATGGCAACAAGGCCAAAGGTTTCGATGGGATCCCAAAAATTCAATATCTGATCCTGCAGACAATTCGATTTGTCTTCGCCAGACTCCTTGAACATTTTTACTATTAAAATTCAGAAACAGATTAAGGCCAAAAAGCTAATCATCTGAAAAAACCAAGTTCAGATATGGATTCAGCATGTTTGTGTTTACCCCTATAAGTCATATCTGTTTTGACGAAAACTTCCTGCCTTACTTCTGCCAATTTCCCGGTTTCGGCCGAATTCCGGAACTACCTATCCAGCAAAAAAAGAATTTCCCCTATATCGAACATCTAATCAACTTCAAATTAAAAATTTAACTTAAAACAAATTTTCCGGTTCCACCCGGATTCCGGGCGAACTATATGTCCGGGTAAAAAATGATTGTCATACACGGAGTCAGCATCTCTTCTTATCCATGAATCTGATATATAATCAACCACGAATACTTTTTACAATTTTCCGGTTTTGGCCGGATTCCGAGCGAACTACTTGCCCGGCGAGAAAATGGTTTTCACTATCGTGTCAGAATGTCTTCCTACTCCTTATAAACCGAACATCGAATTAACTTCAAATAAAACTTTTACTTTTAACAGACTTTCCGGCTTTGGCCGGATTCCGGGCTAACTACTAGTCCGGCGAGAAAGTGGTTTTCACCATCGTGTTCAGCATATCTTCTAACCCCATAATCGACAGTCGTGCTAACAGACGGACAACTTTTACGATGTCATAGGTTACATAGGTATCATTCCACTAGACATGCTTGGTTAGCGATATTTCGGTCCTTCTTGGTTCCTCGTCCGGCTGTCGATCGTAAGAGAAGAGATATGCATCAAAAAACCTTTTTAAGATTGCAGGTTTACGTAAGTAATTTATTTTTAACGCCATTTTGAACAAGACCAAAGGTGTCGAAGGGATCCCAAAAATCTAAGATTTGATCCAAATAATTGGGTCTTGTCTTCGCCAGGCTAACCATCAGAGAAAACCGAGTTCAGATATACCTCTATAAGCCATATCTATTTTGACGACACTGACCGAAACTTCCAGCTTTACTTCTGCCAAATTCGCGGTTTCGCCCGAATTCCGAGCGAACTACTAGTCCAGCAAAAAAGAAAATTCAGAAACGAAACCGGCGTATCTCCTTATCCCAATAAAGAACATCTAATCAACTTTAAATAAAACTTTGACTTAAAAAAGTCTCTTCTTACCCCTAAATCTATCATCTAATCAACTTCAGATAAAGCTTTTGCTTTTAACATATTTTCCAGTTTTGGCCGGATTACAGGCGAACTAGTTGTCCGGCAAGAAAATGGTTTTCACCATCGGGTTCAGCATGTCTTCTTACCCCTAAATCAAACATTTAATCAACATCAAATGAAACTGTTACTTCAAACCAACTTTCAGGTTTTGGCCGGATTCCAGACAAACTGCTTGTCCGGCGAGAAAATGATTTTCACCACCATGCTCAGCATGTCTTCTTACCCCTAAATCAAACATTTAATCAACTCCAAATGAAACTTTTACTTTTAACCAACTTTCCGGTTTTTGCCGGATTCCGGACGAACTACTCGTCCAGCGACAAAATGGTTTTCACCATCGGGCTCAGCATGTCTTCTTACCCCTAAATCAAACATTTAATCAACTTCAAATGAAACTTTTACTTTTAACAAACTTTCCGTTTTTTGCCGGATTCCGGACGGACTACTTGTCCGGTGAGAAAATGATTTTCACCGTCGTGCTCAGCATGTCAATTCTTACCCCATAATCGACTACCACATTAGCTGTTTAAAAATATTTTGTTTGTCCCTTAATTTGAACCCCCTCCCCCACCCCCAAACATAGGGCTACGGAGCCCATCTACGAACTCGACCTTACCCTTGACTTAAACAATCCTCACACCAAGTTTCATCAAAATAGCTCATTCCCTTCGAGAGTTATCGTGCTTACAGACGGACGGCGGACGGACGGACAGACGGACGGACGGACAGACGGACGGACGGACAGACGGACGGACGGACAGACGGACGGACGGACAACTTTTGCGATGTCGCTGAAACCCTAGCCTGCATAATAGACCTCGCAAAAAGCAATAGCATCATTAAGGTCTTTCCAGGGACTCTTCTCTCTTAGGGCTACTTGTAACCCAAATGGAGCTGACTCTGCTAGTTTGTTCAAACGTGACATACGTTAATGTCAGTCTGATAATGTCGCGAAGCACATCCGGATCGTCTTCAGACTCGAAATCAGGTAACGACAGCCATCGGTTCAGAAGGTAAGATAGAAGGCCTCCGAATTCAATTTAAGACTGACCATCGTTCCGACGTAAAGTACGAAATTTGTGACGATAGCTTTCTGACGACAGTGCATAACGAGCTTGGATGGCACTACGGACTAATTCATAAGTCGCTAATTGGGTCCCCTCCACTTACGTTTTGGGATCCCGAAAAGCGGAGTAAACGATAGAAAATAAATAAAACACATAAACACACAGAAAAAGACACTTAATTATTTTTTAGATTAGATTATATATTTAATTTTCAATCTTCCGCCAGGAAGCAGTGAATAACGTCGTGCGCTGGTTGAGCTGTGTTTTTTTTATAGCGACAAGGAAACATCCAAATTTGTTTCTTCAGTACCCCAAAGTCGTTCTTGATGTTCGATGGCCTGACGAGGACCCTTACCAAGAAGGGCCGATATATCACCAAAGCAAATGTAGCTGACGTATCCATTTTTAACCATTGTACAAATACTTGTTTTTCCTGTTACTGTTTATGGTTTTTGCATTGTGTGTTATTTGAAAGACTTAATAATTCGTTATCTTTTACATTTTTGTAACCATGCCCGATATATGTAATACATTATATACATACTAGAAAGATATTACGTTTCCAGTTTTATACTCAGCAATTTTAAAGGATCATACAGAATATTATTAACAGTAAAAACCAGCTGACGGATGCCACATTACCTGGGGAATCGAGTTAAACTCGACGTTAAAAACTGTGCCTCGGTCCAACTCCCGATATCCACTGTGGGGGTAATCGTGCATCTGCTGGTACACCGTTGAATTCCACCTAGTAAAGAAGTAGTACTCAATCAATCAATCAATCAAGTTAATCCAAATAGCCAAAAGCTAGAAGTGGAATACAGACTTACGAAATACACAGACACGAAATAAATTAACTAATACACAAGATATGACCAGAAATAAATGACTGGATGAAACCACGTAAAAATTGGGCAGAAGAATTAGCACGGAAGACGGGAGGGGAAGGGGGAATAGATGGGTCATCTGGGGACAACACATTACCTTAGCTCCAAACATATCTGAAAGAGTATTGCTGCAAAGGCTCCGGTGAATTGCAGAGCAAATATTTCTGACCAATGAGCTCATCGAAAACAATAAGCAGGAGCCTGATCCTCCTCAAAATGAGCAAAACCCAACCAACGCAAGAATCAGTATAGTGCTGTTTCGGGCGGGTCAGTGCTGTACAGGTGGATTTCGGCGATCCCACAAACAGTCTGTGGCTCAAGATGAGGGTTTCCGTCATCATTCGTGGCCCACAATTTGGCTAGAAATTTGTCGTTTAATCAATTCAGCGGCCAAGTCCAAAAAATAAAACGAGTTATTTTGTTAAGCACATGCACCGATTGGTACTGAACAACCAATATCCCAACAGCCACGGCCAAATTCAGCGCACATTTAGTACAGATGTGAAGGAGGCAATAGGCTACTGAGTATGATTAGAAGATATTAATTTCTGGCAATTTCACAAGTTCCTGCTAACGTGAAAGATGAATAAAATATCGTGTCCCTTGCGCTTTCAACTTCAATTCAATCTGGGTTCCTGTTCACACCCAAAAAAGTTTCAAAATTTGTGCTTTATGTTCACATCACGTGTTCCTAATTGTACTGAGCGGTGCTGCTACAAGTACTCTCCCAATGCCACATCACAATAAGAGTGCAACAAAACTTTTTTTCGAAAGAGTGATAAACGACTGGAATTCCCATTCCAAATCCACAATGTCAACAACTTCTGATGAAGCTTTTAAAGCACAACTTCTACTAGAATGATCTTTTCAATATGAAATGAATCAGAAAAAAACTTTCTCGAAAATACCATTACTTACCATCTGAATTTAGCGCTTTTCTTGTTAGCGTTTGACGACTCTGCACAGCCTTCCTGATCTCCGACGCGGCGGCTGGGCGCAAAACACTTAAAACTGAACGCGCCGCGGATAAAAAGTACGAAAACTAAGCAAATAAAATGTGTCAGAGACAGAAGATCCTCATATCCTTGTGTGTGAAAGAGTTGTCAGCGGACGTTCAAGATTCTGGCAGAGTTTGCGTTGTGTAACGGGCAAAACCCGGCACGGCTGAAATGGCACTATAAATTCCTAGGCACTAAACAAAACAATGGAGAAAGATGGGGATTTCAAGAGCTTTTAATTCCATAAGGGAGCTAGGTCTGTAATAAAGGCAGAATAAGCAAGAGGGGTCCTTTAAGAAGTCACTGGATAAAGAGTGGTCACGTAAGGACCGGAAATACTGCTGGGATGTCCCAGACCAGTAACAGATGTCAGCCATAGTCACCAACGGAGCAACACAGACCCATTGGACCTTAATCGTTCCGAAGAGCCAGTTAAGGTAATTAAGGTATATTACATGATGATATGATATGATATAATATGTATTAGCCTAAAAGCCCGAGGGCCGTGGCAATACAGACAAAAGAAACACAATGACCAACTTTTTTCTAACAACCACCAAAATACTACAAAAAATGTTCTCTGTGATTAAACTAGAAAGAAAAACAGAAATAGAAATAAAGGGGGTTGGTTGACGTTTAAAACAATGAGACCTAGTTTTATGTTTTCTATGTTCAATTCTTTTCACACTGTTCGAAATATACTGCAATTGAAGATCTAGAAAGACTAATGGACGAAATTCTCATTAACGTTTGGAACTAAAATCTTGAATAAAGCAGAACAACGTGATATCCCCCCCCCCCAGATTTTTTTTTATGGCGAGGGTAAGGGCTGAGAGAGTGGTGTCCTAGCCAATACCCAGATTGCAGCCAATAAAACACAAAACATCTCGTTACCTCAGAAGTTTTGTTCCCTCCTTAGTCGACGTTTTCAACTTGCATCATCAGTTGCACGTATACTTGAATAATTTGTGTTTATGTTTGACTAGTGTCTAAGTAATTGAACTAGTGTTGACTGATTTGTGTTATGATATTTTCGAAAGAGTGTTAATATGGACGATGGTGTTAACATGAAGGAAAACCACAAGATATGCTTTACCGTTGTATTATTTTTTGGGATAAACTAATCTGAGCTGAAACTAAGTTATATATATATACTTATTAGGCCCCAAAATCCCAGAAAATCCCCAAACTAGCACCTGGAGCCCCTCTTCATGCATGAAAGATATAGAGGAGTTTTGTTCCAGCATTTGTTGAGTTGTACAATCACCGATGATTTAGTCCTTTTTAATGTTTTTTCTTCATCATTTTTTTATGACGTAAAGGTCAGATTCGGCGGTAACGCTGTGACAGCTGCTTTTGAAAAATAAAATTCTATTCTATTCTAAATTGACTATTAAGGGGAAAAAGGACTTACATCGCCTTGCTCTTCGTGTGTAACGGCTTCGTGAAGGTCGCATTAAATCCCGACGATTTGTTCGTTCCATAGGCATATTCGGCACTGAAACTCTCTCCTCTTCCTAACAAATTCGGTAGCCGGCCATTAACTATGACTGAACCTTCATTGTTGCCGACCAAAGTGTTGACACCACCAGCAACGGTTTTGATCTCCTCTACTACGAACGTCACCTGGAACAATGTTATGAGCAGGTCAGGGTCTTATTCATGAATAGCAGAAGTATATAACGGGCTTGGTGGCCATGGCAAACATGACCTGAAATGACTTCTAAGTGAACTAAAAGTCTAGGATTCAATGTCGAAGCTAAGATAGCAGTAAGGGGCCTCAATGGTAGAGCCTAACGGAGAAATCTAAACCAAATCAATTTTAGTTGCGTTTTTGATCCGAATTCTCCTTGCGATTCTCCTCGCAATTTTCCTATTTCGCGTTTCTGGACTAACCAGATGAAGCGAATTCTCCTTTTCTTGGGTTTTTGTCAGAATCGAGAACGGGGAAAGCCTCGCGATTCTGCAGGATCGAGAAGTTGCTCCGATGGTGAATTCTCGATTCTCCTCTCTCCGTTCTCCTCCCTGATTGGTCAACAAAGTGCGGGCGTTAAATATGCATAAATACGTATACCGGGCTGAGAATGGAGAAGCCGAGCAAAAAACGGTAATTTGTACGATAATCGGGGATTCAGAAGTGAGGATTCAGAAGCGAGAATTCGGATCAGATACGCACTTTTGTTTGAAGATGGGAGTGTCTACCTTCAAACGATTTTCGTGTCGACATACTAGAGTTTCTGAAGAAAAGAATATTCTTCAAGATTAACCGAAAAGGGCCAAAACCCGACAGTCTAGTTACGTACCACGTATTGACAGGCTTGAAAACCCGATAAAAATGCGCTATTCCGATTGTCCACTGTCCACAGACAGGGGCGTCCCGAAGGAGGGGGCGGGGGCGCAGCCCCCCCCCCCCCCCTACGTTTAGGACATTCGGTGAAATTTTTGCCGAAAGCGAAAATTCGGTCAAGCAACTGGCCGACCACTTTGTTTCAGGGAGAATACGAAGACATTGCAAGTGATATCGTCATTCAGGTCGCGAATTATGCTAACGAGAATGTTTGCGATGCAGCTTGATGAAAGCACGGATGTGTCACTTGAAGCACTGCTTATAGTCTTCGTCCGTTATCGATATTTTCTTATATAGGAGAAAATATTATATTTTGCGAAGAACTATTTGTGTGACTGGTGTTTATCAATCTGCATTGACAGGGTAGAACTTATAACTGCAAATCCATTTGGTGGAGTCGTGATCTCAAGCTCCGCTAGAGATAGGCTGAGTAAAAAAAAATTTGCCGTTAATGATAGCGAATTCGAGATCAGATTTGTTTTTTGCTACAAAGCAGCTTCAAGTGTCCCATTGATTTTGTATTTATTCTTACCCACGTATGCCTCATCATTTATGACAACAAATAACGTGTTTTTCAAGTCCTGGAAAAGGGGGTACGCAACTTTTGGAAACTTGATTAGGGGTACGCGGTTCGGAAAAGGTTGGGAACCACTGACTTAGGCTATGCTATCCAACAAACATTTTGTCAGAATCTGGATGAAAATGACCTCAAACCCCGCTTCTGATATTTCCCCGACTGGGTTAAAACACCATACTTCGAAAAATTTTATTTTCTGGGATATTTCATCGTGAAAAGATCATTTCAGGTAATGGTGCTTTAACTTTCTGGTCATTTTTATGAAAGCTTTCTAGTCACTTATCCAACAAACATTTTACCACAATATGGATGAAAATGACTTCAAACCCCGCTTCTGATATTTCCCCGACTTGGTTACAACACGACACTTTAAAAAACGATATTTTCTGGGATATTCCATCGTGAAAAGATCGTCTAGTAATGGTACTTTAAGTTTCTGGTCACTTTTACGAAATCTTTCTGGTCACTTAGGCTATGCTATCCAACAAACATTTTGTATGAAAATGACCACAAATCCTGCTTCTGATACTTCCCCGACTGGATTAAACAACCAAGGTGAAAACCACGTATGTCACAGCCACGATTCCAAAAACGGCAATTACACCGTACACTCGGCCTTACAGGCCAGTCCACTCTAAGGAGCATTTTACAAAACCCACACCCACGACCGTATTCGCCAATCGCGCTAATTATGTGACATTTATTGCAAGAAAGCCCGAGAGCTATGGCAACGCAAAACACAACGAACAAAAAAATATGAGCCCCATTACATAGAAACAAATTAACCCAACAGTCTTAGCCTACATGATATTCTCACGATGCGTCGTTGCCAGCTTGAGGAATCTTTGCAAACTCTTAATCACCGCAAAACAATCACTCTTCATCATTTTCACATTCCATTCGTCGTCATACACTCTCATGCCGAAAACCTCATGCCTCGGCTCATCCAACTCGCAACACTTACACATCAGACGGACCAAATCTTCTTCACATCTCCACACATAGGGCAGAAGTAAGGACCCCTTATCCCATTTAAGCCGCCTATCTACCTCCTCCGATTCCCCAAAGGTAGACTATCGGCGCGTAAATTAAGCAATAATAAAAATTATATAATTTGTTTGATAAATTAGTGTTCTGGCGTCACTCATGTTCTTCGAAAGAAGGAGATAAAAAAGATGAGATCATTTTATTTTAAATATGCAAAGCACCTGCTCCACTTGTCGAAATCATATCATAACCATACATCGGCGGGGAAGTTCGAAATTCAAGATGCAACTGCTACCGTTTTGGATGTTTCCCCATCGCATTCCCAACCAGCGTACGACGCTACCCACTGCTTCCTGACCGAAGATTGGAAATTAAGTGTCTTTTTCTGTGTGTGTTTTCTTTATTTTCTTCATTTACTCCGCTTTTTCGAAATGGCGGGTCATAAATAAATTACTTACTTACTAACTTTAGACAAAACTTTTGCGGTATTGGTCGTCACAATCTGGTTTTCGCGGGTTTATTTATTAAAACATTCGTCATAGCTTGACGTCGTTAATGTTATCAAATCAAATCATTTATTGATAAACTAACTTCGTAGCTTTCTTCCTTAGAAGATGCTAAATTACGCTGGTCGTCCATTAATAAAATAAATAAATTACACTAGTAATTCGCTTTGTTAGAAGTCTCTGTAAAAAAGGGCACAAACGAGCTCATGAACATTGAGGTTCGTCCTCTAACAGGCACTAGTTAGTTTTGCTGTCTTGTCCTGCTCTTTTTCGTAGCATCAGGGGGGGAGCAATGATCGATTGTTCTCATTTGCCAACAGTTTTTTTCCAAAGTTAAGGATCATTTCTGTTCTTCGGTTGTAGAGGTTCGGGATTCTCAACACTGAGATGGTACAAACCTCAAGGCCGTCGGGTGATGCATCTGGTCCTCGGCTGGTGTCAATTAGTACGCCAACTCTCTTGAAGCATCCTAAATTCTGCAGCCTTTCCTTTGTCTCCTGCGTCTTCGTCAGGACTGAATGGAAGTTATTAACCTCCAGCAGCTCACTAACTGTACTCATCAACAAGTCTTCTTTCGTTCGTCCAACGCCATCGATATGAATACGATCAACGACTGCCTGGAAAGAGTAGCCGTATTGTTTGTTTGCCATATTTATATTTTTATGAATATTTTTTAATGGGCATAGACCAAAGTTTTTGGGGTATGGTACCACAAGAGTTTTGTTGCCGTAATGCAATATCCATATGACTGACATGCTAACAGATTAATATATGAGCAAACCAACTCTCTTGAGTGTCAAACTTGACTGCTTTGCTGTCTCCTGAGACCATGGTCTGGTACTCAGCCTCAAAACCTAGTGTAGAATCCAACCAAAGCATATGTTCCTTACACGAAACGCCACTCGTCTCAACAACTATTTGTCATCATTAGTACCTTATTTTATTTCCCATTTTAACTCTTGATGTCCTATCCATTATTTTCATACATTGTGTCTATTGTACGTCATTTCTTTAACATGTGTTACGTCATGACGATCCTCTGCTAGCCATACTCTTTTGAGCTATTATGTAAATAAAGAAACTGTACAGACAACAAGAAAAGATGGGCTGGAGACACAGCAGGGTAGAACAGGGTTTGTGTTACTTCCACTATACTAGCTTACGCCTAGAGTCAGCTTTTCAGGATGTTCCACTTGGCCACTTTAGCCACAATAAATTCTAGGCCAGTAAACTTCAGAAGACAGCCATCTCACATAAAGGGATAAACCAAGCACCTCTTCGGAATCCCAACTATAGGTCTGGCCTTGTTCATATTAAATACAAAAATAAATGAACAAAGGAAGTGTCTACACCCACAAAGCTCTATGGCCCATTACATAGGGGTTGATACCAAAGTAATTAACAAATATACGAGTCTCTTTTGTATCAAAACAAAACAAGATAGACCATTCGAAGAATTTAAGTGTTATTTTTACTTAGCCTACCTTTTTGTCCTCAAAATTCACGTGACAAATTCATGCTGAAATGATTCACATTGGATAGTTGTGTGCAGATTCAGAGACACAGAAAATAGTTTCTATAACTTACTGGCATTTGTAATAGTCGATCATCATTGCTTTCTGACTGTCCAGCAGCTTCGAGACTCTAGAAAACAAAAATTTAAGTCTCGCACTGTGAGCAGAAAAAAATCAACTCCAGAGTAGCCTAGCCACCTAAATCCAAATTAAGGTTATTACAGACATAACAAAATTTACTGACTTGGTTTTATATCTCAATTTGCCCTTCAGATTCTACTGATATACCTTGTGGGGGATGATGGCAGGTTTGGTCTGCAGATGTGGATTGTGTCCATCAGTACTTTCCTTTCTTTCATGTAGCCTACATCCTTCTCTTTGAAGAGTAACTTTATCAAGACTACTGGATACAGTCTGAACTAACATCCTCCTACAGCACAGAATGATATACTCTTAAAGGTTAGCCTAAATTAGAATACAATCCCACGGACTGTCAGGGATCACAGAACTATTCAGCTACATCACCTCATTAGGCCTTGGATCAGCCCTTGGATTCATGTGTGCACTGTATAATGACAACCCTTGGTCATATTTTATTATGTACCTTTATGAGCTGATGTACTACTGATGACCCATGGTAAAAAGGTGTGTTTCAAAAAGAACATGTGTTCTGTTGGTATATTTCTGATAAACATGAAAAAAAATGAAAATACTCTGCAACTGTTGGGAAAGGGTCTGAAGGAAGTTAAATTAATGCATGCAATTCAAGGATCACACCACCTTATCTCGCTGGAAGCAGTCAACGATAAACCTCTGATTTATGGATACCCTATGCCAAATGCCAGTTATATCCAGCATTTGGCATAGCCTATGCCTAACACTGGACACCCTATGCCAAACGCTGGATAGGTGTTGGTACCCTAACCCTGACCTACCTCACTACACATGAATTCTGATTGGTGGATTTCTGGGCTTAACTCAAATCATCAATATTTTAATGGGTCCCACTATCCAACATTTGGCATAGTGTATCCAGCTTTAGGCATAGGCTTAGTCAGTTAGGCATACCCAGTGTTTGGCATAGGCTTACCCAAAATCAGGGGTTTGTGGTAGACTGGCTGGAAGTGCCATTTAAGGTAATTCCCAGTCTCTTTCCATGAAACTGGGCCTTGATTAGAAGCTGATATTATTCTGTACAACATCATATTTTCTCTGATTTTGTCGAACGAAGCTGCAGCATTGTCAAATGCTTTTCATCGAAACATCCCTGCTAACTATGGCCAAAAAACTGTTTTGGGCCAGCTTACATCTGAATCTTCTTTGCTGCCTTTGGCTGATTTATTTGCACTACCAGGTTAATCCAAATAGTTTCAGAATGACTATTTCAGTCTAGTATACTAGCCCTTTTTCAGTCACAGTGCACAAACGTCTAGCACCATGCCTGAGTGCTAGACGTTTGAGCACTGTACCTTGAAATTCATGCATGGTGCATGGATTTCAGCATACAGTGCGCACATAAAAAAGCACAATTTCTATTGTTACACACTAAATACCGGCTCGACAGGCCTGTAATACTACCATCAATTAGAGAAATCAAAGACAATCCTTTAGGTATTTTTCTAAACACAAACAAAGCAGCATGGCGAGCTGATTATTGAGATGAAAACAACAAAGCCAGAGCACTCCGTATTTTTCTTACGCGAGCGCTGCAAGAGAATGAATAATGCATCATCAAGTGAACTACCCTCGTTTCCTGTTTACACAGCCACCAGCTATCGCACTGCCTAGCAGCCTTGCGGGACATTGGCTCTCATTGCACTCGCCTAGGAAAAAGATAGTGCTCTGTCGTTGTTGTTTTCATTTCGATCATCAGCTCACCACAACGCTTTGTTTGTGTTTAGAAAAATACCTAAAGGATTGTCTTTGATTTCTCTAATTGATGGTAGTATTACAGTCCTGTCAAGCCGGTATTCAGTGTGTAACCATAGAAATTGTGCTTTTTCATGTGTGCACTGTGTGCTGAAATCCATGCACCATCCATGAATTTCAAAGTACAGTGCTCAAACGTATAGCACTCAGGCATGGTCAGTTAGGCATACCCAGTGTTTGGCATTCAAACGTATAGCACTCAGGCATGGTGCTAGACGTTTGAGCACAGTGACTGAAAAAGGGCTAGTGTACTAGACTGGACTATTTAGGCCAGTGTTTTCTGTCGCACGTAATTGAGCCTTTTAGACTTTGTTTTACCCCTGACAATTTTTCAAAGGAAATAAGTGCATGCCATTTGATATCATTAATTTGGTCAGGATGTACATATTTTGTTGTTCCACATATGATTGATGATTCTTGTGATTTAGTTTTTATTTATATTACTAGGGGTTGCAGCAAGGTATCCTGTGGTGTACCTCTACTGTAAATTAGAACTTCAGCCTAAGAGTTAAACATGAAAGATTGGGTCTGAACAAGTCCTGAACAAGTCTGACTGAAGGAAAATGGTCACCAGTGGATGTTGGTGCTATTGCCACTATTGGCATTGTGTGTCCTCACCAGTGTGCTGGGTTCTAAAATGTTTCCTTTAGATGAAATAACAAAAATCTGTAATACAGGTCTGGTCACTGCTTTCTCACCTTGGCATGAACAGTCCCCATTCAGTCCAAAACTTCCTAGAAAAGGAAAGAAAATAAACAAGCCTCTTGTTTTTCCTTTTTCTTCTTCTCTGAGAGCTGAGAGGCATGGGGCTGGTATATCCACCGTCTAGCGTCGACAGGAACCAGATCTCGCAAGATTCCACTGTGACGCAAGCCGCAAGGTAGCGCTTTCGTAAGTTTAGAGGGGCTTGGAAGGGGTATGGTATGGAAACATCCTGTTATGCATGCTTGAAGCTGCCATGTATATCTGCATGCTTGTTTTATAATTGATTTGGTTTCAATTTTCATACGCCCTTGTGCCAGTAGTGCAGAATCAGACAGACAGGTATTACCAAACATTGTCCGCACCGTCTAAACGACTCAAGAGCCATGTAAGAAACCTTAATGTGTGTCGGTCTATTTCTCTACCTAACTTCTGCTAGTTACGACACTTCTAGGCAAGCCAAGGCGGTGAGACGTCTCATTCCCTAGTACCAGAAGCACACTATCACCGTCACAGGCTTTAGTAGCCAAAATGTTGGAGGGGAGGGGGGGGGGGAGGTATTTAGCGACTGGCTGGTTATTTCTACCTACTGTTTTTGCAATAAAACTACTGTTTTTAAGAAAATATCAACTATTTTTCTGAAAAACCGACTGTTTCGACGACAAATATTGAAAAAATATTGCTTTTTCAGAACGTGAAAAAGACGATAGTTATTATCGTGAATGATGAGGCATACATGTGTAGAAATATATACAAAAATCAATGATGCAATCACTTGAGGCTGCTTTGCAGTTCAGAATTTTTACGGGTCTCGGCTCGACGTGATTAACGGCAATATTTTTTACAGTCAGCCTGTTTCTGTGTTTGGTTTTGGTATTCTCAAGTTGAATACACTCAAGAACCTTACACTCCGTGCTTTCATCAAGCTGCATCGCAAACTTTTTCGTTAGCTTATTTTGCAGCCTGAAAGACAATATCACATGCAATGTCTTCGATTGTTCTTGAAACAATATTGTTTGACAAAGGAACAGATTTTACAGCAGCAGGCTAGCTGTTTTGGAATCAATATTATTTCACTGACTTAGGGCTTATGATCAGAGGCTGGTTAAAAAGAAAAGATCCGGGGCTTCGCGCCGCGATTTTTCTTAAAAGTAGATAGTTAAAAATAAAATGTCGATAAAAATGACCTGTCGGTCAGTAAAAATACATTGCCTCTAAAATCCACTTTGGCTGGTGATGCGTCTGTTGGTAATATTAGGCTTTCGGCAATCATAAGTGAGTGAGGCGACATTTTCAAGCTACGGACTAAATCCACTTTGGTTCCTTCGTGTACCCCTTGCAAGGGTCCCGCATACCCCCTCGGGTACGCGTACCACCGGTTGGGAACCACTGCTCTGGACATCGCCAAACGCTCGAAATTCTCTTGCAATCAACAAGCAATTTCGATTGCTGGAGTTCCGGATCCCCCCACCCCATTCAACATATTTTCCCTCAACGAACCAAACTACATTTTTTTTTTAGGGGGGGGGGGGGTATTGGTCGTATTGGCTCAGTTTTATTGGCCTCGTCCTGAAGTGCCAGCCAATTTATTCTGTACACCTTGGTCTGTCCATATGTCTGTCCGTTGGCTGATCAGTCCCTATCTCACTTTTGCAAGTTCCGGCACTTCCACAGAAGCTAGGATGATGAAGCTTATCCGCATATCGACCGCGGGTTAGATCCTATCCATGCCCATCGCTATGCTCAACGACGTCTTCTTTTTTCTGAATCCGACTATCTTCACGGGGCTGAGGGATCCACTTCAGTTGCGAACCAGTGATCCTATTCAATGAAACGTGACGGGTGTAAGATATGACCTAGATCTTCCGTAAGCTGTCGGAACCAAATCCGAACGGAGCGGGGAAAGTTGGGGGTTCGGGAATTTTGCGACATACGTCGGAGCCAAAAGGATGGAGGTATTGGGATGAAGCTTGGACGATAAAAAAAAAGTTCATCGATCCTATCCTTGTCTTATTGTAGTCGGGGCCGGATCTGACTTTGGTGGAGGATTTCGAAAGGGGTCCCTGAATATTCTGTTTAGATCCTTGTCTGTGACATGTTAGGTTCGGTTATTCTTTATTTTACACAAATCACAGTAAACAACTTGTAACAAAAAACACAAAAACTAAACGATACATCTTGAAATAAACCAGTCACTCGAGAACCCCGGCATCCAGGTTGTCCTGGGGGGGCCCCTAAATCCACGATACCGATCACATAAATTTGTCAGTAGTGGAATCAACCTCCAACCACATGCTTAACTTTCCAACCTGAGATCCGATCCTGATGGACCTTGAAATCTGGCGAGAGCACATGTCCTAGAAATTCAAGTTGTATAACCGGACCACCTGCGTCCCTTCGCTAAAATACACACTTCCTACTTTTTTGTAGGAAGGTTGCAGTTGCCGTTGCATTTATTGTAAGTGCCGTTTGTACTTTAAGCTGTTGCGGCACTTATAATCCCCCCAGCGAGGTGGTATCTGACTCGGACATACGACAGTAGTACATCATTTGCTCCTAATACTAAAATACCAAAGTTAGGGCATTTGCTAAGACCACCCACCGAGTTTAAATCGAATCGAACTACTTGTTAAGTAGGTGAGATTTGGTATGGAATCTGTAAGTATACGGCATGGAACGAATCTTTTTTACTTTTTCTTTTCTTGTATCATTTGTCTTTTCTATGTGTAGTCATTTTATAACATGTGGCCGAACTAACGAGCTTCAGTCTTTTTAAATTAAAAGAATCCGAACCTGAATCAGCCCAAGCTGAACGGAATATATTCTTCAGCCCTTTATCTGTCCTTCTTAGTAAGGCCCTCCTCAAGCTGTAGTGGAAGGAATGAATCTGCGAGCAGGTTATCAGAAAAGTGTCCAGTACCTCCCCTCATCGTCCTAACGAGGCCTGATAACGTATCTTGGGTCCATCCCTCCATCCGTTTGCTCCTTAAGTAGGTTAAGAAATTCTCGGGCCTCGCCCTCCAGCGAGGAAGAATATAATAGAAGAAATAATATTTTATAAGTAAGTAAGTAATTTATTTATGACCCGCCATTTTGGAAAGGCGGAGTAAATAAAGAAAGTAAACAAAACACATACAAACACATTATATGCTTCAGTCGGGCGTGAGTCGACTCGTTGGCATGACGGTGGCCCGTCTCTGGATGCAGTTCGGACATATAAATGCTTTTAGGAATCTGGTTCAACCACCTTTCAAAGTGTATTCAAATTGGTCCACCAGTTCGTAGCTAACGCGGGTCACACCATTCTGGTTTCACCCTCCCTCCACTCTGACACGGACAATCCCATCAAGAAAAACAAGGTTTCATTGAGCATTTGGTCGGGTCCTAACTTTCCAACTTTCATCATCCTTGCTGCTTGCTGCGAGCAAACAGCATTTTCTTCGCAAAAAAAAAAATAACTGAAAAATTGCATAAAAAATAAAATAAATGCCGACGAACCGACGGCGCGACACCACGCCAACGGAACCACAGTTATTATCATCATGGGGTTTGAAGGGTTGATCTACACGAAGTTCCAATTCGGGTAGATCACTTTCTGCCTTCTCGGTTGATCGTTGGTGGTTGCTTTCGGTAGTCTCCACAAGCACCAAATTTAAATTTGGGTGGCTTCAGGAGCTGCATGTTCATCCTATTGGCTTAAAGCGCAAGTCGCAGAAGACACCATACAGATTCTTTAAAAATAACTCTAAGCACAGCTCTTAAAGTGCGAACACACGATCAGGGTCGGGAGCTCCCGGACTGGAATTCCTGTCCGGATTTTCCGCACCATCATCACTTCCATATGGAAAAGTTGAAAAAATCATCACTTCCATATAGAAAAGTTGAAAAAATTTCAACTTTTCCATATGAAGTGATGATGGTGCTAAAAATCCGGGCAGGAATTCCAGTCCGGGAGCTCCTGACCCTGATTGTGTGTTCGCACTATTACTAGAAATGACCTTTTCAGGATGAATGGCTCAGAAATATCGTTTTGAAAAATACCATTACTTTCCACGAGATCTTGAACATGTTTTTCTAGCCCTTGTCCACTCAATCAAGCCTTCCATCTCTCCGACGCGGTGGCTGGAGGCAAAATATGTGAAAACTGAACGCTCTTTGGTTAAAAGTGGAAAAACTAAGCAAAATATTAGGAGTTGAAAACGGAATCCATTTTTCAAAAATGGAAAATAATATTTTAAGTTTCTCATTTCTTTATTTGTGAAAGATTCATTTCGGCGAAGGTTGCGTTGGGTGACTGAAAAAACTCGGCTAGGGCGAAATAGCACTATAAAGTGTAGGTATAAAACGAAACAATGGCGATTTCAGAATCTTATAATCCCATAAGGGCGCATAGGCATAATATGAAAGGTAGAATAGGCAAAAGGGTCCTTTAAAAACGGAACATGATTACTTTGAAGGTTCTCAAAGATTATAATACCCTCCTGACCGTTTTCAGTCTCGGTAGGTGCTCTTGGTTTTAATGAGAAATACTGAAAAACTGGCTTAACCGACGTTTCTGACCAATAAACTTCTCCGAGGCAAAAAGCGGAACCTGATTTGCCTCGAGCAAAATAGGGAATATCAGCATAGTGCCGGTGGACAAAACTGGCATCGGAATTACGAAATCTTGAAAAACTGAACGGATGGAAGAATGAGACTGAAGAGACTAAATGACAAGAATGAGAATAAGACTATACAGAAATTCAAAGAAGAGCAAATTTTCAGTCCTGCTTATACTCTTGGTGACTAACTCTCCTTGCTGATGCACAATCGCCGTGTACCTAGCGGAAGAGCCGGAAGCGGCACCACAGCTTTCCCAACGATCGCCGTGATTTGAGTTCTTGAGTTTGGGTCTTTAGTGCGACATTTTCTCGTTCTTCCTGAGGACCACTGACGTGTTTTGGACTTGGTCATATAGAGTATTTAATGCGCCAGGACTCAGACATGACTGAGAATAAGAGCAATAAGGCGAAACAGTTCATTGGGGTTTCACGACCAATAGTGTGAAAACTAAACTCTCTAATATGGTTCAATTTCTCAAGTAATGGAAATTTAAACTAAATTTGATATTCAATATAATATAATGATGAATATGTTTCGATACTCAATAACGCGTAATGGTTCAAGTTCATTTAATAATATAACAATGTGATAATTTATTAAGAAACACTGACTTTAGTTTTCAATACTGATAACGAGCTACAAGAAATAAATCATGGACTGTCTTTGGTCTGTAGGACTAATGATGCAATAATGATACTCTAATACGCTGAGTTGTAGTGTATAATAAGACTTTAATAATAATAAACAACAGACAGTGTAGCTTGTGTAAGGTGAAGAAAGCTGCGATAGCGATATTTCGTGCTCTACATTGTAACTTGAACGGCTCGTAGTGTCACCAAGCCGCCATGGGGCTGTTCTTGTCAGTCCTGAAAAAATTATACTGCCAGAAACCTAATTTACTAAAATGGCGTCCGCACTGCACTGTCAGGAATTTCATAACACATAACACACGGATGCACAATTTCAAGAGATAACACTTGGGATGTTATCTGTTATGATTTTGGACCTGATCCATTTAACGTTATGCAGAACCAGCATTGCCAGGAAGAACCCAAAAGCCGCCGGAAATAAACATCTGCTAACATTTCCAATTTCATGATGAGAAATGAAAAACAGAAGATGTTTTTTCGGCGATGTTTCGGCTCTTCTTGAATGCATAACGTTTTAATGCGTAACCTTTGAAAAACATAACAGCTGTCTGTTGAAACCGCGCACCTCTGTGCTATCTCACTGTCCAAAGTTTCATAACAGATAACACAAGGATGCGCGGTTTCAACAGATAATGCGTAGCAGATAACACTTCGAATGTTGTCTGTTCTGTTTCAAAATGTTATGCATAATAAGCGTTACCATCAGGAAGAGCCGAAAAACCGCCAAAAAGCATCTGCTTTCCGACACCACGACGATAAAAATAAAGTCATTAAATTCTTTTTTTGGCTGTTTTTTTTGCTCTTCCTAGCAAAGCTTGTTATGCATAACATTTCATGCATAACGTTTTCAAACACAACAGATACCATCCCAAGTTACTGATACTGATTAGGAAATTCTCTTCATGTGAAAAGGACATAAAATCTTTTCTTTTCAGGGCCTACTGCACTCCAATTTACTGCCTGGCCCTTGTGACCAGCATCTCTGGGGAAACTGACAGGTCTTTTCGGGTTCTGTATAACAATGCTTTCAGGTGGCTGCATCGTCTGCCTAGACACTGCAGTGCTTCTGGTATGTTTGTGGTGGCGGGACTTCCTTGTTTTCCTGAACTAAGGAGGAGAAACATTTTTTCTTTGCAGAACAGGATTCTCAGGTCGTCTAATCCACTTGTGCGGGCTGCATCTGCCCCGCTTTTGAGGTTGTCTCTGCCTGTGTGGCTGGAATGGGAGCGGTCTCTGCGTGTGACCCAGGTTCCACCTGGAGCCCGTTCGACCTGACTGATTTAGTTTAGTGTACTGTTTGTTTCGAGTGTCTTATTTTTGTTTTGTTTTTTATGGTTTTCAAAAACTGTTAAATAAAAGTAATTGAAATTGAAATTGAAATTGTTACACATTGTCTGTTGAAACCACGCATCCTTGTGTTATCTGCTATGCAACTTCTGAAAGTGCTGTTCTGAAACTTAGGCTGACCCAACAAGCTATCTTGTCTGTCTTTGATCTCGCAGATTGTGCTTTGGTCGGTGTGTCACAACCATTTGAAATCGGCACAAGTTCTAAAGCCTTCTACCGCGTGATTCGAACCTGTACCTTCGACTATCACAGCCAACGCTCTATCCGCAATGCAATCTCGATGGGGTTGGAGATTTCTCTAAAATGCCACTACGGTCTTCGTGATCTTGTACCAGTGACCTCACTCTGTATCGCTATTATTTACTGGTTGCCCAACTACCGAAGGCCGCGTTCGATTCGACAACAGTTCTCTATAACTACTGACCAAAGATACTGAGAGCGACTGACGTCCAGTCGTAAATGGCGTTTTTAGTCATCCACAACGTACCGATGCTGTCGTACGCTTTTCTACAAAACCGTCAGACAATATCCCTAATCCCCGATTTCTTTTATTTCTGTCCAAATTTAGCGAAATTATAGTTATTCGCGAAGAAAACGACTATATACTATCGACAATGTCAGGATAATGAAGATGGATGACTGCATGTAAGTAAGGTAAGGTATCAGCATCAACATTTACAGGCTTAACCGGCAAAGGGCGGTCGGGGGCTAACGCTCCTGGTGCTTTCGCACACCTTTCCTGCCACCTTCACTAGATCACTCCAGGTACCCATTTGAAGCTGGGAGGGGGGGGGGGCTTTGGCTTGTCCTACAGGGCTACGCCACAAACCCACCTCAAACCAAACAGTAGGCAATACCGGGACTCGAACCAGCAACCCTCCGCCTACGAGTTCGGCGCGCTAGATGCGCAGGACGGACGTCCGTGTTTGGTCTGTTGAATCGAACGCGGCATAATTGTCAACCATCCCCTTACTTACACTATCCTGCTCTACCACTAAGCCATCGTGAGGGGATAGGTGATTTCTTCCATCCAACAGTTTGACAAAATAAACTGTATCAACACCCAACGAGGAAGTCTTCAAAAGTCGTTAGATGGACCACCAGGTGGACTATTTAGACCATCAAATGGTGTGCCCTCGAAGTACTACTGGGATGCATCTAATGCCTCGCAAATCATCTCATCATCAAGAGCGATTTAACAGATCAAGACTGATCTTAATTCGCTCCGAAGTGAGAATTAAGGTAATTAAAGTAACTAATTCAATATCTCTACTGGAACCGCCGACGCACATATGAAGATTTTTTCTCCGAGTTCGTTAGCCATATGACACTTACAATATCTTTCGATCCCAATCGTACTTCGTTTTGCCTTCCGAGGATCCTGCGATCGTAGAAGCGCTTGCAGTCGATAACTCTTCTTCTGGGTCGCCTTTGAAGAAATACTTGTAGTAGATATACTCAAAGATAAGAGTGACGATTGACAATGCAATGCCGACGAAGATGACAACAAAAACGCCACCTACAAGAAACAGAGCAACCTTTTAAAGTACCCGTCATGTCTAGAATGCGCAAATACAACCTACTTCCGTGACTGTATTCGTTAATACTTAAGCCCGGAGAGTCAAATTTCATATGTTACATTCTAAGCCCGCTAACGATCCCTCACGAATCTTTTAACTAACTATTTTCCATGTGTATGCTCCCGACGAGTGTTCGCGCATCATGCTATTCATGCGTAAGAACGGTTATCTGCATTTTTCGGTAGAAGTCGATGGACCTGGGAAAAAGCTTAAAGCTAGGGTATGTCTCGAAAAGTGAGCGAATCCATGACTTGAATGAAGCTGTAACAGTGTTTTGGCCTCAAAAAAATAATTCCTTACCAATATTTTCAATGGAGATGCCATCGCTGGAGGAGGATTCATCAACGCACGTAGCCCTGTCTCGGTTGTCCGTCCACCATTTCTCTTTCAAACTCTCCAGACGTCGAAGGTTGAGCAGTTTTAAAATCCTAAAATAGGATTTTGTGCAGGTAAGTCACAATTTGTTGCCCGCAATACTGTGGGCAATTCACTTCTAACTTACGTGGTGGTGCGATTAGTTAGCTACAATCTTATTGGTAGATGTTCCTTCAGCCCAAGCTGACTGCGAATCATATTTGACGGTGCAAAACGGATAAGCCGCTACATTTTATTGGAGCTATATTTCGGCCCTTCTTGGCAAGGGTCCTCTTCAGGCTCAAGCCCCTGAAGCTAAAATGAGCTTGTGAAAAACAATTAAAACATAGGGCTCTAAGAAAATGTAGCTGACTTATCCGTTTTGAACCGTCAAATATAAAATCTTATTTCGGACCTGCTTGGCAAGGGTTCTCTTCAGGAATCTAGCTGTCGGGTCCGGTGGGTCCGGAAAAAAAGTTCAAAACAGGTAAGTGAGGATAATTACAGGCAGGACCGTATCCAGGAATTTTTTTTTTTTTTTTTGGGGGGGAGAGGGTGTCCGACCCAAAAATATAAGAAAATACATAGATCAGAGTTTAAAGCATACAAAAACGAGTATTTTTGCATGTTTCGAGGGGGGGGGGGATGGGGTTACCTCTTAACCCTCCTGGATACGGCCTTGATTACAGGTGTCCTTATGTGTAATCAGGCGATAGATTAGTGCTCTATCTTTGCTCTACCCTTTTCGTAAAAAAACATCGCTGTAGTTAGGGTGGTTGAAATGATTTTCTCATCAAACCCTTAACAAGACCAAAGGTTTCGATGGTATCCCAAAAATTTAATATTTGATCCAGACAATTGGGTCTTATAGAGGTCCAGTCTTCGCCATACTCCTTGAACACTTTACTATTAAAATTTAGAAACAGGTTAAGGCAAATGGTAAGCTCAAATATGGATTCAACATGTGTTTTTACCCATATAGCCAGCCTCATGTCTACTTTGACGAAAGTTTCTGCCTTAATTCTGCCAAATTTCCTGTTTCAGCTGAATTCCGGGCGAACTACTTGTCTTGCAAAACACTGAAGTTCAAAAACAGATTCAGCGTATCTCCTTACCCCTAAATCGAACCTCTAATTAACTTCAGATAAGACTTCAACTTTTAACAAAATTTCCGATTTCAGCCGGATTCGTGGCGAACTATGTGTCCAGGTAGAAAATGATTGTCATAGACGAATTCAGCATGTCTTCTTACCCGTAAATCGAACACCTGATGAAATTCATACAAAACTTTAACTTTTAAAACATTTTCCGGCTTTGGCCGGATTCCGGGCAATCTACTTGTCTGCAGAGAAAATACTTTTCATATTCGGATTCAGCATGTCTCCCTATCCTTAAATTGAACCTCTAATCAACTTCAGATTAAAATTTTACTTTTGACAAACTCTCCGGTTTCTGCCGGATTCCTGGCGATCTACTTGTCCGAAGAGAAAATCATTTTCATATTCGGAAACCCCTCCCCCTCCCCTAAATATGTAACTATCGCGGGGCACATCTACGAACTTGACCTTTCCCTTGACATGAAGAATCCTCACACCAAGTTTCATCAAAATATTTCATTCCCTTCGAGTTATCGTGCTGACGGACGGACAGACGGACAACTTTTGCGATGTCATAGGTATCCCTCCTCTTACGTTTTGGGATCCGAATAAACCGCTATGAACTACATATCCTAGTTTGACTGAAAACTCCCTAATAGTGTATTCTTTCCAGGATTTTAAGAGGTCATCTCCCAGAGGGTTTCCTTGTCCTCTCCCTGAATACCGGCAGAAAATGTCAATGTCCCCTATGTGTCTATGTTGCGTTAAGAAAACTCATGCGACTCGGAAAATCAAGAAAAAATCGTTTCGCTTATAACGCAGCAGTGAGAATCAGGGCCAGGCTATCGGGAGAAAAGATTTTACTGATAATACAGGTTAAATTCGGACGTCGAGGATGGTATCATCAAGCAAATTTAATTCCGAATAGCTTAAAGCTATATATCAGAAAATAGCACCCAGACGGCTAAAATATCTGCCGAACCTTTTAGAATGCAAGGGTAAGTAAGGTGTTGTTTCAGTTGACAAGAAATATTTGCAGCCAAAAATGTGGTATAACAAGGTATGACCTAGGCTGGCTGGCTGGCTGGCTAGAAAAGTAAGATGTTCTTCCAGTTGTAAACATTCTTTTCTAACATATCTGTTCTCTGTTATTTTAAGAGTTTTTTTCTGAAAGTACTTTTTACTTATTTTCTGGATGCCGCTATCTACGTTTTTGAGGAAAGTGCTCGATGAGCCTCTGCGGAGGTTGATACATCTTTGGATCAACCTCAACAGAAGTCATTGCCATGTTTACCTGTTGGGCATATGTACTACCTCTGGGACATAAAGAGCGTGTTCCACCCTTCTAACAGTAGTTACTATTAGTTCCTATTTCCGTTCCATCCTCACGAAAAGTTACTACGCTGACCGTTCCAACCTTGTCGGAATAGTAACTAACAGTTACTATTTGCTTACCATGCTCGGGAGCGTAGTAAGCGTAGTAACTACGCATCTCTGCAACGTGATTGGTCGGCTTCGTCCCTGGCGTGAGATCCTGCTGGAAAATACAAAAATCGTTCCAGCCTTGACGGCAATAAAACAGAATTCGTGACGTCATGCGTAGTAACTTACGGTAAGTAGGATGGAACACGCTCAAAGAGTCGTAAGCAACTGTCTTATCAACTAAGAAAAAATATAGTGTTGTAAGCTACAAGCTGGAATGACGGTTGGAGCTTTTAATAAATATCGGCAGGAAGACGAAGCACAACCTATGACTCTACTCACGCATCATTCAACTGATCCTTCAAGGGCGACCCATCCTGAACGGCCAAGGCATATGGCTTTCGACTGAACTCGTCACCGACCATCTGAAGGTCGCAATTTGTGAGAACCTGGTAGCGGATGTCCGTGGCATCACCTGTAAAAAGGATATGGATGGGACAGCCCTACATTTCGGAACAAATTTGTTATCCCACCCTTTCTACCGAAATATCCTTCCTCCACCCTTTAAATCAGAAAGAAACAGATTTCCAAGAGACCTACGAACGTACCAAAACTCACAACTGTCGCTTGTAAAACTGAAAGGTACCGTAATAGTTTTGTGCCTCAGTTTACTTTGTATCATAACAACCTTACTTGAATTATTGTATTTATTCTATGACAATTATATATGTGCTTTAGTTGTAGGTTAATGTCAAGTGCCAATTAATTTACTCGCGCATGAAATGTTGTGCCGCATTTATTTTGATATTAAATTAAAAATTAAATAGCATATGGTCCGGGACAAAAACCTTTTACAGTCAGCGTTAACAAATCTGTCCCTTCCCCGTTATCAAAAAGCAAACCAGATTTCCGATGATGAAGTCCTATGTTTTAGGACACAAAACATCTATCCTTGAGGGTTTTTTTTATAGTGCAAAACGGATATGTCAGCTGAATTTTACTAGAGCTATATTACAATCCTTCTTGGCAAGGGTCCTCTTCAGGCTCAAAGCCCTTCCAAGTTCGAAAAACGAACTTATGAAAAAAGACGAGGTCGAAATACAGCTCTAATAAAATCCAGATGACGTATCCGTTTTGCACTACCAGATATGATTCGCAGTCAGCTTGGGCTGAAGGAATATCTTATTGAAGGAATACCTATATTGTAGCTTTTCTTTATATTTGTTTCTTAAAACGCAGAGTAAGAAAAGAAAGAAGCAAAACAAGTCCCAAACATGGTTTCACACAAGCGAAAGACAGTGAGCTGGTCGTGCGCAGTTTATATATATATACATATGTTTGTATATTTATTAAAAATCCTAAGGCCGTAGACGACAAAAACAACCAACTTATATAGAGAACTACAAACACCGAAATGTCACTTCTCAACTCGAGAACTTTACGCACAAAATGAGCAATCACTCTTTGCGACGTAGATCGTAAGATACAGAGAAGCCGCCCACCGTCCCTACAAAACAAAATTTGTTTTGTAGGGACGGTGGGCTTCATTTAATCAACCCATCGATGTACCCTCTTTGACCTTCTTGAATTTTGTCTGTAGCTTGATTCCTGAGTCCAATTTCACTGGCAACCGCTATCAATTATAGACTATTGACAATTTTTGGTTAAATAAACATCACTCCCCGATCAATACCCCCTCATTTTCCAATTGCAAGGAAAGGACGTTCTCTACCTTTTGCGTGTATAATCTTTTCAAATTTTAATCTGCGATACGATCGCAAATGCAAGACCTTATCAACGTTTCCTGTCATTCATACATTTTTTAGGTTGTCGACCTTTCCTTTGTCGACATTTCCAAAAAATTCCAAGGGTACTGACACGCAAAGAATGTCCTAGGAGAACTTGTTCTTATGATAGCCTACTGCATTACAAGAATACATTTACTAATCGGAGAAAATCCGAAACTATTAAATAAGTCAATATAATATGTTTTTATTTAGAAGTTAGGTGACGCGAATAGTTAAAATGGGTACAAATATATTAAAATTAAGGAAGGAGGAGCAGCGATAAAATGTAACAAATGTGATTTCATAGTACTGTTTTACACCATGCAAATAAATTAAATTAAAAAAGTTGCTAAGGCATTAAATAAGGACCAAGGAACAAAAAGAACAAATCTAATTAATAATTCGATTTGGCATATCGAATCATATCGGCATATCGTATCGGCATATCGAATAAATTAGGCATATCGAATTATAGTTGATCACTGGTATTTTCGGTCATAACCGAGTGGCCAATACAGCTTTTTTTCGCTATTTGTCGTTTTGTTTCATTTTTCATAATACTCCGTATTTTGTGTTTTACACTTTACGGGTAATAAAGTTCATTCATTCATATATTGGACTTTTAAATAAGAGGGGTGTGGGTTTCAGTTCGGAATGCGTTCCACTGAAGTTATTATGAGTTATGCTGATAAGAGGAGGGGCCAGCTCTTCAAGGTGGTAGATAAAACGCTCTCTGAAACGAAAATTATATAGCGCGGACATGCATGTTAGGTTGGGAATGATACATTGTGAATCCGGGTAGAAACGAAAATTTTTGAAAATGGAAATTTATTGACTGAAAATACACAACGGGAGCGGAGAAACCAAATGAACGGCCTAGTTACTGGCAAGTCTCCTTCAAGTTTAACTGAAAAGGGCTGGGATAGGATAATCTAGTTATCCATCGCTTATTCACTTGAAATGTCTTGAAGACCCGCTGAAAATGCGATACTTCGTTGTTCCGGTATTCACGAATAATCGATTTTCAAATAGTTGAATTTCCGTGTGATTGGTGGTACCTCTATGCGTTTGTATCTGTGGCGTATGCCTTACGAGAAAGATTTATGCTTTATTTTGTTCAGGCACTAAGCAGTCTTCGCCAAGCCGCATTTGTGTTGAGATTAAAATTTCCCGTGTCATAATATAATTCACGTTGCGGGGACGACCGAAGATATTCTGAACGTCATAAGTAAAGCAGATAGTCGAAAAACATTCCTTAGCAGAATCCAAATAATTCAGTGTATCCAATTAACTGACACAAAAATAAGTTGGCTTTTAAGTTAAACTTTAGGGAAGTAATAACATTAGTTCGCGAATGAGAAAGTATGACACAAAAACAAGAATAGCAGAAAATACTTTTCAGAGTTTAGTAATTTTTTAATTTATGATTCCCAGTAAGCTTGGTCTGCGGGAGTATTTATGCACTATGAGAAATAAATATATATGTGTGTGTAGGGTGTAGAGAAGGTGGACGGGTTAGTTAAGGTAGCGTGGTTAAGTGTAGCGGGCGAGCGTGGTAATGGCGGCAACTGGTTGCTGGATGTTAGTGCACCGAGTCTTTTCGAAGGCGATACTCAGTTTGTAGGTCAATAAATAAACAGAGGATTTATTACTTACATACATAAAGTTTGTTAAAAGCTACTGAATCTTATTTGATTATTTATAACTATATCCTCATAGCACCAAGTGCGGAAGTCTCACACGTCACAGCCCGACTTGTGCGAAAACAAATATTAGACAAATATTAGCTGCGTTCGTTGTCCAGTGCTGCTCACAGATGTTCTTAAAACGCGTTTCGCATTCACCAGTGACTGCTCTCCGACCTTATAAACCGTTTTCGGACTAGCCAGTGTCTGGTTAGTGCTCGCGGACTAACCAGAACCTGCTCGGGAGGCAGGTTCCAGTGACGTCAGCGGTGAAACCAAAAAGCGCAATCGGACAAGAACCGAACACCAGTGAGGACAAACCAGATACAGATACAGTGTAACGAACCCAACTATTACAGCAGCAGGATGATCCTTTCCAAGAAGGGCCGAAATATCACTAAGAGATATCAAGTAGCCGACCTTTTCCCTGTGGAGTAATTTTTTAATACTTTTATTAATATTAATTTTATTACCCATCATAATGTATAACTACACAAAAAATGTAGTAGGAAAAATAAGGACAAGCTAAACAATACAACAACAAATTTCAAGTATTTCAGGAGTCTCTATATATCGCTTGTCGGATCAAGATCTTGCCTATCTCGTAGTAAACGCTTCTGCGCAGCAATTACGGGCTGGGCTACTGTAATAATAAATACTATTCAATTAGCCTTGTTCTCTTCATGCTAATCGCATTTTACGCTTGCGACTAGTCCTTTTTCCTCTTCTATTTTATTTACCTTTATCTTATGTATTTACAAAATTGTTCTTTTTCCTTTTCTTGAAGAATGCGCTATTTCCTTTTTCTTGTCCAGTGCGTAAAAATATTTCATTAAATATTCCTTGAGCCCAAGCTGACTTTGAAACATATATTCAAATAATGTATACAAAGGATACGTCAGCTACGATGCTTCGTCCGCAAGATTTCGGCCATTCTTGACAAGGATCCGTCAATCTTCATGATTACAGGCTTGTTTCCTTCCTCGACGTTCACCCTGAAGATTGACAGCCTGACGAGGACCCTTGCGAAGAAGGGCCGAAATATCGCTGATGAAGTATCGTAGCTGACGTATCCGTTGTGTACATTATTTGAATAAATGTTTCATCGTCACCATCATTATTGACGAACAGAATAAAACTTACCAAGAAAGGCGAAGCCAGCTCCATCTGAGCTCGAGTTCCTGACTCGAACCAACGCTTCTTGCATCGTGTTTGGCAAGCCAGCATCTTGCATCGTCTGCCACATTTTCGTGTACTTGTCGCTAACAGGGTAGTCCCAAACTGCTAGTTTCGACCTTTCGAATTCCGGCATACTGTCGTTGAGACTCAAGTCTTTCCAAATCCTAAATCGCATAACAGAATGAAATATTGTCATAAATTAAATGCTCTCACTTTTTGCTTACGCTCAGTAGAGCCTTAATGAAACTAGGGATGAAGTGTGAGCGGACTACCTAATGAATTTACCATGATGAAATGTTTGTTTTGTCCCAACTTGTGTGTCCCTTTACAATAAGCGTTCATCACTTAATAAAATGCGTCACTAAGCGATTAGTTTTTCAACGCGTTGTTTTTCATCCAGGATTTGAGGGATGCTTGTCTGACAAACTGACTCGCCCAGCGCAACTGAAAAAAATTCCAGGGGGTTCGCAAAGGGAACCGTCAGACATAGCAGAGAGAACGGTCCTGCACACC
Source organism: Branchinecta lynchi (assembly GCA_023053575.1). Taxonomy (NCBI): domain Eukaryota; kingdom Metazoa; phylum Arthropoda; class Branchiopoda; order Anostraca; family Branchinectidae; genus Branchinecta; species Branchinecta lynchi. The sequence continues at coordinate 8,774,186 of JAKZAP010000009.1, read as the reverse complement.
ATTGCTACACGTAACCTAGCTCCTAGCAAAACTTATACAGATACATATAAATATACAGACGTCCCTATTGTAAAATCCACCACGCTTCCATGTTCGTTCCGTCGGTTTCTATTACCGATGTTTCGAATTTCGTACGCTCTGTTCTAACCACTCTAGCGGCAACTACGCTGATTTTTACGATTGGTATGTTTCCTCTTTCCAAGACACGTCACGCTTCCGACTATTGTCACTGAGAAGTTGCCGGCCGAGTTTTCTCTCATATTCTAAATTTGTACGATCTCAACTTTTCGGGACGGTAAGGTATAGACGACCCCGATCGTCTATACAAACCATAAGAGTATACTGGACCATTTTAAATTGTGTTAAAACTCAAATCATATTCATTCCGAGGCAAGTGAAACGAGAGCTGGAAGCTCATATGGCACTTGCAAGAGTCAGATGGAAGTGATGGTCAAAAGTTTCACTTTTCGGTTACGATGCACCAAACTTGCAAGGCTGGGTCAGAGGATGGAAGTGATGGTTAAATTTTTGTTTTTCACTTTTCGGTTAACATGCGCCCTTTAAGGCAATAATTAAGACAATCTTAATCCCAGTAGTAAATACTGCAAGATTTTTTTTTACTGTGAAGTACTCACTCATAAAATCGATCTTCGATTCCAGCCATCCGCTTAAAGTATGTCATCACAGACGACCCATTCAATGGCGCATACTGGATTTTGTACTGAGCTGCCAAATCATCCAATGAATGGACAGGCGTTTCCAAACGCGACACGGTTAAGAAGGCAGCCAAATTGGCGGTGTAGGAGGCAATGATGATGAAAGCGAAGAGCCACCAGGTCGCTGCAACCAGCCGACCGCTAAGATGTTTCGGTGCCTCGCCACCTCCCTATTGAAAGATTTAAAGGACATGTCTTACCTATAAGACTAACGTAACCTACTTCCATAATCACAACATATAATTCTAAACCCGGACACAATTTCGGACGGTACATTCTAACCTCTCTAACAAAACCATGCTGATTTGCTCACTTGCCGTGATTTGCTACTTTCGGTGTGTATCACGCTGTCGACGGTTGTCTGCAAGAAGTTTTTCCATCAGAAAAACCGACTATGTAAATTTTTTCCCGTTTTCGCTACAAGTCAATGTGCCTAGGAAAAGGCTTAGAACAGCAAAAACCGTGGGTTATTTGTTGGAGCACAGCCTAGTTTTAAAGTATTCAAATATTTTAAAATACTAGGAGTTGAAGAGCAAATAGTGCGAAGGGTCCTTTAAGGTACAATTTCATTGACAACTGTAGAAAACTGAAGTCGCATAAGAGCGACAGATATGCCAGTGGCATATAAAATGACGGTCCATTAATCCTGATTGATTTGTAATTTTTTTGCAAGACCCTAGCCTAAGGTGCTACAAATAATAACAAACAAACGACTATCAACATCAGCACGAGGACTTTAGGACAAGATAATTAACAACTAAAACACAAATACAAATACCAACACGAGAATTTTAGGACGCAAAAGAAATAGAACGAAAAAAAGAAAAATGCTTGAAAGCAGTAGTCTTAACTTCCTCCAATCACAAACAAAAAAAGGAATACAAAAATAAGAAATATAATTGCTAGATAACAATAATAAATAAGGTTAATGGTCATAAAGATTAAAGTAGACCTCGCACTATTTACTGCTGTGTTCCAATATACAAACTAATTGAAAACGGTGAAATTATGCTCAGGCTGTGAGCAAGTTATCCACGGCTTTTGCAGTTTAACCCTTTTCCCAGACCCATTGACTTCTAGCACAAACTCCGCAACAGTCACATAACCGGTTTTACGCATCAATAGCATGATACGCGAACACTCATCGGGAGCATAATGCGCAAGAAAAATAGAAAATTGTGGCAAGCAAAAAGAATATTGAGGTATCGTATCGTTAAAACTTAAAATGGTCGAGATGGAAAAACCCATCTCCGCCATTTTGAAACGTAACTGTGGACCAATCCCAGGCCGCAATCACTAACGCTAGCAAGTTTTCTTTACCTGAGAGCGATGATGGTGGTTATATCTTGAATAGTTTTGTTCCAAGCGTGACCAGGATGAAACGTAAAGAGTGGGTATTAACCAAGTTAACGAACCAAATTACGTAACATTGTATAAGTATAGTGAATTGAAAGACAAAAATGCTCCTCAGCCGGGATTTGAACCCAGGACCCTCTGCTTACAAGGCAGGCGCTGTTGTCCTTCGAGTTACCGAGGGGCTTATGAACATAGTTCGCAAACCACTACTATAGTCTGGTAGATACCGGCCATAGTAAGAGAGGCAAACTCGTCTAACCAGTTCACATCCCCAAGGTAAGTCTACGTGGCTCCGACAATGAAAAAAAACACAACAAAAAAAACTGTTCCTGGTTTATTGGTGCAAGATACCATCTATGTATTATTACAAATCACGTAGCGATGCGACTATATAACGGGTAACATTAGACCATTACAAAATAGGAGCCGTAGGGTAACTGGTAACATTGGAGCATTAGAACACTGGAGCCGAAAATATTGCAAAGCAGACCATACCTGAGGGGTCAAAGAAGTCATGCAGAACCAGAGCGACTCCTTCAGCGTGAAAATGCGTTTCTCTTCATCATGCTCATAACGCTCGGGGTCGTTGGTATATGAATAAGGACTGTAGCGGTCGAAAACCCACAAGATGATCCTAGAAAATAATCAGACTGATTTGCATACCCAATTTCTTCGAAGGATTCTAACAAATATAACCTCGCCGCTTTACGAGGGCTTTTCTTGTTGATTTCAGTACTGCTTGGTTTGGATAGCTTCAATCCACACGTAATGAAAAAAGCTCTTTTCATATTTGATTATTCTCTCTTATGTTTGCGTCCCTGTTCAGTTCTGTTACTGATTCGCTGAATAGATGACCAAACAAAATAAAATACTTTTTTAAGAACGGTGTTCTATTACTGATTCGCTGAATAGATGACCAACCAAAATAAAATACTTCTTTAAGAACGGTGTACCACCTAGCAGTGACCGGTGGTTCGTACTAGCGAGTCAGATTTGCCGAAGAAATAGAAAACCGTGATTTTCGGGTCTTTTTTCTTGATCAGCTAGTTATCCCGGTAAGATGATGTGCGAGGGATAAATGGTCAGCTTGGTTTCAACCTTAGATACAGATTTGCCAAACGGGACCTGGCCTTAAGCGCTGATATGTCCAGTTTCGCAAGGGGCTTGGTCGCAGGGTATGGCGCGGTTTCAGAGTATGATCCTTGTTTCTCTTTTCTGGACGGACTCGATGTCCTGTAAAAGGTACGCTGTGAGGATTGCAGATGGACCCAACACCGGGCACGCGTACTCGAGCAACGGGCGAACATATCAGATCAACATATCCTAACATATCCTCGCCATCAATAATCATGGACAACAGGGCCCAAACAGCGCACGACCTTGTCCACTGCTTCCTGGCCGAAGATTGAAAATTGTCTTTTTTTTGTGTGTTTATCAAATCAAATCAAATCGTTTATTGACAAACCAAGTTCATAGCTTTCTTCGTCAGAAGATGCTAAATTACGCTGGCCATACAGTAATAAAATAAATTAATTACACTAATTATTCACTTTGTTAAATATCTCTGTAAAAAAAGGTACACACGAGTTCACGAACCTTGAAGTTCGTCCTCTGTCAGGCACTCGTTTGTTTTGCTGTCTTGTCCTGCAATTTTTTGGAGCATCAGGGGGGAGCAATGTGTTTTATTTATTTTCATTCATGTACTTACCCTTTTCAAAATGGCGGGTTAAAAAAAAATTACTTACTTACTTATTTACAAAGGTACGCATGGAGAAGACTTTGTCACACCCAAATCGCCTCAATTTGGTAAGTATCTGGAGGCTTGCACTAGCCTTGTGGACGGTTAAATTAATGTGGGCACCGAACAAGGCCGTATCTACGGGTGGGGGGTAGGGGGTCGAACCCCCCCCCCCATACAAAAATAATCCTTTTTATAGGCTTTTCTGTCTGATCTATATCTTTTTTTTTAGCTTTTTTACCCGACCAGCAGGCAATAACCCCCCCCCCCCAAATAAATTCTTGGATACGGGCCTGGCACCCAAACTACTGTCCCTCGTGAAAGTGACACGAGGATGGTAACGTCTGTCCGCGCTGTTATCATTTTGTTCCAGAGAGAAGAGTAGCCTACACTGTAAAAAGTTTCTCCGAGTAAGGATTAAAGTTGACTGCAGTTTTTACTACTGGAATTTATCTTATCTCTACTGGGATAAAATTCATCCGAATTAGAAATAATCTTATCTCGGTAGAGAAAATATTAATCCCAGTAGTAAATACTGCAAGATTTATTTTTACAGTGTCTGATACTGATACTTTATTGTAAAACGAGACTTTCACAGCATTGGATTGCCGAACTTGTCGTTTTCGTCGGGTACATCATAATTACAAAACATTTAATAAGGCGGTTGTACATAATAAAGCAATAGTCAAAAAATGATCAAACAGAATAAAAACCCTAGACAATTAAAACATTAAAGGGAAATAGTTAATCAATTGTTCAAAACTTCAACAAAAGATGGTACAAAGCTCTTTCTGTAGCAGTAAAGAGCTGACTACTCCCCCTACCATCATAACTTGCATTAACTTCTTTGGAACACAACCTGAAACTAAACAATTTTGTTTCACAAGCAATTGTCGTCGACGGTAGTGTTGGGCGACATTTCAATGTTTCGATACATCGATATTTGAACTTTCGGTATTCGATATCGTTATTTCGGGACCATGTTTCACTCTCGGATACGTTTTCGCTAAAAATCTCGGAAAGAAAATTGTTGTCAGATAGCATTTTGTGTCAGTATTCGTTAATAAGAAATGGAAAATATGAAAACTAATTTATGAATAACCAATATAAGACTTCGTTTTCATGATTATCTGCAATAATTAGGAAATGTACAAATATCAGGTTCGATATCAGTATTTCAGTTTCGATATTCGATATCGATATTTGGTGCGATATATCGTGACCGATACTGAGCATCGCCCAACACTAGTCCACCATGGCGAGAGCAAGGTAGCGTCCCACCGAGTTACCGCAGTTACAACCCTTGCGATTCTGTTATAACTTTTGCTGATTGACAATTGTGGCTGTGCTGCATGAGATATTTTAAATGCGCACGGTACTATCTAGAAAATGTCGAAGAAGAGCAAAATTGGCTGTCGTCATTATCCTGCAAATCTGGAAAAGTTGGCTCGACTTCACTGGCTGAAGCCTGGCTTTCCTTATTTTCGTTCAAGAGGGGTAGTAATTCCCAATAAAGAGTCTGCTCCTTCTCTAAAACTAGTAATAACTTCTCGGGAACGCAACTCAAGCATTTTACCCCTTATGCTACAAATCTTCAAGTAAAGGCAACCCGTAGCACAGACGCACGAAAGATACAACTGAAGAAACCGCACGTAAAATCTACGGAGCGTTATCTCAAGTAGGGGTCGGCACCGTTTCTGTTTTTGGCTAAAACAGAAACGGTAAAAAACGGCAAATGAAAAACGGAACAGAAACAGAAACGATGATAAAAAAACGGAAAACCGTTTCTGTTTTTCCGTTTTTTCCGGAATAACAGAAACGGACCGTTTTTTACAAAAAAAACGGCTGTTTTAACAGGTATTTCTGTTTTTTTTTCTACTTCTTTAGGCTTATAAGATAACAGCAAGGCGACCATTTGGAATGGTAAGGCGGCTCTTGGAAAGTGATTAGTGTTAGGAGGGGACTCATGGAGGGTCTAAGGTTGTGAGAGAAGGTCGAGTAAGGTGAAGAAAAAAGGACTCTGCACCTGTCTAGTAAACTAAGCCCTTTTCTTATACCCATGGTCAAATGCTGGGGTATGCTGGAAGCGGTGAGTATGGATGTCATACGTATGTGTACCCCTTATTCCCCACCCCAGAAGGGTATCAGTACCCTTTAAAAACAAAAAATGTCAAGGTCAAAAATACCAAATTGTTTTAGTTCCCAAAGTACTGTATACTGATACCCCTATGTGGAAGAAGGGATACAACGACATATGAGAACCATGGTCAGATTGGTCACCCCTGTCAGCATGCCCCAGCGTTTGAGCATGGGGTTCATTCAAGTGCCATATACCGATCACTTTTCGGTCGATCGGTCGGTCCACTGTTGTCGAGTTACGGTACTTCCAGGTGTGGTAGGACAATGAAACTTGGCAGGCATATCAGGGATTTGACAAAACTACTTGAAATTGTCACTTCGACGATCCAACCACCGTTGGGGGAGTGGAGTGAGGGGGAATCCGAAGTTTGTATAACTTTGGAACGGGTGATCGGATCTTAATGAAACTTGATATTTTGAACGACCTCGTGTCTCAGACGTTCCATTTCAAGTACGGTTCGGATCCGATGAATGTGGGGGGGGGGGGGCGGAAGGGGGGACCGAAAATCTTGTGACATGCTTAATGTTGAGCGATCAGGATTAAACTTGGTGGGACGAACAAGCACAAGTCCTTGGTACATCATAGACAGAACTGGACCGGATTTTGACACTGTGGGAGGAGTTGGAGGGGGTTCCAGAATTCCGGTGATCCGGAGTTAAGGTACTTCTAGGGGGGCTAGGACGATGAAACTTGGCAGGCATATCAGAGATCCGACCAAAAACTTGGAAATAGTCAGTTCCCCGACCCGACCATCGTGGGGGAGTGGAGGGAGGAGGAATCCGGAATCCTGAGGTATATATAACTTTTGGACGGGTGATCGGATCTTAATGAACCTTGATATTTGGATAGACCTCGTTTCTCGGATGTCCCATTTCAAGTCCGGACCGGATCCGATGAATGTGGGGAGGGAGGTGGAGAGGAGTACTGGAAATCTTGTGTCACGCAAGAGTGGACTCATCGGGAAGAAACTTGGTGGGAAGAACAAGCACAAGACTAGGTCCACCCGTGACAGAACGGACCGGATTCGTGCACTGAGGGGAGTTGGAGGGGGTCTGGAATTCCGGTGATCGCGAGTTAAGGTACTTCCAGATGTGCTAGAACGATGAAACTTGGCTGGAACATCAGAGACTCGACAAGATTGGCTCACAAATCGTCACTTTCCAGACCCGACCATCCCTTAAAGTACAGAAATGAACTGCCAGCTCCCTTGAAGTGCGCACCTTAAGTGAAAAAATACTTTTGGTCAAACTATCCATTTCATAATCCCCGAGGGACCATGATCATTTGCGCCAATAGAGTTTTGCTTAAAAACGAATTTCTAGCACCCTTAAAGTGCGCGTCTTTACCGAAAAGTGAAAAAAAAAAAATTTGAACATAGGAAAAATTCGCAGGCTTTTTCTTGGTTGTATAATTACAGCTTTGTAGAAAAGTTTCATCAGAAATGGAGATTGAAGGCTTCAAACTTTCAGTACAAAACGATTCGTGCTTCCTATTGGTTGAATTTCAAAAAATGCGTCTTAACCGACCAATGAAATGCGAGACTTCGTTTCGCAAAAATATTATTATAGCAGCAAGAAATAGCCAGATTGACGTTTCTAGCAATTCACTGGCTCAGAATGGCTATCAAAGGCCGATAATTTAGTTTTTAAGTCGGGAGTCCTATACCTCGTTCTGTTAATTTTGTTGTTATGCTTCCTCTAATGATGGGTAAAAATATCCGTTTCGTCGGGTAGGGTGCAATCTCTCTATTCTGACTCACAAATCTTTCCTTCCGAAAAGCGGAAAATATCGGTAGATGGCACACTCCGGCGGAAAAATAAAATCGCTAGATTACGCCGGGACGCCACGCGTATAAGTCGTAACAAAAAACGGAAAGTTGGAAAAAACAGGTAAAATAAAAACAGAAACGGCTAAGACGGTCATATAAAAAACGAAACAGAAACAGAAATGGCATTAAAAAAACGGCTACCTGTTTTCTGTTTTTCTGTTATTTAAAAAAAAAAAAGAACAGAAAACGGTAGTATAAAAACAGAAACAGAAACAGAAACGGTGCCGACCCCTAATCTCAAGTCATTTGTTCTCAAGTCAAATTTTTGTAGAGTATTTTAACGGATCGGAGATTTTCAAGCTAAAAGAAATAAGTGAACATCTTCTGCCATCATTCAACCGCTTCCTGCCCATTTCCCAATGCGTGAGCTAATGCAGTAAATTTTTTGTTCTGCATTTATGTATCTTTTGCTGTCGCTGTAGATTTTGTGAACCCTCTGTATTTCTTGTTAAGCGTTTCTTCTACTTTTTTTTCTGTATGTACTGTGCAAAATGCCTTATTACTAGGCAGCTCGTAATAAATTCATTCATTCATTCAATTCTGAATTTAAACCGAAATGCTCTTAATTATGTTTGTAATAGGATTGTATTTTTAAATTCTAACGTAGATGTAATTATTTACGACCATAGATGTAATTATTTACATCTATGGTCCAGCATTATTTACATCTATGGCCCAGCACTACTTTTGTAAAAAGATAAAATAGAATTAAAGGAATTAGAATTAGAACATATCCAGAAGGGAGGAATGAAGCAAGATCTTTGGGAATTAACAACTGGGAAGGAACTATTGCCTCATAGCTCCAAGACGTTGAATTTAAGTTGAAGCTTCGAAATACCGGCCACCGTAGTATGTACATCGGAAAGGGCCACTGAATTTTGCGGAATTTGTATTGTTTTGACCTGGCTATTTCTATGGTTCATTCCCTGTCTTGACAGATAACGAAAATAATGGGACGATCCGTCATTGCGTCTGCAAAGACACAATCGGTCAGCTAACTTTTTACAATGCGAGATAAGTGAGCTGATTTAAAGCTAGAAAGGATTCGCAGTGAACAGTAGTAACTAGCTGACATCTATTCGGACGTTTACCAGTCAAACGCAGTGTTGCCGCTGGGCATAGTGTGTCGTCATTCATCTGCATACTGTCGTCATTCAAGTAAATATAATTATATCCAGTGTTGGTATTTTATGTGGCGATCCGTAGTTAGCCATTTGTCTTAAGGCTATTAAGAAAATGAAAGCAGTATTAGTTGCGTTTTTGTAGATACCATGGTATCTGACACCACGGTCTAAAGTCGTTTTTAGCAGTTATTGTGGTATCTCGCCAGTTCTCGTGGTATCTGATATTCAGATATCACGGTCCGACCGAGGTAACTGATTGTGGTTTCTGAAGAGTCATCTCATTTTCATAAATTTTCGTCAAATTGGTGTGAAAGAAGTTTGGCACTTGGTGACGTGAATGAATATCCGTTTTTGGGATCCCAGAACGTAAGTGGAGGGATACCTACGACATCGCAAAAGTTGTCCGTCTGTCTCTCCGCCTGTAAGCACGATAACCCTCGAAGGGAATGAGATATTTTGATGAAGCTTGGTGTGAGGATCCTTTGGGTCAAGAGAAAGGTCGAGTTCGTAGATGAGCTCTGTAGCCCTACATTTAGGGGTGGGGGAGGGGGTTCAAATTAAGGGGCAAACGAGATATTTCTAAACAACTAATGAGATAGTCGATTAAGGGGTAAGAAGACATGCTGGACACAATTATGAAAACCATTTTCTCGCCGGATAAGTAGTTTGCCCGGAATCCGGCCAAAACCGGAAAGTTTGTTGAAAGTAAAAGTTTTATTTGAAATTGGTTAGATGTTCGATTTCGGGGTAAGAAGACATGATGAACACTGATGTGAAAATCATTTTCTACCCGAACAAGTAGTTCGACCGGAATCCGGCCAAAATCGGAAAATTTGTTAAAGCAAAAGTTGTATTTGTAGTTGATAAGATTAGATGTCCGATTTAGGGGTAAGAAGAGACGCTGAATCCATATATGACAATCAATTTTTACCCGAACATATAGTTCGCCGCAATCCGGCTGAAACCCAAGAATTGTTATAAGTTAAATTTTTATTTGAAGTTCATTAGATGTTGGATACAGGAGTAAGGAGATACGCTGAATTCGTTTTTGAGCTTTATTTTTTCGCCGGACAAGTAGTTCCAAAATTCCACCGAAACCGGAAAATTGTCAGAAGTAAGGCAGGAAGTTTCGATCTGTTTCGTCAAAAAATATATGACTTATAGGGTTAAACACACATGCTGAATCCATATCTGAACTTGGTTTTCTCATATGATTAGCTATTTGGCCTAAATCTGTTTCTAAAATTTAATAGTGAAGATGTTCAAGGAGCCTGGCGAAGACTGGATTCGGCGAGGACAAGACCCAATTGCCTGGATCAAATATTGAACTTTTGGGATTCCATCGAAACCTTTGGTCTTGTTCTTTTGGGAAGACTTCGAAAAGCGCACTTTTCAGCAATTGTCGTTTTTGCAGAGCAACCGTATATCAGATACCGCGGTAACTGCAAAAATGACTAATTGCAGATCCAGTAATCGTGGTAACAGATATCATGGTATCTGCAAAAATGTAACTATTATTATTCAAAGTACTAATGACTTTTCCTACTAGTGTAGGTGAAAACTATAACATTTGTACGTCGACCAACGTTGTCTAACGAGCATTACTTTCTGACGAGGACTAATCCAAGTTACTAATCCAAAGGAAGGACTAATCCAAAGGAAGGAAGAAGGGCTAGGCTAAGTGTCGTTAGTGAGTCACGGGAGACAATGACAACGTGGCACCAATGGGCATAGATGGATGGACCTTTCATCCCAGCCAAAGATAGCTACTTGTTTCTCATATTCTGCATCTGCAGTCAACGGGTCTGAAGTGAAGCACAATTTTTGTTTGCTTTCTGACATTTTTATGGCACTTGAGCATACTCAAGTGCCACATAGCGATCGTAATTATCAGATTGGCTTAAAAATAGTCCCTCCCACGATCCCATCATCGTTGTGGAAGAAAAAGTTGTCAGTGAGTGGAATAACCATTTCAGATTACTAGATCAAGCCCATTTTCTCATGAAATGAATATCGGGAGAGAGATCCAGCTTTGACAACTGCAAACCGTATCTGACAAACATCGTAACTGTTCTTACAAGTGCCATATGAGCTTTCAGCTCTTGTTCTCTCGGTTTGTATATATGTAGGCTATCAGCCATCTGGAAGATTAGTCCGTTGGATTTTTGTTTTTGTTTCAGTCATGTTAGCCTTACGCTCGTTTGTTTGTCGTGCTTGAAGACCATCTGGATTTTCCAGGTGAAAACATGGCAGCCACTGAGCAACAAGCTTGCCAGCTTGAGGAAATGCGACTTAACGGCCAGTTCTGCGACGCAAAAGTAGTGTCTTCCACTGGAAAAGAATACCCCGTCCACATATGTATCCTGGCTGCTAGCAGTCCTGTTTTCAAAGCCTCTTTTTCTAACAACATGAAAGAGTCCGCTGAGAAAAAGATGGTTATATCTGATTTCCACGACAACATCATCACGTCGATGCTCAATTTCATGTATACAGGAGAAATCAGAATAAGTCTGGAGAACTGTGAACAGATATACAACTTCTCCGATAAATACTTGCTTGGATCAGACATTAAGAACCACATTCTCAACCTGCTGAACAGCAATATCGAAATCCATGCTTTAAAAGTAATGAGGATCACAAGAAGATTAATTTTAGAAAACGTTCTGATCGACACTCTCGACTTCCTTGCTGCCAATCTCAATGACGACCTTGAACTGCTAAGCGAGCTAACCCATGAAGAACTTCTAATTGTGCTGCACTACAGAAAGAACGTTCTGCGAAAGCTGCGCAGAACAACAACTAGTGAAGAAGACGCCTTCCAAGCCATTTCCAAGTGGCTTAGCTATCAGGAAAAATCGGCCCAGTCGGTCAGCGTATTTCTACAGATAAGCTTTGAACATTTAAGCCGGCATTTTGTGGTAAACGAAATACTAGATAATCAGTACTTCCGCAGCTCCTTGGTATGCATGCAAGCCTTGGCGAAAGAAATGTCGCTGAGACTGGGTAACGTAGATTTTGGGGTGGAAAGCTTACTGGTCTCGCTTACAGTGGCGCCGTTTCAGTAAACCTCAGGGGGGGGGGGGGTCAAACATCCATATTAGGCCCTCACCATCGATTCTATTTTGCTCTAATGCAAAATTTAATTGCTTTTTTAGGGTAAAATTAAAGCAGTTTTAAAATATATCGTAATGAGCATTTGCAAGAATCACGAATTTGTTCGAAGACCCTTCACAAATGCCTGGAGTTTGAGGCCTACCCATATGACAGAATAAGCGACTTGAGACCCTCTGAGGCTTTCGATCGAAACCCAATCGAGATTTGTCGCGATCTGGAAGAGTAGATCTGTATTCATGAAATCTTTTGAGTTCGGATATGGGGTTAACATCTTAAAATATCTAACAAACACCAAATTGTAGAAACTGAGCACCGCAGTAACAAAAACAACAAGAAATCAGCCTGTTTTCTGCTAAAATACGAAAAAACAGATTACTAAATGTGCAAAGATTACTAACTAACAAACGGAATATAGACAAAAAACCTCGGATTTTGGGCCCCATTCAAATTCAGGCGGGGGCCATGCCCCCCTCCCCAAACAGCGCCACTGCTCGCTTAAGGCTTCTGCAGAATAAAGGTTTACTTCCATCATCGAGGTAGCGAGGTTAATATCGGAATTTTGTTTTCTCGAACGGTATGTAATGCAGATCATCCCATGTCCCACACGGTAGCCTAGTGTTATTCTGGTAATATTAACTAGCTTTTATAGAGATGGATATTACTTCATATTTGGCGGTGCAAAACTCTTCAGGCTCTTCCGGTCATTACTTTAATCTCCATCATTACTTTAATCGAGGACCAACTCTCTCGCGGTACACTGGATGATATGAATTACACGCATGTTCAAAAAATATTATTAGCAAATACAATATGCTCCTTTCATTGTAGTACGAATTTAAATAAAATAAATCTTGTTTTTACTCTTAGCTTGCTGTTACACCTTATCTTTGCCCCCTTTGACAGGATTCAGATGTAGGGGTGATGGTGATCATTACCTGGTCAGCTGGTAAACGCTAAAATATTGGATGAGAAGTTGCTAGGGGTTTTGGTAAGATTTAGAAGGCGCTCTGACCCTATCTTCTTGACTTCCCTGCATTGCGTTTCAGAACTACAGTCGGAGGAACCATCTTGAAGATCAGTCAGTCTGGAGCGCATTGGGTCCCTCGTAGCACTGAGATCGCAGATTAGGCGAGCATGTTCCTATTTGGCGGGGACTATCTTCAAGTTACTGATGGCTATGGGAACCGTTCCAGAGTGTTTAAACGAATCTAGGGAAAGATTTCAACAAAAAGACTAAGAAAGAGATCCGTCCACCACTAAAAATCGGGGAAACGGAAGTCAAAGTCTGGATCAGAGACCGGTTCGTTGATTGACACTCCAAGGGGAGTCCCAAGCCCCTTACCGAACTCGGCTCCGATCGGGATAATACTGCTGGGCTTAACACGAATTTTGTAGCACGAGGTTGTGGACTGATATTAGTATTATCTTCTTACCAATCTTCTAGAGCATTGGTTCAGTTTCAGTTTCAGTTTATTTCAAAGTATCAACACAAGTCGTGGGTTGGAGCCAAATGGCGTGTTGTTTAAGTCAAGATATATGGATATTAAAACAATAATGTCAATCAAACCGGTGGTAGTTCCCAACCGGTGGTACGCGTACCCAAAGGGGTACGGCAGACCGTCGCAAGGGGTACACGAAGGTCTCAAAATTAAGTTGGTCTATAGCTTTGTTAGCTCGCTTCAGTCGTTTTCGAGTCCCCTAACCCAGTTTCAGTATTTTCCTCAAAATCAGATACCCCATCGTACGCAATTCCAGATGTACATGCCTTATCGTTGATGACAATCGATATCGTCACTCTGAAAATAGTAAAACAAACCCTTAACCCTTTAAAACCCTTTTCTTATTTGTTCCCAATATAATTATGGTAAGTGATTAAATAATTAAGTCCTACCACAAACAAATCTGTATAGATTTTCACATGGTAGGTCTATTATGATATTGATTTTTTTCTTCTTAAATTCCATCATATATTAAAAATTTTGTCTCTCTCTCTTTTGTCTCTCAACAACTCGTCAAAAAAGGGGTACGGAGTCCTTTTGATCCTTGATTAGGCATACACGCTACGGAAAAGTTTGGGAGCCGCTATTCTAGAGAATAAAATAAAACCGGCTCTTCATTAACATTAGTTTTGGATAGGAAAAAAGTCAAATACTCACCCAGTCACTACGTAGGCGGCAAGGATACAGCCCCAAACGTCATTTTCAAGAACCGTCAAAAATTTGAACAGGGATGTCGGTACTATTGGCTTCTGCATCAGAATGGTTATTCCCACCAAGTCGTAGTACGGCACAGTAAAGTCTATGACGGTTTCCCTTTCAGCAGTCACAGACAAGGCAGCCAAAGCAATGTCAGCTTTCTGCAAAACATAGGAAACGTCTATATTTTTATGTCAGAAACAAAAAGAGACAAGGTCGTGATGGTAAATTTTGAATGTAGCGTCTTACGTAAAAGAACTGCACGGATGGATTGCACTTTAGATGCAGACGAATCGGACGATTAGCCACACACATGTCTGTGGACGCCTGGCACTAAATAGTAGTTGCGTTTCTGATACAAATTCTCCTCGCAATTCCCCTATTTTGCGTTTTTGGATTATTAAGATGAAGGGATTCTCCTTTTGTTGCGTCAAAATCGAGAACGGGAAAAGCCTCGCGGTTCTGCAGAATCGAGAAGTTACTCCGAAGTTACTCCTGAACGTGTCCGAAAGCTTTTTGGTGCTGTAAATGCTGCATTTTCTTTTTCTTTTTTGTCCGAAAGCTGTTACCTTTTCTTCTTCTCTGACACTTCTAGAATACCATACTTTAAGTCAGGAAGAAGAAGAATTAGCTATGAGGAATTAATATCTAGAACGTGTCCGAAAGCTTTTTAGTGCTGTAAATGCTGCATTTTACGCTGCATATTTATTTAGTTTTGTCCGAAAGCTGTTATTTCTTCTCTGACACTTCTAGAATACCGAAATTTAAGTTGGGAAGAAGAAGAAGAAAAAAGGAATTTGTTAGCAGTGTGGCAATTTGTTCTAGAAAGAAAAAGGTTCTAGGAAGATACTAGGAGAATCGCCGTGCTCGCCCGTTTCTTCTTGAAAATTCAGCATAAGATTTAGCATCGTTGCTGAATTTTCCGATGAATTTTATTCTGAATTAATGCTGCATTAACTGAGCGAAAATTTAAGTCCGAAGGGAAAATGCTGCATAAAATGCTGAATTAATGCAGCATTTTCGTTCGTTTCGGAGCTTTCGGACACGTTCTCTATATGACTAAGTCCAAACCACGCCAGTGATCCTCAGGAAGAAGGAGTAAGCGTCTCCGTAACGACTCAAACTCACGACTCAAATCCTGTGTCAAAGAAATCACGGCGATCTTTGGGAGCAGCTGTGACACCACTTCTGCCTTTCTTCCGCTAGGTACCCGGAGAGGCCGGATATTTATCATCAAGAGTATTGCCGATACTCCTCTCTCCATTCTCCTCCCTGATTGGTCATCGGAGTGCGAGTGTTCAATATGCATAAGTCGCGTTTTTTGCAATCGCTTGGAACGAAAGTTGCCGTTTTTTGCGACCGACTGTCGACTGGAGGTCCAGTCGATCCGTTTTTTGTCGCTTGACTGGAGATCGACTGGGAACAAAGTCAACAGTCAATCCGATGCACCTTTCTCTTGGAGGTCCAGTCAAACTTGGTGCCAAATTTTGAAAACTCAAACATGTGGACCCAAAAACGTACATTTACACCTCAGGAAGCGCCAGTACTGCAGCAGTTTCAGAAACTGCCGAGGGAAGAGTTGTGGGGATGGACTGATTTATGGACTGATTTAGACCGTTTTTTGAATGCTTGTTCTCGCTCCCCTATCAAGCGACAAAAAACGGTCAACTGGATGAACCCGGGAACAAGTCCCAATCGCCAGTCGAGCTGTAAAAAACGCGACTATAAACAGGTATACTGGGTTGCAGATGAGTTGTCAAATTAGTAGTCGCGTTTTTTGCAATCGCTTGGAACGAAAGTTGCCGTTTTTTGCGATCGACTGTCGACTGGAGGTCCAGTCGATCCGTTTTTTGTCGCTTGACTGGACATCGACTGGGAACAAAGTCAACAGTCGATCCGATGCACCTTTCTCTTGGAGGTCCAGTCAAACTTGGTGCCAAATTTTGAAAACTGAAACATGTGGACCCAAAAACGTAAAATTTACACTTCAGGAAGCGCCAGTACTGCAGTAGTTTCAAAGACTGCCGAGGGAAGAGTTGTGGGGATGGACTGATTATTGACTGATTCAGACCGTTTTTCGAAGGCTTGTTCTCGCTCCCCTATCAAGCGACAAAAAACGGTCAACTGCATGAACCCGGGAACAAGTCCCAATCGCCAGTCGATCTGCAAAAAACGCGACTAGTGTGTTTGCCAAAAGCTAGAATAGAGAAGCGAGAGGAGCAAAAACGGTAATTTGTACGAGAATCGAGAATTCAGAAGCGAGAACGGAGAACTGAGAATTAAGATAAAAAACGCAACTACTGTTTCTGCTAAGATGTTCTAAAATCCTCGACTACTTTAAACATATCTATGGTAACAGACAAGTACACAAGGCTTCGGCTGTTTATAGCCTATATCCACGTCCCCTGTCTTTGATAACCGGTAAGTTCCATAACCGTACCATAACGAATATAAGGTTTGAAGCCAAGCTGACCATTCATTACGAAAGAAATAGAAAACTGTGAGACATGATTTTCGGGGATCAAGAAAAAAACCCGGAAATCACGGTTTTCTATTTCTTTCGTACCATAACCGGTCTTCACCGGAACAATGATCGGTCATGTAAACGACGAAACGTCATACGTCATGTAAAGAGAGCAAACGTGGCAAGCGCGATAATCAGCGTAACACTAATAAAGGAGATGCAATAAACTTAAGAAGTGTAGAATCTTGGGAACAAAAATGGATGGAAATGCTAGTGAAGTAGGATGAATTATTATCAGAATTGTCCTTCAAGTTTTCAAGTTCCCCCCTCTAAGTCTTTAAATAGGATGCCTATCAGTATCGCCTGCTTTCCTGGGGAATAGGTCTGCATAGCTTTCGAACTGTACCTTTTCTACCAGCTCTTTGATCATTCCGCTCCAAGACCCATCCTCTGCCAAAGACCCGTAAACGCCATCGGGTGACTCGTATATTTCATACTCAAAGCCTGAAACAGAGATACTTTAACTTTGTGTCTCTTGGGACTAGCCTAATGAGTTTTGGCATAACCCCCCCCCCCTCGTTACCAAACCCCCCTGGTACCCCCCTCCCCCGCTTAAAAAAAATACAACCCTAAAAGAATCTCCTAGTACCAAATAACCCATACGCCACGGATAGTACAAGGGATTAGCTGGTATTAGCTACCCGGATTTGCTTATGTACCTTCTGACGGGTATATAAAAGTAAAATAACTAGGGCGCAGCTTCATTCTGAAACTTGACTCAACAAGTATGTCTGAAGCACAGTGGGTATCCAGTAACAAGTGTAAGAATAAGCTTGCGCACAAACGGTATGTTTATGCGCAAGCAAAAAGTGCTGCCTGGAGATGTTCTTAAGAATAAAGATAAACAAGGGGAATGTAAAGCGAAGGTGAAGGTTGATGGTGACAGAATAGCTGCTGAAGTGAATGAATATACGCATCAGATCACGTCAATGAAATGTTAAAAGTGAAAGATCAAATCAAAACCTGTGCCACTCAGTGTAACGACCCCCCCCCCCCCCCCCCCCCCCAACAAATCTTTTCCCCATTCCTTCCCCTTCTTGGCAAGGAAGCTGCATTGAGGATGCCACCCATTCATACAATGCGAAGGACCATTAGACGCTTTAAACAGTCAGCCAATTTCCCTCTCAACTTGCCTGATTCCCGAGGAACGGGATTCATATAGTCGGTAGATGTTTCTTCAGCCCAAGGTGACTACGAATCATATTTGACGGTGCAGAATGGACATGTAGCTGCCTTTTCCGTTTTGCACCGTCAAATATTATCGGGGGGGGGGGGGGGGGGGGGGGGTACCGGTGGAGTTTGGCGGGGGGGGGGGGGGGGTGTTCTCGCCTAGGCCCAGCTTACTAATTTGTTTACTGATTCCATTTGTTTTTTTCGGGGATCTCAAGGAAATTTAAACTGATAGAAATTTTCTTACTGTAGGAATCGTGATCAAACACCAAGCCCTTAAACCAGCCTAAAATTCGCAGTTTCTTCTTCGTAGATCAACGTAACGCCCAAAAGCTACGAAAAGAAACAGTCATATTGGCTTGGTAACTGAATTTTGTCTTTGTTTTTAGTTTTCTTTTATTATGGAAATTAGAAACCTGGAAAACTCCACATTATGCTGCATTCCAATTAATTTCCATAGTAGCCTATTATTTTCTTCATATGAAATTTCTGGAAAACTCTAGTCTTACTTCTTGTTCTTCTCGGATAACAGGATTCGATTTAGCTAAATATTAAAAGCGATTTGAAAAATGTTGTCGAAAAGGACCAAGCAATATTTCTGTGGTGGAGCTAAAAATTGGCGAGAGTTCATGCCAGAATGGGGCCATTCTCTAATCTTCCAGCCCCCCAGCTAATCTCAAATGATGAAACGGTCACTCTTCGTAACACATGTCATCGTGTTCCTCTTGATTTAAAATTAGTTGTCTTCGGTTGCGTTCCAGCAAGTTATTACAAGCTATGATGATACTTTGATAACTCTTGGTTGATTCATTTAGCAGTGATGACATATGTAGCGCTGTTTTTTATGTGAAAGATATTATGGATCAATAAACCGAATTGTATTGTATTGTGTAAGAGGAGGTTGAGAGGATAAAGGTAAGAGGATAACTTAATACTGTTGAGGACCATCATATGTAAATTGTAACGATCGTAATAGTCGTGGAACGAAAATAATAAAACGAATCGTAACGACGAATCGGAATGACTAGCTGGAACGCTACCTTCCTGTCAACCGAAGGACGGTACCTCCCGAGGATAGCATGCAGGTCAATAATCAATGAGTACAAGAATGCACGGAACAGTAAATGAACGACTTACCTAGGAGCTCCTGCAAACTTTTCAGCAGATCAATACAATATCCGTCAAAGTACGGACGGCCAGCAGAATCGTTGAGTTTAACCACGAACGGCGGTTGCTTCAAAAAAGAAATTACTTTGGCAAGTCCAGTACCGAACAGACTGTCGAGCTGGCCTTTCGGTAGAAAACTTATTTCGCACCTCATCTACGATGAGTTTCTCCCTCCCCCATACAACAATGTAAGGGAAAGGCTAGAGCACGCAGTCTCATCGAAGATCCCAATATTTCAACCAGTAGCGGTCAAACACAGCCGTTACAAAAGTAGTTTTATACCAAAGATTGTTGAAATTTTAAATAACCTTTGACCATTCGTACGTACTTATGTTATACAGTACTCACCAATTTTGGTTTGTTAACCATGAAAGTGTGAGCGAATAAATTACTATTCTATTCTATTATAATCTGATGTTGTAACAAGTGAACCGGCCAACGCTTTAAATATTTCTTAAAGCACACGTCGTATTATGTACTGTTTGTGATCCAATATTCGAAACTATTTGAATACTATACAACTAGGCTTTGGTTTAAACAAATTATCCACGGCTTTGGCTGTTTAAAGCCTTTTCCTAGGCCCATTAACTTCTAGCAAGATTCGGCAAAATTCAGATAACCGATTTTACGCTATTTGAGAGTATAATGCGTATGGAAAATAAGGAATCGCGGCAAGTGTAAAGATTAGTGAGGTATCGTTAAAGGGCTTATAATGTAACACGTGAAATTTGGTTTTCCGGGCTTAAGAATTTATTAATGCAATTACGGAAGTAGGTTGCATTGACATTATAGACACGAGGGATCCTTTACGATTCCTGCGCCTAAAAACTGAACTGAACAGTGGTTCGCGTTGTGTCAGAACGTCGTCCGTATTGTCATTTTCAGTTCGAGAAACCTATTTATGAAAGAAACCCTGTCAGAATTAGTCATTACCGAAGAAAATCTCTCAGTTCCGTAAGATGCACCTGTGATCTGTCATATCGGTGCTGAATAATTTTTCTTTACCGAGCATCTAGTCACAACAGTTAACATTATAAAGCAACATATAATGATACGAAAGATACAGAATCTAGTCCTGCATTTCCGTTACCGTTGCCAAGTAAGTAGTACTATACTGTATTCAAGTAGTGCTAGAACGAAATTCTGAGGGTATACACCAGCCATTTTACAGTACCGATAGGTAACTACGAGAACTGATAATGCCGGACATCAGCTCGATAATCAGAGCCATCGTATAAACATCAAGATTTGCTTTAGCGAAGCGTGTCACTCAACCAAATCCAGCCAATCTTGTGAACACCTGGACCAGGGAGTCAACCAATGCTCTACCTTCACTTATGTGCTGATCCACTGAAGTCACTTCTATCTCTCCTCATAAAGTGTTTCTTAGGACCCTTTTTACACCATCAAGTATCATCACCAGCTTATAACTTCGCCTGGACTTCACTGGATTTTATTTCTGACCTTCAGGTGAATTTAAGACGCTTACCATTTGTTTTTCTTTTTACAACAATAACATTAGAAAGGACCTTCGACGCATACGCTCGACATACTTCAGATATCTGAGATTTCTTCTCTACCTACCCCGGCGCACACGGAACCGCTACCTGATCCGCCGTCTGTTAATTTCCGACCCATTGTTGACGCTTGAAACCCTCTCCTCTAACTTGTGTTTTCCGATTGGAAAATTACCTGTCCACGACCCCATCAACGTGATTCTAAATTAGTGAACCTTTATGGAAAATATTCGTTGAGGGTTTTGCGATTATTTTTTATTTCTTTATCCTTTTTTACTGCACTTGCGCCCTTGGGCAGTGCGTCATAAATTCATTCATTCATTCATTTTTGCCTTATTAGTTATCTTAAACTCGTATTTTACTACTTTCGAGAATATCAGAACACAAATCAGTCAACACTAATTCAATTATCCCAGACACTTTCAACTAAAGTTAAGTTCAAATCGGATGCCAAATAACACACTCTAGTGGAACACCGTAGCGAAAGTCGTACAATACCTGAACTACGACGACCCGATATATTAGAGCTGCTCCATACACGGTGAGGTTCTCTCCGTTTTTTACATTCCAACTTGTGTCTCCCCATGTTGCCAGCGTCTTCTTCTCGACGTTATTCCCGTTTTTGCCGGTAATGCTGTACCGCTCCAGCGACATAGAAACGGTAACCTAGAAAGGAAGTTTGGAAAACTAAAGCTGCGTTCTTTGTCACGGGAGTTCTCACCGGTGGTCTCCGGTTTCTCTTATAAGCCGTTTTTCCATGCACCGGTGACTACTCACCAGTCTTATAACCCATTTTTATGGCACTTGAGCTTACTCAAGTGCCATATAGCGATTGTAATTTCTGTCCGTCAGTCGGTCTGTCGGTCTGTCGGTCCCGGTTTTGCTAGTTCGGGCACTTCCAGATAAACTAGGACGATGAAACTTGGCAGGCATATCAGGGACCGGACCAGCTCAACTTAAAATTGATCATTTTTCAATCCGACTTTCCCCGGATCCGGGAGTCCGGAAACTATAAAGCAAAAGTGGAGCGAAAAGTAGAAAAAAAAGGGTTGCCCGAATGCGGGAGCGAACCAGTAACCTCTGAGTTATAAGTCCAACGCTCTACCAACTGAGCCACGAGTCCATATATGAGAGAGCGAATGCGGGAGTACAAACAAAGTGGATAATCTAAACAAATTACATTGTTAGGATAATAGAACTTGTCAGGAATATTGGATGTATTAGGGAGCGTATGCGGGAGTATATATTGTTAAAAGATTGACGACCTGATTAACCTGGACATAGTCAAGAAACATAAATAATAGTTTGGGCACTTCCACGCAAGCTAGGACAGTAGTATATAAAACCGGGTTCTGGCTCACCCTCCCCCCAATTTCAAAACCCCATTTTAACATCAATTTCTTAAATTTTAACATCCTTTTTACCAAATTATCCCCCTTTTTAAGAACATTTTTATTTTCTTACTTCCAAAATAAAGGATACAAGAAATGAGAATATTACCCTTTACTACATATAAAATACTACAATATACTACTACTTCTTTTTTTTACATTTTTCATTTTTTATTCAACTATTACTGAGTAAACAGTTCTAAATCCACATATGTTTCTTTGTTCTTGTTTTCGCGTACAATAGGCTGCAAAACTAGATTTTTCTTTAAAAGTAATTCGTTAGCAATGGCATTATATTTCTGTGTTATAAACAAATCACAGGGTTTGTCATTATGATTAATAACTACAACCAACTTATCACCATATTTTGTCTTAGCAATTCTCATTTTAACAATAGCATATTTCAAACCTAACACTAGTTCTTCTTTCCTGATTGTCTCATTGTATTTATTCATTCTGATTGTATTCAAGACTTCCTTTGTGGACTCCATTTATTAGGGGATGATTTTATTAAATAAAAATCCAGGCTCACAAACTCACATACATATTTTTATTGATAATATCTAATGTAGCTTTTCTTTCATAATATATAACACAGTAAACATTATATGGTACGGGTTGATTATCTTTCAACGTTAAACTTATTTCAATATCAGCAGTTGTTCCATTATAAATATTTGACTCGTGTTTGGAAACATCGAAACAGAATAGTGGATATACTTCTTTAAATTCTTCTATACTAACAACACTACCAGTATCAAATGCTAATTGTTTATAACCCAAATGTATGAACCTATTGTAAAGATTTGAGTATTTACATTTATCATCGCTAAAATCACATTTAAGTGGTTCTTCAGGATATTTATCCCCATTAATTCTAAGTTCTATGTCTGTTAAATTCATATGATCAAACACCATATTATTCATTAATTGATTGTTATGCTTTTCATTTTTCTGTAGCATCACAACTACTTTTGTTGGATTGTTTCTCTCAGAAATAACTTTCCAAGTGTGTTCCTTATTCTGACTAACATCGCTTTTATAAGTATTACATGCTTCCCACATCAGATTATGCTTTCTGTCCTTTGCCAATCCCTTTTCTAAGTTACTCATCATTTCAATACTAGGAGCTACAATAGGGATCTTCCAGGATAAATATTCGATGACTACTTTGAAATTAGTATTTCCATTTCTTATAATCATGTTGTTATCATCATTTCTTCTTAGAAATATTTTATGCGATGCACCTCTGAAGAATCGTTTGTTTCCTTTCAAAAATCCAAACAATTCTGATAATGGTAAATACATATTTACTAATTTACTGCTCTTTGTTCTGTTATATTTTTTTTCAAATCCTTTATTATAATTATCATTATTGGTCAACCTGACTGTTCCAGCCCCTGCAGTAAACGAAGCAATTACAGGATTGATTTCTTTCCCTTGATTATAATCTTTATACCAGAAATGATTTCTTGCAGCACTTCTAGAATAATCATCAGAGTATTCAATCAACTTTGTAACGGTAGTTGTAATACCAACATGATTAATTTTTTCAACCGATTCATCGTTTATTACATATTCAGCGGTACTGAATAAATTAAATCCATTGTTCGTCAAAGTAGCAATATCGGTTGCAGCTATATTATCTCCATTTTCTTTCACTATTCTTACACTAACATCAAGATAACTTTCACTTGGATAAAACCAGGAATCTAATTTCTTCGTTACGAATTCAAACTCTGATTTATTAGATACATTCACATCTGTTTCTCGAATTTCTTTAAATTCGTATTTTACCACTGTATCATCCACAAGCGGTTCGTCAAATATATTCCATTGCGGACTGATAACTTTATTTACTGCCATTTATATAAGAAAGAAATTATTAAATAAAACTTATTTCAGAATCTTTAATCCATTGCCAGTCATTAACGTTTTGATCAAGTCCTGACTTCTTTGATTTAAAATCCTTTTATTTGTACCGATAAGATCCTTCATCGATTTTTTGTTTCCAATTACATCAATGAGTTCCTTCTTGTTTACATTGATCAGATCTTTCCCATATTCTATTGCTCTGTTTTTCAACAACTCAAATCTCGGTTTAATAATATTATTATACATTGACATAGCCCCATCTTTTATTTGTTTTGCTGACGTTTGAAATAACTGGGAATTAACAATGTTTTTGAATACACTACCGATTCCACTTCCATACTGCTTTTTATAAAGTAATCGCCCCCAATCGCTTCCTCGCTTCCCAACTGATCAGTAATTGTCACTCTCAAGGAGTAAATAAAGTCTTTTGTATTAATAGGAAGGTAGATTAATTGTCTAGGATTCTCAACAATTTGACAACCCGGTTCTGTATTCGGAACAAATGTCCAAATGACATCTGATTTACTTTTGTTTACGATAGAACTGTTTACAAGAGAGCAGTGAATTTGAATTTTATCAACGCTTCTTGTTATATTCGGAAGCTTTGTACCTTCATTGATTTTCTTAGATATCTCACTATCCTTCTCAAATCCTAAAATCTGACACAAGTCACTATTAAATCTAAACACATATTTTTCTTGTAATAGTATGACAAATCTCATAGATGCTGGATTGGATGAAATTACAATAGGACATTTATCTTTTGGGGTATCAAAATACTGACACAAAAAATAATTCAAACAATCATCGTTATACATCCCATTAGGAATAGTAACATTCATCCATTCTGTTGCATTATTATCTTCATCTTTCCTGTATTGAAATGTATTATTTCCAAATTTATCACTTATATTATGCCACGAATACCACAAAGTACACTGATTCAAACCTATTTCATAATCCCAATTACGATTCAGTTCGATTGGTTGACTAAATGTTATATCAATGATACTTTCATTACCTTCAATGTTTAACAACACCATTTATTAGAAATATTTTTTATATATTGAATTGTAATTTCTCTTCGTAAGAAATTTATTTCGCATTAACGAATCCAAAATATCAATAGCTTCATTTCTCACCTCATCAGATGTATTTCCGTTTACTCTGCTACCTATCAAAGTGTATAATTTTGAAATCATTTCATCACAATTCATAAATATTCCAGTTCCTTGTTGTCTGATAAAGGGTATACTAGATTGAATTTTTTTTAATCTATCCTTATAGTCTTGTATAAATAAAATAATTTTATCATACTTATTCGAACTATAACTTTTACTTTTCAGACCACCATAACTTTGACTTATAGATGTTAAATAATTCAGAGCCCCAGCTATTTCGTTAGGATGCTTAAGGTAATAATGAGGCATTTTAAAATAATTATCGATATCATTCCAGTCATCTTTATATTTTAAATTAATTTGATTTAATAATTCCACATCAATATTTAAGTTTAGATTTACGTCATATGGTTGTTCTAGATTGGGTTCTATAGCATGAGTGGGAGCTCGACTCGATTCCTCTGAAGTAGTGGTCTGTAAAGCTGTTTTAAATGTATCACCTAATCTGAGAAACCGTCTTCTTGAATTATTATCACCTTCCTGTAGTTTATTAATTATCGTTTCAGCGTTCTCTTGTAATTTTTTGATGGTGTCTTTAGTGTTTTCTTTTTGTGCTATAATAACTGGAGCGTTTAACTCTGAAGCATATTCCCGAAATCCTGCCTTCTCCATCTCATTTTGTTGAACCTTTCTTCTCTGAACTTCTCTGTTCTTCACTATATCCGATAACATATCACTCAAGCGTCTTGAATCCATTTATATACAACTAATTTTATTTCATAATAAATTTTGAAAGTTCTTTTTCATAAAACCCTCCTTGAATTAATTCCCAACTTTTGTCAGATATTTCATAAGTAATGGGAATGGTAGGTCTGATGGTTGCTATCTGAAATACTTCATCCGTATAATTAGGTAAATATCCTTTATCGAAAATACTTTTTTCTTTTTTAATTCTGACTAAATCCCCTACTTTGACGTTTCCTGTGATTTTGTAGTCATCTACTGGAGGAAACAGAGCACTAAAAACCTTTTTCTGATTAACCTTTTTACTAGCATCAGCTGGTTTCATTTGTATTGAACGGTGGTACGAGTTATTATAATTACTCACAAATAAAGGTAAAATATCAATCCAATTAGTAGTGTTATTGTGAGTGAAATATTTCCATAACTTTTCTTTTAGCGTTCTGTTGAATCGTTCTACAATTTGCGCTTTCAATTCGCTTTCAGATGCAAACCAGTGTATGCCGTTATTTTTCAAAAAAGTTTGAACATTTCTCATCACAAATTCTTTACCTTTATCAGTTTGTAGTTTCTTAGGAATTCTTTCTTTAAATATAACACTGAATGCTTTTATTATTTCAGCACCCGTTTTGTCTTTCAGAGGGATACACCAAGCATATTTACTAAAGCAATCAATAACAGTTAAAATGTAATTTGTTTTATTATTTTCTTTTTTATATTTCTGCATGTCAACTAAATCAGCTTGCCATTGCTCATCAACATAGTGAACATACACTCGCCTCCTTTCAAAGTTATGATAGGAAGGTTTGTGTAACGTATACACATTCTCATTTTGCAACACATTTTTTATTTTATCTTTAGAAACCTTAACACCATTTTCTTTTAATTTTCTGTAAATATCATCCACACCTGAATAATTAGAATAATACGTCTTTAAAATATATGTTTCTGCGTTGAGGTTTTTTTTAAAAAGCGATTTTTCCTCGATCCGCAAATAACACAATTCCCTTTCAGCATTGGAACATTATTTTTTTGTGACACTGCCTTAAACATTGATTCAGTGTCAGTGCTCTTTTTACATTTCATACAATAAATCTCCATTTATTAGAAAACAATTTTTATAAACGAAAAGCTACCAACTTCATTTTGCGCTGGATGTAGGAAATGCAGTGAAAACCACAGTTTAATTCATCTATATTTTGAACAGCAAGATTTTCATAAGCTATTTTTTTCTTTGAATTTTTTAGATATTTAACTATTTCTTTTCCTGGAGGAATACCGAAAGAATCGAAAAATTCGACATAGGGGGATTCAGGTAGATTACAATACGCAACCCAGTGAGTTCCAGGCATTCCGAGTTTATCATAATTAATGACACCGCATTCCGAATCGTTTATATGTTTGGGTAGCGTATCTAAAGAGAAAACACCTCGAAACTGTGGTATACTCCCTAATGCATCCATAATATCAAAATTGGTTAGAGGTCCTACTTTACTTTTGCTTCTTTTTTGATGTCCCCGTTTTTTGACTTCCTAGGTCTTCCACATACCCCATGACCGACAACTCTTTGGGTTCCAGGAAGTGTTAGCGCTCCACCTGTGTTGACATCATCGGTTTTTTCCTTCTTAGGTCTACCACGTACACCATTACCGGTAACTTTTTGTGTTCCAGGAAGTTTTAGCGCACCACCTGTGTTGGTCATTTTATCCATAATTTTCTTACCAGCGAATGTACCCAAAGCAGCAGCACCACTTGTTAAAGCTGCCTTACCAAGGGTAATTGCTAGCGGTATTAAAAATGGAAGTAATCCACCTTTTTGAATCGCTTCTCTCATCTGCTTGTATGATACATCAATATCACAACCCTTATTATTCATTTTACAGGTTTCAATTTTATCAATTTGTCGTTTACTTAAAAGTAACTTAACTGGTTCTCGTTCATTTTGTCTACTATGACTAACACGTATCTGACATTTTTGTTTAGCATCAAAGCATTTCTTCAGCTTTCCTTTCTGAAGCTTTGACAAATAAACTGTATACTCCATTGTTTCAACCATTTATTAGGGAATAAATTTATCTTATAAAATTTATTTACCAGCCATCATTTTTTCTATTCTGGTAACGAATGGTTTGTCAACAGGTTTTAGCTCTAGCTCTAGAAGCCTTTTTAAAATATTTACTACTGCTCTTTCAATATTATCGATACGAGTTTTTTGACCAGCAATCTTTCCTTCAATTATACCGTTATGGGTGTGTTGCCCAAGAAGCTTTTTGTCATAATCTAAAAGATTCATAGTTAACGTTGCTAAATTAACAGCATCATTTTTGTTTCTAGGGTTTTGAACATTTGTTATCAATTTGTTCTCAGCATCAATTTCTTTCTCATTAACTCGAATTATTTCTTTTACAAATAACCCTTTATCTTTAATCCTTACCAATAAATTATCAGGAGAATCATGTACCGCAGTTAATCTGTTGATATCTTCGCTAAAATACTGATTTGCCCCCACTTGTTGTGCGGTAATTTCTTCTTTAAATTGATTCAAAATAATAGTCATAGATCTGAAACTAATAGCGTCCTGGTCAGCTTTCGCATCCCCTAACATAATAATTCTCTTACCTTGTAGGTTAATATTACCGTTGTCATCAGTAACTCTCTTTTCATTCGATTCGTTGCTAAACTTTTTTCCAACACTACCAAATTTATTCATTTATTATAGAAATAAATTATCCGGTAAATTTTTCAAAGTTTTTCCTGTACTTAAGGGTTTTATCTTTTATTTTTAAATCTATGAAGAAAAAACCGTAGCCCTTGGTTGCAGTCTCGAATTGTTTGAGAAATTTTTCATTGTCTATACTGGAGACATGGCTTTGTCTTATTAATTTTACTTCTTTTGGATTAGAACACTGAAAGAATGCAAAATAATTGCACTGGAGCCTTACCACCTTTGGCGTTTTATGATAGCTTTGAGACAAGTAAATAATTGAGGCATTTTTCTTTCTTCCTCTTATGAATAAATCTTCTATTTTCTTCTGGTCTTTTTCAGTGACAAAATCGTCAAAGATAATCAAGTTTTGGTATTCAGGGTCTAAGTCGTCAACATCGACAATATCATCAAGATTGTTACTTACTGTTAAGACTTTCGATTTGCATTGTGACTCCAAAGTGGTTAAATTGGTTATAAGGTCTTGATATTTATCTTCTTCAAGATCTTTAGCATACAAGTATATTCGGTTGAAACAAAGATATTCATAAATTAAATTCAAAAGAAGGTTTGTTTTCCCTGTTCCAGAACTACCACAAATTAAGAGTCTGAATGGCCACTGAGGTGCAAGGTCGTGCTTATTCTGATAAGTGTTCTTTTCACTAAAATCATAGACTTTGATTGGAGCCTTTTCATTCATTTATTTAGGAAGAATTTTTCATTATAAGATTTACTTGAGTATTTTAAGTATATACTTGAAGTTTTGAAGTAGGTACTTGATTTTTTTAATCAAGTACTTGAATTTTTTAAGTAGGTACTTGAAGTTTTTAAGTAGGTACTTGATTTTTTTTAAGTACGGACTTGATTTTTTAAGTAGGTACTTGATTTTTTTAAGTAGGTACTTGAAGTTTTGAAGTAGGTACTTGATTTTTTTAATTAGGTACTTGAATTTTTTAAGTAGGTACTTGAAGTTTTGAAGTGGGTACTTGAAGTTTTTTAAGTAGGTACTTGAAGTTTTTAAGTAGGTACTTGAAGTTTTGAAGTAGGGACTTGATTTTTTTAAGTAGGTACTTGAAGTTTTTAAGTAGGTACTTGAAGTTTTGAAGTAGGGACTTGATTTTTTTAAGTAGGTACTTGATTTTTTGAAGTAGGTACTTGAATTTATTAAGTAGGTACTTGAATTTAATGTTTATAACCTAAAGGCAAAGTTGTAAATTTATCGCTTGATACTATCCTTTTATCATCCTTAGGATCCAACGCTTTTTTATTCTGTTCTTCTAGAAACATATTGTGCTTGTATGATCTTAAGTTATACTGGGTTAT
Source organism: Branchinecta lynchi (assembly GCA_023053575.1). NCBI lineage: Eukaryota > Metazoa > Arthropoda > Branchiopoda > Anostraca > Branchinectidae > Branchinecta > Branchinecta lynchi. The sequence goes on along the minus strand of JAKZAP010000009.1, from coordinate 8,744,442 downwards.
AGAAAGGTTTTCCGTTTTACCAAACAGTACATCCTTATAATTTTGAATCGTAATTTTATCTTTAACGATATTGGTTTTTATTCCTTTTAGTTTTTTGCTAGCTTTTGAAGGGTCTTGGTTGTCCTTTAAATAAGCATATACTTTTGATCGTAATCCAACAAATTCTGTCATAACCTGTCCACCTAATTCATCTTTCATCATTCCTATCACTTTCTTATTTACACTAGGAAACCCATATGGATTATCTTTCGCGTAATCAGATGTATCGAACCTCTCATTCAAATCTTGTTTGATATCCTCATAGAAATCTTCGGTTTGAATGTCGTATATGAAAGAATCAGTATCCATATAACATAAGTCTATTTTATCTCCATATTTAGGCTTCATATAATCATAATGGAATTCATACATCAATAACTTGGATAGTTCTAATACAGCAAAACCGATGTACATTGGTTTGTCTAGTTTTATCTTTTCCTTCGACATTCTTGCCACTGAAAAGTTTTCACTAAAAATTATTTCAGATTTAAAGTTGGGTTTCTTTATTATTTTTTCTCTTGTTGCATCATCCGTTATTATTTTCATATCCGCTCGCTTCCTTACGTTTTCCATAGTTTTTCCAAAGCAAGCATTATTCATAAGCTTAAAGAAATCCTTTTCAAAATCATTTGTACCTTTAGTTCTAAGTGCTGTGTTGTGGTCTATATATCCGTTTAAGTAAGCACTTTCAGTGAATCCTAGTATTCTGTGTACTCTTTTCAATATCAAACCTTTTTGTAAATAGAATTCTAGGTTCCTGTGGTGAACTACATAGTTAGTTTTATCTAATACTGTGGTACATAGCTTACCGTTAAAGTGTTCGGGTGCTAATGGTAAATCCTTGTGTAATTCGTGTAGTTCTTTTGGATATTCTAAATCTACCTCATATATAGCACCCACATCTTGTCTCACCGACTTAATCGTAATCACCGAATTGATGTGACTTTTCAGATGGTTGTAATACTCGATTGATTCGTATTCATTCCTTTCTTTCAAATCATCCGGTATGGAAATGAATTGGAAATCATTCGCTGGTAAATCTTGTGACATTGCCCACCCATATAAATTATTTTTATCCAAATACACTAAATAATTAGATGGCTTATTCTTATTATAATCACTTGTATATTTATTATTTGCTTTTGCGTATCTTTTTATACATTGAGATACACCACCTCTTATTCCTTTTTCTATAAAGGTATACATGTCTTCCTTTGAGAATAACGGCAAGTCTACTTTCGAATGCTTTAGGAAAGCATCCCATGTTAGTCCTGGAGCTGAGAAGTAATGAAGTGGATCCAGATCATAATTATGTATACAAACGTTCCTGAAATTCTCCACAACATCTGATAGAATTAACACATCACTTTTTAGGTACAACTTGGTATAATCAAGTAAAGTTTCACAGTTAAATTGCTTCCATATAGATACCGCTCTTTTATAATCACTTTTGTCAATACCTTTCCCCGTCAACCTAGAATAAAAGCTTTCTATTGGTGGTAACTTTGTACATTTCATTTTATCGAAACTATCTACGAATTCATAGGGATACACCCCTTTTTTAATTATTTCTTTGAATTCATCGTCATTTTTGAAGCTGTTAGATGTGTACTTGAAATTCTGTCTTAGATGATTACAAGGTACTTTGCAATCACATGTTGCTAAATTTGCTGATAGTTTGTCTAAAGATGAAGCCATAAATCTAATTGAATCTATAAACCGCATCTCATATTTTATTTCCGTATCCGCTTTTGTAATACTTACTGATTTCGAGAATGAGATGAAACTTTCTGCACTTTCAAAAATTCCGTTATCAGGTATCAATTCTCTAACAAATAAATGAGAATCATATTTTGATAAATTATGCATTACTACCGGGATATGCCTAGGAATCCTGTATTTCATATTACATTCAGCATGAGCAAATCCCCTATCTTCTCCTGTCATGTGGTCGTGATCAAAGTGAGGATTTTCAGTAATTTCAGTTGTACAGATGTGACAAGTCTTATTCATTAGATTTTTCCATTTTTCGGTAATTTCTGCATTGGTATAAGTATGGTTTCTTTGTCTGCTTTCATATTTGTTTGCAATTTCTGTGGATACTTTTGTAACGGTTTTAACAAAATGTTTTGCAGCGTCTTCACCGAAATAGTCATAGTATTTGTTCTGGTTTGTATCAAAGGAACAGCATACCTGAAATGCGTAAGCAAATGGTTTCTGTTTGGCCACTTTTATTGTTTTCTTCCCGTTTACTTGATTGTACTCTTCGTTATAAGACTCAAAGTCGGCTATTATGCAATAAGGTACTTTCATTTGTTTTGCAATATTTTTATATTGTATACTTGAACCTTCAGGAGGCATTATAATATCAGGATCTTCGCAATTATTTTTACTCTCATGTTTTTCATATTGTTCTTCTTTTGTAAAATGCCTTCCGCAAAAAGTGCATAGGTATGTCTTTGTTTTATTTTTAGAGATTTGACTACCAACTAATCTGCTCAGATCCTTTACCAGTACATAATGATTATCGAAATATAATAAATGAACGATATGTTTAGCAGTTTTGCCATTGATTGTACTTTTTAGTATATGACTTCTGATAATTTTCTCTTTTTCAATTTGAAATAAACAAATCTTAATGTTGTATCCATTTTCAAATTTGTGTATATCTTTAGTATCCATTGGGAAGTTGGTAACCCCTTCGAAATCAAATTCGTTCTCGTATTGTTTATATTTCGAAATTCTCTCAGCGTTGTCCTTGGTTGGGTATAAATGTGCTAAGATGGACCAAAGAAAGCATTTTTGATCTAAATTTTTTATATTTATGCACGCTTTTTTATTTTTTACGAAATCTGGCAGTATTTTAAACGTTCCTCCCATGTAAGATTCTATTCGTGTCATCCTATAATCAATTCCTTCATACCGACTGAATTGTAGCCCAGATCGAGGGGTATTACTTAAAGAACTAAGTCTCTTGTTATTATCATCCAAATGATTATGAGTAAGAATGCTATTTTTATTTAAAATCCAAGAAGTACTATTGTAATATACTACTACTTCTTCATCATTCTCCTGTCGATGGAAAATAACATGAGTTACAAACTGAACTCTATATTGATTTATTTCGTTCATTCGCCGCTGTATATCTGCGAAAGTAAAAGCAATAAGAGTATGCTCGTCAACTCCATTACCTTGAACTGAAACGTTTACAGTGAATATATTCTCGCTTTCGCTAAAAATAGTAGGCTGCTGTTCTTCTTCCGTTCTAAATACATGATCAGGAATTAATTTTTCTTCTTTAATTTTTTTCTTATTTATGAAGAGAGTTGATAAATCGACTACTTTTTCTTTATTGTCATCACTTCTTTCGATTTGAGCTCTAATGATATTACTATTTTTCTTTATAGTATCTTCGTGTTTTTTAATAATATTATTATAGTATTCTCCAACTCTTTTTAGTACTTCTTCTCGGTTTCCGCGAGTTGATAGGTTCTTGTTTTTCAGAAATTTCTTTAATTCGCTTGTCTCTTTTTCTTTGTTATCATTGTATTCTTGTTTTAGTTTTGTAATGGTGATATTATTTTCTCTTATCTCATCTTCCAGAATGGTTCGTAATCTCGGTTCTGGTTTGTAGTCGGATGGTCTGTTCTTATTATGAGTTCTTTCGTTTCTGCGTTCAATTTTAATTTTATCTTCAGCTATCAAAATATACTTATTAAGATGGTTTATTATATTATTTGTTATTTCATGTTTCTTAGCTCCATTTGTTTTGATTTTATTAATTTTCGCATAAGTCCGCAGTTCATTATATGTGTATAGCGATAATCTTTGTATAACCGCTTTGTTGTTTGATATAACCTTTTTACAAAGCTGAATAACCTCTGCAGTATTCATCATTTAATAGGGGAACATTTTTATTAATAAATTTCTCCCGTCTGAGTTTTGTCAGCCGTAAAGAAAAGCACTGGTTTCAGTATGCGTTTCACAGAGCAAGCGCTGTCTATATTCTCTCCAATCAGTCAAGAAAGATTCCATACAGTTTAGCAGGTGGCGGATGTGTTCCGAATCGCGAACCTTTCATTCAATCAAATAATTTCTGAAACAATTTTATTACATAATAAATGGAAGAATTAGAAAAGAAAATGTATGTTTACCGTCGCAGTTACAAGTACTACAATCGTATAAGTAATAGCTTACTTGTATCCAAATTCCTCTTTTCGGCAGCAGGAATGTCTGCGTTTCTAGTGCTACCTTTAGCTTCTTTAAGTTTGGGTGCTGTTATCATCGAAATAATTGAAAAGCAGTTAAGCATTGCTGATAGAAAAGCAGAATTTAGGACAAATTACAATTTTTATACTGAGTTGTTCTCAATGCTAAAATGCGGACAATTAACAATTGAGGAGGTAATTCAGAGAGAAACAGAGATGCGTAAAACCTTTCGATTTTTTCCTCGCGAAAAATACATGAAACAAGTCCGTCTGAATGGCTATAAATATTGTAATAAATCTATAAAAAGTCAAGAGAAATTACCAAACATATAGTCTATTGCTATACTGAATATTGTTTCCTAACTGTCAAACAGATCTTTATTTCATACGCGCATTAATGAGCTGCGTCATTCAAAGGTCTCGCCGTCAATTTGGGATGTAATTACAGTCTCCGGCGTGACTAACACAATCTCATCTTAACTCGGAAACTTTTGCGAATTGAACAAGGACCCTTGGTGTAGTGGCTCAACGCTCGGCCGAACGTTGACTCATCACCATTCAGACCTTCGAATCCCACTGACCGCAGTTTCTGTTTGTCGATAGTGGGATGGTAATAAAAACTTGCGGGTTCCCCGTTCAGGGCCCCCCAGACTAAGGCCACATCACCACAAACACTACACCAATCGGGGTGTACCAACATCACACCTCTTAATTTTCAAAGTCTGGGGGTGTGGGGTTTTGCAAAAATATTTTATAAAGTTCAAAATCGGTAATCATCATATCATCATGCAAACTCAGTACTGCGTTTGTATCTATCGCATTTATGTGATAAACGTGGTTGGTTTCTATTACCAGATGTTTCAAAGCGATTGGGATTTTTATTTAATAAAATCATCCCCTAATAAATGGAGTCCACAAAGGAAGTCTTGAATACAATGAGAATGAATAAATACAATGAGACAATCAGGAAAGAAGAACTAGTGTTAGGTTTGAAATATGCTATTGTTAAAATGAGAATTGCTAAGACAAAATATGGTGATAAGTTGGTTGTAGTTATTAATCATAATGACAAACCCTGTGATTTGTTTATAACACAGAAATATAATGCCATTGCTAACGAATTACTTTTAAAGAAAAATCTAGTTTTGCAGCCTATTGTACGCGAAAACAAGAACAAAGAAACATATGTGGATTTAGAACTGTTTACTCAGTAATAGTTGAATAAAAAATGAAAAAGGTAAAAAAAAGAAGTAGTAGTATATTGTAGTATTTTATATGTAGTAAAGGGTAATATTCTCATTTCTTGTATCCTTTATTTTGGAAGTAAGAAAATAAAAATGTTCTTAAAAAGGGGGATAATTTGGTAAAAAGGATGTTAAAATTTAAGAAATTGATGTTAAAATGGGGTTTTGAAATTGGGGGGAGGGTGAGCCAGAACCCGGTTTTATATACTACTTAGGACGATGAAACTTCGCAGGCATATCAGGGACCCGACCAGACTAAGTTGGAAATAGTCACTTGCCCGATCCGACCATCGTGGGGGAGGGGGCGGAATCCGGAAAATAGGGACATTCATCACTTTCGAACGGGCGATCGGATCTTAATGAAACTTGATATCTGGAAAGATCTCGTGTCTCAGATGTCTCATTTCGAGTCCGGACCGGATCCGATGAATCTTGGGGGTGGGTCTTGAGGGGAGTGGGGGGACGGGGAATCCGGAAAAATTTGGAAAAATTAAATATTTTCAGCTTACGAACGGGTCGTCGGATCTTAACGAAACTTGATATATGGAAGGACCTCATGTCTCAGACGCCGGTGACATTGGGGGGAGTTGGAAGGGGAAACCGGAAATCTTGAAAAGCGCTCAGAGTGGAGAGATCCGGATGAAACTTGGTAGAAAGAACAAGCACAAGTCCTAGATACCTGACTGACATAACCGGAACGGATCCGCTCACTTTGGGGGAGTTGGGGGGGGGAGTCCTAATTTCTAGTGATCCCGCGAGTTCGATGCTTCCTGATGTGCTAGGACAATGAAAATTGGCAAGCATGCCAAGGACCCGACCAGATTAAATAGGAAATAGTCACTTCCCCGATCTGACCATCTGGGGGGGGGGGGGTGGAGGGACGGGGAAGCCAAAATTGAGGTATTTTTAACTTGCGAACGGTTGGTCGGATCTTGATGAAAGTTGATATTTAGCATGACCTCGTGTCTCAGACCTCCCACTTTAAATCCGGACCGGATCCGATGTCACTGGGGGGGGGGGGGAGCTGGTGGAGGGAACCAGAAATCTTGTCAAACGCTTAGAGTGCAGCGATCGGGATGGAACTTATTCGGCCACGGTAGGTGGAGATAGAGTGAGTACCGGAAATCGTGTAGCACGTCTAGGGATCAAACAAATGGATTTATTGGGATGAAAGTTTGAACAGTCATGTGCATTTGCTGCAGACAATCGAGACGATGCCGGAACTGCTCAGAAATGAGTGAAACTAAATATCCTATTTATATTTCCGAACCGCATTTTTGGATGGCGGGTATATTTTGTGAGGTTCTCATCTACTTTCTTGTACAGCCTACTCGTACAAGTGCCATATGAGCTCGTAGCTCTTGTTGAACTAACGAGTGCCCGGTTTTACCTAACCGGTGCGCACTAACCAGAACCTGCTCGGGAGCCCGGTTTTAGCAAGTTAGCAAGTTTTCGTCAACTCACCGGTTAACCAAAAAACGCATTCCTAGAGAAAACCGGACACTGGTGACAAAACACGAGTGAGTGCAACGCTTAAAGTTTAACTGAAAAGCCAATTTATTTTTGGATCATTCAACTGAATACACTGCATTTTTTGGATTGCGTTAAGGGATTTTTTTATTTTTCACTATTTGCTCGAGAATGACGTCAGAATATCTACGGTCATCCTCACAGGCGACTATGGCGCAGAAAAATTGAATCTTAATACATTCGCGGCGTTTCGGTGGCCAGTGATCAGCTTACGGAAGGTAGCTCACTGCGTGAACATTCATTTTCCGTAAATTGTTAGATACACAGATACAAGCGCATAGAGCACACAAATCAGACAAGGAAATTCCACTATTTGAAAATAGATTATTCGTGAATAGCGGTGCAACAAAGTAACGCATTTTCACCGGGTTTTCAAGCTTCTGTAAGTGAACAAGTGATGGGTAACTAGATTGTCCTATCTAAGACCTTTTCAGATAAGCTTTAAGAACAAATTACAAATATTTAGAGGGAAAGTTGGTTACTCTCAAAACGGATGGTCACTTATCGCCTCCCTTGGCACCAGTTCCATCAAGAACAAATGGTTATTTATTTTTGATTCAAACCGTAACTCTCCGAAAAACCCGAGTGATAAGTCGGCTTGGTCCTTACTACTACCCCGTGAGCTGGGATATGGATGAGAACATGGCAAACATCGGTTGGGTTTTTGTCAATCAACCTTATATCTCCGGCTTTGACCCTCTATTTCTGGCCATTTTGTAAAGAAGTTTAAGTAAAAAGCTTGAAACCTGATGTGTGAATTAGAATTGGTTGGGTTGAGGGATGGGATGTTTGGAGAAGGATTGAATGTGGACAGTTATGAAAGATGAATGTTTTTTGGGAGTTCACCAGTTGGGAAGATTCGTCAAGCTTTCAATGACGCATCGATGGGGGTTTATTTAGTCTCAATTTGTAAGTCGTTCTATTTTTTTATTTTTTATTAACATGGTCCTCGAGGTTTATGTGTAAACTACACCACCGTTTAATATACTACTTGCAAATTTTTGTAATGTTTAAAGGACCCGTCTCACCTTAATACTCTTGGTGACTAACTCTCCTTGCTGATGCAAAATCGTCGTGTATCTAACGGAAGAGCCGGAAGCGGCACAACAGCTGTCCCCAACGATCGCCGTGATGGTTGACACAGGACGTGATTTGTTGAGTTTGAGTCTTTAAGGCGACGTTTTCTCGTTCTTCCTGAGGATCACTGGCGTGTTTTGGACTTAGTCATATAGAGTATTACCCCGTTATCCCTAATAGTTTCAGCGATTTTTATTCCTAATCAGACTTTCTATGTTGTTTTTATCTACCTCTGCGCTGACTTTATCTGTTTCGGCGGATCAGGCTCCCGCTTAATTACCCGACGATCTACAGTAGCCAGAAATATTCGTTATCCAAGTTCTTCTGGGTAAAAAAAAGGGGGGACCGAGCGAGGCTGAATCATGCCGGGAAGAATTTAGAATCTTTGCCAACCCCAGAAGTTTCAAAGGAATCGCACATGTGAAGATACTGGGATATAAACTGCATCTAGTTTCACTTGTCATTTAAAGCACAACACTTACTAGAAATGATCTTTTTTTTTTTTTTTTTTTTTTATTCCCGCGTAGCTTCTTTTTCATTTTTTCTTGCTTTGGATTGAACCAAAACAAGTGGCTACGTCTCCACCTCCAACTCAGTGACGTTACTACAAAATTTACGTAAAAATTTACCCTACTTTAACGTCACCTACACTTTCATCTTAAACCTATTATCTTTGTAATTTATCAACTCTAAATTTTAACTTCTCCTTTCAAAATTTTAATTTTTATATTAAATATTCTCATCAAAACTCACTCTCTCATTCAAAAACCCTTTCTCTATAAAATCTAAACGTACAACCTAAATCTACCCTTTTTTATTTTTTCTAACAATATTGAATTTTATCTACCATATTTTACAACCATTAAATATATTTTCTTCTTTACCATTAATCTACTCATATTTTTAAAACCTGGCAAAAACCCAAAATATGTACAATTTTTTCCAATTCGAATCAAGCAGTCAAATTTTATAGGTTCGATCAGGAATAAACAACCACAAAAAAACAAAAATTTTAAAATCACGCACTACCTGTTTCAAGATGCTCTACCGTCCTTAGAGAATCTCTCTTACAGTGGCAAAAAATTACTTCAATGAAAAAACAACAAAAAACCTTAAAACTTATTCCTTCACTCACCTACAAAAAAACAACCAAAAACCAACAACCAAACTCCCGATTTAAAATCTCCTTCCTTTACAACAAAGGAATACTAGCAAGGAGATTCTAAATAACACTTCAGTTCCTTAAAAAATATCAGGTTGAAACTTTGACTGCCCAAAACAAAAACAACAAAACCAACCAAAATTTGAATTTTTATTATATAATTTTAAAAAAATACCGGTTACCTACACTTCAATCATAAATTTTTTAACGCATCATTCAACCATCCCACATCCACGGATCTATTCCATAACTCACTCTGCGAATTTATTTCAACCATACTGTGGATCCAACTGTAGAACCTCGGGAAATTTATACTTTTACCTTTCTTCCTCATTTTCCACACGTGGACACAGACTGCAGTCATCAAGAAGACCATAGCCTGTTCTTTCTCTTTTGCAGCACCAATTTCAAAACACAATTTCAGAGCCATTTTCTTTTCTTCTAAACTTTCAATTTTTACACCCTCCCTTTTAAAAATTTCAAAAATATTTTAAAAAATTTCACCATTAAACTGGCACTCCAGGAACTCGTGCTTCATACCGTCAACTACCTCAATCTTGCACAGCTGACATAGCGGATTTTCGCTACTCAAGAAACGGCTTACCCGGTTTCTGTACGGTAAAATCCCATGAATTACCATAAACATGGTTTCTTTTTCTTGGGGGCGGTTTTTTTATGCATTCCAGTTTTCAAATGCTTTTTCATAATTCACAAATGGTTCATTCCGTTTTGCTTGGAAATCAATCTCGGTCTCACTTTTACCTTTTAAAAATGAATCCACCAATTTTTTCCTTTCCTTGTTATCAATATCATCCTTAAAAATTCCCGAATTCTTGAGGTCCCGCAGTGTCAAAGCTGCTTTTTGGATTTCCTTTGGTACCGTTTTAAGTTTTTCCTTTACCCGTTCATCATCGTCTTCATTTATTACAGGTAATACCCATCCTCGTAGCAGGACTGTAGTGCACTCTTGCCTGGTCACTAACTCACACACATTTCTTATATTCAATGACTCACAAACGCATCTGAAATCTATCACTCCCAATCCTCCTTGTGTTCTGGGTACGTACAACATCTTCATGCTTAATTTTTCCAACTTTCCTTTCCACACAAAACGCCAAACACTTCTTTCAACTCTCTTTGCATGCTTCTCCTCTAGTATAAAAACCGGCCCAGCATAGAACAAAACCGGCATGCAATATATATTTACAAAATCAACTCTTTCAAAAATCGTCCTGATAACACCACCCTCTTGACCACTCAACACTCCCTCGAACTTTCGGATAGTTTCTTCCCAGTGTATCTCTCCGTTCATCTCACTTACAAAATTCACTCCGAGTATTTTGGCTTTACTTGCTTCTTGTATCCAAGTCTCACTAAGAGCCTCCGAGTAATCTTGACGGTTTCCCAGCGGTAAAATATTGCTCTTTTTTCGGTGGATTTTTATGTGAAAATTTTCAGCTTCACTGACGTTCTTGATGTCTTCCGTTCCTCCAGCAATAAATGTCCCGTCATCTAAAAAGGCCATGGACTTCAGATATATCTGATCGCCTAGGAACAGGCCTGTGATCCTTTCGTCAACATACTTGAACAGGGGGTCTACATACAATTCAAACAAAACTGGGGCAATTGGGTCACCTTGCTTCAGGCCTTTTTCCATGTTCACACTTCTTGTTAATGAACTATTAATCTTAACAACTGCTCTTGGCTTCCTGTACATATTAGCAAACATAGACACTACCTCTGCAGAGAATTCGAATTTCTTCTTCATTAACATCCACAACAATTCTCGGAGAACAGAGTCATATGCCTTAACTATATCAACACTTATCAGGGCCACCAGTTTCCACAGATTTGGATTTCTAAGCAGATCTTCGTCTCTTCTCTGAATCAAGTCCCTTATTACGCTCAGTATGTGTTGCGCTTTCCTGCCCTTAATTCCAGCGTGTTGGTAGTTTCCAAGTATGTCTTCCAGAGTCCCTTCTAATCTCTTTGCTAAGATTTTCATGCATATTCTATAGTCGCAGCACAATAGCGCTATTGGCCTCCAGTTTTGCAAGTCCGATTTTTCTCCTCCTTTATATAATAATGAGATAACTGCTACTTCCTCTTCCGGATAACCTTTTGTCAGGTACTCATTCATCACTCTCACTGAGAAATCGCCAACTTCACTCCAAAATTCCTTATAGAACTCATAACCTAGTCCATCTATTCCGGGAGCTCTTCCATTTTTCATGCACTGTAACACTTTGAATGCCTCGTCTTCCTTTATCACCTGTTTCAAACTTTCATTTTCTTCAACGGTTATACATCGTTTTACTCCAAAATCCCCCCAAAATTCTTCCCCAATATCTCCCTTTCTCATATATATACCTTCATAGAATTCCGCCACTCTTTCTTTTATCAGTTTTTCTCCTTGTATCAATTCCCCATTTTTCCCTTTCAGTTTACTAATAAAATTTTGATCCTTATTTTTCTTAGCTTTTACTTTTGATGCCAAATTTACTTGCACTGAATCGTCAAGCTCCGACAGCCTGTTCCGTAGTTTCCACTTAGAGTATTCTTCTTCTTCGATTTTTCTTATCTGGTTTTTAACTTCATTATATTCTGTCCATACCTCATAACCCTGGTCATATTCATCTTTTAGGTCGCTCAGGGTTCGGTATAAGTGCCGTTTAAAAGATCCCGATTTTCTTGCCTCTTCCTTTTCTAGTGTCATAACATCATTCACCACTTTCTTTTTGAACTTCAACCAAAAATCAATTAAATCCATCCCTTCTTTATACATCGACAGGTACTCTTGTATTTTAGCTTTCAAAATTATCTTTCCCTCACCCTTCTTTATAATCTTGGGATCCATTTTCCATAATCTATGATCACATCGGCTATTTCTTACACCCGTTGTGTGGTCTTCATCAAATTTAATGTCCATTATTAACGCTGTATGATCAGAGAACGACGCAATTGTGTTCTTTATATCCGCGACTTTTTCCATCATTACCTCTGTACAATAAATTCGATCAATCCGGCTCGCACCCCTTTTATCCACTCTAGTAAAAGAAACTAACTTTTTTTTTTCCGTCCATACGTCCTTTAAATTCCAAACTTTTATTATATCTTTTAGCTCTTCACTAATCTTTCGCTTCATATTCTTTCTGTTATCACTAAGAATATCTTTTTCTTCCACCACACAGTTAAAATCACCTAGAAGAATCATACTTTCACTATTTAAATATTTCGGAAGTTTTTTTTGCAACACTTCTTTTCGTTGATTGACATTGTTGGTTCCTGATGGTAAGTGGATGTTCACAATAACCAATCCATTCCATTTAATGCTGCTCACCTCTCCTTGCTCTTCAAATCTTAAATTTTTCTTTTCAATTTTTAACCCTTTTCGTACAATAAAACCCGTGTCAGGCGTCATGCCTCCAGGTATGAATTCATATCCATTATTTTCCGACTGATTAAGGTTTTAATGTCTACTTCCTGAACACACAACACATCAATCCGATGCTCATGTACGAAGTCTAACAGCATTTTTTGCCGTTTACTCTGTTTTACTCCATTAACATTAAGTGTTGCAATCCTCATTACACTAATTTTCTAGTCAACTATGTACGATCAATTTTTTGTTTTCTTTCCGTTGTTTCTTCCTGCCGAAGTAGTTTTTCTCTCTTGTGATACCAGCTCCTCCGACTCTAGTGACCCCTCACTACGCTGTCTCTTGGGAGTTGCGTTTTTGTTTTCTTGGTCACTCTGTTTTGGCTGCCTAATTTGCTTGATACCTGGGATTCTTGAGGCGACAGCGTTTTTACCAAAATTTCGTGCTTCAGTTTTCTCTTTACTTTTTCCATGGACTGTTTCATTTGTATCATTTCTTTTACCTTCCTGGGGCGGGTCCTGTTCTGGTTTCTCTTGCTGGCTTGCTGCGGATGTCTCATCACTTGTGACTCTTTGGCTAAGAGATCCCAGTACCAAATCCACTGCCTGAGTTGGAGTGAGTGCATCGATTCCTCTTGAGGTTTCTGGGGTGTTCATACCAGCAGTGTTTTTTCCCCACACGTTATTGACGCGTAACCCACCAATGGTTGGAGTCGGTACTCTCGAGTCTGATCTTTCAGGATTATACGGTTGGGAAATATCGTTTCCCGAAATACCATTGCTTGCCACGTGAAATTAACGATTTGCTTGTTAGCACTTTTCGACTCTACCCAGCCTTCCCGTTCTCCGACGCGGCGGCTGGACGCAACATATTTGAAAACTAAGGTGACGGGGTTAAAAAGTGGGAAAAGAAAAGAAATCTGAAATAGGAGATGGCCCTAATGATCTACCATGGCTTCCAGAATGAAGAGCAAGATTATGAAGCTTCTCATGTACTTATGAAGGAAACACAACAGTAGGGGAAACCCTGAAGCTTTCAGCTAAATTTGCTTGCGTGACAAAGAAAAGCCACCACGGCCGAAAAAGCGTTGAAAGAACCTCGGAACAAAACGAAACAATGGCGAAAGGTCGCAATTTTAAAAGCATGTAATCCCACAGGGAAACTAGGGATATTATAAAGGCAAAGTAAGTAAGAGGGGTCCTTTAAAGATTCGTATTCTGTTTCATTGCAATTCCTCTGGCTTTCAGCCCGGGATGTGTGACGTGAAGAACAAGACCAAAGGTGTCGATGGGATCCCAAAAATCTATTATTTGATCCAGACAATTCGGTCTTGTCTTCGCTAGATCCAGTTTTCGCCAGGCGAGTCACAAGAGAAAACCAAGTTCGGATATACCTCGATAAACCATATCTATTTTGACGATACTGACCGAAACTTCCTGCTTTGCGTCTGCAAAATTTCCGGTTTCGCCCGAATTACGAGCGAACTACTAGTCCAGCAAAAAAGCAAAATTCAGAATTAAATCCAGCGTATCTCCTTATCGCTATAAAGGTCATCTATTCAACTTTAAATAAAACTTTGATTGAAAAAAAATCCGGTTATAACCGGATTCCGGAATAATTATATGTCTGGGTAATTAATGATCGTCATATACAGACACAGCGTCTCTTCTTACCCCTAGATCTGTCATCTAACCAACATCCGATAAAACTTTTGCTTTTTAACATATTTTCCAGTTTGGGCCGGATTCCAGGCGAACTAGTTGTCCGGCAAGAAAATGGTTTTCACCACCGTGTTCCTGTCTTCTTACCCCTAAATCAAACATCTAATAAACTTCAAATAAAACTTTTACTTTTATCAAACTTTCCGGTTTTGGCCGGATTCCGGACGAACTAGATGTCCGGCGAGAAAATGGTCTCATCCATCGTCCTCAGCGTGTCTTCTTACCCCATAATCGACTATCAAATTAGCTGTTTAAAAATATAGTGTTTGCCCCTTAATTTGGACCCCCGACCCTAAATACAGGGCTACATACCCCATCTACGAACTGACCTTACCCTTCACCCGAAGAGTCCTCACACCAAGTTTCTTCAGAATATTTCATTCTCTTCGAGGGTTATCGTGCTAACAGACGGACAGACGGACGGACGGACAACTTTCACGATGTCATAGGTATCCCTCCACTTACGTTTTGGGATCCCAAAACAGGAAAGCAACTATAACGAACCCAGTGGTTTTCGGTCATAATTCAATTTAAGGAAGCATAGATGACTTTGAAGGAGAAAAACCAAGATATAAGAGTCACCTGTAGTTTGTTGGTGGTGTTCGCAGGTCGGAAGACAAGTGAGGATTTATCCACTTCTTCGATCAGCTGAACTCCAAGTCGTGTATTATTAAATGACATAGAGGAGAAGTTACCACTAAGACAGATATCCTGGGACCACGGAAGCTGTGGCCAACCACTGGCTTTCACTGCCCTAGAGAAAAATATGAAGTCGAAGTATTTCCTCAGTCCAAGCTGACTGCGAATCCTATTTGATTGCGTTGAAGGCATACTTCATCTGAGTTTCTTCTAGCGGCCCACTGTTAGAAGTTTCATAACAGATAACACGAGGATGCGCGGTTTCAACAGATAATGCATAACCGACAATACTTCGGGTGTTATATGTTGCGTTTCAAAATGTTAGGCATAATAAGCGTTACCATTAAGAAGAACCGAAAAACCGTCAAAAAGTATCTGCTGAGTTTTCCGACATCATGACGGTAAGGCATAAAGTCAGTAGATGCTTTTTGGCTCTTCTTAAAAAAGCTTGTTATGCATAACATTTGATGCATAACGTTTTCAAACACAAGGGATAACACTTCGGATGTTTATTATTCGGATAATTATCTGCTGAAACCGCGCATCCTCGTGTTTTCTGTTATGAAACTTCTGACAGTGCAACTTCGTTTCCTACTTCCAATCGTACTATATCGCCCAGCGGATTAGCACCGGGGAAATTCGAAAGCGTCTTCGACCTCTTTATTATAGCTTTCGACCGATCGTCGAGTACCAACTGGTTGATGTAGCTTCTTGTATTTCGCACGAACAAGTCTAGATGGTAGTGCGAACACACGATAATAATTTCCAGGCAAGATTTTCTTCACTTTCATAGTGAAGTTGAAAAACTTCTTCAATATATGTAAGTAAGTAAGTAATTTATTTATAACCTGACATGTTTAAAAAGCGGAATAAATGAACGAAAATAAATAAATAAATATGGAAATGATGATCGTGTGTCCAAGGCTTAACTAAGAATTATCATAACCGATAAACAAGAGGAGGTATTCTTTACAACGGTGTGTCATCATCCGTACCAAGGTTGCCACGGCCAACACGAAACTGCGACTATTGACCCTTTTTTCCCTAGAAGAAGCACTTCAAGATTCCTTAGAACTGGTGATTTTTATTCAAAAGAAATAGAGCGGTGCTTTCCCTATGTTTATTTGAGGAGTTTTGCTCATAGTGTTGTATAAAACTTGTATAACGGAATTCCTTATCAAATAGCACTTTATTTTTTAATGGACAGCTCATGCTTTTTACTATTTTACCACCACTGAAATCACCCTCTTTACAAACTCCTTGTGAATCACTTGATTTGAATTTTTCTGTTTTCCATGCTAGCCGAGATTTTCCTGGATTTCCAAAAAATGAACTTTGTTTTGTCTTGAGACGTGAGCGAGGAGGTGGAGCCAGACCTGATTTCCTCAATGCGCCACCGCAGCCCGTCCCTTAGAGCAGTGGTTCCCAACCGGTGGTACGCGTACCCCTTGGGGGTACCAAAATTGATTTAGTCTGTATAATAGCTTCAAAATCTCGCCTCACTCATTTTTGATTTTCGAAAGCCTAATATTACCAGCAGAGGCATCACCAGCCAAAATGTATCTTAAGGGGCAAGGTGGTCTTACTGGCCGACAGGTCACTTCCGAAGTTTTTTTTTTTAATTTTAAGTAACTGCTTTTTACGAAAAATCGCGGCGCTTCCCGCCGACTCTTTTCTTTTTTATCTTCTTTCCGACCTTTTTGGGGGGACAGGTGTTATCAACCCGTGCGTGACGCCTCCGATTACAAGCCCTAGTGAAAGTCAGTGAAATAATGCTGATTCAAAAACAGCTGGCCTAATGCCGTAAAATATGTTCCTATAACGAACAATATTGTTTCAAGAAGAATCGAAGACATTCAATTTCAAGTGACATTTTTATTCAGGTTGCGAATTAAGCTAACGAAAAAGTTTGCGATACAGCTTGATGAAAGCATGGATAACATCAAAACCAAACACAGAAACAGGCTGACTGTAAAAAATATGCTGCTAATGACGTCGAGCCGAGATTTGACAAAATGGTTGCTACAAAGCAGCCTCTAGTGATTGCCTCGTTGATTGTGTATATATCCTTACACATGTATGCCTTATGATTTATGATAATAACTATCGTCTTTTTCACGTTCTGAAAAAGGGGGTACGCAATCTTTTCGAACCTTGATTAGGGGTAAGCGGTAGGGAAAAGGTTGGGAACCACTGCCTTAGAGCTTGGTCACGCTTGGCTCATTTCCTGGATTTTTGGGTTGCAAAAGTAGAAAAAAGAAAAAAACAAGATACAATTAATTCTGAATGTTGTCATTTTAAATTCAGGAGATCAATTAGAGCAAAACAGCATGTATAATTATGTTAGAAGAACCCTAAGTGACCCCTAATTGCAGTCTGCTCTTTATCCCCAAGCCGCCACAAAGAACATCAAATCTCACGTCCCCTAGGGATTTTCAGTTGTTTATCGAATAGGCGGCTTTTTGTGCCCAGTGTGACCAAGCTCTTAGTCCGCTGTGATTTCTGAGCACCATGGCGCGGGATGATGTCTCTACGTAGACACGACACTACGAAGACACGACACTACATCGAAACGAAAAAAGCGTCAGTACATGGACACGTCACTACAGAGACACGACGGTACGAAGACCGACACTACATGGACACGACGGTAGAGGTACCGACACTACATGGACACGACGGTACAAGTACCGACACTACATAGACACGACGGTACAGGTACCGACACTACGTAGACACTTTTTGATTTTCGACGTAGTGTCGGATTTTGTCCTCATAGTGACGTGTCCACGTAGTGTCGTTCGACGTACCGTCGTGTCTACGTAGTGTCGTTCGATGTACCGTCGTGTCTACGTAGTGTCGTTCGATGTACCGTCGTGTCTACGTAGCGTCGTTCGACATACCGTCGTGTCTATGTAGTGACGCCTTTTCGTTTTCGACGTAGTGACGTGTCTTCGTAGTGTCGGGCCTTTGTTTTTCTTCGTTCTGACGTGTCCATGTAGCGTCGTGTCCCTGTAGTGTCGGCAATTTGTGTCTCTTCCATGTCGAAATTCCAGCTTAGGATATTGTCCAGGATTTTTTTTTTTTTACATGTTTAAGTTCAAAATAACAATGAAGTTTCTGCCTGCTCCCCTTTGCGTACGCCAACACTTGATTTAAAGTCGCTAGATGACACCCCAACCTTGTCTCTGCTATCTGTTAAAATTTGGCTTTGGTTTGTGCGTCTGCGGGATCTTGATTTCGGGCACTCATAAGAAACCGAGGACTATGAAACTTTGTACCCAAATAAAGCTTAGGACCTGAAATAGACAGAAACAAGTCCGGTTGCGATCCGACCCATAGGTTAGGGGAGGGCGGGGGCTTTCCAGAATTCAACGATCAGCAAATAGACCCGAAAGGATGGTCGGGTCCAAACCAAACTTGGTTGGAACTAAGAGCTAGGATTCTAGTTGTGTCTTTAGGAGTCCGAACCCAATCCGGCCTCTGTGGGGGGAGCGAGTCTGTAAGCTCTTGCCAGCAGCCTATCTGCTAGGAGCGCTGGCGGAATTCAAAGATGATACGCGTGTAATTAGCGGTTAAAAAATAATCCAAACTCAGCCACGTGCGGATTTTCATCTCGGTTTTTCATCGGGTTTTCATCATTTTCACGGGTTTCACGATCGATGAGGATTATAAACCCTTTGGGATGACCAGCAGACTGTAATTTACGGTTTTCAATCTAAAAGCTTGTTCACACGGGACCGAAATAAACGCGTAAACAGCGGCTGACCTGCTCAATACGACGTATCAACTCTTGCAAAACTGCAAAACTTCCGAAATTTCGAATATTCTCTTTGTTAGTAACAAAATGTATGAAATTAACACAAAACATCTTGTGGGTGTGTCACAGCCAAATGCAGTTGACAGATTTCAGGCGACTTCGCAAATTTTAACTCATAAAGCAAATAAAATTAATTTAAATATTTTCATGTTTATATGAGAACATAAGGGATAATAATTATCTATAAAATAAATAATACGAAAACAGAATGCAACTTTTATTATTGTTCAGTGACTTTTTAGTGACGGCTGAATGGGAAAATCAAGCATAAACAAGTAATTGTTTATTAGTAGTAAAGTATGACAGAATTTGAACTGGATTGACCTAACACTCGCCAAGTTTGACCTAATTCCCCTAAATACGGTTTGTATACTATCCCTTGAGACATCAAAGGTCGCATTCCGAGAATTCACCTTATCTCAATAATACACGCCTATTTGGAACATCGACCGCTGTTTGTTTTTTTCAACCGGTAAGTACGCGCGTAAATTAGCCGATAATCGAGAATTGGCCGCTGTTTCGGCCCCGTGTAACAAGCTATAACTTGACGATATTCAGGATAATTCATTTCAGACCAGTCAAGACTTCCAAACAGAACCGTCAACAAAACTTGGTGGGGTTCTAATTATGCCTCCTTGGAGGTCAATCCGGCCTCTCTTGTGGGAGTGAATCTGTAAATTCTTGCCGTCAGCCCATCTGCTAGACCCCTGGCGGAATTCAAAGATATACGCGCGTAATTAACGGTAAAAAGAACAAGACCAAAGGTTACGATGGGATCCCAAAAATTTAATATTTGATCCAGACAACTGTGTCTTGTAGATAGGCCTATCCGGGAAACTTCATTCTTTTAACTTTACCTATTTACATTTTTGTGTTGCGAGAGCAACACTTTGGTTTTGTCCTAAGTTTTTTTTTGTTTTCCTATGCCGCCGATTTCATTTTATTCTTAGTAACTGGTAAGGGTCTAACCTGTGCGAATTTTACGGAAAGTGTGGACCTTAGGCCGGATTGATGAATATGACATTACATTTTGGAAAGCTCAGAACTCTTGCCTGGGGCCAA
This sequence comes from Branchinecta lynchi, assembly GCA_023053575.1. Taxonomy (NCBI): domain Eukaryota; kingdom Metazoa; phylum Arthropoda; class Branchiopoda; order Anostraca; family Branchinectidae; genus Branchinecta; species Branchinecta lynchi. Next base: position 8,724,561 of record JAKZAP010000009.1, on the reverse strand, counting down.
TAATGATGGTTTTTGCTTGTCCTCGAGCCAGAGCCTACGGTGTGCGAAGTTAAGTGGAGTTACATAGCCCATGTCAGAGAGGACTATCTGAAGTTTTGTAGCGAACCTTTCGTTTCATCAAACCATGTTACTGCTTTCGAGTGGAAAGCTCCGTTCTAGCACGCAAGCAAGCAGGCACCTGTTTCAAATTGAAGATGGACTAAAATCTATAAGTGTTAAATATATGCGGCAGTTACCCGGCCCCACAGCCAACAGAGAAATGGTATCAGATATGCCTCTTAAACTTTAAAAGCTATCTCATTGCTAAAGAAACTAGAGCTTATCCTTTGCTCCTTTCTAAGTGGTGACGTTAGAAAGTTGCCCAACTTTTGAACTAAGACAAGTAGATATTTTTCTCGACGGCAGTCGATAGCCGTGGATGGAGTTGATCAAAGTATATTTCATCCATTTCTTGGTATAAGAATTCCTTCATGAGATACACCAGTTTGAAAATTTCAAGGGGTTGACAACTTCAGTAGTAAGGTACACACTGAAACCAAAAATAGGCGATACCAGTTGTGAGACATGTAGGGGACTTCTAAGCAAACAGTCTACTGTTAGCTCATAATCATCTTCGGCAATGAGGGGTTTGCACCTTTTGCTAGTTGGTGTAACTGTTATTTGTTTCCGGTGTATTCAATGGTAAGAACAATTTGGTTCCCAGTGGTAAGATATGCAAAGGACTTGTAAGTAATGATCGGCTGTTATGCTACAATCATCTTCAGCGATGAGGGCTTTGCAGCTTTTGCTAGCTGGTGTAGGCCTACCCATTATTTGTTTTCTGTAAACTTGATGTCCATCACGGAAGAGGGACTTGTAAGTAGGAATCGGTTCACGAGGGTCTAGAAATTTTTGCAAATGGGTGCACGTTGTATTCGATTTCTATAAATCTGACGGTAAGAAAGTTTGTGTCGATGGTCTATTGCTCTAACTTAGGATTAACTGTTTACGCGACGGATACAAATGAAAATGTAAAACAATGAGGTAGTTTCATAATAATTTATAGTGTCATCTATGGTATTTTAATCCTGAAAGTTACGCGTAGCTTTCTAATACCAACTAGATTATATAAGATATTGTTCCAAGTTTTCATCCGTCACGATGTCTACGATTGAAAAGGATAAAGTTCAACTGACTGCAAAGTCAATTTAGTCCCTTCTTCCGATATTATTTTGTTATTGTTTATAACACGCTGAAGAATAGCTTTTGATCATGTGATTATCTTTTTTAGAACATCCCGTCTTAAAAGCATATTGGTGCGTATTTTCATTGTGTTGGCGGATGAGGATTATACGTCCTTGGGGATGTGACCCTTGGTGACTCTGGGGACAATCAGCAGACTGTGATTTACAGTTCACTTGACGATATTCAGGATCAGAGGCGTTACTAGCCAAAATATTTTTTTTTTTTGGGGGGGGGGCAAGGTTTTACCAAATGGCGGTCATTTTTGCCGACTATTTTTGCCGGAGAAAACGAAAGTTTTGAAAAAAATCGACTGATTTCAAGAAAAGCCGACTGGATATGGTCGCATGCGGAATCCCTAAGCTAGCCTAGGGGAAGAAATGTTGCTGGTGAATCGTAAGTCTGGTGAGAATTTCAACCATCATACCATATCTTCCCAACCAAAAACTACTAACCCACGAGTGCTCAAGCTCAGAGACATGCAATCCGATTCCCACCGTCAAGCTTTCCATTATATATAAAACGGCTTCCGCAAACACATAGCACCATCTACTGTCCGGGCGCCGAACATGACTACGAACATGGGCGGACTCAAACCAAGAAACAAAAGTGAAGCTAGCTAGCAATACATCCTATATTCCTTAAAACAGAAACGCTGGAGAATTTTAACAGACTGGCGACACTACAGAGACAAAACACACAGGCGACACTACGAAGACACGACACTACATCGAAACGAAAAAAGCGTCAGTACATGGACACGTCACTACAGAGACACGACGGTACGAAGACCGACACTACATGGACACGACGGTACAGGTACCGACACTACTTGGACACGACGGTACAAGTACCGACACTACATAGACACGACGGTACAGGTACCGACACTACGTAGACACTTTTTGATTTTCGACGTAGTGTCGGATTTTGTCCTCGTAGTGACGTGTCCACGTAGTGTCGTTCGACGTACCGTCGTGTCTACGTAGTGTCGTTCGATGTACCGTCGTGTCTACGTAGTGTCGTTCGATGTACCGTCGTGTCTACGTAGCGTCGTTCGATGTACCGTCGTGTCCACGTAGTGTCGGTTTTTTTTTGTCCACGTAGTGTCGGGAAATTTGTCCATGTAGCGTCGGATTTTGTCCACTTACTGACGTGTCTACGTAGCGTCGTGTCTATGTAGAGGCGCGCACCCCATGGCGCGAGTGCGGTTTAAATTTTTCACGAGAAAAAATAATATTCTAGCGCGAAGCCTGTAAGAGTCGCAAAGCACTAACAAGAGAATCAGTGACTTGACATGTTTGAGAATTTTGAAAAACGTTTCTTAGGAACCGTAGTGTCTGTAATGACAATTTAATGCAACCTACTTCCGTAACTGCCTTTCTTAATTCTTAAGCCCGGAGCCAGCTAACGATACCTGACTTATCTTTGCAATTGCCACGACTCACTAATTTCCGTGCGCATGCGTGTTCGCGGATTATCACTTTTTGGGTTTTTTGTTGTTTTGTTATTTCTTGTGCGTGATTTTGTTTTTGTGGTGGTTGCTACGGCCAGTTGGCTTTTTGCAATAAATATCATATGAGCATATCATGCTAATGATGCGTAAAACCGGTTAATAGAATTTTGCCGAGATTAAGCTATGAGTCAATCGACCGGGGAAAAGGCTTAAACAGCCAAAGCCGTGGAAAATTTATTAAAAGCAGAGCCTAGTTGTACAGTGTTCAGATAGTTTTCAATGTTGGAACATGTAAATAATGCGAGGTGTGCTTTTTAATGAAAAATTATTTTTAGTAAGAGCTTTGTTTTAACAGACTAAAACTTTTTCCGATCGAAAAATCTCATCGATGTGGCAACCCTAGAATTTTTCTGGTTCTCTCTTATGCAACAAGACACGAATCAATCAAATTCTATTGGGAAAAGATGGATTGCAGATCTAACCTGTAACTCTTCAGGATCGCACTAGTCATATGGTTCCAGTATAGATTGTCTCCAGGATTCATGCTGTCAGTCCCAGATACCAGGCCAAAACCAAGCGATACCCATCTTGTCGGATCAATCCCACCGTAGAGGAACTGAGCTGAGGTGACTTTACATTCAGGAGCATCCTTGACCTGTAATCCACAAACCAAGATCAACCTTTCAATAGTTGCGTTTTTGCGATAACCTAGAGGAACTGTTACCCGGAAACTGAGTGCACTCTTGTCGTTTCTTCAGATACCGGGTTACTGATACCCGGTAACTGAACCAAAAACGACAGTTAGCGTAAATTCCTTGATTCTCTTTTTCTGTTAGATTAGGACCAAGTAAGGACTACCATGAAATTTCTAGGATCTTGTAAGGACTGGAAAGGAATTTACTTTTAACATTGAGGTTACGTAAGTTTGAGTCTGGGTACCCTTCCTGGAGTCATGCAGAAATTTTGAGCCAAAAAATCTTACCTAGGTCAAATCCATTAGAAACAGCTTCTTCCAGTAAAAAGCTGATAACCGTGCCAGAGTCGTCCATCAGAATAAACTGCCCCCTTGCAAAGGCAGTTAATTCCCAAGACATATTTTGTTTGTTTGTGTGATGAAAAGGATGCAGTTACCAGGTTACTGAATTTCGGTAACCCCGAGCTCGGCAGGGTTACTCCGTTCCAGATACCAGAGTTACTGGGTGACTGAGAAAACGACAATTCGCCGGGGTAACAGATACCCGGTAACTGCGAAAACAACAATTGTTCAGAGTTACAGATACCCGGTTACCGCAAAAACGCAACTAATGAGTGAAATGGAAAAGATCCAGATCCATGGACTAACTTACCAGAAAAAACATACATAATCAAGAAATAATTCAGAGAATACCTTAAAGCACAACTCTTCCTAGAAATGATCTTTTCGTAGATATATTATTTTTCGAAACTATGCTACCTTTACTTTCCACGCAATTAGCGATTTTCTTGTTAGTGCTTGTTGACTATATCCAGCCTTCATCACGAGCAAGGGAAACGGGAAGAGGCTAAGAACAGCCGAAGCGCTGTGTAGTTTGCTGTAAGAGTAGCCCAGTTTTGATGTAGTCAACTATCTAAGGACATCTTAGCATAAACACTATATAGTGCGAGTGTCCACTGAATTCCCATTGCTGTAAACAATACTAGAGAGTGAAAAGGCAAAGGCTATATTCCTCCTCTCAAAGCACACCTCACATTATTTACTGTCTGAACACCGTAAAACTAAGCTTTCCTTTTAACGAATATTCCTCGGCTTTGGGTGTTTCAAGAGTTTCCTAGACCCATTGACTAGATGGGTCCATACATTGACGGAGAAATTCAGAATTCAAGATGCAAGTGTTACCCTTTTGTATGTTTCCTCATCGCTTTCAAAAATCATTGAGAACAGGGCCCAACCAGCGCACGACGTCATCCACTGCTTCCTGACCGACGATTGAAAATTAAGTGTCTTTTTTGTGTGTTTACATTTTTTTGGTTTTTCCTTTATTTTCTTCATTTACTCCGCCTTTTCAAGATGGCGGGTCATACATAAATTACTTACTTACTTACAGGAGTGCTGCGTGAAGCCGCCACCCTAAACTCCTATTTTTGGGAAATGACTTAGGGAAAAAGAGTAAAGGTTGAGATAAAATTCAGTGGAGTATCCTGAAAGGAAGCTTAGAACCTTCACTTTCTGCTGGTACCATAGTTTACTTGTAATTGTTCAAGGCTAAGCTGGAGAACACGAAAGAATATAGGCACCCAAGTGATCATGAAGTCGCCCACTTTGCTAAAAATAGTATTTTGCCACATGGTGAAGTTAGAGGACAGCTGTTTGGTCAGAGAGGTTCCTTGACCTTTTGCAAATAACAAAATTTGCTGTTTTCTTGGAATTTGCATGATTTTTCTGGGGGTGGCAGCTTCATGATCCAAGGTGGCAGGATCATGTACCATGGCCAATTGGGGGGTGGGCGGTGCCATAGTAAGGGCAGCTTCATGCAACACTCCTGTACTAGCAGAAACTCGGCCGGTTTTACGCATCAATAGCATGAGCACTCGACGGGAGCATGATGCATATGGAAACTAGTGAATCGTGACAAGAACATCGTGATAAGAGCAAAGAATAATGCTTTGTCGCTAGTGGGTTCAGAATGTAACATGCACAATTTGTGTCTTGGGTTGTGGGATTAAATGAATGTACTTCCGGGACTAGGCTGTATTGGTATTACAGGTGCGACGGTCAGCTAAAGCATTGTCCTAATTGGTGTAATAAGGTGTATTACCACGTATAAGACTTATTACAGATTCCTCTTTTCCTCGGAGCGCGCTGTAATACGGTGAATAAGGAGAATAGACTAGCGTTCTGTTCTGGCTTATGCAGGGCCAATCAGATCGCTTGGTTGGTTCCGCCAGCGGGCCGAGGAGAGAAGAAGCGTCGTCAGGGTTGCCAAAGAAAGCACAGCAGTTCTACCTTGTTGGAAGCTAAAGAAACAACTTTTCTTAAAAAAACACGTTTTTGTTCTATTACGACGGCTTTTCGTCAGTTCGAGGATCAATACTGTCCATCTGTTATTTTAATATCTTTTTTAGAGTATAATTTGCGTTATATTGTACTTGTATACTTCAAGTAGTACTAAGAACCTTTTCGGATATTTTTAGAGCTCGAAAAATTGTATTACCTTGGCAACACCGGAAGCCGCATTGATAAGAACCTCTTGGGTTGTATTTGAACAGGCGTGTGTATTAAGACGTAAACATCGCGTATAGCGCTATTCACCTTATTACACCTATTAGGACAATGCTTAAAGAGAGGAGTTTCTTTCAGCCACACGAGCCGTCCAATGCGGGTTCTCTGAAGCGACCTTCCCACCTCTTTATTTGGTAACGTATTTTTCAAACTGTGGCACGGCATCCACAGGAGGCACGAGTAATAAAATGATATTGGCAAGTACTAGAAGTAGACAAGTCAGTGAGTGTTCGTAACTTCAGAGCCTCAAATCAGGCACGTTAGAACATTGTTTTGCAACTCACTCTGAAGCATGAGAGGGTCGTTTTAGCTTTCGTGCCTCTTTTTAGTACTCGTGCCTCCTACACTATGTCGTGCCGTGCCTCTTTCTAGTCGATCCCATTCTCTGGAATCTCTGGAGCCATCTGTCCATTTCCAATGAGGTACGCAGATCGCAGAAACCCGATCGCACTAAGTTTTTAGGTAGAGTAGAGTGGCTCCCAACCTTGTCCGTACACGTACCCATAATCAAGGTTCGAAAAGGGTTACATACCTTTATTGACGAGTCGTAGTTTACAATTTTTTACCACGATCAGAACGTCGAAAAAACGACATTTAATGTCATCAATGATTAAGCGCATATATTTTTTTTTCTGAAATTTGCGTACTAAAGGGTATTTGACCTTAAAGAACACCTGAACAATGAAATCATACTTGAACACATCATGGAGAATGCATTTACAGACATGGTCACAGAGAGCATTCTTCTCCTGAGCATGACGCTTTCAAAATAGGGATGTTCGTTTCTGGAGGTTTGCAAATGCAGCCAGAGGCGTTATTAGCCAAAATGTTTGGGGGGGGCGAGGCATTTACCGACTGGCTGGTAATTTTTACCGACTTTTTCTGCAGAAAAAACGACTGTTCTCAACAACCGAAATGACATTTTTGAAAAAAATCGACCAATTTTCAGAAAAATCAACTGATTTTCAGGAAAACCGACTATTTTGACGAAAAATCGACCAATTTCAGAAAAAACTACAGTTTTCCTGAAAAAAATCAACTCTTTTGACGAAAAATCGCAGCGCTTCGCGCCGACTCGGTTATTTTTTATCGACTGGCCGACAGCATGGGGGGGGCGTCCCCCCCTCCCCAGTCGTGACGCCCCTGCATGCAGCTACTCTAGACAAAAAGCGCAATTCATTCAAATCTTGTACAGCGCTGGCCGGATCATATTGGAATTTCTTCTAGACGTACGTTTGGGCTTAACTGGTTGAAAAATATTCCAGAAGAAGGGCTGATTGGAGACATTTGTTCATTTCTAAAATTGTTCGGTACTGAAATAAGGACAGATGCTAAATGGAGCAAAAATCATGGCTTGGAAACACTATTTCGTATTTGGATTGGGTTTTCTGCAGGCAATGTTAACGGAAGTCATACAGATAGGGATGATACTTGGCACTCTTCATTCAGGAACCACTGCAGTAGACAACGGCGAACTGAATTTGCTGAAGCCATTCTCTTTTTGTGGTGCATTTCTAATGAAGTAAAGAGATCGCAGAAAACCCGATCCCTCGAAAATTTCAGGTACAATAGAATAAGGGGTTCTTGGTCTTACCTTCGAGAATATGATCCATGAAAACCTCCTAGTAAACATGTTTTGGCTTTCGATAGCACGGAGGACTGTACACACTGTGGAAGGATGTACAAGGATGAAGAAATTCTTCAGATCCAAAGTAGAAAGCTGCAACACTTGCTTTCCTACAAATAGACCATGTTAAACGAGTTAATTTAGAAGTACTGTAGCCGTCCAAAGCCCCTTCTACCTTTCTTACAACAGTAACTATCAGTTAGTATTCTCGTTCCGACATATCGAAAAGTTACTTCGCTGACTGTTCCAGTAGTAACGATTAACCACGCGAGCATAGGAAGCATGGTAATACTCTTGACAACTATCTCTCCCTGCCGATGCAGAATCTCCGGGTACCTGCAGAAGAAAGGAAGAAACGGTGTCACAGCTGCTCCGAAAGATAGCCGTGATTGTTTGACACAGGATTTGAGTCGTTGATCTGAGTCGTTACGGACACGTTTACTCTTTCTTCCTGAGGATCACTGGCGTGTTTTGGACCTAGTCAAGTTCAAGTTCAATGGGTTTATTAACAATACAAAATAAATCATACATAAACAAAACACTTAGTCCATTTCTGGACGCCGAGAACCACAATCATTACATTTTAAACATAATACGCAGAATGGTCACTGCTCCTGCTCTCAGACACAACCTTGCCTCTCAAAAAACAAAACAAAAAAACTTACCAATTACCTTCCTGCACCTTGCCCCCGGGGAAGCCACCCCATCATAAAAAAAAAAAAAAATGTTATTATTATTTATTCTTAAGCATAATTTTTTTATTTTTATTTTATCAGACCTTAGTCATATAGAGTATTACGATCTCTGTGCCGCGATTGGCGGTATGAGTGCATGGCGCGATATTTTGCCATAAGCAGACAAATTAAGCGTTTAATTCGTTAGTACGTGATGACGAACCAAAAAATAAATTAAACGAAAATGACACGTCAAATTAAAAAAAATGCCAACATCGGCCGCCCTTGAACAAATAATCGCAAATAATCCGACGGGGGTCTACCGTTCTTATTACTGACTGTTATTATTGTTGTTATTTTTTAATCTCAAACTGTCACCACTGACGGAACACCCAAACCGTCCATGGTTTTAAAGGATAAAAACACTTACTTACTATCAAGGCTGGCCTACTTTGGGTAAAATATCGCGCCACAGAGATCGTTGTTACCGCGCTTTCAATGCTCCTGGGTGTGTATAGGTAAATGGTTACTATTTCGGGAAGGTTGGAGCGGTCGCCATAGTAGCTTTCCGCAGGGACTAGGCAACCCGCATCCCCCCCCCCCCCCCCCCCGAGTACATATATGTAGGAAATTAGAAAATCTTAAATTGAAAACTGCAGTTTTGACTACAAGCACTTAAAATTTCCCTATATACGGGAGAAAAATGTAAACGCGCGTGGCGGCTCGCTGGACACTCGCCTCTATATAAATGCTTTAGATACTCCAATGAGCTCAAAAGCTGACAGGGAAACATATATTCAAATAATGCATAAAATGATATGCCAGCTGCAACTTGCAGGTTCGTTCCTTCCCTAACGTTATCCCTGACGTTTGACAGCCTGACGAAGATCCTTGCCGAGAAGGGCCGAAATATTGCTGCCAAAGCATCGTAGCTGATATATCCGCTTTATGCGTTGTTTGAAGATACTTCAAACAATCTCATCCTGTCCCTTCTTCTATAGTGAACTTTAGTGTCTTGTGTTCTTTTTCACTGTTTTTACTTCGCTATTCTGTCTTCAGAGGGTTATAAAAAAAAAAAAAAAAAAAAAAAAAATATAAATTAGTGTGTGAGGGGGAGGAAAAGAAGTATGACAAACTTACCGATTGACTCGACACCCACATTACTTCCATCTGTTTGGTTATATTCAAGTCGTAAAGCTAAATGTCTTGCTGGTAAATCGACAAGCAGGATGTCGGCAGACACATCAAGAACGGCTAAGATACCAACACGGCATTAATGGATTGTTGAAAGTAACCATTTTGTGCAGCTCATATCGCGTCTTTCGAAATAACACAGATTTCACGGAAGGATCCGAAAAAACAAGGCCGCGTCAAAATATGCTTAAAGAACTCGTCAAATCTACGATACTTTACCTTCTTAATCTTTCAGTCTATTGTAGATCCCAAGATTCTGCACTCCGCTTGTTTTTCTTTTATAATATAGCCTCGCATGTCAGCCCCCCCCCCCCAAAAAAAAAGGTAACTGTTTTGAGAAGTCGTAAAGATACACAAGATATTTTGTTGAGCAGTTTACTGTTCTTTAATGCGCATTCTGTAATGCCTCCATAGATTAATCCTTTTTCTTTTGTTAATTGTAATATTATAAACCCTCGATGGTATACCGGTTCTTACTTTGAGACTAACAAACCAAAAGGATGAGGATATTTTTGTTATAGTTGTTTTAAATTGTTCAGTTATGAGACTACGTTATGCATGATATCTTTTTATCGTCGTACGAACATAAAAATCCTATGTTTTGAAGATATGTTGTCCTAGAATTAGCTTATTGGATCGCTTCACGATCCGAAAGCATGGACCTGCAGCGGGGCAGGAAGATGGCCGAAGCGTGTGTAGGCCTTGGCATATAAGTTTAAAATGGTTTCGAACAGCTTATCGGAAACACTAGTTGGTGTGAGGTGTCCTTTGAGGAGAATAGGCTGTTTAAGATGACTGTAAGGAGACACGTTTCGATTCCAGGTCAGAAAATAAAATGCTGGCTGCTCCAAGACGACAGCATCCCGGTTATTTACTTCAACCCTTATGTATTCTGAGTTTACCTATAGAAGTGGTCACTTACAGTAAGAATCGTCGTACAATATAGCAGCACTGGTGAGATTCATCATTTCTACAAGGTGTCTCAACGCCAGCCCCTGGACGTCACTTGGGGAATGTATGTACATGGAGGGACTGTCCTTGGTACGGTATAACCTAAAACATGTACATGAATCTATACTGCAACCTTTTTGAGAGGGAGGTTTGGAAGTTCTGTGCGGATAAACATAACAACATTAAAGAAATTAATTGATGTGGTGGGGGGGGGACCTTTACAAGTCACTACAAACAATTACTGTTGATAAACTCATGTACCTTTTCTTCTGCACAATCCCTTCCTCCACTAATTCAAAGTAAAGAAAACATTTCAGTTATAGTAATAGTCACCCCCAATTAGTATGACCGAGATTTCGGAAGGAATGGGTTTGTGAAATTAGACGGTAGGTGTAAGATTTTATTAGTGAACGTTCTTCTTCAACAAAGACTGTGTGACACCATCAAGTAGCCTAATGTTTCGAAGGATCCTCACTTGTTCGCCACAACTACTTCAACAATCAAGTTGTTCTTCTGCGGAACTGCCTGTCTGAATCAACTGTGAAAAGCGAGATACATGAGAGGAGCAAGAAGTGGCTCGATGAGGACTGGCTCGCGCAAATAAGGAGAGGATTGGAGCGGGTCCCTGAAGCAATAACGCGAAAATAAGCAACAAGATCAACCGCAAACTATTTGTAGAAATATTACATCCTTATTCCTTATAAGTGAAATTTAAAGTGAATTCCGATCCAGGAACTAGATGACGAAGATACTCGCACCGAGCCTCTGTTTGTTACCTTTCGATAACCTCTGAAGCAGCTTAGGTTTACCCTAGGTTCCCACAGATCAAATCGCGGCGATGAACGAGATTTTTCAATCACAGCGATAGAAGATTTTTATTGCCTGAATGTTCACACTGAATTTTCGTCAGTAACAGAATTTAACGTGAACTACTGTTGTTGCGTGCTTAAAATCGTATTGTCACCCGATTACAGTTGAATTTTCCCAACATAGAAAATCGCCTGACGTAGCAACAGAAATCGCCGATTTTGGCGACGAAAATCTCGGCGATGCCGATATCGCCTCAGTGTGAACGTCTGTGTGAGCCTAGGGTAAAGCTGTGACAGTCATTCGGCTGGAGGTTTCTGTAACTGGATCAAATAAGGAGAAACATCAGACTGTCAGGGTATGAGACCTGTACTTACTGGAAATCTTCTGTGAGTCCTGCCGAGAGCGAGAAGAGAGGGATTTTCAAGAGCTGAATTAGAAGTCGGCCAACTTGCATGCCAATACTGCCAGTGTCAATAACGAGTGGGAGAGTTTGGCTTCCATCCACGAGCACTTTACAGACTAGAAGAGTTGGGGATGGTTTGCAGGGGCGTCACTATGGGGGGAAGGTGAGGGTGGGGGAATCCCCCCCCCCCCCCTATGTTTGCCGGCGAAGCGCGGCAAACACAGAAAAAATAAAAAAATGTATGCTTTTAATCAGGCATCGGTCGATTCGTCGGCACATCGGGTGTTTTATATGCAAAAAATAAAATCCTGCAAACCTTTGTCGGGCAAAACACTGAAGAAACCGAATTCTGCATGCTTTTGTCGTGCCTCGGTATTCTCGTGGCACATCGGGTTCTTTTTATATAGAAGGAATCCAGAAGATCTGTACAGTCTAGTCGAGCAAAACACAGAACAAATCAAATGCTCGATGGTTTTGTCGGGCGTCGGTATTCTCGTCGTCACATCGGGTTCTTTTAAAAAAAAAATCAAATTCTGTAACTTTTTTATCGGGCGCATGCCGAAAGTTGTTATGTTTGCCGGCGATAAAAAATTTGTATCCTGCGTAGTTGTATGATAGTTGTACGAAAAAGTTGCAACCAGTGATATGTAATAGTAAATAGTACTATCATATAATGTGCCTCATACTGGGCCAATCTTAAGCAGTATTATCCAGTAGCATCCTGTCTTGCTCTTCGAGCATCCAGTCTTGCTAATAGTAGCATGCAGTAACGCGGTAGCCTTGAAATAGAAGGATGTAATAGCATCAGTTAGCACTCCATGCTACTTTTTCGTAAAACTTCATACTACTATTCTGAGATAAATTTTTCATCGGGTCTGCAAAGCAGAAGTATGCAGCTATCACAAGCAAGTTCAGTTTTTAGAGGGTTTCTGAACTGGCCAGTCAGTTAAAGTGTACACTATTTTTTTGCAACAGCAGGGAATCGAAATGGAAAAACTGCTCTTAAGTCGGAATTTCAGCTTATGACCCTCGGCTTCCCTAACCCAATGACCTATCGACAAAATAGTTTCCATACCACAACAATCGCCAGTCTGGAATAGCCTACAGGAACAGCGGTCTCGCTCGATTCCGTACCCCCGTCACCGGATTCTTAAATTTGCAGGTGAAGATGGAACTTGTACTTAGGATTATGACCGTGTAAAAGTCCCTTGCAAAGATTCGATTTTCACCTCGTGAACCCATTATGTTGATCAGATGAGAAAATGAAATAAGAAACAGCAAAACTTCTCACAATCTAATTGAAACAAAATCAGGAAGAAAAGTCGAAATTCTACCTGAATTGTACCGTTTTCTTCAAAACAGTGCTAACCGATTTTTTTTTGAAAACTGGGGAAAACTTAGGAAAGAGCATACCTGATTTGGGGTTCTGATAAATTGTGCTAAGTGTTAGATGATGACATGAGTACCATCTATCAGATTAGTTTTAACTTTGGCACTGTCTACGGAACCGGGAGCCGTACTTTATGTCCCATGGGCTGCGGAACCGGTAGTTCTCACGGAAACCAAACCACATGAGCTGCGATTCCGTGATCTGACGTCGTTGACTAACCGAAACTTGTTTGTGCTGGCTTCCGGTCCGGTAGTAAGTGGAAATAGCTCACGGCAACTCCATCGCACCAGCTTCTCGTCCGGTAGTCTCGCGGAATTGTGTACTCAGAAGCTAGGAGGCCGGTAGTTCATACCGGAAACTATACAATTGGAGCTTGTGTTCCGGTAGTGTCTACGTGGAATATAGAACTCACAGAATAGTTTGGATGAGAGCTACGATACCGGGATTTTCACTGACTTAGAGAAAATAACATGGGACAAATTTTTACTACCGGAACCCATATATTGAGAGCTAAGGTACCGGTAGCAATAACTATTTGATTGAAAATGACCAGCTTACGGACACAGATGGCTATGGGCTAGGGTTCCGGTAGTGCCAAAAATTGAAATTACTACTCACAGAGGCCTGTCAATATGAACTTTTGAGTTCGGTACAGCTCATGGAATCCAACTTCCATGAGTTTGTAATTTTGGCACTACCGGAACCCTAACCCACAGGAGTTGGGTTCCGTGAGTTAAAAATATTCACTTCCGGTTTCCTAGTCTGCACTGACATGGGTACTTGAGTTCAATTTTTTTTTTTTGCACTATCGGAACCGTAGCTATATCCGTTCTATATCCCACGTAGACACTACCGGAACACAAGCTCCAATTGTACAGTTTCCGGTATGAACTACCGGCTCCCTAGCTTCTAAGTACACAATTCCGTGCGACTACCGGACGAGAAGCTGGTGCGATGAAGTTTCCGTGAGCTATTTCCACTTACTACCAGAACGGGAGCCAGCACATACAAGTTTCCGTTAGTCAATGACGTCAGATCCCGGAATCGCAGCTCATCCGGTTTGGTTTCCCTGAGAACTACCGGTTCCGCAGCCCATGTGACATAAAGTACGGCTCCCGGTTCCCTAGACAGTGCCTTTAACTTTCTGAGTACCTACTTTCTTCATGCAGATGGCACACACACAACTGGGCCCAAAAATTATGAAAATGTAGTTCGCACAGTTTTGAAAAACATGGTACAATTACAGTTTGAACTTCTCCTCTGAAGACGCAAGCATACTTACAGGAATCGAGATCCAATGTGGGGTAGGTTTGATTCACCGTGACGTAGATAATGTTTTCTTTCCCACCATTCTGAAGTTCGGTGAGAGACTGGCGGAGTATCCGCTGGGCTGATTCTCCTCTTGTGCTCAGAACAACTAGAAAATGCCATACTATGAGTTAATTAGGTCCCAAACTGTGCAGCAATTCCTGGCAATAGCAGCTGTCTGACCCCCACCCCCATCCCCCAATGTGGGAAGACGTAGATAAAGCATATACACGAAACTGTGCGAACAGTGTAAAACGGATAGCCTACGTTAGCTATATTTTTTTTTAAAGCTGTATTTCGACAAGGTTCCTCTTCGGGCTGAAGTCACTCAAGCTAGTGAACATTCATTTGATTTTTTTCAGTTTATTTTCCAGCTTGAGCCTGAAGGGGACCTTGCCAAGAAGGAACGAAATTTGGCTCTCAAATACAACTAAAGTATCCGTTTTACTGTACTTTTTACTGTTACCTTAAGCTTGGGCTTAAGGAAGAATCTTTAAAGGACCCCTCGCACAATTTTAATGTTATGTCTCGGTATTTTTTAAATAATTATAATTTTTTGGAATACTTTGAAATAAGGCTCTGCTTTAAAAAAAAACACGGCTTTGGCTGCTTTAAGCCTTTTCAACTCTCTCGCTCGTTGACTATTAGCAAAACAGGGAAAATTTATAAAAAAAAAATTGCCGATAGACTTCTCACAACTACCTTAGACAGTATGTTACGCAGCGAGGCCGGCGAAACAAGACAAGTGAGAAAACTAGTGAGGTACGGCAGGGGGCAGGAGGTAACGCAGGAAATTCACCTGAAGCCATTAATTTGGGTCTTTCGCGGAAGGGATGAACAGTCCACATCTTTGTCCCCGATGAAAAATTTGTAGCCTGCGTAGTAGTATGGTAGTAGTACGAAAACGTTGCATGTAATACTATGTAATAGCAAAGAATACTATCGCTTAACCTGCCTCGGACTGGTCCAATCTTATGTAGTAGTATCCAGTAGTGTCCTGTCTTGCCATAGTAGCATCCAGTCTTGATCCTACCGTGCAGTAACACGGTAGCCTTGAAGTAGAAGCATTTAGTAGCATCGTTAGTACTGCATGCAACTTTTTCGTACTACTTCATAGTACTATTTTGAGATAAATTTTTCATCGGGTCCGATGTGCCAGATTTCCGTTTTTGGTTTTCAACTTTTTTTCAGGAGTTCATGCACGACAGGTAGGCTACACTGTAAAAGTTTCTCCGAATAAGGATGCAGTATTTGCAACTGGGATTAATCTTATCTCTGTTGGGAAAAAGTTAATCCGAATTAGGGATGACAGAATCTCAATAAAGACAAGATTGATCCGAGTAGAAATACTGCACGATTTTTTTTTTACAGAGTATCAAGTTAAAACTTAGTGTACGTGTGGGCATTGGGGTGGAGTTGTGTCTTTTGGGGTCCCATCTCCCACATCCACTTGGTTCATGGGCAATTGGGCCCAAATATGAAGATAGGACGATGAAATTCTTTGTGCTATTAGATAGATAGATTGTTAGAAAGTGTATTGTAAAAATCGGCTATCGTGGTTATAAACCAAATTTGCAAGTATCGTCAAACGAACAGAAAAAATTCTGTTTTACAGGGTTGGTAAGACAGTTTTGGAGTTTAACCAGTCCCTCCCTCCACTCCCTGTTCATGGGCAACCGGGCCAGATAATCGGTCTCGACATGCATCCTGACGGATCCTGACCCCCCTCCTCCACCCTCCAGAGATGTGTTAATGTTCGAAAGCTTTGTGCACTTGTTCATATTTAGGTATATTTACCCTCAGCTTAGCATGGAAACTAAGTGTGATAAAACTATGGTTAGCATACAAAAAAATTAGATCACCAAGCTAGATTGTAATTGGGGCTGCATGCGACGAGTCAGGTATCGCGAAAAAAGGTATGTTTGTGTCTGAGTACCTTACTAGAAAGCGGAAGCAGCTGCTTGACTTGGCTCGCAATAAGTACCGTACAAGGAAAGCACGGTCAGTAGAATGAATAATCTTTATTAAGCAAGGTCCGAAGACACGAAAACTCCGGAGTGCTAGTTACCCTATCGGTCAAGGATCATGAACTTAATTATTCGTGTTTCTTCGGATTATTTCACATCAATGCATATCTTCTGTTTGTGTTTTCTCCCTTCTTTGTATCCTTTTTTGCTTTTGCATACTTTACTCTCACTGTTATTATTTGCGTTAATTGTTTGTTTTACTTAATCATTATTTGTTACGGTTAGCTCCTGTCAGGGTCTCATCCCGTTTGAAAGATTTGAATATAATGGATTTTGTTGTTGTAGGGTATAAAGCTGAATGTAAAGGCTGTTGGTTCATGCAGAGAGGAAAATTAGCCGCGTTGGTTGGAAGTGACCTGGAATATAATGTAAGAAATGACCTTTCGCTCTGTCTTGAAAATAAAGTTGAAAATTTGTTTATTGAAACAAAGATTTCGGGCCCGGAAAAGTTGATGCTGGGAGACTTTGAAGTTGTTCTATCTCAATCTATGAGCGAAGATAAAAAGATAGTCTTAATGGGTGATTTCAATACTGATCTGCTGAATTCGGATGGTCAAGCAGATTTCCTTAACATCGTGTTGTCATCTTAAATTATTTATATCGTCCAGTATGCATTCCCATAAGGATAACACAGTCTTCAGCAACTCTAATAGATAATATGCAAGTGAGGATTATAATTTCTTACGGAGTTCGATAAATGTTGCCCATTTAAACAGGTAAGAGAAACAAAAATTCGAAGGAAGGAATGGATGACAACTGGTATTCTTGTATCTGCAACAAGAGCTACGAGCTCATATGGCCCTTGTTACGAGTCGGTGGTGTGAGAAGCGAGAAAGTGAATCTGAGCATTTTTCCAGGAATTCCGATACCCATCCCACCGTGATCGGATCCGGTCCAGACCCTAAAATATGTCTTCAAAGGCAGACAATCTCTCTATTTTCCAAGTTTCATTCAAGTCACTTCACTCGTTTAACCCCTATGCGATCCAAAACGTTTCCAGAACTCCCCCCTACTGTGTCCGAATACGACTCGGACACATACTAACATCTCCTCTTCCCGTCCGTCAAGTTTAAATCGAATCGGAGCATATCTGCAAATTTCGCGTTCCCACTTCATCCTCCTCCTACCTTGGTCGGATCCGGTTTGGACGCCAAATGACAAATCTATGCCGCATAAACTTGGTACTGTCCAAGTTGCATTCCATTATGCCCAACCGTTTGGTTTTCGTGCATGTCATAAAATTTCCGGACCCCCTTCCCCCCCCCCCCCCCCCCAACTCCTCCAACCACGGCTGCATGGGTTCGTACGCATGCTTTGCATCTAGGTTCTTATGACCCATAAAGTTCCACTTGAATCGGACCATTTTTTCGTAACCAACGGCAGTCAGTAATTTCCGGATTCCCCCTCCTTCCACTCCCGAAAAATGGTCGGATCCAGGAACCAAGTCTTCCTAGGGCATTATGTGTCGAGTCAATAAGTCTATTTTGTCGTGTCACTAACATGCCTCAATCGTCCTTAGCACATCTGGAAGTATCCTATCTCGCGATCACCGGAATTTCGGTAAATCCACTCTAACTCCCCCCCCCCCCCCAAAGAGCCCAACATGATCTGGTTCCGTCAAGAACTTATCAAATGCTTATGCTTGTTCTCCCACCATATTCCATCCCGATCCCTCGACACTAAGCGTTTCACAAAAATTCCGTTGCCCCCTTCCAACTCCCCCCCTTCCCTAGTATCAGATCCTGTCCGGACAGCTCTTTCCACTTGCAAAGTTTCATTTAAATCCCATCGCGGCGGCCGTTCAAAAGCTATAAATGCCACTAGATTCCAGATTCTCTACGCCTCCACCCTCCCCCCCACGATGTTCGGATCGTGCAAACGACTATTATCAAGTCCTTCTATTCGAATCCGTCATATTCCTGCCGAGTTTCATCGTCTTATTACATCAGAAAGTATCGCACAGTGCCCGAATCCGGTCCAGTTATGTCAATGATATGTCTAGGACTTCTGCTTGTTCTTCCCAACAAGTTTCATCCCAATCCCTCCACTCTAAGCGTTTTCCAAGATTTCTGGCTCCCCCCTCCAGCTCCCCAAAAGTCCTCGGATCCGGTTCGGACTTGAAGTGGGTCGTCTGAGACCCGAGGTCTTTCAGAATATCAAGCTTCATTAAGATCCGTTCAAAGGTTATAAATACCTCAAGAATCCGGATTCCCCCTCTCTCCACTACCCCCACAATGCCGAACCGGGAAGTGACTAGTTTCAACTTAATCTTTTGGGATCTCTGATACGCCTGCCAAGTTTCATCGTCTTAGCTTAAGTGGAAGTGCCCAAACTAGCAAAACCCGGACCGACCGACGGACAGACAGAACTTGCGATCGCTGTATGGCACTTGGCCACAAGGGCAATTAAGAATAAGCTAGATAAATATTATCTAAAAGATCCTACAGATCAGAAAATCCAGTTTTGTCAACGAATACAGAAATCAAATAAATAAAATTTAAGGCACGTTGAAAAATTATAATACGAAAGGGAATTCGAATAAATTAAAGGAAATGTGAACAAGACATGGACAAAAACTAATGAAGTTATGGGCCACACAACAGTAAAAGAAAAAACCAAAAAGATGAAATTCGGAGATAATATTGTAAATGATCCTAAAGAAGTTGCAGCAAAACTGTTTAAGTATTTTTCTAAGGAAGGTTTAACACTCTGCCATAAGGTCGGCAAAATTGATATAAAATATTGGGCTAAAGTACCCCGCGTTTATAGGGTGGACTTGCTCCAGTTTAATTTTATCGCAAAGCTTGTACATGTGAATCAGTGATTTTAAGAGTCAATAATCCTGATATAGACGACCATAACCACAAGAAACCGGAGCATGTATAAGAAGAGCGTAAGGTTGCCGTAAAAAGTTCACAGTTCAAATGATTCATGTGTACAAATTCTACGACTATAATCACTAGTCGTCTACCTTAACTCCAATAACCTTCTCGATATTTCTTTTGAACCTCCAAAAATCATATGGTACTATTAATACAAAGCCTACCAATATCTGCAGCAAACGTTATTCGATTTAGGCTTAGCAGCAGGAGCAAAAACGATAGGACTAGGGTCCTTTTCTCCTTCGCCATGTGATATCCAATGTTTCAGCAAGCCAAGACCTCCAATTACTGAGTAACTTTTCAGAAACTTTCGATTCGGAAACACTCAGTAGATTAAGTATTCGACAGTGGAATACGATTTAACAGACACGAAGAGCGGTCACATGAATGACGAAGGGCTCGATAACTCGGATGAAAAATAACATGATGAGGTAATCAAAAGCTCGGATAGCAATGCACATCGAAAAGAAAGTGGACAGAGAAAATCGATAACAAAGAAAACAAATAAGAGACAAAATAGGCAATTGACAAAATAGATAGAACCAACATCCAGTCCCTAAATCAGGGCAAGTAACCCCCATCAACAAAGTCTAGGTGACCATCAGTCCATTCATTGCACTCCTCGAACTAACAGCTCAGTACCGGAGAGCGCGTATTTTGATTGATCTTATGCACATATTATGTGTACCTGTAGATCTACAGAATGACAAGGAAAAAGAAACGTGATGTTATGGAATCTACACGCTCGTCTCTGGAAGATTCGACTATTAAAGGGTCTGTACATGACTCGATTCAAGCATTGAGCAGTTAGGTCCAGCAAATCCTCGAAACAGTTAAAGTGACACGCCTTAAATCAAACGATTAAGACTGTAATTATCGGATATCCAAACCGGAATTGTTGGACAACAAACTAAGTGACAGCACCTGAAATTATAAGTGCGAACCCACTCGGCTAATATATCAAAGGTCCCAGCCGAAATCAAGGAAACATGGAAGGAAGATTAAGTCGTGGAAGGAAGTCGTGAAATAAATAGAAAATTCGTGAAACTATAGCTTACAAATGCGGAAGACAAATTCTCGGTATCAGAAGCAAACAAGCGATTATGTGAACAGACCTAGAAAAACGGTCTTGATAAGGCGAATTTTTTTTTATATACTGGGGTTTTCTTGACTGACGACGGTAGCAAAACCTGCTAGGAGAAGCGAGGTACGTTGAATCAACGAAATAAAGAAATGAAGGTTAAAGCACAGTTATTGCTTTTTGCTCTTTTCATACCCCCAGTGATGACGGTTGGCGTCCCCCTCCTCCTGAAATCTTCCTTTTCACAAAATTTTTCAGACTCGCTGTAATCGAATTTTTAGCTTTTGAGAGCCTGCCGAGTTTGTACCACTGTTGCCGTTCCAGTCGGGAGCGAACAGGCGTTGCCAAGCCAGAATGTCATGTGGAAGAAGGAGAAGAAACCTGAAGCTAATGTTCTGAATTTTCTTATAATTAAAATACTGAATATGTCAAGTTCTGAAGCCGAGAACGATACCGACTATACGGAGAGTAGTGAGGAGTATGATACTGGTGCCTCAATTGCATCCAGAAGGAGTTCCGGAGAGTCAAACAAAACCCCTGACCATACCTAAAGTTCAAGTAGGCCTAGCTGAACCATCTGGGACTGGGCCACCAAGAAAACATGGAGAAGATGCCTCGATATTTCTTAAGCAGAAACATGGGATCCTGGAAACTGAACAAGCTGTACTAGAGGGGTATCCAACATCGAGACAAGATTTCAAATTTCCAGAGAAGTCTTTCCTTCAGAATAATCTATCTGGCTTAAAACAAGGAACCAATAAATATGGCAGCTGCATTTTTTGCTGTTATCCAGTTAACCGACCTACGCGATTCCCACTACAAGTTGTTTTTCCTTCGGTTAACTGACCTAAGTTGATATAAGCAGTTTTTTTTGCTCTGTTTGCTGCTCGGTTAACCGACCTGTGGACTGAGGCGAGAGCTCCGTCAACCAACAGATATGACAACAAATACTAGATTGAAGCTAATTTAATGGTTTAGCTATTGGATAAATAAATAGTGCTTCAGTATTTCTTGTTAAGTATATTTTTCTACAAGATCACTTAATTCTCACCTCGATCCACTTACAAAATGATGAAACAGGCAGAGTTACTAAAGCTATTAGCAAGAAAATCCCTTTCCAAAGCGGAAGAAAAGGCACATAATTGGTTGTCGGTTCAGACTTCAGATCCTGCTCAAGGAAAATTTTTATTATTACTTTTGTTCTTTATTTTTGAGTTCATTACCATAATTAAGGGTTCCTAATTGAGAACACTGGAAGGGCTATGCTTGGTCAAAATAACAAGATATACAAGTTAATTTTTACTGTAGTTTCCTCTAAAAAACTCCCTCTAAAAAACCAAAATAAGCAGTATTTACTGACATGCCAAAAGTATGAACAAACAACTTGACAAAACTTGATTTTGTTGGTGGTGGTTGAAGGAGTGGATCACAGTTTATTAAGAACGGCATATCCTCGATCAAATGACAAAACAGTCCAGTTTCCAATGGTTCATTAAAGATTTAAGTACGTCATGTCGTCTTATTTGTTGCTGGTACACCAAAATCCCCATCCGTAGGTATATCTATACAAATATACTACAGTTGTACCTGAGACCTGTCATAGACAAACTTAACTCATGGGAAGTCTGGGCCCAGCTGCCCATGAACTGGGCAAATACCCACTAGTGTACCTGGAATACCCACTACACTGTAAAAACGAAATCCGTTTTCGAAGAGCGCTTTTTGTTGGCACTCCGACTCAGGGGCCTAACTGACCGGAAACAAAGTGTTTGCCTCCCACTCGTCTTTCGGTTTACTGTAAACCGATTCCGAAGCGACAGGGAAACTCTGTCCGTCGGAGTCCTCTAATCCGATTTAGGTTTATGATACACCTAAAGCATCGCCACTTCGATTACGGTTTATGACACACCGAGTTCGGGGTATCCTTGACCGATATGTTTTCATCAGCCGTATGTGACTTTCTGACGGAGAGTTGCGCTCCGAAAACGGAATACTAGCACCTACTGCCGTGCTACCTAGCGTCAATTTTTGGCTTTTTTTCGATCGCGGAAGAAAAGGAACGCCGAGAAGAAAAGAATATAGTGGAAAAGTCTGAAAGCTGAAAAGGATACTTTGGATTCTAAATACTGGAATCGAATTTGAAAGTTTCAGTCATGGTGAGATATGATATAAATGTGATACGCATTTGATTTGTCTGTTTTGCTGTGGAATGATGAAGAATGTGGGGTACATGAGTCATGCCTAAGCTGAAATAATAGGCTACCAACTGCTTGCATAGAAATTATACTTATACTTATAGGGCCTTTAGGCCAAGGCCCAGCTTATTAAACTCCTGTACAGATATTGACCAGGTTTATGATAATGTTTTCATTGTAGGTTTTCATATTTTGACCAGGCTTCATAGGTTTCTGTTCAAGTTCTAATGAAGGCTTTGCAGCTCTGCTTGATTTTCCTTCTTCAGTTCAAGTTTTCGTTGAAGGCTTTGCTTCATTTTCCATCTTCTGGTGGTAGATTGTCTGAGGTGGAGGGTTTTCAGGTGATTTCTGGAACTGACATGCAGTCTTCTTGGAATTTGTTAGATACTGTTTCAAGTTTGGTAGAAAAGTATTCCAAATCGGGCAGAGATTCCTACGTTTAACACATTCCTTCCGACAAATCATTTAAAGGACCCCTCGCACTACATAGTGTTTCTGCCAAGATTTTCTGAGATAGTTCACGACTTTAAGACTTAACTGTCCTTGCAGCGTTTTTATTTTTTTTCCATGTCACTTGCCTTGGATGGGAAACGTGTCTAGAATCTCGGGGACGACAATGAATGGAAAGTAGAATGAATTAGTATCATAAGAACGACGTGTCCTTTCACTACTACTGGGCGTTTGAGTGCAACTATGCGATTGAATGAGTGAGTGACAAAGGCTATTTGATTAGTAAGTGTCACCTGAGTGCTCCAACGAGACTTCCTTGATTCCACTTGTCATCGTAGTTGTCCTACCTCGGGAAAAAGACGTTTTTCTTTCAGGATGAAATAACCCCAGACCTTCTTCGTTGCCATCCTCACCTGGCTGGATCCCGCCACCCAAGGGTGGTCAGGATGAAAGATGATGCGGCAGTGTACATCGATGGATGCCTCCTTCTGGTAGAGGAGGAGTGGGCAGGCTTCGTCTGTATGATAGCCTGCGCCTTCGTGTTTAATTATAAATACGAGAAGAAGGCGACAGCCTTCTGTGATTTCATTTCAAGGTAAAGTATTTTGTATCTTCGAACCGAATTTCCGGGCTAACGAATAATTCATCGCTGAAGCTTTTGGCAGAATCGTTCTGATTTTTATGGCACTTGCCCTTCGGCGAAGTGCCATATAGCGATCGCAATTTCTGTCCTTCCGTTGGTCTGTCGGTCCGGGCTTAGCTAGCTCTGGCATTTTCACATAAGGTAGGATGATGAAACTTGGCAGGCATATCAGGAACCCAAAAAGATTAAGTTGAAAATAGTCACTTTCCCGATCCGAGCATCCTGGGGGGAGTTGAGGGAGGGGGAATCCGGAATCTTGAGGTATTTATAACTTTTAAACGGGTGATCGGATCTTGAAATTCGGAAAGACCTAGTTTCTCAGACGGCCCACTTAAAATCTGGACCGGATCCAGTGACTTTGGGGGAACCGGAAATCTTGGAAACACTTGAAGTGGAGGGAGCGGGATGAAAATTTGTTGAAGAGCCAGCACAAATCCTAGATACATCGTTGATACATAGCTGCTTCCTGATAAGCTAAGACGATGAAACTTGACAGGCGTATCAGGGACCCGACCGGACTGACTTGAAAATAGTTATTTCTCCAGTTCAACATCGTGGGGGGACTGCAGGGATGGGGAGTCTGGAATCTAGTGGCATATGCAGAACTTTCGAACGGGTGGTCGGATGTTGATAAAACTTGGCAAGTGAAAAGAGCTGTCGTCTCAGATGTTCCGTTTCAAGTCCAGACCGCATCCGATACTTGTTGGGGGAGTTGAGAGAAGGGGGATCCAGGAAAATACTATTCGATTCGAGTGAAACTTTATGGGTGGTAAGGACTGATGACCAAGATATGCAAAACAAGTATTTTCATATAATATACACTAAAAGGGATTCGTCAGCTGTGATGCTTCTTGGCAAGGGTCCTCTTCAGGCTGTTAATCTTCTGGGCTAACGCTGGGGAAGGAAACGAACCAGCAATAAATTACTGAAGTTTTTAACACGCACAAGAGACAAACAGATTGGCCGATTGGGATGAAAGTTAGCCAGTACCAAGTTTATGTGGCCTAAGTATGCTGTTTGGCGTCAGGACCGGATTCGGCCACGTTTGGGGGGGTGGGGTGAAGGGGTTACCGGAAATTTGCAGATATGCTCCGATTTGAGTCAAATTTGATGGGACAAATTTTGACCATATTAACTCATAGTATTATGGGTAACAGTAAACAGGAGAATTTCCTCTTTTAGGTACGTCCTTGGGATCGCCGAAAAAAAACCCGTACCAGAGGCGAGAAAGCTCTACGAAGAAATCGAGGAGTCCGAGGGTCGCCCCCGAGCATGCAAGAAAGCACAGCAAGCTGCATAGTTTTTCGAAGTTTTGAATTCGAAGTTTTAGTTTTTAATTGAGTTGGAGTTTTTAATTGAGTTGACTTGATAAATTTTGATAAGTTTTGCTTCAGTGTTAATTTTCAACAGGCAGGCTACGGAAGGTGGTAGTCCTAAAAAGGTCAGAAGTAACCCGGAAACGAGCTACGATAGACCGGAAACGGGCAGCGGGTAGCCGAAAACGGACTGCAGTGATCCTGAAACGGATTTTATAAATCCTAAAATGGTTTGGATTAGCCCACAATCGGACGAAAACGGACTGCAGTGATCCTAAAAAGGATTTTATAAATCCTAAAATGGTCTGGATTAGCCCGAAATCGGACAGTATAAACCCGAAAACCAGCAGAAAGCGATGCATATCACGCCGGTTCCGGCGAATTGCTCCCCAAATACGGTGTGTCGTAACCCGCTAAGGGATCAATTACTGTTGCGCGGTAGTCCGAAGTCGATTTACGACAATCCTCATTGGGTTTACCAGGTCTCTCGTGCATCGCTCCCACAACGGTTTACATGAATCCGCGACGTCTCCGAAAGAGGATTACAAAACCCCGTACCATCGCCACTCCGAAGTCGGTTTACTGTAAACCGTCTTAGGTGAAACGGGAGATCGAGGCGCAGTAAACCGATGTAGGATTACGGTAAACTGCCTGCGAGATACTGCGGTTTACACTGAACCGACGTCGGAGAGATTTTTTTTACAGTGTAGTGTACTGGTGTGTTGTTCACGAATTCTGAGCTCAACAAAATACAGTGAAAACCGAAAACTGAAAGCTGCTACCAAGGGACAGTGCGCCAATAATTAATTTCACCAGTGATGGTGATTGGTAAACAGGTAGGCTAAGCATGGGATTAATGTCACTGATTACAGCGTATTACATGATTTGATGCCTCAAATATTCTATACTTCATATGAATAAAATACTAGTCATTTTTCATTTCCTGTTACTAATTGTTGTATACCCAGTTTAAAGTTCAATGGGCACATCAAACTACCCCAATCCCACTCTGTAACAACCTAGGAACAATGCTTACCCCCTAGATCGGCAGCTTTTTCAACAGTTTCCTCTCGGTGATATTTCAAAGCGTACTTTTTTGGGCCAGTACATTCCCAATTTACTAGCTTCGACAAAGATAAAAGTGATGTTTCTTACAATATTTAGTAGATCTTTATTTTATGCATAAACCAGCTTGTATAATTCAGATTTGAATAGTCTGAATGATTTTTGTAGCTATGTTATTTTTTACAAGCTTATTGCATATTCTGGTACATTTTATAAAGCAAGCTAATCAAGCTTCGCAACACTATTCCACAAAGAAAAACTTTTAATAGGCACTTTGAAACACTAGAACAATCAGATAAACTGCATCTGCGGCTTGACTTTGGTGACATCTCAATTATATCCTTTTCTATCAAGCATTGCTGGGAATTTTTGAATTTCCTGCCACGATATCCCAGCTCCAAAGATTTGGATCGCCGAAATGCCAGAGAGGTAAAGACAAGGGATAACAAGAAAACGGCCGATTTTCGTAGCGCCTTCTAAAGGAAGTCGGGTATGTTTATTTCTGAAGCATTTAATACAAAGTAAAGCATTAGAAGTGTCCATTGTGCTTTAAAGTCTTTTACCCCCAATTTGACCTGACCCGACCTCAGTTAATTACCAAGTTTCGTAATACACATGCATGGGATTATAAGATAATAATTAAGATTCGAGGTATAAATACCTAGGTATGCGATAAAGTAAGGCAGTCACATTTCAGTTGCCTTTCAGTCACCTTTGAGTGAGTTTGGAGCTAGTGTTGTCATGAAATAAATGAACCTTCGTCATACGATATTATATGACAAAATTGGTGCCGTGACCAGGACCAGGTGACGTCATGACAACAACAACTGCACTGCCACCACTCTTCCTGATTGCTGATCGATTTCCTGTGTTCGCCGGAGGTAGCGATGAATTTCTGGAGTGGAGGAAAGCCGTCGAAACGGAGTACCAGCTGCTACGTCCGTACTACAAGGAAGAGGACATAGTCACAGTCGCCACAGCAAAGCTGAAGGGAGACGCAGCCGCTACTACTGACGGGAAGCAAGTCTCCAGTTTCGAGGCCCTTATCAAGCTACTGAAGGAGCGTTTCTACAGACCTTCCGTGAACCCGCTGGTCCAAGCCTTCCAGAGCCAGCAAGGAAGCCGCTCAGTGCAATCGTATGTGCGCCATCTCAAGGAGCTCATTGCAAGTGCCTTTGGAGAAGTCCACGACCAGACACGCCCCGTTTTTGAACTTCCTGAAAGCGTTCCTGAACGGAGTCCAACCACCACTGAAGCGTGCTATCTACGCAGCGAAGAAGCATTCAAAACTACAGGATGCCGTCGAAGCAGCCATTGCAGCCGAGGAATTAGAAGAGCTCTGCAAGCCGTCTCCAACATCTTGAAGCCCTCGAAGCCACCAATTCAAGTCAGATTCGATGACGATTCATTCTCTCAGTATCGAGAACGAAGTCCCAGTGTCAGCAGTCGTTCACGCGCGTCATCCGCGTCTTCGGATGCCTCCGAAAGGAGCCGTCGGGAGCGTCAACTTGATTCGCCGGTTCGAGAGCCCAGCCGTTCGAGATCATCACAGCAACGTTTGAGATCATCACAGCAACGTTCGAGATCATCTAGCGAAGGAGATAACAATCGTCGCCGTTCCAGTTTCCATCACCAACAGAAAACGTACAGTCGCAAAAGAACACAGCGTTGGGGAACATTTGCGCGTATCCAGTATTTCAACTGCCGTCGTTTTGGACATCTTGCTAGAAACTGTCATTTTTCCAGCAAGCGGCTCACGTAAAAGGGGATACGTGGGTCGCCCATTTGTAAATAGTATTCAGTGTTCTACTTTGCCGTATTGTGTCGTCCGTTTTTCGCAAGTGTCTACGTCTGCCGTCCTTGACACCGGAAGTGATGTGTCTCTGCTACGAAGCGACATCTTTCACATGATTCCTGAAGCCGATATCGTCAGTCTCAAGAAGAATGCCAGTACAGGGCTACGTTCGTTCGCCGGTCATTCAGTCCAGTCTTCAGGTGAGGCAGTCATCGATTTCTTCATCGGAAAGCAGCGTTTTCGCCAACGATTCCTTCTGGTTGACCGCAAGTTCCTGAAGTTCACCGTTCTGCTCGGTTCAGATGCTATTCGTCAGCACAGCATTACGCTCAACATCGCCGAAGAAAAACTCTACATCGGGAGCAATGTCCATTCCATGTTCTTCGATACGCAGGCAACCGTCCAGTCCTTCAACTACATCAAGCCATGGACATCGAAGCCGGTCGTTTTGCAGCTCGACAGACGTTACGCCAGGAGACAAGTCATCATACAGCCTCGCCGACAAGGTTCCTGTGTCGATTGTGTCGCCGAAGTGAACTATCTTGGCCGAATCGAGATTCCAGTATTCAACACGACCAGCCGACCGATAAAACTGTATCCAAGTTTGAAGTGGGCAAGTGTTCGACTTGTGACTGAAGAACAGCTAAGCCGACCGTCAACCAACGACTCAGCAGCACAATTCCACCAGCAAGCATCAACCAGTTACGATTGGTTCTCCCCTGAACGAAAACGTCAGCTCCAGTCCCGATTCGATTTCAGCCACAGCTCGCGTGATCAAGAAGCCCAGCTGCGACAGCTCATCGAAGATTTTGCTGATATATTCGTGCTGAACGACGATGAACCACTTGGCAGAACAAGATCGAGCTACAAGAAGGAGCAACACCATATCGAGGTCATCCATACCGCATCCCGCACGCCCTCAGGCAACAGACAGAGCAGCAACTTCGCCAGATATTGAACCAAGGCATTATTCGCAAGTCTACTTCCGAGTGGGGAGCACCGATGCTCGCGTTGCGAAAGAAAGATGGACGCATCAGAATCGTCACCGATTTCGCCAGCTCAATATCCGGACCCGTTACAACAACATCCATCCTTTGCCGAGGGTTTCAACAATCTTGGAAAGCTTCAGCCGTTCAAATTTTTTCGGAAAGTGCGATCTTGGACATGGATTCTTCCAGCAAGAGCTACATCCAGACTCATGCCAGTACCCTGCCTTCGTGACATGGGATAATCAGTACGAATACACCATTACGCCCCAAGGTCTACGTGCGAGTGGACAAGCGTTCCAGCGATTGATGTCACTTGTCATTGAAGGGTTAACAAATACTGATGCCTATCAGGACGACGTCAACTTTCATGGAGAGACTTTCGCCGATTTTCTGCGTTACACGAGGGATCTGTTCCAGCGCCTGCGAGATCACAACCTCCGCATCCGACCTGAGAAGACCCAACTTGCCGTTCCTGAAATCAAGCTCCTTGGACACTGCATATCTCGCGAAGGAATCGCCGTCGATGAAGAGAAAATCAGTACCATCGTCAAATTTCCTGCCCCAGCAAACGAGAAGCAGGTCTGAAGCTTTTTGGGCCTAGCCGGATTCTACCGCCGATTCATTAAGGATTTCAGCAAGATAGCCGCACCACTTACTCGCCTCACACATAAGGGTGTCCAGTTTTACTTCGACGAACAGTGCCAAGCAAGTTTCGATGAACTCAAGCGACTGCTAGTCAACGCTCCAGTCCTCGCTCGACCAGACTTCTCAGCCCATGCTGAATACGTCATCCATGTCGATGCCAGCAACTATGCCCTTGGTGCAATTCTTCTGCTTAAACGAAATGGTCGACCACATCCAGTCGCCTATGCTAGCCGTCAACTAAGCGAAGCCGAATTAAACTACACCACCACGGAAAAGGAATGCCTCTGCCTAATCTACGCACTGGACCACTTCAGGGAATATGTCTACGGAAGGCAGTTCGACGTAGTTACCGATCACAAAGGACTTTCCTATCTCCAGAAGTCAGTTTCTGCAAATCAACGACTACAGCGATGGGCACTCAAGATTCAAGACTACGCCGGACTGATGACAATTAAGCACAAATCTGGACAACTTCACAGTCAGTTGGAGAAGCAGAAGAAAGTCCACGTAAATTTACTGAAGCCCGTTCCTGAATCTTGCTGGCAGTACAATGGCGAAGACAAGCCTGCAGCCAAGTCAACTGTCAAGCACATCCAGCCTCAGCTTGAATTATCCCGTTCATCACTCCTGGAATCGCCGCTCTAAGTACCAGTCTCACCAGCAGCAGCAGAGAGTCAGCCTACGATTGAAATCAGCCACTTGCCAGACAGTCAGTTGGAGAAAGGGACTACGGAAGAAGCTACAGTCACAACTGCGCCTCAAGCCGCCACCGACGAAAGTGCAACAGTCACCATTGCACAACCAGAAGAAGCTTTCGAATCATTCAGCGAAGAAAATATTAGTGTTTTTGTTGTCTTCACTCTATTCGCTTACCTCAAGTCCTTAAATCCTGTAAATAGCTTGTAAAATTGTTTTTGTTGACCCCTATCTTGGTGTTCCCTCTAAGATAAATCACCTTGAAAATAGTTTGTACAAAATTTTGTGTTGATCCATATCTTGGTGTCCCCTCCAAGATAAATCGCTTTGTAAAATTTTAGTTTTAGTTTTAAATGCGAGGTCGCATTTTTTTTCAAGAAGGGGCATATGTTGTATACCCAGTTTAAGGTCTTTTACCCCTAATTTGACCTGACCCGACCTCAGTTAATTACCAAGTTTCGTAATACACATGCATGGGATTATAAGATAATAATTAAGATTCGAGGTATAAATACCTAGGTATGCGATAGAGTAAGGCAGTCACATTTCAGATGCCTTTCAGTCACCTTTGAGTGAGTTTGGAGCTAGTGTTGTCATGAAATAAATGAACCTTCGTCATAAGATATTATATGACACTAATTTTTGTAATTTTTTTTACAGGACAATGCGGTACACAGCCTATCGACAGTTTGTACGTCTTATGTACAAGTTTCTTGGCATTACAATCAGAGTACCATTGCCATCATGCATCCATGCAAACATGAAAGATCATGGCACTATATCCTGATGCTGCTGATTGCTACACTGGTTTTCTGGATAAGTAGTGTATGAAAATATTGGAAGTTGTGTTATGCATATGTTATGCCGCAATGTTCATTTCTCATCAGAGTGATGGATGGGTACAGATTTACGCAGTATGGAAACCGTGAAGACAATCGAGAAAACCAGTAAATATTACACCCTGTTGATTATATCTCATCAGGCTGATGTTTAGGGATAAAGTGTAAAAGTTGTGCTCAACATGCATTCTTTTGAAGAAAAGGAGCATTCTAAGTGATAAGTTGGGTTTAAACGCATTTTGTTGTGCGAAGAGGATCGTCTGTGATGAGCCTTGGCTAAATTTCAACTGCACTTCAAGGAAATGTTATGCTGTAAAGCAACCCAGAAGACGAGTAAATATTACACTCTGTTGTTGATTGCTCATCAGGCTGATTGGATAAAACCAAAAATGTGTGCTCTTGTGAAGAAGAGGGGCATTCCAAGTGACAAGTTGGCTTAAAACACGTTTTGTGCGAAGAAGATCTTCTGTGACAAGCCTTCGCTCGACGCTCAGAGGTTTTCTGTAGCATTCCGCTATGCTTGTGCTTAATCCCCTGCTGTGCCTATACCATGCTTGCGCTTACAAACTGGATGCAGAAGAAGTAAACTAGTTAGTGAATATGTAAGAAGCGAGCCTAGCGCCTTCTTACACATACCTGTCTGAAGGTAGTTATTACAGTGTGTAAGCCTGCTCACAGTTAAAGTTCAATGGGCACATCAAACTACACCAATCCCACTCTGTAGCAACCTAGGAACAATGCTTACCCCCTAGATCAGCAGCTTTTTCAAGAATTTCCTCTCTGTAATATTTCAAAGCGTAATTTTTTGGGCCAGTACATGGTCAATTTACTAGAATGGACAAAGATTTATTGGGTACATGTGCTGCGCATGGACGATTCCAGAATCCCCAAATCCGCTTTTTTCTGGTTACCCGAAGGCACCCGCCGCAGAGGAAGACCCAAAAATACTCTCCGTCGTACCTACAACAACGACCTGCGGCACTTTCATGCCTCTTTACAGCCGGAGTGGGAAGACATCGTCGCAGCCGCAAGCTTCAGAGACGACTGGAGACACTTCTTGGACGCCCTGGGCGCCTCTGGAGGCACAGGAGGATCTAAGGTCTAAGGTCTAAGGTATAATTCAGATTTGAATAGGTTATCTGTTTTTGCATGATTTTTGTAGCTATGTTAATTTTTATAAGCTTACTGCATATTCTGGTACGTGAAGCATTTAATACAAAGTAAAGCATTAGAAGTGTCCATTGTGCTTTAATCCCACTTCTGACACCATGCAATATTCGTATTAATAATGTTTATTGACCCAGGCTACCTATAAAATAAAACAACGTATAAGCACAGCACAAGCATTAAGTAAGCGCAAGCACGGTATAGGCACAGCAGGGGATTAAGCACAAGCATAGCGGAATGCTACATTTTCTGTGAAGCAAGAGATAGGCTGGTACTTACCAAAGCGTGCAAGTTTGCGACAAGTTTGAACCGTGACTTTTGCTATTCTACGACTGCTCCCTTGATTACTTTGGTGTGTGGTACCCTGGATGGAACCCCAAAGATCACTTCTTTTCAGTGATTGATATGTGAACCTCCTCCAGCACTCGGGGAGCATACATTGGATAAAGATGGTATGATAAAATAGCAATAGTGTAGATCAATGCCTAACATCACTGTCTACTAAAAATTATACGCTGTCTACTAAAAATTACACAACAGTTTGTCTTAGCACATTACTATCCTCTGCTGTGCCAGTATTGTGGGTTGCCAGGGGCGTCACTATGGGGGGGGGCGGGAGGGGGGGACTCCCCCCCAAAGGTCTTGAGAAAGTGCTTTCGTCAGGCGAAGCCGGGCGAAAATTCACCTGTTTCAAACACATTAGAAATAAAATTTCGTATGCTTTTCGTACCCCTTTCTTTGTCTCCACCACAAGTCAAAACTCTGCTCAACTGTTAAGACCCAAACGCGTTTCTTAACAGTTTACTTTGAACGGGAAAACAAATTGCTGATTTCGTTTATACTATGGGCTCTTTTGGTCGGATGAATCATAACAGCTAGTCTAAACTTGTTAAGAGCAGGTATCCGCTTTTCCAATGGTAAAAGAAAATTTATGTTTCAAGTTTGTGAGACCAGCAAGACGGTAGCGGCAAAATTCCAAGATACCCTTCCGTTGCCGTATGCCGACCGCTTTTCCGTAGGTCGGTACGCTAACCTCGAGTTAGAATACTTTCAGGTATCACCTGACTAGAATAGACTTGGACATTGTCGTTCCCTGGATCCGACCATCCAGGGAAGTGAAGTCAGTGGGGGGGGGGGGGGGGGGGGGGGGGGGGTGGTAGGGGGGGGGGGTCCCATGGCAAGTACAAATTTCGAAAGGATTTCTCGATGTACATGGCACTTGAACATAGTTGGCAAGATCATCCAGACGACTGGATCAGGTAACTGTGGTGGAAGTTGGAGGGAGAAATTTCGTGGTGAACTGATAATGCAGGTGTCAAGACGGGACTCGGCTGGAAAGACAAACATAAGCCCTAGTTGGAACTTGTTAAAGAAACGGAAAGGATCAGGGGACTTAAGGGGGGTAGAGTAGAGTCGGAGGGGTTGCGCATCCCAGAAATCTTGCGAAATCTAAGTCTCTGGAACGGGTAATCCGATTGGAATGGAACTAAATAGTTGACAAGACTTCAGACATGTCCTAGGTGTTTCTTGTTACCTGTCTGGTCCGGACGACGATCCTTTGATCGTCAGCATAGGAAAAAAAAACGAGACAAAATACAGGATCAAGATTTCATGGTAATTTTTTTTACTGAACTTTTAAATAGTCTTTGGTCGGCAGCAGCCATCGGTTTGTCTTTACCTTTGTTCGACAGATTTTCGTCTGTTTATCATTCGAACAGGCTTAGACCAGACGCAAGTGATTCTACAGACCATTATATTTTTTATTCTTAGGTCGCGTATCACCGGTGCGCCGCAAACAAAAGCATTCACCGCCAAGGTGTTGTCACATCCTAGCCCAAACACATGCTGCATCTGCAGCGGAATCTACCAACGGGTAGAAACCGTTTATTATCGTGTAAAAGCAGTGCCCACCAAAAATGTAGCCTTCCTGGTGCAGACCCCTTTCTCTGTCTCCATCACAAGCCAAAACTCTGCTCAACTGTTAAGACCCAAACGCGTTACTTAATAGTTTACTTTGAACGGGAATAAAAAATTGCTGATTTATATTATGGGCTCTTCTTGTCGGATGAATCATAGCAGCGCAAGCGTTGTCTCATTTGTAAGCAAGACCCTTGAAATAAGACTGGTTTTGAGCCCTTGAAATAGTGACAATGTATCGTTCAGTAAAAGTATTTTATTTTTGCACTTGGCTGTGAGTATGCCCTATAGGATCAAGAACCTTATATCACTGGAAAAGTTAAAGAAGTTTTAATAATAATATAATGCAAAAATAAGGCACATGGCCTCTACAAAAATGAAGAACAAATTATCAACTAAATTTCTCTTCTAAACATTTCTGGGCTCTTCCTACCTTCTCCATTTCTATTTAAGTACGACCAAAATTATCAGACAGTGCTACAGCTGTGACACTATAGGCACTATCGATGAGCGCAGCAACTTGCAATTGGTGCTGAATCCCGGATCTTTGAATATTAGACGCCCTCCCATCCCCGAGAACATCATCAAGGAAGAGGTTTCCAGGTATTTAAGAACCACTCCTGACCTTAGAAATAAGCAGATCAAGGAACTGATCCATTTGCTAGATGAAGAGGTACAAGCCCAATTAGCCACGGAGCTTTTGTATGTGAAACCGGTACACACGTCATTCGCAAAGGCGATTTTTGAGTACTCTGACATCGGACACATAAGTAAGACCGTGAACAAGTTCAATCGAGTCTCTTCTGTTGTCAAGATAAGGCAACGGCTAGTAACAGACAAGACTCAGGAGTCCTTCAGAAAACGGATTTCCAGACAGGACAAAAGAGTTCTCAAGGCAATGACAACCAGAGTGTCCAAGTACATGCTTCTAGTCACCATCCCTTGACATTAGTCATGGAATCTTGGTCACTCCGGCAGGAAGCATTCCACTGACAAAGTGAGCCGTGGAGGGCCAAAGAGGTCCTTTCAGTCTGTTTATAGGAGCCAAAACAGATGTTATGAGGACTTATTATCGTTGAATACTGGAACATCAGGAGGAACATTCGAGCATAGATTCACAGTCCCAGGGGAGAGCAGAGGATCTTACATCTTGTCCCCTTCCTTGGTCTCATCCTGGTACAGGCTCGGCACAAACGCCGCCAAGATGTTGCAGAGAGGTTCTGAAGACAGATACATATTCTTTCAGCAGTTGTATCACTTCATTTTTATCTCTGTCTTCTGGTCCGCAAAAATCCATCAAAGAAGAAATGTCACAAATCAAGATACTAGAGGAGTCGATGGATGCATCCCATCTAGCAGGAGGAGAGGTACTGTGCGCTATTCTAGCTCATGAGGCAGGTTCCCAATTGATCAAGCTTCAACTAGGGTGTCAGGACACGGGTCAGAAAAATCAGATAGCCTTGGAGTGTCCCACTTTGCACCACAGGCTCGCGATGGCAGGCTCCACGATTCTAATTCTCGAAATGGTGATTCTTCTGGAGGTAAGGAGGCTACTCGCGATTCGCGTGCAAGTGTCGTGGATGCTCACCACACCTGATCATCACCCTGATCAAAAAGATGGATATTGGATAATTTTTTCCAAATCTCATAATATCTATCCCTGGTGAGTCGGGGATATTTCGGAAGATCACCCTCGGTTCCTTACGTTATGACCCATTTAGAGTCACAACTGGCTAGGCTCCTGACCACACAAGACGTGTCCCCTCACGTGTCCATCTTGGAAGGACGGGCGACCGCAGGGCTGGCTTTGCAGATGGTGACGTACAGGGGAGTTATGCAAAAATGGGACCCATGTAGTCGACATATACCGTTATTGAGAGTCTTTCTTCAATGCATGGTGGTAGGAGCAGAAGACATTATCAAGAGGAAATCGACACCATTAGTTGTAATAGAGGCATAATATCTATCCCTGGTGAGTCGGGGATATTTCGGAAGATCACCCTGTGTCCATCTTGGAAGGACTGGCGACAACAGGGCTGGCTTTGCAGATGGTGACGTACAGGGGAGTTATGCTAAAATGGGACCCATGTAGTCGACATATACCGTTGTTGAGAGTCTTTCTTCAATGCATGGTGGTAGGAGCAGAAGACATTATCAAGAGGAAATCGACACCATTAGTTGTAATACAGGCAAGAAGGGCTGTCTTCAATTTCAAGGTGACTTGTCTCAATCTGATGGCCTGGGCCTTGTTTGACCCTTTGGTTATAGAGACCCAGCGATAAGAACAATATTGGCGGCCGATCTCAAAAGAGAATTATCTGGATGGATACCCGGGACTTGGATCACCAATCTTGCCAGACCTGATCATTGGAGACAGAGTACGATCAAATGTTCTCCCTTATCTTGGATCAGTAAAATACCAGATTCTCTCTATTCTGAAAGTGCCGACACATCGTTGGGGAACGAGTTACAGTAAATCTCTCGATATTCCTTTGGAATGGAGAAAAGATCGAGATGGTGCAAAAGAGCCGAACTTCATATGGTCGGGTCAAACACTAGAGGGACTGAAGCTAGCAATGAAGATTTCCTGGCGACCATGTCTGCATGGGTAGTAGTACTATCTATGTCTTTGTCGTCAGGATTAGAAATGACTAAGTCAGACAGGGTGATCAACCTGGCCTACTCGATTGGTTGGCTAGTGAAAGAGTGTGAGGAGATCAGAGGATTATTCAAATCCCACCGCTGTCACTACTGTTGTAACTGGAAATGGAGCGTACACTGTAGTCTTAGGGTAGAGAGGGTGGTAGTAGACAAGCTTTACGTTAGCATAGTGGTTTTATTTCTGACTTACTCTTTATATAGACAATCCCAATCCGGGTAAATAATATCACGAGCGATAACGATAATAGACTAAGTCATGTGTGACTTATAAAATATGAATGACGAAAGACCCAGCGCTAAGACTGGAAAAAGCTGATATACTCCTAACTGCACAAGTGAAGGTCCCTCTGACGTGGACTAACCGGAAGCTACCTGATGCCGACATAGTATGGGATTTAGCAATATCCAA
This sequence comes from Branchinecta lynchi, assembly GCA_023053575.1. NCBI lineage: Eukaryota > Metazoa > Arthropoda > Branchiopoda > Anostraca > Branchinectidae > Branchinecta > Branchinecta lynchi. Next base: position 8,687,491 of record JAKZAP010000009.1, on the reverse strand, counting down.
CTGACGTGGACTTCAGTATAACAGGATGTTGTTTAGTTCTGAGTCTTCATTTGTGCAATTAGATTCTACGAAGTACCAAAGGATCAGGTTCACTTCGGTATGTACATATAATTAGTTAAGCACTTGACATAGAGACCGACTTTATAGCACCTTTATTTTTGTATGAATGGTAGCTTGAGGTTCATAGAAATGTCTAGACAGTAACCCCCTCCCCCACTCTAGATATACTTTAGAAATTGAATGCGTCGTATATGTCTAGGAGAGTGATATCAACCACACGGTTAACGCCAATGAAACTGTGGACCAAATGGTTAACACCAATGAAACTGTGGAGTATTCCAGTGTTCTGTCGGTCTATGCCAATATTGCACAAGTGAAGATTCTGAGTCAACTTCAAGAAACGTCAGTTTCAGCTTGAGTCAGACATTCATTCAGAGCGAAGTTATATTCAACTAATGTATACAACGGATACGTCAGCTACGATACTTCATCAGCAATATTTCGGTCCTTCTTGGCGGGGGTCCTCGTAAGGCTAGAAAAATAGAGAACTGGAGTGCCACGTACTGCAGACAGAACTGATAAAACAGATGCCAGAATATGACGGCACAGGTGATGTTGACCTGTTTATCACATTCGTGACAAATTTTCTTACAATTCAGGGGATAACAGAGGTCGAAAGGTAAAGACAAATGATTTACCTAAGACTGCGAGGGCCGGGACACTCGTTTTTGGACACTCTGTAGGGAGACACCTTAACAACAATACAAAATCTGTTCGACCAATTATAAATTCGCTTCTCGAATTCTAGCCGAAAAAGTAAACTGAAGACGAGATTTTACATTTGAGAACGGACGAAAGTATCAGAAACTACGCGCACCGTGTAGCCCTAATGACCGTCGAAATACCGGGAAAACCTACGGGGTCAAACGACTAATTCATGAGGGCAAATTTACAGCCTGTTGACCTGGAAGCTGCACTAAAATTGATCAAACATGAACTGACCATTGACGAAGTTGTGGAAGCACAGCTAAGCTGAACAATCGGTTCAGTCTCAGAAGACGGAGGTAACCTCGAGAGCACATCTACCAAGGGCGTATATCCCAAGAACTTTCTTTCCTAGCCCCCAAGAGCACACCTCTAGAGACTCCCCTTTTCTCTCCCTTAACCTAACCTCCGCAGTAGAACTTTCCAGAGAAACCTTCCCATCCACCCCTTGTCCCACCGCTGTCTCCACTGTTGTAACTGAAAATGTCGTAAGCTTAGTGTAGCGTGTATAGCCGTCGGGTATGTAAGGGAGAGAAACCTCCTCGGTTAGACAGCGGTGCTCGAAAACTACGCCCCGATGCCGTTTCTTTGAGTTCTGAGGTATATGGGGTTGAGGAGGCCTTTGTGAATGGAAGTAAACCTCATAGATGATGTTACCACAGCTGAAGAATATCTGCACTCACGAATAGGAAGTTTGTGCTGAGCGTTATTTTTGGACTCCACAAGAAGCTTGGTAGCACTGGGGAGTGGGCACCCATCTCTAAAAAATTTCGTTCTTCAAAATCAAACGATAGTAGATGTAGCTGACTATCTGAAACAGGGCAAGAAGGATCTAATCATCCTTCAGGGATCGGAATTAGGTCAATTCTGTTGTAGATGAAGTGCAAAAAATCCGAAGAGCTGTTAGTTCGAAAGGTTTCTGGGACTGACCAATTTTGTTTGGAAGGTTCATTGGTTCGTGATCTCGGACGTCGACTCAACAGACTTTATAGTTCACTGAAGGTTGGGATCCTCTTGGTCATTTTTGGACTTTGGAAAGTTAAGTCGATGGCGCTTAGTAACATCGGTGGGTTGGGCACTTATCTCTCTCAGATAGTTTCGCTTGATCTCATGGTGGATTCACGGAGTTCGGTCAGCTCTGTTGTGGATGAAGTGCAAAAAATCTGAAGAGCAATTATTTCTTGGATTGACCTATTTTGTTTCGAAGATTCATTGGTCGGTGATCTACCAGAGAAATTACAAGTCGTTAAATATAAATGGAGGGTCACTCATGATTATGATCTTCTGGTTTCCTCGCTTTTGCCTGCTGAAACCTTCCCCCCAAATAGATATCCTTTTAGAACGTATAACCAGAATCAAAACAGGTAAGGGGAAAATTTGGAAGGTTCATTGGTTTGTGATCTCGGAAGTGGACTCGGCAGATTTCATTCTGGAAGAGTCTTCGGTGAACGCTGGGATCCTCTTGGTAATTTTTGGACGCTACCAAAAGCTAGGTCGATGGCGCTCAGTAGCATCGGTGGGTTGGGCACTTATCTCTCCGATAGTTTCGCTTGATCTCAAGGTGACCCTGAGCGTCAATGATATCTCAACGTGTCCTATGTTTCATATCAGTTCCCAGATGACTGAGCTTCTCTTGACGACATCTATATTAATTTGTCGTTATTCTGGCAAGAATCCGCTGAAAGCTGTTATCCTCTTGGTAATTTTTGGACTAAACCGAAGTTAGGTCTATGGCGCTTAGTAGCATCGGTGGGTTGGGCACCTATCTCTCTCAGATAGTGAAGTTGCGAGTCGTTAAATATAATCGGAAGGTCAGTCATGATATCGATCCTGAGTTCACGACCAGAGGTCAATTCTGTTGTGGAGTGGGCACGGGAAATCCCAATGCAATCATTAAATGAATCATTTCTGCTGAGAACTTAACAGCCATTGGCTCGAATTTTATTCTGGAAGAGAGTTCGATGTACGCTGGGACCCTCTTGGTAATTTTTGAACTCCGCCAAAAGTTAGGTCGATGACGCTTAGTAACATCGGTGGGTAGGTCAATTCTATTGTGGATGAACATTTATATATTTGAGAGTGGAGCAATACGTGAAAGATAAAAAAGAAATATAGAATACCGAAAGTGAAAATATCGATATATCGAAAAATCCAGATATCGCCCAACACTAGTTTGGACTATCGTAAAGATGTCAATATTTTAAGTGTTTCAAAGAATAGATTTGGAGAGATTGCGATTGCTCCCCGGAGCATTCTAGCCACCAAGCGAACTGACGGAAATACTTAAGGAAGAGATGGGCATTTAGAGAATGCCTTTCGGGACGCCTTTGATCTGCGACCACGCAGAGGAACTCGGAAGAACAATGTCACAAAGCGAACAAACTGTGCTAGATATCTCAACAGCTGATGTCGCTTTCGGGGATCACGTGAACTCCTTGACTTCTGCAGTTCAATCTATGTCTGACGGGGTTACTCAGAATTCTAATAGAATAGAGTCCGCATTGAGTTCTGTGGATATAGTCTCTGAAGAAAAAATGCCGTCACAGGGACCTCCGCCTGCCTCGCGATTTATAGACTTGAAGACATGAAGGCTCTCCTTAGTCGTATGTCAAAACTCCCGTCCACACACTAAGTTTTCAGGCTTGAATTAGAAGATTGCCAAATTTTGTGTGGTGACTTCAGGCATCACAGCAATTTATTTAGTAGATTCCTTCTCTTAATTTTCTTCCCTTAGATAGAGGATCAAATTATTTAAAAAAAAAAATAACACCTATGGTCACATCGTCCCAACGGGGGCGCTATAATTCTAAATCTTTGGGAAAATTGTACGGCACCTTCTGCGCTCCTTCTATACTATATCGTTCTGGTGTCACTCATGTACTGCAAAAGAAGGAGATTTAAAAGATGATCATGTTATGTTAAATATGCAAAGCACCTGCTCCACTTGTCGAAATTATGCCATAACCATACATTGACGGAGAAGTTCAAAATTCAAGATGCAAGTTTTACCCTTTTGGATGTTTCTTCATCGCTATAAAAAATCACTGGCAACAGAGCCCAACCAGCGCACAACCTTCTCCACTGCTTCCTGGCCGAAGATTGAAAATTAGTGTCTTTTTCTGTGTTTATTTCTATTCTTTCATTTTTTCCGCTTTTCGAAATGGCCTTACAAATAAATAAATAAATTAATAATTGATTATATCATTTGAGTAAAATCTTTTAGTCACCAGAAAATATTTTCAGAATATGAAAGAATGAATGCGTAACTCGTTGTCAATGCAGAGGTAGAGTGAGACCAGTTATTTTATTCCCCTTTCTCTAAGTCTTGGAAGGGACACATCGGGCAGCATTAGGCCAGAAGGATGTGAAACCTTTATCCGAATAAACAAACACAAGGAGATAATGGGACTTTAGGTTAAATGTAGTATTATAATAACTTAATCAAGTTGAGGCGAACGTTTGAATAGGAAGATGGGGTAATGTTATGCCGAGATCAAGATATGCCAGTTAGCAAGCCAGATCAAGTTGGGGCATAGCCTCAGTTCAACCAACTTTATAGTGCAGTGTCTTACCATGAATTAATGTAAATTGTGCATTTAGTGGTCACCACCAGGACAACCTGGACGCCCAGGTTCTCGGGTGACTGGTTTATCTGAAGATGTATCGTTTATTTCTTATGTTTTTTTTGTTACAAGTTGTTTAATGTGATTTTGTGTAAAATAAAGAATAACCTAACCTAACCTAAACATTCACTGTGTCAAGTCTATTCAAAGTCTATCACGATCCAATACGCAACTAGGGAATGGGTCAGGGCAGGGTGACCAGATATAGCCTAGCAATAAAAAAAAGGAGACGTCTCCGCTAGCTAGTTCCAGAAAACCTAGAACCAACTAAAATTGCCTGTCTGGGTGGTTGGGGTCAGGCAGTGCGTAACTCTCAAAACCAATCAACAAACGAGGGGTAGGGATGTCCTAGGTGGCCTAGGGCTCAGACACACTCTTCTCTTCTCTCTTTATAAACGAATGTGTACTTCTCTCAGTAGTATTTACAAAGTCTCCTTGTCAATAAGATATTAGTTGATTCACCCGCTACCGGATGTGATCAAGTCATGATATGATGAATCTACCCTTTTCTTCCGGGTAACGAAAGATTAAAGACATACGTCATCTATCGGCGATACTGCGAACTAATTGCCTGTCTAGACGGCGTATGTGTTTACACCTTGGTTGGGAATGATAACAAAATATGATATGTCCCTCGTGGCATAATAAAAACATAGCTCTCTAGCTACCAGATCAAACCTTTCCTTGTGAACGGCGACGTTTGACTAGGTCATGCCGGTATTTAGGCTGGTAGCAAGCGCGGCCGTGTTGCTGGGATCTCTTGGGTAAATCACGAGAGCGTCTTTTCTTTTGGTAACTTTTGCGATACTGTGACTACCGAAGGTACTGTCCAGAAATTCTTCCTATTTGTTGCATGAGAGAAGCAGGTCTTTTGGTGGCTTCTTGGTGACGATGGAAGCTGGGTAGGCCTCAGTTACGGAAGACCATTCTTTCGTAGTGGAAGAGTTTAACATATGATCCGCATAGGCACTTACTTTCTCGCAGCATTCGTTCATCTTACAAGTCAAAGCCGTAAATGCATTAAACGGCACTAGTGGGCCTTCGTTTGCATCCTCAATCGTGAACCGGTATGTAAGGTACACTGCGTTCTACAGACCAAAGAGCGCTTCCGAGTTCAACCCTTTAATCCTCTATATGACAAAATCCGTAACACACCAGTGATCCTAGAGAAGAGAGAAACGTCAACGAAATGACTCCTCAAAATTGACTCAAACCCTACGCAAACAAAAAGACAACGTTTGTTGTGATGGTTTTCTTGCTTTTCCATGGGCACTATATCGGCATCAAGAGTTGGTCATCGAGAAGGTGTAACACGTTAGTTCACCTGACAAATCTGTCACTTCGTTGAAATTTCACACGTCGGTTACCCCACACGCCAGGCTAACCGTCAGTTGATCAATACTCACTTAATTGTCACTTCACACAACTTTCACGCGTTCATCCAAGCCACAAGCGCACCCTTATCTCGTGTAGATGACACCATGAAATCGATCTACACATCTCAGGAAAAACAAACACGCCTTCCACTATGCTCTCCGAACAAAGCAAATCTAGCAGGGAGGACGCGGCTCAGCCACATTGGTGGGCGTTAGACTTCTTCCTGCACTCAAAAGACTCGAGACTGTCGAGGACATCCACTACTTTCTTGTCCAGAAACTTGGACCCTCTGCTAGTACAAAAGCGGATGCCATCAGTCATCTAAGGTCCAGTCGATCTGTTTATCGCTTGACTGGACATCGACTGGGAACAAAGTCAACAGTCGACCCGATACACCTTTCTCTTGGAGGTCCAGTCAAACTTGGTGCCAAATTTTGAAAACTGAAACATGTGAACCCGGCAGATATCATCATTGTGGACTCTAACAGATCAGTACAGTTTCTCTCTGATTATAAGTTCTTGCACTTCCCATGCTCTTGTTTCACACCTATTCGCTCGAAGTACCTATCGCGTAAATACCACACCTATTCGCTCGAACATGTAATTACAACTTTTTAATCCCTATTATGATGGCTGCAAACTTTTATAAGCAAGAGCAGATGCTGAACTTCTTTAATTCTCCACCTGTGCCTGCCATCTCAATATGATGAATAGTTACTTACCATTAGATGAAACAGTGTGGAGTGTCAAGCAGAAGACACCTGAAATTCTGAAAAATGATCAAGTTGCTGTGAAGGTATTACTTAGAATCATCAGAGATGAAAAATTCATTCATCGTTATGTGGCTGGGTCCCCAAGAGGTTTTGTGGCAGTCGAGATGTCAATGATTGGGTTAATCTAGGAGACAAGCCCCGTGAAAAGTTGACAAACAAAATTACTAATCTGGAGGAATCCTACCGTGCCACATACTGAAGGTGAGGACACTGATACCCTGCATAAAGAACCCTAAAGCCTCGACCAACCAGCCCCAGCCAAGCCCGGCATAGCTACTCTCGTTAGCTGCGAGGTTCCTGGACAACCCAGGCCAGTCCATAAGAATAAAATCGAGCCCCTCAGGGCTATTAATAAACTGAAGATACTATTTCAGCTATTAAATATGAGAGGGTACAGTAATGAGAGGAAACGGCAAAGAAGTCACATGCACACCTGTCATAGAAGAGATACAGTACTTTAGCCCGCAGGCTACGCAACCAAACTGCTACAACCCGAAGGACAGAAAGCAGCAACTCATCACATCACCGTCATCCGACACGGAGCGATAGTTCGAGTAGACGAGATGACCGAACACCAGTAAGTCCCCGTCACGATAGACGTGATTATAATCCGTATTAACCTAAATGTGAACACAAGTGGTGTATTTGATAATTATTTACAATAATTTTATATGATTATAAAGTGTTGTTTTAACTTTTAAGATAATTATGTTTTTATAGATAAACAATTCACACAAATACAAGATAATAAGAAAATTGGTTCTACCTGTAAAACTTGACTATGCTTGACCCACCTCAACAATCCCTCTCTCTAGGTCTGGTTAATAGGTGTAACGATCAGGAAGACTCCTGTTTACACATACAAATAAAGGAGGCCCGTTATCCTAGCTTTCAAGTCTCCATCTCATCAGCAGATCACCATGTCCGTTATTTTTCAGTTTATACTCTACTGTCCATTTTTTTCATTAGTTGCCAACATCTATTTTGACAGAAATTGTCGTTCTTTTCGTTGTACAATTTTCTTTTATTCTCAGGCACACCTTGAAAAAAAAAGAAGGAAGATGATACCACAAAATCAGTTTTTGGTACTTGCTGACAAATTTTACAGTAAATCTAATCGAGAAAAATACGCACGTCCCAGGACAATTATAAATAATACCGTCTGCTGTCCTTAGTGTCAACATTAATCGGTAGTCAGGTCTTCTTCGACTAGCCAAGTGACTCCGGGGAAACTAAACTCGAGATGACGGGCTTTCCATAGTACACCTGCAGAGACGCATTTATTCCAACTCCAAGAAGAGCCTCCTATCTCCTTTTCACCGTCCTCGATAGGACGAGCACTCGAAACAACAAGGACTGCACTCTGAAAACCAGGTAAGTTCTTTTTCGTCATCGAAAGCATCCTCTAAACATGATTTAAAATGAATAATCAATAAAGTGAGGTCAATACTGACACGTCAGCTGAGCTACTAGCAAAGGTTCTCTTCGAGCTAAAACCTGAAAACAACCATGAAATGATGTTTAGCATTCAGGTTTAGCCTGAAGATGACTATTACTTGAAAGGCACAAGTATTAGTGGAATAAGACACAAATATGATTTGGAGTTATTTTTCTTATAAGAAAAATCAGTAAAAAAAAAAAACAGTCTTATCTGCAATCTAGTCACAGACCAGAAAGAAACGTGATGCAATTTCAAGTAGTAATGATTCTCCTAAAACTTATTGTTGTGGGATGCGTTCCCACAGTTTGGTTACAACTACAGACAAGGTTTACGAACGCCATAATAAGAAAGAATCCCAACATCGTGGTGGCACCGTCTCTAGGAGCCTGAAATCCAGTTCTCTTACAATTTCGGAAAATTCAAACTTTTTTGTCGAGAAGTTATTTCGAGAAAACTCCGTTCGGAACACCGTTTCTTTGACTCGAAAATCTCCGTTGACAGACTTGACTAGAAAAAACGTTCCTGAGCGGGTTCCTTGGACTTTAAAGGAACAGAGGCTTAAAGTTAAGAAAAGCGCTTAAGAGTGACACCGTTCTGTACAATCCAGATTTCGAAGAATGTTCGTAGTCCAAACAGATGCGAGCGATTAAGGGTTGAGAGCAGTGTTGACGCAACGTCTCGAAGACAGGGAACACCAGATCATGTATCTATCACGCAAACTTTTACCCCGAGTGGAAAATTTTTAATACCATTGAAAAAAAAGTTTAGCCGTTTTTTGGGCTTTGCGAAAGCTTGACCGCTATCACCGACCATAAGCCTCTTAAATGGTTACAGGTATGAAATCGGAAAATCGTAGACTTGCGCGTTGGCGATTGCCTCACAGGAGTATCAGATGGAATTAAAAAGCGCGGATCAGGATGTCAGGTTCTTCAATACTATATCGCCAGTCGGAGGTTATTTTCCAGATATATTGCTGTGGAACGGGATTGTTCCGCAAGGGACCAATTTAGTTACCACCCTCACCGACCGTCTGGGGGTAAAACCCGCGCTACAAATGTTGTACCGAGGTGTCATTTTCAGACTGGGAACTTGTACAGCATCTATCTCCGATCGGGAGCGGAATATGCCAGAACGTACACAGCAGTCTCAGTTAGAGTCAGTCACAAACCCGCAGAAGCCACGGCCAAAGGAGCATTTTTGACATCGACATCCCAGAAGAAGAATTCGAGGAGCTCATGAGGCGATAAGACGACGAAGGACCAACATTCGAAGAGTAATTTGTGTGAAGTTGTTATTGTGTTTGTTTTATGCTTTGCTCACGAGATAGTGTTACACTGGGGGGAACGACTGTTCTGGGATGCGTTCTCACGCAGCCCTTTCCCCAAAGTCAACCATCATAGCAATAGCCAATTGATGAATGAATTATTTAAGGACGCGAGGTCGGGTGACATTAGCCTCAGAGCGAACTCGGAGAGAAGGGAGAAAACAGCTATACCTTATCTGTGCCGAACTGACTATTACCTTTGACTTTGAGGAAAGCTACTGAGCGGAAAATTTTACTGAAACTGCTTTCACGAAAAATGGCGGTGCTTCGCGCAGACCGTTTTCTTTTTAAGCATCTGGCCGACCTTTTTGGGAGGAAGGGTGTCAGTGAGGAAAGTCAGTGAAATAATGTTGATTCGAAACAGCTTGCCTACTGCCGTAAAATCTGTTCCCGTATCAATGAATACTCTTTCAAGAATAATCGAAGACATTGCAAGTGATATTGTCATCGAGGTTGAGAATTTAGCCAAAGAAAAAGTTTGAGATGCAGCTTGATGAAAGCGTAAAAAAACAAACTCAGAAACAGGATGACTGGAAAAAAATAATGCCGTTAATGACGTCTACTAGGGCCGAGGTTCGACAATATTTTAGCTACAGAGCCGCCTTTTGTGGGTCATTAATTTCATATAAATTCCTACAGATGTATACCTTTTATTTATGAAAAAAATATCGTCTTGTATCACGTTCTGAAAAAGGGGATACGCAATCTTTTCGAACGCTGATTAGCGGTATGCGATACGGAAATGGTTGGGAATCACTGCTATAAAATGATGATCACAATTTTATATTCTCTCTAGCTTCCTATACTATATTCTAAACGCTGTACTCGGCGTTTGTTATTCATGACATGGATACGCATAGTTCTCAGTCATACTGGTCGTACTGGTGTAAGGAGGCATCGAACACTAACTTGCTGTTTGAGATCGTGGGTGGGCAACCTCTCGTTTTGAAAAGACAAATGGCTTGATTTTTGTTTCAATCTAGCTTATAATCCCCTACGATTATCGCGTGCTTCTTTTGAATCCAAGGCGAAAACGTTGCACAGATACTAAACTATATTATGTATTCAGAACTTCGAATAGAAGCTGCCGAAAAAAGTTCGTCTCGAGCGGGGAACTCTCAGGCTCATCAGACCGAGCTTGTGAGCCAGTTTGAACAAAACTACGAGGAAAGCTTGAACAAGGAAATCGAGTAAAGCCAAAGTTTTCGGTGGAGAGCGATTCCTGAGACGTAGTGTTGAACTTTGATAACCTTTCTAATGCTCGAATAGAACTTGGACTCGCTCTGAAAAGTATATTCTGGCATCATTGACAAGGTCGCCTCTGGGAGGAAGACGACGATGATACATTTCAAACCCGCAATACATCTCTTCTGCTGTGGATTTTTAGTTCATACATGTGTATTGTTTCGTCGTTAAGTAAAACTGAAATTAAATACTGTCACATGCTATGTCAGTTTGTGGCTGCAGATGCGAACCAAGGGCGTGCCCCCCAGGATGAGAAATGAAGATCAGGTGAAACGGTTGAATTGCACTGGAAAACCTTGAGAAAGGGATTGAAAATCGTTATTGACAATGGAAAAGAAACGATGGAGGGTCATTGAAGAAGCCAGAATGATGTTTTACTGCTTGCATTTTTTGTCCCTATGGAACCAGCGGTCCAGCTCAGTCAGAACCTGTCCTTAACCAAAATATACATGCACAGAAGCCTGGCAATTTTGGCAGAACTTTGTGATTATTTTATAGGTACAAATGATTCTGACTTATTCGTTATCTCATGGCTCTTGCTCGCAGTACTCAAGTCCAGGTGTACTGACGTAGATTAAAATTTGTAAACCCCTGAACAAACGTACACCTTCCGACTTGCCAACTCTCAGAATAGCGAGCTGGCGGAAACGGGGTCATACCAGTGTGTCTGCGACCTGGCCAACTCATCGTATTCGCAGACTTACCCGACTTCAAGAATAGCAAGTCCACTCTTTTACCGATGACACATGCAATATCCTGCGGAGCGACAACCAGGTTTCAAAACCATCATGCGTGCACAAAGCTATACGTGAGCAATTCCCTGAATAAAAAAACGAGACCGATACATCGGTTCAGTGCCTTAGTTATAAAAAATAAGTAGAGTTAATAATTTTCTTTGAATTCTATGTGATGGTAGTGGAGGGTCATTGAAGAAGCCAGAATGATGTTTTACTGCTTGCATTTTTTTTTCCCTATGGAACCAGCGGTCCAGCTCAGTCAGAACCTGTCCTTAACCAAAATATACATGCACAGAAGCCTGGCAATTGTGGCAGAACTTTGTGATTATTTTATAGGTACGAATGATTCTGACTTATTCGTTATCTCATGGCTCTTGCTCGCAGTACTCAAGTCCAGGTGTACTGACGTAGATTAAAATTTGTAAACCCCTGAACAAACGTACACCTTCTGACTTGCCAACTCTCAGAATAGCGAGCTGGCGGAAAAGGGGTCATACCAGTGTGTCTGCGACCTGGCCAACTCATCGTATTCGCAGACTTACCCGACTTCAAGAATAGCAAGTCCACTCTTTTACCGATGACACACGCAATATCCTGCGGAGCGACAACCAGGTTTCAAAACCATCATGCGTGCACAAAGCTATACGTGAGCAATTCCCTGAATCAGAAAACGAGACCGATACATCGGTTCAGTGCCTTAGTTATAAAAAATAAGTAGAGTTAATAATTTTCTTTGAATTCTATGTGATGGTAGCCTAAAGTTTTCAGCATAATTTTGCTAGTGTTCTGAATGTCATGACAGAAACTGCTTTTTTCATGTATTTGGGAAACTCCTTATCACAAGTTGCTGTAAATCTGTGATTAAAAACATAAGGCATTTTTGTCAGTAGGGTCTAGAGAATATCTGAGTCATTCACATAAAAAACTTGGCAACACATGTAATAATAAATAATAAAAAAAAACAGTAAAATAGTTATGTGAAAGTTTCGTCAAAACTGAATATTGTTTGGGACAGACGGCAAGTTTCTTGCATAATATGCGAAAGTGTTTATCCTGCTCGAATGACATCACTTGGAAAACTGTCAGGTGCTGTTTTAGCAAGAAATTCGAGATTCAGTGGGTTCCAAAAACTTCTGATGAATATGATATCCTTAATACCCTTTGCAACAATGATATCGTTTGTTGAAATGTGTAGGTCAGTGAAGAAACAATTTTCATACATCAGATGGTTTAAGATAAGAGAATAAAAGGATTTCAATTTTCTGACAAAACTTACGATGGAAGATGAAAGTCCGTAATGGGATTTCTTTTCGATTTAACAAAACCTAAGAATATGTTAGTCAAAAAGTGTACACAGGATTTTCCTTTAGTTATGTATCCCCAACAAGATAGCTTCAGGGGGTCTTGTCGCTTGCCATATAGTGTTATGTATTACGAAAAATGTATATTAAAAACATATTTAAAATTCAGTTCTATAATTTAGCCAGGGCAGGAGAAAGCTTGGTCATACCGACGGTATTTTACCAGAAGCTAGGGTTAAAACTTTCAAATAGTACAAGAAATGCTGTCCCGGTGATGGCAAGGGTTGCCATGTTTTAGAACATTTTCTAAACATGTCGATTTCACCTTTTAAACACGTGGCATCTAGTCATGCTGGTGTGAGGCGGCACCGGACACTTGTTGTATGAGATCGTTGGTGACAACCCCACGTTTTGAAAAGAAAAATGATTGAGTCGACATTTTTTTTCTAATATATTTTCACTTCTATTTAAGTGGCATCAAGCTTACAAACCCCTAAGTTTGTCGCAAGTCTCTGTTGAAGAGGCGAAAGCGTTGCACAGATACTAAATTCCATTATGTATTCAGAATTTCGAATAGAAGCTGCCGGAAAAAATTAGTCTCGAACAGGGAACTCTCAGGCTGAATTGACGGACCGACCTTGTGAGCTAGTTTGAATAAAACACGAGGACATTTTTAAGTACGACATCGAGTAAAGCCAAAGGTTTCGGTGGAGTTTGATTCCTGAGAAGAAGTGTAGAACTTCGATAACGTTTCTAATGATGAAATCGAACTTGCACTCGCTCTGAAAAGTATATTCTTCCGTCATTGACAAGGTCGCTTCTAGGTGGAAGACGACGGTGTTAAATTTCCAACTCGTGGATTTTTAGTTCATACATGTGTATTGTTTTGTCGATAAGTACAACTGAAATTAAATACTGTCACATGTTGGCGACAGAAAGTCTTTGACCTTTTCAACCCTGCTATTCAATATACATGACGTTACGGATTCTGGCTCCTTAGCAAGAAGGCTGGAACAAGTTTTCCGTTTCGACTAAATATCGTGACACGGGCTAATCAGGCCAGTGTTGAGAACGAGGCAACCGGAGACAGGAGTGTTTTTCACCATGTACGGTATGAGATGATTCAGATTTCATGACGGAAAGAAGTCTCCGAATTTGAAAGAGATTCAGATCAGAAGAGTTAAATGTGGTTTCTAACTCAGAATGCTAGAGTTCCAGAATGTAACCTGAAGTGCGTAAGAAAAAGAAAACAAAATCGATCAGTTGCTTGGTAAAGTGGTAAAATTATCCCGAAGATTGGCTCAATGGACCAAAATATAATAACACATTTCTAAAGCGTAAGTTAACTTGTGGGCCAAGAACATGGATTCGAATATTCCGAGTTGGTAATATTGCTCATGTAGATATTGGACTACTTGCAAAAGCTCGTCTATTGACAATAATACGTTTATATGGCGTAGGTTAAGTTGTACGCCAAGAAGATGGATTCGAAGATTCCGAGTTGGTAATACAGCTCATGTAGATATTGGACTACTTTCAAAAGCTCGTCTATTAGTTTTCATTGATTATCTTTCTAAAATACCCAAAGGCCAGAATTAGTTCAGATAACAGTTCTTCTTTTGTCCCATCCCTAGGTTTGAACACCGTATTCAGCTAAAAAATTTCTTGCGGTAACAATCTGTTGTTTTAAGATCCAATAGCAAGCACATCGTCTGTCAATTGCCAGTTGGCCTTTAAGGAGTCGAAAAGTGTATTAATAGAACAAGCTCCGCTAAGTAGTGCGAATGTTTGGTCACCCACGAAGAAATTAAGACAGGTTTCTTTGCCACACTGAATCAGAACACTCCTGGATTCATGGCAGGAAATCTCAATACAAAATTTAACTACTCGCAGTTACTTTTACAACGACCATCAAAAGTATTTTAAACAAGCCTCGTTTGCCGTTTTCTCCACCTTAGCGTCGATTTCAGTAGTAAAGCCCTCTTTATTCCCCGACTACGGAATATACGTGTTAGACAGCGAGAGAAACCCAAAGAATCGCCAATCGAACACCTACATTTAAGATATAAAAGGAGTATTGCTCCAGTATTTTTTTTTACTAACCATAGAGTGATCTACTTATATTTTATCTATTTTTGTGAAGTACAGGTTAAATCCGGCGACAACCCTGTGATAAGATAACACAAGAATAGTCTGCATAGGGAACTCTGCTGACGTCGTCCAAGAACTGAGGAAGTACCCCGTTATACCTGAGACAAGGAAGGCAAGCACTGCTGTAGTATTTATATTTGATAGCCGCAGGAAAGATTTCCTTCGTTTCACTCCCAAGGTTCTCAAAAAGTCGCTTGAAAGTGCCCAGTATTGGCCGATAGAACTGCTCTGTCAGTAAGCAAAATCAGTATTTCGAGGCCGTCTGAGAATCCACATACTTCAATTACATGGGCATCTCCTTTTGGCAACATGATTAAGCAACAATGGGGAGTTCCATTACTCAAAGACTTGTAGTATTACGATAAACAACAAGAGTTAAAATCTCCAAGTTGAAAACTGCGGTTATGCCAGCAGTTTCGGTTGAACCGAGAGCTTTAGCGATAACAGATAGGCTGATACAAAAAATCGATCGTGCTTTAATTTGAGCTCCAACACCGGTTGTCGTCAAAACGCACCTTGTAATATCTTGGTGTTGATGCCCTCCATAAAGGGTTCACCTCGCTTGCCCTGTGACAGATTTCTGTTTGTAAATACGGTTTTCCGTTTTCAACATATTCAACGACGCCTGACCTTCATGACTCCGAGAAGGAGTATCAGTGTCTTTCGACATTGAAAGAGAAGCTGCTCCAGAAAACTAAACGCGAATCTAGAGCTCGTAAACTAAGGATGATCAGTGGCGCTTGGTTAGTAAATCAGCTAGCTCCAAAGCAACGATCGCGCGACATCTTAAGTCAACATCTACATTGCTATCTGTGCTGTCATCTGGAGGTAAAGAAAATTTTAACAAACATTTTGTAAGGTTATAACTATCTAACATAATGTTGGAAGTAAAGGTCGCGACGTCTCAGATAGAGAAAATGCGATTTATTTTCAAGAATTCTTGCTACCTTGCGTTCACCATAGGGGCTAAGGAACACAAATATTAAAGTCAAACGAAGTGCTTTATGAAAACTACAGTTTTAACAAAAGGCGAATGTTTTTAAAGGACAAAATGATAAAGCCAGAAGGATCGGAGATAAATAGTACCGTACCAAAAACAATTTTGCCTTGAAAAGTTGAGAACGGCACTGAACAATTTCCGTCACGGATTTTAACCATTTTAACCAAATCCTTTTTTCGATCTATAGTGTAGAAAACTCAAACTATGCAGAAATCTTAGTCCTACCCTTGTTCTTGTCGACATCACTGTCAGAAAGTCCCAGATTTATTAACCTTTTCGATCCCATCTATATCTTTCGCCTTGCTGAGTTCAGAATAAATTGTAGATAAGAGGTATGGAAAACAAACTCGACACCCTAATCAGCCGAGTGACCATCGGCAGAGCATACGATATTAGCCCCAACATCGGGCAGCGAAAATGGGCTGCCAGCAAATACGCCCACCAACACATTTGGGCTTAGATTGCAACGAAAACTTCAGCAAAGCCGAAAGTGTGAGTAAAGCCATACGGACAGCAACAACATAGCTAAGCGTCATGTAACGTCCCATTGGCAGGCTATTCAAGCAAATCAAAACTCAATCTAAAAAGACATTCCTTGGTATTGTTCCCAATAGCAGGGATAAATCTTGATCCTGGTCACAAAAGCCGGCGTAGAAATTTTAGTCCTACCCTTGGTCTTGTCGACATCACTGTCAGAAAGTCCCAGTAATATTAACCTTTTGGATCTTCTCTATAACTTTCACCTTAATGAGTTCCAAATACATTTCAGATTACACAAACTTGACACCTGAATCAGCCGAGTGACCAAGACTACCATAGAGGGAGAATCGGGCAGACCTTACTAGTTTAGCCCCAAAATCGAGCAGCGAAAAGGGGCAATCTGCAAGTTGGTCCTGCACTGCATGCGGGAAAACGGAAAATGACAACAACGGAAAAGCTGAGGACTTTCTGTTCGGCCGAACAGTACGAGGATGTCCCTAGATTTATTACCAGTGCCCCATTTAAAAAAGATGCAACAGAAATGTTTTAGACGAATTTTACGTTCTTATGCATTTTGACAGAAACAATACAGCTTAGTCGTTCCGCGTACTTGGGTCTTATCCTTTCGCCTTGCAGTTCGGAGTATATTTCAGATTAGAGGCATGGAGGACAAACTTGACACCCGAATCAGCCGAGTGACCGCGACAACCATTGAGGGTGAATCGGGCAAAGCTTACGAGTTTAGCCGCAATATCGGGAAGCCTGCAAGTAGGCCCACCGACTCATACGTATTCGACGGTACGATCAAGGGAAATGTGATAATGAGACGATCGGCGAGTTTTGTCGAGAAGAGTGATGAGCAAGCGGTACCTCAACAGGTCAAGGGTGCACCTCATTAGGTGACAACCGGTGCCATAAACAGACATTGCATCCGATTGCGAGGGGAAACTTCCGTAAAGTCGAAAGTCAAGCATTTGTTGCCTGCCATACCTCGTGAAAAAGAACATCCTTCACCTATGTCGTGTCTATGGCATTTTACTTCATAAAATTTACTGTTGGTTAATTTATTTTGTGTTAGTCCTTTCATTCTATATCTGACTGTCTAAGAGGTTTATTGTTGTCCTGTTTAGAAGGGAACTAGTGAGCAAGTCGACTACCCTTGATTTCATGATTTATGAACTGTTACCTTTCGTCGGTTAAAGTAATATGATATGATGTTTATTTGCCTTGAAAGCCCAACGGCCATAACAAACAAACATGAATATGTAAATGTAAATACTAAAATAAACGGTACACTACTAGTTCACACTAAACCCCACTCAAACACTTTCCCTGTGAAGACTGGCGACTCTGGGGAACTTCGTCAGGTTTCTTATACTAAGAAAATCCCTACTCGCATAATATCTAATAACCACTTCCTCCCATGAATCCCTCCCTTAAAAATGTTCCTCCCTCAGATCCTCAATTTCATCACAGCCACACATTAAACGAACTAGATCCTCATCTCCCTCACCACACACTGGATGAAAGTAAGGACCAGATTTCTCCCCAACACTTCCCCCGTCTTTCACCAAGTGGCAAGCTATTTGCCCTCGTATTTAAAATTACTTTAATTTCCTATTTGTTTAAACCCGCTTTAAAATAAATTTCTTCACCTCAAGTCTGTTTAGCCTCTGCATACAAACTAAAAAAAATGGAGATAATATTCCAAACTCCAAAGAACCTTGCTTCCCAGTTATAGTATTTCAAAACAACAGCATTATCCTCTGGTATATCTTCCCATTTATACTTTTTAGCTAATGTCGCAGATAATATTTCAAACTCTAAGCACCTTCCAGCTTCCTAGTTCTATTCTATAGCTAATCTTACGTAGAAAGAACAGCACTATCCTCTATTTGTCTTTCTAACTTGACTCACCTTTCGTGATGGTCTTGAAATGAAATGGATAAGCTGGGTTGGCAAAAGTATGAAAAAGATTAAGAAGGGTTAAGAAAAAGATTGATGAATAGGACCTTACAGCTCCTATTTAGACTGGAAAAAACAGACAAGTTTTGTTGCAGTTTTTTGGTTTAAAAAGTATATGTCCGAAAAATAATCTTTATTCATAGTAAAAATATCGGTGATTAATATTAATGAGACAAATATTATCAAAAGGAAAATGATTTTGCGCTGAGGAGTGCTTTATTTTATTTTTTGGTACTTGGCGATGCATTAATGATTTTTGGACATTTGGGGTAACAAGTAAATTGAAAGATAGAATCCCGAGGATAAATTCTATGGCGGGTTTGAACGAGAAAACAATTCAGTGCTCCGTCGGGAATATCAGAAGGTAAAATCTTGACGGGCTTGTGCAGTTAGTAACGGGGACGAGGACAAAGTCTTTTGTCCGATTGACGGTCGTTGACCTCAAATCGGTCTAATTTACCGAGTATGGTATTTTTATGACAGGGACAAAAATAAGAGGTCAGTTAAGAAAGCAGGAGAATATCGAGAGTTTTCTGGAGGTCAACCTACGCGAAATACGTGAGACATTTCTTGGCACTGAGATATTTCACGACACTAGTGGATACTTATGATTGATTGTTACAGATGATTTGTTGCGCTTAGAACAACTACTGAACTTGTCACCTTGTTGTGGATCAGCCCCCATTTATTATTTATAGTTATTTCAAACTAAGGTGGAATCACGTATGCTATCTACGTATTGGTAGTGAATATTTCCGTTAGATTGTGTGATGTAGTTTTTGTGACTGCTGTACTTTATTACCTGGATGATGATGCCTCAAAGAGTTGGACTTTCTGTAGAACTAATCAGAAATATACTTATTTTATATGAGAGAGTGAGAAGAAGGTGTCTGAGCACTAGACTACCTAAGAAGAGTGTGTCTATGCTACAAGGAGATCTCTATCCTCGTTTGCTGATTGGTTCTTAAGAGTAGAAAATAAGGCCAAGCAGAGTCTTAAGAAGATTATCATGCTATCCATAAGGTCTCAGAGACCCCATTTCCAAGACCTAGCCTAATCTCCACCCTGAGCCCAAATGGCAAAACATTTTGGAGTAGCGAGTAAATTTTTTAACCCCTGGAATTTTTTTGTATAGCGGGTTCTGAAAAACGCAACAATTCAGTGCTCTGAGTGGAATATTGGAAGATGCAAAATCTTGACGGGCTTGTGAAAAGGGGACGGCCGGAATTGCTGTCGATGACCTAAAATCAGCTGGATTCGCGGAGTTCAGTATTTATGCGGTACGGACATAAATATGGGGTAAATTGAAAATGCGGGTTTCGAATATTTCGAGAGTTTTTCGTACGAAAAATATCTAATAAGGCAGAACTTGAGTGGGAGATGGACCAAAGCACCAGTTGGCTTTTCGCATCTGGAAAAAATGAAAGTAATTCACTACAATTCAGACTCGTTCCCGAACTCTTTCGGCTTAAATGTGAGCGCGTTGTCGTTTTGAACGGTATGGTCAAGACGAAATGTCCCGAAAAAAAGAAAACTTATGTCATGTGTGTGTGCGCTGTTCCGAAACCAGATAATTAATCTATGTTGTTAGATTATGATACAATTCTATATAGGTAGGCTACTCACATTTTGACAGGTTAACTTCAAGGCCAATTTTTAGAAGTTCCGACGACAGCTTACTTACATTTGTTTAAGTCTGCAATGCTACTACAGTAAGTGTAAGTAATGCCGTCAATTTCCGATTTCCTGAGTTCAAGAAGATGAACTTTATGAATTTCACACTTCCAGGGACCGTCAGGTCTTGCAACCATGAGGACAAGGTGATAAATCGATATATCGGTTTATGGCATTTTTAAGGCGGGCACTACCCATTTATTCTAGAGGACTCCAACGAGGTGAGAGGCTTTCTGAACGGAAACTCCTAGAAATACAAAAACCAAGAGTTGACTATCCAAGATTGTCGTGGATTAAACACTATACGCGCATTTTTTCCGTGATTAATTATGATGTTCATAGCCGTTTTAATGCTTTAGTGGTGAAGGTTCTTCCTAATAGTGTGAGCCAAAGACATGTTATACCTGTTGATAAATCTAATATTGTGAAATCTCTTCGACGGTTAAAGTCAAAGTCTTGTGACCTTGATGGTATTTGTGCGGCTCATCTTGATCCGAAGTCAGCTGAACTTCTATCACATCTTCAGTTATTATTTCAGATGTGCCTTTCAAGGTCTATTGTTCCTGATTCATTTTTATGTGGAAGTGTTACTTCTATTTTAAAGAAAGGAAAAGATCTAAATTCGTGTAATTCTTACAGGCCAATTACCGTCGCCTGTACTCTAAGCAAATAATTTGAGTACGTTCTACTTCCACATATCGATGAATTTGTCAATTTTGAGGCTAACCAGTTCGGTTTCAGGTCAGGTCTGAGCTGTCAACATGCTCATCGTGTTTTAGCTCAGCTTATTAAGGAAGCCACTCGGAATAGTTATAGTCTTCATTTTTGCACCCTTGATATATCTAAAGCATTCGATAGTGTTTGCCATGCTCAAGCTTGGTATGCTCTTAGTCAACTTGGTGTGAATGCGTCTGTGATTCTGGTTCTGAAGTTTTGGTATTCAAATTCTTAATAAAGATTAAAGTCAGGAAGTGGTGATTTTTTCGGACATATACCAGTTAAGTGTGGAGTTAGACAGGGGGGAGTTCTCTCCCCTCATATCTTTAATGCTTCTATTGAAAATGTTTTGTCTGGTATACGTAGTTCTTGTTTTACAGGATTCACAGACGTATCTTACTTAGCTTATGCTGACGATTTGCTTCTTATTAGCCGAACTGAGGCCGGTTTAGCGCGTTCTGTCCGCTCCGTCGCCGCTGCATTTGCAAAAATTGGATTATTGCTAAACGTAGATAAATGTGAATTTCTTATATTTAATGGGGTCAGTTCGTCTCATCCTTTGGATTGCATTTCTTTTTCTGTACCACAAGTCACTTCTTTTCGATGGCTTGGGATTTCTGTTTGCAATTCTCTAAGTTCTTTTCGTTTTCAGACAATTCGGGATATTCAGATTAAGCTTAAACTGGGGTATTCTAAAATTGTTGGAAATCGTGGACATTTCCGGCGACAAGCACTTACAAAGCTGTACTCGAGTTTCTGCGACCATTCTGTGTTATTTTGTGCTGGGTTTTTTATGCTTCTGAATAAAGGTGACGTAAAGAGGGTCAAGACGGATTACTATCGGTATTGTAAGTTCTTACTTTATTTACCACGTTCATTTCGGAACCGAAGGTTAATTAGTCAATATCAGGCAACGGATATTGTTCTTTCAGTGGAAAAACTAAGTTCAAAATTAACTGATGAAGCGCCAATCCGTCTTGGTCCTAACAATCGTCTTATCCGCCTCTTTTGCTAAATTGTTATTTCTTTTTCTTGTATTTTGTGTTATTTGTAGTTCTTTGTTTTTTTCTCCTTGTACTCCACTTTTTCCCTTTGTAAGTGGGTAAGAAATAAATTATTATTTACTATAAGTTTGCACCATTTGTTCATTAATTTTGGTATTTAAAGTTAATTTTTTTCTTTTCTTTTCGCTTGTGCTTTTCACTGTTTTATTGTCTTTTTCTCCGAGTAGTTGGGTTCAAACGCCCTTCAAAAGTCAAGGCAATTATAACTCAACATTTTCAGAAAGATACCAGCGGAAACTACTGTTACTATTTGCTCGAGCTTCCTTGTGGGTACATTATAAACATCCGGAAACTTTCACAATATTCCTCAACACCAACATTCGTACACCCTCTTCTACAAATTACAACCGTGGTACAGAAACGTGATCTTTGTAAACTCTCACTGATTGACAATTAACGATTTTATATTACTCATATCATCAGTTAATAGTAATAGACAATTCAATTATAAAAAATGATCCTGGATCGGAGATTACAGGTTGAAAATTAGGTAAATATTCTTTGAGCCCAAGCTGACTTTGAAATATATATTCAAACAATGTTTTCCACGGGTACATCAGCTACGATTCTTCATCAACGATATTTCGTCCCTTAAGGGTCCTCGTCAGGCTGTCAATCTTCTGCGTCAACGTCGGGGAAGGAAAATTAGGAAAACTCCTTTAGAAAATTTCCTTCACCGACGTTGACCCAGAAGATTGACAGCCTGACGAGGACCCTTGCAAAGAAGGGCCAAAATATCACTGATGAAGAATCATAGCTGACGTATCCGTTGTAAACATTGTTTGAATATATGAAAATTAGGTGGTCCAAACGTCGCCCTGTA
Source organism: Branchinecta lynchi (assembly GCA_023053575.1). Taxonomy (NCBI): domain Eukaryota; kingdom Metazoa; phylum Arthropoda; class Branchiopoda; order Anostraca; family Branchinectidae; genus Branchinecta; species Branchinecta lynchi. Next base: position 8,665,031 of record JAKZAP010000009.1, on the reverse strand, counting down.
CAGAAAAACAACAAATTTGTATCCATTTCTAGGTCAGACCACCAATCTTAACCGAATTCGTTTCTAAACGAAACTTTAATCACAAGCAGAATTTGTTCTAAACACAATTAGATTTGAAGGTGGAAGATTCGTTTTGGATGGAAATCGTGATAGAACGAGAGAGACGTTCAAGATCAAATTACCTTACAAGAATAAACAAGAGCTGGAGGCTCATATGGCACTTCAGCCAGAGGCTGCAAGTGCCATAAAAATGTTGCGTAAAGCTGTCTGGTGTCCGAAGTCGTTTTAAGTTTCGAGTTCTTTTTGTTCCTTTTCGCTCTTGTTCAGGCTTTTCTATTTAAATACAAATGTAAATTTCAAAGCTGTTTGGAACATCCAGGCAGTAGAAATTTTGTTTATCTGCGCCCGGCTGTTGGAGATAAGTACGCGATTCAGGCTTTTCTATTTAAATACAAATGTGAAAATTTCAAAGCTGTTTGGAACATCCAGCCAGTAGAAATTCATCTGCGTTCATCTGCGCCCGGATCTTGGAGATAAGTACGCATTCGGCACAGTAGATAAGTCCACAGACAGCGTCGCCATACTAATTATGTCCTCTTTTGATAGTCAAGAGTAGGTCTTCCATCATATGCAAACAGCTCACCGAGAATTTGACGAGCGATTCAAGAAACGAATCGACAAGACATCGATCATAGGCGAGAACTAGCGCCCATGGAACTAACACTGACTGGATATGAACGCCAAGCTATCCTAACCCTCGAACCAGACGTCCAAGATAGAGGCTGGGGTGACAAGACTGGCTGATGACCACCTGAGTTCTGAGAGGGCCACACGACAAGGCTCAGGTAAAGTACCCGCAATTAAGACAACTTCAAAAGGTACCTTCAACAGTCTAGAACATCGATGGAACGAAATAATGACCAAGACTGTTTGTTACTTTTATTTAGGATAACTTATTAGTTCGGCAATAATCCAATGGAACTCCACCATGATCGTTCTGCTAAAACTTTATTTTAGTGCAAAACTGATGTTCAAGTTTTACGAGTATGTGTATGTGTATATTCAGTACTGAGCAGGCAGTACATAGCGTACCAGTTCTTTCACTACTAGTGTGTGTGTACAATACTGGCCGAATAAAGGCAAGATGAGTAAAACTCTCATATCTGGATTTCAGAAACTGTTGACCATACAGTACAAAACCGTCTTCAGTATATATTGCATCTACCTGGGGAGTTCTTACAATTCTTCACTTCTTGCAACAAACTTGCACATGTTAAGTGTTTAAATTTACGACCTGCTTGTTATTCAGTTACCAGTTTGATGTATAAAGGCTGAACATTCATAACGGTATTCGATGTCACCAGAGTGTACCCTTGTTCTAGTGTGGTGAACAAATGTGCAGTGCATCTCTCTTCGTTTTCACTTCCTGCCCAGACGAAAGACATGATTTTATAGTCATGGAAGGTCCACATTCTCTATTCTTTATACTGAATTATTATCCTACAGACAGGGATTATATGAACGAAAACATGCGTGTAATAGGTAGTGTATGTATAATTGTCCGAATAGTCAGCAATAGAATGTTAGACTGAATAGGTATGCGACTAAGCTTTGATTGGTGTGCACAGCCATTTGAGAAAACTCAACTAGTACACAAGGTCGTTTCCGTCAAAATGGGCATTCGGACACAGGAACTCGTTTCCGACAGAACAAGTAGAAGAGCGAGAACGTGTATCTAAGTAAAAAAAAAACGAACACAAAAATCCAACGGAAGAACCAGGTCATATTTACAGTGAACAAGGCTTTGAAATGAGAATTTCGACCGAAAACTTGTCGGCTTAGATGATGGCTAGTGAGCAATAAACAACATATAGACCACGCCTTCCTACTGGCAAGCAGCAATGAATGATCTCTTCGTGGTGAAAAGAATGGAAGGACGATGGTCTTTTTTACGGCATGTTGAAACATGCGAAGGACACTCAGAAAGGGGTAAGTATAGCCGACTGCCGAAGGGGAACAAAATAAGTGAAATTCAAAGCACCATCTGTGATACGTGCCATAGAAACGATATTCACTGATATTTGCCAAGAAACGGAAGATACATCAAGAAATATTTATTGATAGCCTCATAGATTTATTTATTAAGGTATACAGGTTGCTGACATATACCTACTCTTTCCTAGATGAATGGCAAGAGTTTTTATACGACGAATAATAGCGAAACAGAGCCACCGGCCGAGTGGGAACAGCAAAAGAAACATCCATACCTCTTGCTGCCGATATTTGACAACAAACGGGAGATAAATAGAAGAAACATTTAGTGACAGCCTCACAGATTTATTTATTAAGGTATAAACAAGCTGAAGCTACTCCTTCGAATAGGAATGGCTAAACTTTTTACATAATTGACAATATCAAAAGCACACACTCCCTGCCAAAGCGCCCCAGAATCTGAAGCTTCAATCACGAAATATCTGTCAATGAGAAGTAAAACAATAAACTCAAAATAACACCCACACTACACCACCAGTATCACAAATCACAATACAGTATATACATAACAGTTCAAAGATGCAATTTTGGGGAGCATACACAGAAGTGCTAATATGAGCGGTGGCAAAACTGATGGTTTCTAAGATAAAACTTATCAGAACAGACTTGCTGTCTGAAAGATTTTATTCCTTTTCTAGCTTTGGGCTATTTGGAAAATAAACTTGACTGGTTGATGTAATGAAATGCTGCAAGAACACACTGAAAACTTCCAATGCAAACCTAACATGTCATACATTTATCACCCCAAAGGATTCTACCTCAATGAACTTAATTTACTGATAAGCTACCAAAGGGTTGGCACAGATTATGCCTAACGCCCTTCTGGTACCAGCTGCATGGATAGCAAATCCTGGTATACAGGAAAGATCACAAACCTAGAATTGGGTAACTTCAAAACTGGTTGCAAAAATGAAGCAATTGGGCAGTTTCCACAGTCAAAAAAGAAAATCTTCGCACTTTTAACAGTTATAGTCTGTTGGTTCCAGTCCAAGTCCCAGTCTATTCAGAATAGTTGCAGCGTTTGTTGTTGGAACCTGCTTCAAAAGGTTGTTTGGATTTGTTAACATTGTGAACTTGATTTGTCTTATCAATTTCGAAAACTCGGCCAGGAATTCGAGATCGGATAAGAATTTGGTGATTATTTTAAGAAGTTCTATGTTGTTTTAATTAGAACCACATATGATACATTTTCTCTTCTAGCAATTTTTTACTTAAAAACTTTACAGCGTTAACAGAAATCTAGTTATTTGCTATGCATTCAGGTCCTTCTTACCACAATCCCTGATTTCGCGATAGCGTTTTACAAAACGAGAAAATCTCACAACCAGTACAGTAATAGCCCTGGCCTATGATAGATTAGTTAACTTCTGAAGGCATTCTTGTTGGTTAATTTAATAAATATATGAATTAGCTAATATTTACTGTGTAACCCGCATGATATGATGCAGATATACCAAGGTTTGGGCTTTGGCATTCGCTAACACAAAATCAGAAATGTTTACTCATGTCATGTAGAGTACAACCTAATGCTGCTACACTGTCAGAAGTTTTCAAACAGACAACACAAGGATGACCAGTTTCAACAGACAACACGGGATATACCGTAACCCCGTTGTGATTTTGAAGATGTTATGTGATAAAATGTTATGCATAACAAGCATTGTCAGGATGAGCAAAAATGATGAAAAGTTGTCATGATTTCGGAAGTCAGCGGAAGCTTCTTCAACATTCTTTTTTTTGTTCCTGGCAGTTCTGGTTATTGTCTGTTACAAATCTTGTCATGACAGTGTAATTGTACAGGAGGGGTATCTAATCTTTATGACCAGGAACTTGGCCTAAAAACCTTTCAAGGAAATTTCTATGCAGCCCAAAACAGGTCCTTGTTCACACAGGGTTTCCTTCTTGACAGTTATGACCATTTAGGATAAGACTGAAATGTAATTCCATCCCTTTTAGGCCAGGTTCGAGGTTGTGCAAATATGAGGTCGGATATCCCTCCTGCAATTAAGAAGTGTAACACACTGGAACCTACTATAGACAGGCCTACATCTTTCCTAGCCTAAATTCATCTGTGTAGCCCATATTAACAAGAGTTTGAACAGTATCTTCCTGAATTATAGACCTTTCTTAACTGTCTCACCACAGGAGCAGCAAAATGCAAAACGACTTGAATACAAAAGAGGCACAGCCTAACCTTACCTAGCCTAATAAAACCTTTTTGATTTCTCCTTTTTCCAGTTTTGGTAGAGCATAACCCCCCCTACAGCAACCACAACTAACACTAATGCAATAATTAAGAATAAGAAAAATGTTTTGACCTTTTGCAGAGAGCTGGAGGGCCTGATATCATCCACGTGATCTGAAACAGTAAGTTAAATATATAAAAAAAAAAACAGTTCAGACTTCAGTCCAGCCAGCCAGACGCCCATACCCCTCTCAGTTTGGACTTGCGTCGTTTTTTCTGCTTTTCCTCCGGTGTTGGACGGTGGCGTGGCGGGTTTTAAATCTTGTTGGGCGATACTTGATACGATAATCGAAATATCGATTGAAAAAATATCGATATATCGATACTGACCGTGTTCCACCATTCTAACAATAGGAAACAACTAGTTACTATTTTCGTTCCAACCTCGTCAAAAGCAACTACGCTGACCGTTCCAGCCTTCCCAAAACAGTAACTATTTGCTTACCACGCTCGGGAGCGTAGTAAGCTCGGTAACTACGAATCTCTGCGATGTGATTGGATGGATTGGCCCGTGGAATGATATTTTGGTGAAAATAGAAAAATGAGTTCCAGCCTTGACGCCAAAAGGCCAGAATTCGTGTCGTCATACGTAGTAACTAGGGCAAGTAGGGTGGAACACGCACATTAGCTTTGAGAATTTCCATTTATATTCGATACTTTCATTACGATGCGCAACAAACAGTACTATTATTCTAGATTTTCAGAATCAAAGAAGGAATAGGGATTTCAAACTGTCAGCAGATAAAATCAGAGCTGACGTATCCGTGTAAACATTGTTTGAATAAAAGATTTCAAACTTGAGTTCGATTGTGGAGGAGAAGGAGACTGAGAAGAAAAAAAACGTGGGCATGCTACTCTTTCTTAATCGAAATGCTTGCTTTTGTTCTTTTTAGTTCAATTTCGTTCTTCTTAAGTTCTTTTTTTCCCACGAAAAAGTACATCAGTAGAAACAGTTTCAAGTATGCCAAATGTGGGTTTTTACCTTTTAAATAACGGAATTTGAAAAATATCGAAATATCGAGTCCTTAATATCGCCCAACACTAGGTGAAAAGTCACGCGATTGAAATATTACTCAAGTGGAATGCTACGCAAAAGGAAGAAAAATTATCGCGAGATGATGCAGTTTTGCCCGTCACCCCGTATTTCGCGAAATGATACCGCGAGTTTAAAAGCTGCTTTCACACTGACGCGTTTGCCTTTCACACTGAGCTACGCAAGCCTTGCGTTACGCTTGCGACGACGCAACGCGGAGCTTGCGCATACAAAATTGACGCAACGCAAGAATAGAACTGAGCTCTATTTTTGCGTTCGTGCGACGCATACGCATCAGATTTTTCATAAGAAATGGAAGTTTTTTAAGAAAAACTAGTAAAGCTTGTTCAAGAGAGACCTGGACTATATGATAAAAAGGTCCCTGACTATCACAACAGGACTTTTGGACAAATTGACAAATTGACATGGCTATCAATTTTGTGAAATCATCAACAAGGAGTTTAGCAAGAACATGACTGGTAAGTTGACCCTACTTAGTATTACATTACACTTAATTGGACCTTGTCTCCTTCAAGTTGCAAATAGAAAAATAAAAAATTACCCATAAACATTCCAGTCCAGGCATCATTTATGTTTCATATCTGTAGGTCTGTCTAAGATAGTGAATCCATACCTTTACCTTTGTTCAACTGGACCTTTAAAAGTATGACAATATGTAGGCTACGCCATGGTACCCAGAAGTGGCAGTCTTCAATTTTTGTGTCACATCCAAAAACGGCCGTACATCCAAATACGATCATACATTCAAATAGGGGTCACAAATCCAAATACGGCCATACCTCAGATGCTTGAGGTGTAATTTCAAGTCTTCTGTGATATTTATACTTACATTTTTTTAAATATTGCTTGAGCCCAAGCTGAATTAGAAACATCCGTTCATATAATATATTCATATAATAATTACATTTTTTTTGCAGTGAAAGAAGTCAGAGACAAACTCAAGTCACCCCGTGATCGTTTCTGCCGCCTCAAAAAGAAAAAATCTGTAAGCATTGGTGATGCTGCTGCAGAAACCGAACTTAAACCAAATGAAGAGAAAGTTTTCCGGTTATTGATGTTTTTAAGTGATTCTCTGTACCACAGAAGGCAAACGGTTGGAAATGGGTCAAACCCTCCTGAAACACAGTTGCAGAGCACATCTGAAAGCCCGCCAGACTATTATTACCAACCAACTGATTCTCCAGTACCCTGTGTTTGAAGTTGAGTCAGAAGTAGTTGAAGGACCTGAAGATTCCGGCGACTACACTCGGGAGATTATTCTGTCAACATCACCAGAACAGATCCAACCCAAAGTCTTACCAGTTGTCGGTGTAATAGCTTTGAGGGAGAGAAAAAAGGAAAATTTCAGACCCTGGAGAGTCAATAGAGACACGTGGCTTGTCAAAGATTCTTTCTACATTCATCGAAAAGAAAATGGAGCAGCCAATCCAGCCTGCTGTCAATTTACACGACCCTGATCTTCAATTTGCTCTGATGTTAAGCAAACATAACGAAAACTGTACCAGTGGAGAAGCAAATTGATATGCAAATCGAACTGCTTCAAGTTGAGAAAAAGTGTCAGAACGAATAGTTTAATTTGTCTTTTCAACAAGTCGACCATTCAATTTAATTAATAGCTTTGTTTCAACTCAATCACACGATCTCTGTCTTTTTATATCATATTATATTTGAAATTCAAAACGACGGTATTTGCAGTTGTATATGGTATGAGCAGTGATGCTGCAATTCAGAAGTGCCCAATGCCATTTAGACAGTAGTTATTTATTACATAAAACACAAAAAATAAACTACTAAACGGAAGTAACATGGTAACGGCTCTAAAACGTTGCTTGTAAAGCCTTTTGCCATTTTCTGAAAACGCAACGCACAAGCCTTCACGGTGTGAAAGGTCCGACGCAAGGCAGACGCAACGCTGACTCTACGCAAGCGCAACGCAAGGATCTTGCGTTCTCAGTGTGAAAGCCGCATAAGGGAAATGCCGCATACAATTCTGATTAGACCGAATATTGCAACTGTACCGCAAAATGGCTTTTATACCGTATTCGTCACCCCCCCCCCCCCCCAGAAGGTCTGCGGAAGAGAAATTCCGGTAGATTTTGACTGGTGCGACGAAACCGCTCCAGTAAAAATATGTCAAATTCACCTGAACTTCGATTTTTAGGTAATCTACCGGATTCTACTGAAATCTGACGGCAGAGCTGTTCCGAATACAGCATATCCGAGTACGAGACAAGTCCGAAACCGAAGTCACACTCAAGAGTCAAGACGAATCCGAATCATGGATAAAAATCGTTCGAGTCGAGACGAGACCAAGTCCGTGAAAAACGTCACGCCCCGAGTCCTAACAGTAATTTTGTTTCTTTAAATAATGAACTAGGCTATATTCTTCATGTACAGAGACTTATATGAGAATGATCCAGGCGAAATAAATCAACAGAAGGATGTTTTATGGAAGAAAATGTTTGAGGTAGAAGAGCAAACCATTATTTGGATTAGTTTCCGAGCCAAAGAATCAGTGTGCTGTTTAAAAGAGATATTTTCATCAACGATAGGGCTAACATATTTGGAAATAGAAGAATTCAAATGTTCAGCATCAGAGAGACGAGGTTTAACAGAAGCCGAAACTGACCATACCAGGATAAAAGCATGCATCAACATTTTTCCGCATTTAAAGCTAGATAATTTGATAATAAAAAAGGAACAGTCAGAATCAATTACAAGAGTGAATTAAGGACACTGAACAAGTGACCAAATCTGAATGCCAACAAAAATTCACAGTTTTGTCGGCAAAATATCTTGCTAAGAAAATGTGAAATAGGAAAGACGGATGTGTCCAGTTTTGGGAGAGCTGACGAAGGGAATCCGTAAAATTACTGATCTGCAAATTAGTGATATTTTCCTGGTGGTGAACTCACAACTTGGGTATATTAAACTCTGCCCGAACCAATCGCAGCAATGACTGAGGGGTTAGGAGGCGGGGGGGGGGGGGGGGGGGGGGGGGGGGGGGCGGGTCCGGAAACTGTGGAAGCACTCAAGGAATTTGGTCAGTCGTATTCGACCACAGTGGAGGGAGTTACATGGATAATCCCGGGAATTTCAAATTTACCAGACGGGTTTGACCTTACCGGGGGATACGGGAAATTTCCCGGAGATGCTCAGGTTCGATTAAAAAGTGATGTGTGGTAAGATGAGAAGCGCTCAATAACGTATTTATGGCCTCGAACCGGATTCTGCAGTGGGGAGTAGAGGAAGTTTTATTACTTAGTCCTCCAAAGTACTACTTGACTTAGTCCTGCTGGAAAACGTGCGACATAACCATCCATTGGCCAGTCTCTTTAATTGGTCGCTGGAGACTTAGTTTTATTTTAAACTACCGGGCCGAGGCGTTCACTTGGATTTGCGACTCGTCCGGATTTCGAGACGAGTCCGAGTCCTGCCCCGTGAACGACGAGGCCGAGTCCTTGAAAAAGGCGTCTCGAGACGAGTCCAGAGTCCGAGTCCACCCGCTCTGTCCAACGGGCCACTCAGAAGGTCAGTGGGGAAAATAAATTCTACCAGATTATTTATTGCTAAGGGAAGCTACCGGAAAATTGCTCAGACAATCTACCGAAATCTTGCTCAAGGAAGCGACCGGAACTTAGGGATCTATCAAAACTAGTCTCAGGGAATTTACTGGAGGCTGGGTCAGGGGATCTACCGGACTATGCCCCATACACAGAATTTGGGTCAGGGACTAAAATTTGCTGCTTACCGGATAAGTATAGACCAAAGCTTACCGGGATAAGCACGACACGCAACTTACCAGAATGATTCGTGCCGACAGACAACACAGCGTATCGGAATGTTCTCTGGGTGATTCCGGTAGTCTCCGAAATTTCTGTAGTTCTCAAGAATTAGGTAACTACTGAATTTACATCATTTCCATCTACAAATACTGTTCCAGGAATAATACCACGGTACCGTCTACTCCAGTTTCGACAGCTATCTCGACTCCTTTCCGGTGATAAGCCGAGGGGAGTTCCAAAAACGCGTTAGCCTTGTTCCGACAAGTAGCCACGAAAGCCTCGAAACAAACACAAGTTAGAAGACAAAATGTATTGAAAGATGTCTTACAACTAGTACGGAAAGCGATCAAGCTGGCTAAGACAATCTCTGTTGCCCGCGCAAAAGGGGAAGGATTTCTTTAGCAGGATGAAGCTGGTTAAGACTACAATGGCTAAAAAGCGCCTTGAAGTCTGTTAAAATTGCATGTGAAACTCTATTTAACGAATGTGAAACTGGATGTGTTGTGGACAAATGGAAAACGCTTAAAACGCGACGAATAAATGTGTAGGGTGGGTTGAAGGTCAAAGACTTTTTAGTTTCAAGTGACAATCTTGAAGTTTAATCGAATAGGGCCGAGATCCAACAGTCTGGTAACATATCACTTATTCACTTAAATATTCCTGAAAACCCGATAAAAATCAGACACTTCGGTTGTCCGGTATCCAGGGATAATCAGTTTCATAGAATGAACTTATTCTTTCGGACATGTGGTGCCTCTATACGCTTGAAATATTATTTAAGCCATAAGAACATCAGATTCATTGCAAGACATATCCTAAAATCATTTTCCTACTTTTCTAAAGGCGTTACTTCTCCGATGTCGCATCTTTAGCTCTGCAAATGCAGGCCTTTGTTAAAATTCAAATTTTCCGCGTCTGGACGAATCTTCGAGAATGTTCCATAAATTTTGACTTGTTGACGTCAAGGCTGGAACAAATTTTTCTACTAAAATATCATGCCACGGGCAATCCGACCATCACATTACAGAGATTCATCGTTACCACGCTTACTACACTCCCGAGCATGGTAAGCAAATATATACTATTAGTTACTATTTCGAGAAGGTTGGAACGTTCGTAGTAACTTTTTACGAGGTTGGAACAATAGTAGTAACTAATAGTTATCATTATTAAAAGGTGGAACACGCGACGCACCCGTGGCCAGGCCCAAAAATCTATCGAGCTATTCGCTAAAACAAGAAAAAAGTCCCGAACTTGTTCGACACCAGAAAAGTGGCAACCGTGTATGTGAATTCGAGAGCCTTATTATGCCTGCACCATCATACTTTTTAAGAACATCAGTTTTAATATATCCAGCAAATATTAAATTAATATTAGTTTAATGAAGGGACTACACTCTCCGAAGTTTCATTAATAGATAACACAAGGATGCGCGGTTTCAATAGTTAACACTTTGGATGCTAGCTATTATATTTTTCAAACGTTACCCATTAAAAAATTGTGCATACAAGAAGCGGCCAAAACACCGCCGAAACAAACATCTGCTGACTTTTTTGTTTGTCACCATAATATCGGAAAAGTCAGCAGATGCTTTTTCGGAAGATTTTCGGCTTCGTTCTTATGCAGAACGGTGAACGGACAACTTTTGCAAAATTGCAACAGATACCATCCCAAGTGTTATCTGTTGAAACTGCGCGTTCCTGCTGGATCTGTTATGAAACGACAACGTACTGCCTGATTTTCTCGTCATAAGCAACCAGAGACATGGCAAATGCTTGATGTCGGAGAAATGCATGGGCGGTGTGCAAACTCTAGATTCTATAAATACTCTATATGACTAAGTCCAAAACACGCCAGTGCTCCTAGGAAGGAGTAAACGTCTCCGTAACGACTCAAACTCAACAACTCAAATTCAGTCAATCACGGCGATCGCTGGAACAGCTATGGTGGCGCTTCTGGCTCTTCCACTAGGTGACCGGCGATTTTGCATCGGCAAGGAGAATTAGTCATCAAGAGAATTCCTGGTAAACCAATGAGCTCGAAGAGTGCGGGCGTTTTTTCCCGCCATCGTGAGCTGCAAAGGCCCCGATAATATCCACACTGTAAAAAGTTTGTCCGAATAAAGATTAAAGTTAACTGCAGTATTTGCTACTCGGATTATTCTTATCCCTACGCAGATAATTAAATCCCTAATAACTAAACTTCTTAATTAAATCCCTCTCCACCCTTAATCTTTCGGTTTGAATACTAAATGCCTCCTCTGTTATTTTAAAACTTATATCCGTCCTCATTTAGAATATGCTTGACCGGTTTGGCATTCTTCTCTTTCTGCAGAGCTCTCTGATCGCCTGGAAAATGTCCAAAAGAGAGCCATGAGAATCATTCTGGGTGATCATAATATTACTTACGAAGAGGCTCTCATTAAACTTGACATTCCTAAATTATCTGTACGTAGGAATACTCTTTCAAACAAATTTTGAGCTAAGATAACGTGTTGTCCCCAGATGGCCCATCTGTTCCCCCCTCCCCTTCCGTACCACCAAAACCAAATAGAGATAAGATGAATCCGAGTAGCAAATACTGCAGTTAACTTTAATCTTTATACGGAGGAACTTTTTACAGTGCAGCGGGTTACGCAGATAGCCTAAATGCTAAATAGATAAATAGCATGCCCTCAGCGTCGGTTTAGAGCATGAACGTTGCGCGGACGTTCAAGTGTGTCAGCTTTATGTCCACCATCGGTAAACGGACGCAATAGTCTTGATGAGTAACTCGCCTTCGCGATAAAAAATCGCGGTGTACCTAGCGTAAGAGCCGGAAGCGCCACCAAAACTGTCCACAGCGATCGCCGTGATTGCCTGACACAGGATTTGAGTTGTTGTGTTTGAGTCGTTAGTAGACTTTTTCTCGTTCTTCCCGAGGATAACTGATGTGTTTTGGACTTAGTCATATAGAGTATTTAGTCTGCGCTTGAGTACTGAGCTCGAGAAGAAGACAGTTTTCTTCCAAAATATTCAAATATGCTACTGAGTGATTGAAAAAAATATAACTCACCTCGTGGAGCTTCAAAAAACTCGGCACTTGGAATGATTTCTGATCGGTCCTCTTTGTCCTGAAAAAAAAAGGTTTTCATTTCACAACTGCTTTCATACTTTTATTTTTTTTTCTAGCCAAATCATATCTTCTCATGCAGATTAATTTAACAATTACGCCCCACCTCTAGCGTCGTTTCTGTTCGGTTCAGTCCAGGGTACGAACTGTATAGACCAATCAGAGATTATACTTTTGTCAATATTCATAATTACGCTCCACCTCTAACGTCGTTTCTGACGAGGAGTTGCCGGCACCGGTTGCCCTCGTGATATACCATCAAAATCGGCAAATTGGAAGCGTTTGAAAAGATGAATCGCCTAATACATGACCGGCGTGACTGTTGGGTTTCGCCGGTGCCAGGAAAGGCATCAGGTACCGGAATGTGGGTAACCCCTTGGTCTGTTGTTGGTCAGTCCGAGGTATGGATTGTGCAGACCAATCACAGATTATATTTGTGTCAATGTTATCAGTCTAAATTTGATAGATAGATAAGATAGATAAATCTTTTTATTCGTCAAAAACTGATCGCGGCTCACGCCAAATTTGTTCGGTATAGTCATGGATATAAATGAGCACACACATAATAGGCCTACGCATATACGGCTACAACGGTCATAAATAACATGATAAATTTAAACTAGCAGCTCAGCTTATGCTTCGTTATACATCTTTAAAAATGAAGGGAAAAAATTCTCTGCAAACCTCTGGTGGGCACATTTAATTGGCTGCAACTAATCAACCGCAGTAGCTACCTTGCGAGGGAGCTTTTTTGACAGCTTTTCAGAAGGGAAAATATTTTTGTGGATCGGGTGATTCAGAGATTTGACACCAAACTCCACGCAGAGTTTCAGCCTTCGTTCATGTAAGGAGGTGATTTCGTAGGCGCGTAGTAGGTAGTGTGCGTTCGTAGGGGCAGGCTGATAGAGATATACTGCATTACGGTATCATACTGTAAATATATACTCTATTATACTATATAGATACTTCGTATTTATTTTTTGTTAGTTTGCGTTTTATTTGTATTAATAGTGAGTGTTTGTTTTACCAATTCCCGCCCGTGTTAGCCTAGTGCTATTAGGGTTGAAATAAAATTGACTGATACTGCAAGAGATGACGCATGGGAGCTGATCTGTTTCTTTCTTCCTGAAAATCGGGATTCAGCAACTGTATCCCCGTGGTGGACATTGGCACGACAAGCTCTTGGTGAACCTTTGATCCCTAAGGTCTTCGTCCCTGCCCGGCTAAGGCCTGAGTCATACTGTCCCCTGTCCCTGGGACTTGCATGGTAGAACCGTGCACCATAAAAGTAGGTCGGGTCACTTCCTAGACCTCCAAAGGCGTGAAAACACGCGAGTCCAGGAAACACCTGAGTGTTTGAACGTTCGCTACTCGATATCAAAGGCAAGCCTATTGAACACTATGTTCCAAGTACAGGGGGCGGGCTGTTTCACGCAGGAAAGGCTTGTGACAGGTCTCAAGATAAGTCATCAGTGCGCTAAATTCCTGGTTCAGTGTCCAGGTGTTTATCGTGCAGTCCGCATACAAATCCGCATAATTTCTGCTAAAATGAAGAAAAATAGAGGTATGTTTATTTGACCGTCAGCTAACAGTAAACGGTCGCAGTTTTGCTACAAAAAACTTGCCAATGATATTTATTGCATTCACTTTTTTTTCATGCGTCACTTTTCATTAAGAAACTTTGCTGACCGTTGGCACTAAGCTGCCAAGTGCGTTTCAACAGACAATGTGTAACTGGTAACACTTTGGATGTTATCTGTTGTGTTTGAAAACGTTATGCATGAAATGTCAAACAAGCTTTGCTAGGAAGAGCAAAAAAAAACAGCCAAAAAAACAGCCAAAAAGCCTCTACTGACTTTAATTTGTATCGTCATGATGTCGGAAAACTCCGCAGAACCTTTTTGGCGGTTTTTTCGGCTCTTCCTTCCTGATGGTAACGCTTATTATGAATAACATTTTGAAACACAACAGACAACATCCGAAGTCTTATCTGTTACGCCTTATCTGTTGAAACCGCGCATCCTTGTGTTGTCTGTTATGAAACTTCTGACAGTGTAGTATTCCTTTTATCTTTCCAAGCGTTAATTTTACTAAGTAATACGTTACTAAATAGATGCCGATCGAACCTAAAAATCTGAATTGTGTCACGACAACCGTTTCCCTTTGACTGTTTCGTAAGCAAGCAGAAAAATCAGGTTGATTCTGGCGGTGTGGAAAGTTCCGCTTATTTATGTGCCGGCTGTTCCGATTTGAGCTAAACTTTCGAATTTCCAGAGCTTTATTGGCGCTCCACCAATTTTAAGAAGTGGATCATGATAACTACGTGAGTGGAAAGTAATCTCGGGAACTCAGCTAGAAGTTGTAAGGGCACAAAAGTTCCGTTAGTTCATTCGCTTGGCAGATTCTCGCTTTGCTTTTTGGAGTGTGAAGCCGTGACAACGACAGAATCAACCTCAATTCTTGCTTGTACTCACCTCATCACCGGGCATGTCCAGTGAATAGAGCTTGAAGGTTATAATATCGTGATTGTCCGACAGATCTCCAGTGGCGGCGGAGACTCCAAAGAAATACCCAGTCGGTAACTTCACACCGGGTACTTCCAAGCATGGTTTCCAGGCATTTTTGCCGTCAAAATCAGTGAATACTGGAATAAAAAAAAGAACAAAATTATAGAGAAAAAAAAATTAGCAAAAGGATATCCTTTGAGATCTGGATCTCCTGAAAGGGCAAGAAGAAAGGACGTTTGCCACGCTACACGAAGCGCTTGCTAGGTCATGATTCCCGTCAGAGAAACATATCTTGTATTCCAGGTCACTGCTTACAAAGTTTCAGTGTCGGGTGACCTTTCCATTCTTAAAGGACCCCTCGCACTATTTACTCGTCAACTTTCGGTATTTCAATACTTTAGAACTAGGCAATGCTTTCAACATATAACCCATAGTTTCGGCTGTTTTAAGCCTCTTCCGAGACCCGTTGACTGATAGCGAAAACGGAAACAAATTACGCAACCAGTTTTTCTGATGGAAAAACTTCTCGTAGACAACCATTGACAGTGTGATACACATAGAAAGTAGCAAAACACGGCAAGTGAGAACATCAGCGTGGTTTTGTTAGAGGGGTTAGAATATACCGTACGAAATTGGAGTCTCCGGGTTTAGAAATATATGGAGTGGTTATGGAAGTAGGTTGCGTTAGTAGTAAAGGTAAGACAGGTCCTTAAAGATTAAGTTTTTGGCTTAGTTAGATTTTCTCCCTACGCCCCTCATAAAGTCCAATGCCGAATTGCCGCCAGATGTGCGAGAGAAACAATAACGACCACACGTGAGATCTTTGTATAAGTTATATGAAGGGTGAATAAGCGATTAGCATTTCTTCATACCGAGGCGCGCATTAGCCCCGTGGAAAAGTCAACTACCACTCAGCACTGAAGTAGTAAGCCAGAATTGACAAACTTGATGAAGTTTGTCAGAACAGAGTTCGGTATAGAGCATAAATAGAGGCAGAGGCATTTTAAACATGTTTTAAACATGGGTAGTCCTAAGTGGAATTGAAAACAGCAAACAAACCTTGATAAGCCTAGACTACACCAAGAAGTAACGTGTCATTGTTTACTTTGTGCTAGCGCATCTAGCAGCAAAAAAGAGCTAATCTGAAAGTAGTTTTATGAAGGGCGTATGAGGTTCTCTTCTTTTCGATCTTGACTGTTCACGAAACTAAAACACTTTTCAAGATGCAAGTGTTACCATTTTGGATGTTTCTTCGTCGCTATCAAAAATCATTGACAACAGAACCCAACCAGCGCACGACCTTCTACACTGCTTCCTGGCCGACGATTGAAATTAAGTGTCTTTTTGTGTATGTTTATGTGTTTTATTTATTTTCTCCATTTACTCCGCTTTCTGAAAACGGCGGGTTATAAATCAATTACTTACTTACTGGAGTCCCAGATTGTAGAAACAAATAAACAAATTTAGATTCCACATAATGAGCTTGAGCTGAAGAAAATACTTATCCGTTATTGTTTCTAGACATTCACTCCTCCGTTTTGAGGGATGAAAATATAAAATATAAATGTGAATACAGCCGACCTCCAAAAATCCAAATTCTCACCTTTCAACTCATCGCCTGTATATCTAATCGCCATATATGTATCTTTGTCGAAGTTTCGAAACTTTGATTCACAACCAGCCAGCTGCAGATGTGTCCCATCTTTGTCGTGATCGTAATGCTTGGAGCCGTTGTTCAACATTGCTGATATGTAAGGATGCTGATGCTACAACAGAAAAAAAAAGTTTGAACCCAAGTTTTGCCTAACCTCCAATATCTGGAAGCGCAGTATCCTTTTCCTTTTTGTAATTTGAGTGATTAGGAACTGGGCCATGTTCTCTTGAGGTGTAAGAAGCTTTCTAATATAAGGAGTACTCTTTTTCAGAACGGGGGGGATGAGCTACTTCTAGGTATCCTTAAGTCTACGACTGCTAGGTCTATAGTGGGTTTCGGCAACATGATAGAAAAAGTTATTAATTTAGTAGAAAGTTGGAAGGTCGGTAGGGTATTAAGTTAAGAATATGAGGTTGTTTGTTATTTGAGATTGTTGTTTGTTTTGTTTTTTCTGCATATGGCTTAATAGCTTTCAAATACAGATACACTAAAAATTGCACTAAAAATTCGTAGGCACAAAACAAAACAATGGAGAATGATGAGGGTTTCAAAAGCTTACAATTCCATAAGGGAGCTACGTATATTACAAAAGGCGGAATAAGCAAGAGGGGTATATATATTACGATAGACTTACCACAGAAGAAGCCCACGGTCTTGTCAGATACACACCGATTAAAGCCTGATCTCTAAGTTCCCAGAATAATTGCCAGAATAATTTATCGGTTTTCTGTGGAATCTTAAAAACGGCAGTGGAAAAAAAATGGGAAGTTCAGCCTAAAACTCCTGCCGAAAAAGCATCTGCTGACTTTTCCGGTATCATGATGATAAACAAAAAGTCATATGTTCTTCTGGTGGTGTTTCCGCTTTTCTTGTAAGTATGATGTTTTAATGTTTCATGTTTGAAAACCATAACAGCCAACATCCTGAGTGTTATCTGTTCAAACCGCGCATCCTTGTGTTAACTGTTGTGAAACTTCTGACAGTTTTTTTTTTTTTTTTTTTTTTTACCCTCTTTTCGTATAACAGCGGAGACAAATATTAAAACACTAAACAAAACATGTACATAAACATGGCTACATTATTTTTCCGGAAAAATTTAGGAAGATACATCAGAAATTTACAGTATTTACAGTGTAAATGGACTGAAGGAAAAACTGCTTTTCGATTAAACTAGATGGATGGCCCGTTCTAGTCTGAATACTTATACTGTTTTTAAGTGTACCCTTTTTCGTAAAACACACAGAGAGTAAACATTTTCAAGTGTTAACTGTTTCGATGGAGCTCCAAAGGGTAATTCCAACTTAGTAAGATCCAATAAGTCATACCAAAAATCAGAAACATCAAGTTCTTAAAAATATTCGGATTTGACAAGCTGGAAAGTAATTCGAAATATAAAGTCATAACCGTTAAAGCACAAGTCCTACTAGAAATGATCTTCTCACTATGAAACTGATCAGAAAAAAAACTTTCTCGAACATAACATTACTTTCCATCTGAATTTGGTGATTTTCTTGCTAGCACCTGACGTGTCTGCACAGCCTCCCTGCTCTCGAACGCGGCGGCTAGGAGCAAAACATTTGAAAACTGAACGCACAGTCGATAAAAAGTACGAAATCGAAACAAATGAAATTAGTCAAAAGCAGGAGATTATCATATCCTTGTGTGTGAAAGAGTTGTCAGCGGACGTTTGAGATTCTGGCAAACTTTGCGTTGGGTAACCGGCAAAACTCGGCCGAAAATGCACTAAAAATTCGTAGGCACAAAACAAAACAATGGAGAATGATGAGGGTTTCAAAAGCTTACAATTCCATAAGGGAGCTACGTATATTACAAAAGGCGGAATAAGCAAGAGGGGTCCTGTAAGAATCTTAGCTGCTGCATCTTATTTATGCCCAGGCCACATTCTGCCACATCTGTACATAATTTGGTTCGTCACTTTGGTTATTACCCACTATTTAAGTTTCATCCTGGTCACACTTGGAACAAAGAAATTTAAAGTTTAACTGAACAGGCAACTTATTTTTACATCTTAGATTCAAACACATTGAATTATTACAACACCCATTAGGGATTTTCATTCTGTCCACAGTAGTCTTCAGTAGGGACGTTGGGAATGTGGACGCTTTCCCATGGTGAATCCGTCCACAATTCGCCCGCGAAAATTTAAAATATCGACCAAACGTGATTTTTCAAGCTCATATTTTGGTCGAGGTCAGATATGGCAAATATCAGTCGTCGCTCAATCCTTGATTATAAAAACAGCTCAGAAGACTGCCTACTGACAAGGGTAAGAACCAGAAGACTTGCCGAATCAAGGAAATCTTCCAGCGTTCTTCAACTGAGTGGAGTCAATGGAGGAATTTTTATGAAGTCACATGGTCCTCTTGGAACGACGGATCGACAGAATCTTTACAGGTTTGTAGAATACTCTTATACCAATTTTCCGTAAAGCACCTTCAAATAATACTGAAGAAACAGGACAAACTAGTGATGGACCTAAACTGGCTAAAAATTAACTAGACTTTAGCGAAGCGAAGTCAAGTCATCTGCAAATAAGTCACTTTTAATCCAAGTAAATTGCGCACCCAGGGTTCCTCAAAGAGTTGCAAAGAAGAAAGCCTTTTTTACCCTTGTGCTTTTCAAAAAAATAAGGTAAAAAAATGAATAAATAGAACTAAAGCCGAGCAAATACACCACATATGTAGTACCACACACCTATTAATTCAAATTAGTCCTTTGGCTTCTCACAACCTAAAAAGACCAAGTTCATATCATGTCTCAATATACTACGACAAGAATGACATTCCGATTCTATATTTTCAAAGAAAAATGACTGGCTTTGTGAAAAAAAGCCATGGAGAACAGAAAGCCTACCAAGAAAATAGTCAATCCCAGAAGCAATCCTTGGACTTTTTGCCTTCGCAGATCCTGTGATTTCTGGAAATAGCCTACATTTTGTTTACAATCTTGTTTGCATGCTTGTTGTTGTTGTTACCAGCTATAATCTTACACACTGCAACAGAGAAGTCTGTTGCTTTGCCTTCAAATATGAAACAAGCAAGCCTCAATGTACTTTGACGAGAATGTCAGTCCAATTTTGTATTTCTGAAGAAAATGGACTGGCATCGACCTGCCTTTACCATGTGAAAAGAGCCAAAAAGGGAATGGAATGCCAGACAGCCTGGAACATAGTCAGCCTTAGGTCCCTTGCAAAAAGCTAGCACACCAAGCAAATAATCGATCATCACAGCAATCCTTGCACTGTTTGCCTTTGCAGATACCTACTGTGGATTCTGTCCTACACAGTGCATATTCTATATTCTTGTTTGCTTTATTTTCACAAATGAAATCAGTAAATGAACAGGCTTACAAACAAAACTAACCAGTAAGCCCATAATGGCACCATCTGCACAGACAGTATACCAACATAGATCATGCAGAAGCAGAATGTCAACGTGCAGAATCGCAACTCATGGGTAACTATTGAATATTTTCTTGATAAAAAAAACCCAATAATAATCGCTTTGTAGTAGGCTAGGCCATAAAAATATACATTACACATGTCAGGTTTTTATGAGAAAAAAATTAGCAATGGTTGGTTTACTAGGAGGTAATCAAGACTCTCAACCATACAAACAACAGGGGTGACTTTGTTATGTATATCTGGTACCATGCTGATTCGCCGCTCCCTGTTTGAGACCAAACCAGTCTTACTGCTTGAGACTTTTGGGTAGCATATAAAAACATGGTCTGGCTCTTCAAGGAAACTATCTAGTCATACTTCTTGGTGAGGCCACATATAAATGTTTGGAGGAACTGTGACAAGATAACTACACTGTAAAAGTCTCTCCTACATCGGACGTTGGTGGTTGCACATCGTCAAATTCAGCAATTTTATTCCGAATTCGGAGAGTTAAAATTCGTATTCGGAGAGTTAAAATCCGAATTCGGAGAGTTAGAATCCGATAGAGGATTAAAACGCTAGAATGCAAAATACCGCAGACTAGGATAACGTAATCTGCAGCATTTCGCATTTTAGCGTTTTAATCCTGTATCGGATTTGAACTCTCCGAATTCGGACTTTAACTCTCCGAATTCGGATTTTAACTCTCCGAATTCGAAATAAAAATCACCGACTTGGTGATGTGCAACCTCTAAAGACCGATGTAGGAGAGACTTTTTACAGTGTAATTGGCTAGAAATTCCACCCTTTGAAAACTGTTTCTATTTTAGGTTGAAGTGCAGTCGAGCCTTGAGAAATTCAGAACACCCTTCAAAGATCAACCCATAGTTACTACCACCGAGCAATCAGAGGACACAGGTGACTAAAGGCAATCACTTTTCTGCGCCGCATCTATAGAAGCTTTGTTGGTAACACCTGGTTTGAACCAACTTGATGAAGAAGAGTATCACATTAGGTAGGTTTCTAGCTTTTCAGTTGTAGATCTTGCATTGGGATTGTGACACAGGTATAAGGATTCTTTTTTTTTTTAGGTATTCTGGGGGTGTTAGCAGGGGGACAAATAAAATGGGAGGATAGTCAAACAGGCCAATACTGTTGACTCATTGGTGCGAAAACTGGTTATGCAAATTTTGCCGAGTTTGACATCCAGGGTGAGGGGCTGTAAGGAGAGGCCAAGAAAAGCTACAGCCTTGTGTAATTTTCTGTAAGGAAAGCTAAGTTGTAAAGTAGTCATATATCCCAAAACAACAGAAACACTCTGTAGTACGAGGTGTCCTTTAAGACATAATAAGGGAATATATGAGAAGAATGCAAAATGAGTTTTAATTGTTTCTGTCAGTGGTTAAAAATGCAACCCCTGTTACAAATGAAACTTCAGTATTCGGAAATTCGCCATATTCCGGTTCACCGCTTCTAAGCCGACTAGTTTCTGTAAATCCCCCTCTACCTCACCACCGCAATTGTGTCAGACAGAGTAAAATAGATCCACAGGTTCATGAGCAGAAAACCTGCAATCTGAGTCCCTAATGGACATGTCGCAGAAACTGAAAGTTACCCACTACCTTATGGATCCGACTGCTTAGTGTGTCTATACGAGTACTGATTCCGAGACAATGGGGGATTGGCAGAACCAATCCACTTGGAGCGCTGAACCGGTGTAAGGCAATTGCGAGTTGAGTGTTCACACCTCAGAAGCTTACTTACAAGGGCTTGGATGTTCAAAAAGCCCTTATTCACCTACGTGTTTGCAGATGGTAATTATCATGCCGGTAGCTAATGGCTAGAATTTGTTAGCTAGAATTGAATCTTTGAAGCTTGCTAATTAGCATAGCCCCTCCCCCCTCCAAGGATGTTAGTTACGCCCCTGTCAAGGTGTAAGTCGAAACTAACTCCCCTTCATCCTCACGAAAATCATACATTTCTTCATACTACCTTTCTTGCCCAAAACTAGTATCTACTTTGAAAGCAAATATTTCATACCTGAAACGTTGTATTTTGGTTCAGGATGACCAGGTTTGCTTCGTCCTTACTAAAATTATGTAATACTTCTTTCACTTTTACTCCCTTTCTTGCTCTTCCTGGCAATGCTTATTATGCATAACATTTCACCCATAACGAGCTTCAAACACAACAGATTCAAGGTGTTGTCCATTGAACCTGAGCATCCTTGCGTTATCTGTTATGAAACTACTGTTTTCAGTATTTTGAAAATAATATAATCTATATACCAATAAACAGGGTATTTTGGGGGGTTAATTAACTATGTGAGGACTGCTCATTGCTCAGACAGCTGTGTATTTGAAGAAGAAGACGGGGAAGCCATAGGGAAACAGTAGCATGAAGCCTTATATTCAAACATAACTTGCATTCTAATTTTATGATTAGTTTCAGGATAATATGGACCTGGCGAGTTCAGCCTTGCAGGCTTGCTTGTGCCAGTTACATTGGAACAGCTGTGTTGGTCATCATCAGTCAAAACTGCACCTGATTTGATGAAATTTAGTGAAGCATAATAGGCTTTACAATAAAGAGATATACGGTTTTATTCTGAGTGCTTCATTGTGTTTTTGGCAAATAGACTGGTCATTATTCTGAGCAGCTGCATTCCAGTAGTTTGGCCTAAGAAATGGGCTACTTCTCTGGACAAACACTGATACAATTTTTTAGCATGTTGATGGTTGTCAGGGTTTGGACACAGTGGATGGAAGGCAAACTGAGCTGAAGGTGAAACCCGGAATGTGCTTAGAATGGTGGGTGCTAAAGGTGCTAAAACATTTTTCAGGTAAGGTGCGCTAAATATTGGTCCTTAACCACAAGGTTGAGAGACACCAGCGGTTCAAATCAAATATCAATACTGCATCCAACGTAACAAAGGTGCCAAAATGCTAGTATATGTACTAATTGCTAGGTTTCATACCCAGGTTTCATCCAAGACTTGAACAGTTTAGGCTCTGTTCCCCCTTGCTCTGTTTCTTCTTTCAAGGTTCCAAGCTTTCACAAAACAACACAACAGTCTGAAACTCGACATATTTTTGTCAATAGGTAACAAGCGTGTACATACTTTATCAGATTTTTTTTTCCTTCACAGATACCTCAAGCACTCAAACCGACACACAACTGATTCCATTTTTTTTCTTGTTTACCTCACTGTTGGTCAATTTGAACCAGGAAATTAAAAAAGGAAAAATTTAAATTCAAAGAATGTCGGTAGAAACAACTTTTTATTTTGTGACAAGAAAATTGCTGCAAGAGACTCCTGTTTACTGATACGAAGTTTGATATTACACTATATTGTCAACTGTCTTGTGGACAGGGCCAAGGTATGGAAAATTTAGAGAGGTGTCCAAATAAGCATGCTGCTACTGTTCTATCTGCATTGTACAGGCAAATCCTAGGGATTACTGAATGGTGGGAAATAAAACAGAAAATTTATAGTAAATGGTCTGAATGGTTTTGACAAGGTTATGCAGTCCCACTGAATATTTTCGGCTCTGTTTTTTTTTCAAAGCTCCAAGCATTCACAAACAAACGTATAACAGTCTGGAAATTAACATATTTTTGTCAATATGTAAAAAATCAGATTTTTTCCTTGACTGGTAGGTCAGACACCCAAACTAGCCCACAACTTCGTAAAAATTATTTTACGTTGCTGCTAGTTCATTTAAACCAGCAAATGAAAGAAGGTAGAGTTTAGAATTTGCGTAAAAAAACTTTTTCATAAGCAAGAAAGTGTGGAATACAGCAAAGTTATGGGGAAAAAATGTGGAAGGCGTTGGATCGCATACCTCTGCATTAAAGGAGGGGTTGATAACCTCAGACAAGAATTCAATTTTCCAGAAAAGTCTTTCCTTCAGAATAATCTATCTGGCTTAAAACGGAACAAACAAATTTGAAGAACATACTAGACTGAAGCTAATTGAATGGTTTACATAATGGACAGATAAATATTGCTTCAGTATTTCTAGTTAAACATTATTTTCTTTTCAGAAAAGATCAATTCAGTTACCAAAGTCAATGGCCCGAATATACCTTTACAGAGCAGCTTGAAAACAAAGAAAAGGCACAGAATTTGAGTATTTTGAACACATTAATAAGGGTTTGAGCCCAAGAGCCAGAAGTTTTTTTTATTAAAAAAAGTCATATTTTATTTTAACATTTGATTTAAAAATTTTCGCTACAAAAATTGAGTTAGTGTAAAATGAGGGCAGGTCCTTTCCCTGCATTGTACATTGATACAACCAAATTCTAGTGATTACTGACTACTTTCCATATTTTTGAAAACAAATCTTATTATTAGAGTGGTTCCGACAATGTTAGGCCATACAGTCCCCCTGAATCCTGACTGAATTGGCCATTCTTAGTGATTCAAAGGAATAAGGAAGGATTTACCTCAGACAAGTAATAGGTGGGAAAGGTTTGTCGAATGTTGGTCCGTAACCACAAGGTTGAGAGAGACCAGTAATTTAATTAAACACTGTATCTCCCACCAACCCTGTAATAAAGGTGCCAAGACATTGCTGAAGGTGTTCCATCTGATGCAACAGTTGGTGATGATGAAAATCGGGCAGCCAATTTCAATACACAAGACACCTCACTAGCAGACACTTTTTTGTTTATTTGGTACACGATCACGTTTGTATGGAATTCCGTCACAATTTAGTCGCCACCCGTTTTTATTTGTTTGTTGCTGGTGTTGCTGCCAAATGTTCCAGGCACCATAGAGCTATCACAAAAACGGGAAGATCGGCAAGCACAGTGGTATAATCACTTGATTGGAAATATCAGGAAAACAAACTAACGCTTTTTCATCGGGTTTTCAAGATTATTTAAGTGAACCAGTGATGGGTAACTAGACTGTCGTGTCCTAGCCCTTTTCGGTTAAACTTTAAGATATATAACTCCCATCGTCACTCACAGGCAAACAAAACTTGATACAGTCAGTGACTGTTCCAAAGTTACGTTTCAAAAGGGCGACGATGGATTTTTCCATATCGACTATTTTACGTTTTCCGCGTCTTTTCTTCCCAATTTCGACGTAAAATGGTCTTATTCCCGGCGTTATTACCAAGTATGACAATAGTGGGGCCCGGGCATAAAACGGTTTTATTACCGGCGCTATTGTCAGGTATGACCTGGGTGTGACTATAGTAGAGCCCGGGAATTATGCTGACTTGGTAAGGTAATACGAGTATGATACCAGTGGGCAGTGGCTCAAAAATGAAGGAAGTAGTTATTTTTTTTTTATTCAGGTTCCTCGTTTGATTTCAAGTAGGTCCTGGTTTACAATTATTTATAGAGCATCCACGATTTGAAATAAGCTTAGTAGAAGTTCAAAGGGATTAGGTAATTTTGATCAATTGAAATCAGAGCTACGTATGGAGTGGCTTGGTAGGTATACTTTCGAAATGGATTAAGGAAAGTCGTTTACGTTTTATTTCTTTATTTTCTTTGTTGCCCTGGGATTAGAAAATATGTTTTTTGTGGTGTAAATAATTGTGAGGAGTGTTTTGGTACATGGTTTCACACTCTTATTCCTTACTCCATTTTTTCTTTTCTTTCTGTTGTAAGTTAGCTGGCAGGCCCTTGCCCCTGATTCACTGTAATTATGCACTTATGCACTGTAAAAGTTCGCCTTTGGTCGTGCTTCGGCTATAGTATCGGGACAGTTGTCAAGAGGTCGTGCGTTCGATTCCTACTCCCGGCAGACAAACCTTTTGCTTTTTTTTCTACTAACTCAAAAGTCGAATTCTCGGAAACTGCCCGGAAACTGCAATGGTCGTAACGAGAATTTTTCTTACTCTCAATATCGACTCGTCAGCTATCTCCCCGAGTCAAGTTTGGGTCAAGTTTTCTGTTCCTTTAAGAATGTACTCACATTATGGGCGCCATTTTGATTGCTGTAAGTGTCCACTGAGATTGCTAAGCCGGTAAAGAAGTCCTTGGATCCGAAAACGGGTCCAGGCTGCATCCTCTCCTTGGTGTACCAAACCATGAAGCCATCTCCAAAAAGGTCCTTCCCCTTTCCAGAGACCTTGAACTGAATCTGCAGCTCCCAGTTACGCACCTTGCAAGGCTGAAACGAATGAGGAGAAATATAAGAGCGTGTTCCATCCTACTTACCGTAGTTACTACGCATGACGTCACGAAATCTGACTTTTTGCCGTCAAGGCTGGAACGATTTTTCTATTTTCCAGCAGAAAATCATCCCACGGGCGAATCCGACCAATCACGTTACAGAGATCCGTAGTTACTACTGCCCGGGCCCCACTATAGTCACACCTGGTAATAAGGCCGGCAATAAGACCGTCTTACGGTCGAAATTGGGAAGAAAAGACGCTGAAAACGTAAGATTGTCGAGATGAAAAAACCCATATCCGCCATTTTGAAACGTATCTTTGGAGTGTTTGGACCAATCACAGACCAGAGTCGGTGATTTTAGCTAGTTTTGTTTACGTTTGAGTGGTGATGGTGGTAATATAACTTGAATTTCTTCGTTCCAGGTGTGACCAGGATGAAACATAAGAGTGGGTAATAACCAAATTAACGAACCAAGTTACGTACAGATGTGACTGAATGTGGCCCGGGCATACGCTTACTGCGCTCCCGAGCGTGGTAAGCAAGCAGTTACTATTAGTTACTATTTCGAGAAGGTTGGAACGGTCAGCGTAGTAACTTCTGGTGAGGTTGGAACGGGAATAGTAACTAACAGTTATTATTTGTAGAATGATGGAACACGCTGTAAGCATGAAGGAAATGTGAGGCCGGATTCTGGACGAAACGTCTTGTCTTGTCGGGTGTCAATGCGCTCGGCTTTCGCCCTAAACGCCGCCAAATATGAACTTTCAGTCAATTGTCCAACAATATAGTCTCCCACTTTAAAGGACACCTGAATGAAGAGTACCAAGTATCATACCTATCTGTATGACTTCCGTTAACAGTGCCTGCAGAAAACCCAATCCAAATACGAAATAGTGTTTCCAAGCTATGATTTTTTGCTCCATTTTGAATCTGTCCTTATTTCAGTACCAAACAATTTTGGAAATGAACTAATGTCTCCAATCAACCGTTCTTCTGGAATATTTGTTAACCAAGTTAAGCCCAAACGTACATCTAGAAGAAATTCCAATACTATCCGGCCAGCGCTGTATAACATTTGAATGAACTGCGTTTTTTGTCTTGGAGTCTGCATGTGCAAACCTCCAGAAACGAACATCCCATTTTGAAAACGTCACGCTCAGGAGAAGAATGCTATTCGTGGCAATGTCTGTAAATGCATTCTCCATGTGTTCAAGTATGGTTTCATTGTTCCGGTGTCCTTTAAAGTTAACACTACATTCGTCAAAACTCTTAAATTACAGTCATGCCGTAAGGCCCGAAGAGTAAACAAATTTGCATAATGCCTCAAGCACTAAAATCCTTGCCTTTACCAAATATCCCAAATCCGAGTACCAAAGTTGTAGATGTTTCAAATATCTGTCCGGCGAGAAAAAAGCGGCAGACACGAACGTCTCCACGTCTCTTACCTATAAATCATATTAGCTTGAAAAATATTAGTAAGAGGTCATACGGTCACACTAGCTAAACAAATATTTATTCACCCTTAATTAGACGCCTCCTCCCTCCCACCTTCAAATATAGGGCTATAGGGTGGCTACATGACCCTGTAGGAGGTGGGAGGGAGGAGGCTTCTAATTAAAGGACCTGTCTTACCTATAATACTAATGCAACCTACTTCTGTAATCACTCCATATATTGCTAAACCAATTCGTAAGGTACATTCTAACCCCTCTAACAAAACCAAGCTGATTTTCTCACTTGCCGTGCTTTCGATGTGTATCACGCTGTCGATGGTTGCCTCCGAAAAGTTTTTCCATCAGAAAAACGGGTTATGTAAATTGTTACCTTGTTTTCGCTACAAGTCAACAGGTCTCGGAAAAGGCACTGTCTAGGGAACCAGGAGCCGTACTTTATATCCTACGGGCTACGGAACCGGTAGTTCTCACGGAAATCAAACCATAGGGGCTGCGATTCCGGGATCTGACGTCATTGACTAACGGAAACTTGTATGTGCTGGCTCCCGTTCCGGTAGTAAGTGGAAATAGCTCACGGAGAAATCATCGCACCAGCTTCTCGTCCGGTAGTCTCACGGAATTTTGTACTCATTAGATAGGGAGCCGGTAGTTGATACGGGAAGCTGTATTATTGGAGTTTGTGTTCCGGTGGTGTCTACGTGGAATATAGAACTCACGGAATAGTTTGGACGAGAGTTAGGATGCCGGGATTTTCACATGGGAAAATAACATGGGAAAAAGTTCACTACCGGAACCCATATATTGAGAGCTAAGGTACCGGTAGCAACAACTATTTGGTTGAAAATGACCACCTCTCGGACACGGATGGCTATTGGTTAGGGTTCCGGTAGGGCCGGAACGGAAAGTTAAGAACTAACAGACACTTTCCAATATGAACTTGGATTCGAGTAGTAAATATTATTAACTCACGGAACCCATCTCCAATGGGCCAGGGTTCCGGTAGTGCAAAACAAAAAAAAATTGAACTCACGGTCCCATGTTAGTGCAGACTATGAATATTTATTTAAAAATATTCACTTCCGGTTCCCTAGTCTGCACTGACATGGGTCCGTGAGTTTAATTTTTTTTTTATATTTTGGCACTAATGGAACCCTAGCCCATAGCCATCTGTGTCCGTGAGCTAGTCATGTTCAACCAAATAGTTGTTGCTGTCAGTACCTTAGCTCTCAACATATGGGTTCTGGTAGTGGATTTTTTTCCATGATATTTTCTCTAAGTCAGTGAAAATCCCGGCATCCTCGCTCTCATCCAAACTATTCCGTGAGTTCTATATTCCACGTAGACTCTACCGGAACACAAGCTCCAATTACACAGTTTCCGGTTTTAACTGCCGGCTCACTAGCTCCTAAGTATATAATTCCGTGAGACTACCGGACGAGAAGCTGGTGCGACGAAGTTTCCGTGAGCTATTTGCACTTACTACCGGAACGGGAGCCAGTACATACAAGTCCGCGATAACTACCGGTTCCGTAGTCCGTCAGTCATAAAGTACGGCTCCCGGTTCCCTAGACCCTCGGAAAAGGCTTAAAACAGCCAAAGCTGTGGGTTATTTGTTGAAAGCACAGCCTAGTTTTAAAGTATTCAAAAATTCAAAATACTGTAAGTTGAAGAGTAAATAGTGCGAGGGTCCTTTAAGGGGTGATAAGTATTTTTCAAGCTAATATAACCTAATGACCCCCCCCCCCCCCCCAATGTGGTCGGCCAGTCGGTAAAAAAAATTCCAAGTTGGCGAGAAGTGCTGCAATTTTCGTCGAAAGAGTTGAGTTTTTCATGTAAACAGTTGTTTATTCGGAAAATCAGTCGATTTTTCGTCAAAACAGTACCTAGATTTTTTTTTTAAATCAGTCACTAATTTTTCAAAATTGTCATTTTTATTCTTGAAAACAGTCATTTTTTCTGCAACAACAGTTGGTAAATCCCTTGACCCCCCCCCCCCAAAAAAAAAAACATTTTGGCTAGTAACACCTCTGCTTTCAGTAAAGTTAAAAATGAAGAGCGAGAAGTTCGAAAAGACAGACGGACGGACCGAGAAAAGTCGTAGGTATACCGCCCGTAAAGTTTTGGGATCCCTTAAAAATTCCGCTTCGTCGTCTTGGTTTTCACGAAACGTCAAGTTCGACTTGTCGACTTCTCATCCCCATAATTCTCCGACCGGAACCCAGGTTTTTATCCTTTCAAACAAGGCTTCTTTCTCCGTCATAGCAATTGTGTAAATCGCAAACAGGAAACCTACATGCGTCAAGAATTGGTTCTCTCTGCAACACATGTTTTCGTTTGCGTAATTACAAACAAACGGGTTTGTGTGCAAAAAGATAATACTGTCCTTGGTTTCCCTGGCAGTTTTTGTATACTAAACTAACAACTAATTCAAAGTCCAAGGCCCAATGAGGAAGCTTTGGGAAAAACTCAGTTTGTTTTTAAAAAAAATCGTATTTTCGCTCCTTCCCCTTTTTCAAATTTTTTTTTTTGTTAATTCTTTGGCTGCATTTTGTCAAATTGTTACGCTGCATATAAATCGATTATGATGTAAAAAAATAAGCAGTAGGCTACCTACTAATGAAATATAAAAAGATGTCTGATCTTGAAACACGCTGGTGGCAAAAAAAAATTATTGTTATCTGTCTAATCTCAACTGCAAGCTAAATTTAGTGACTGATTGCCTTCAACAAAGGGTTAAAAGCAAGTTCAGCCTCAGTTGTTTCAACGACACCTCTGACCGCGAAGATATACAGAACTTGAACCTAAAAGCACACCTCGCACTTCATACTGTTTATGTTCCAATATGCACGGCTTTCCCAGTTTTAAGCCTTTTCCCAGGCCCATTGACTTCTAGCAAAAATCCGACGAAATTCAGATAACCCGTTTGACACGAACACTCCTCTGAAGCATAAGGCGCATGGAAAATAATGAAGTGCAATGATTAGTTAGGTATCGTTAGAGGGCTTAAACTTAAAATAGGTATGAAATTTGGGTTTCCGTGCTTAAACCACGCATCGCACTTCATACTGTTTATGTTCCAGTATGCAAAACTATCTGAATACTGTAAAACTAAGCTCTACTTTTAACAAATTATCCACGACTTAGGCTGTTTTAAGCCTTTTCCCAGACCCGTTGACTTCTAGCAAAAGCTCGTCAAGATTGAGATGACCGGTTTTACGCATTAGTAGCATGATACGAACACTCGTCGGGAGCACATGCACATTCAAAAACGTGAATCGCGGCAAATGCAAAGATTAGTGTGGTCTCGTTAGTGGTTTTAAAATTTAACTTGTGAAATTTAAATCTTCTAAGAACTAATGACTGTAAATTAGGAAATAGGTTGCATTCGCACTATAGGTACGACGGGTCCTTTAAAGAGTTAAATTATACAATATTCTTGACGACTATCTCTCCTTGCCGATGCACCTCTCCGAGTGCCTAGCGGAAGAAAGGCAGAAGTGGTGTCACATTTGCTCCCAAAGATCGCCGTGATTGGTTGACGTAGGATTTGAGTCGTTGAGTTTGAGTCGTTACGGAGACGCTTACTCCTTCTTCCTGAGGATCACTGGCTTGTTTTGGACTTAGTCATAGAGTATTAAGGAAGTAGGTTGCACTGGCATTACAGACACAATGAGTCTTTTTAAGTGGGGTCATCACGTCAAAACTATTACAAAACAATATTTCCCCTCGCTATAACCAAGAACTAATAAGCACCACAACCTCCGTCTCCCTATCTCTGTAATACGACCATGCGGAGTCGAATAAATCTCGTACCCTACCGTATGCAAACGAGCGGAGGGTAAAAACTGCGAGGAACATACGACTCGTTACCTCTACAAACAGCTATATCGCTGTAAAGCCCCGAAGAAGAAGATTTCTAAAGTAAAAGCCGATTGGTTGTCTGGACGCGCTGTAGAGAGGGTAAGCACGCCCCCTGCTCTAATTCCTCTGATATGTGCAACGGCGAAGAGGGAAGAAGACGGGCAGCAACTTAGAGCTCAGCAAATACCTCTAGCTCAGCTCAGTTTTGTCAAGCATGGGACCCGCTGCATGGGACAAAAGACAGAAGTTGTATTAGCTTATTCGTTCTTGCTATAACCAAGTATCACCTGACCAAGGGCACCGGTCTTCTCTCTATTGGGCTGCAGGCGAACCAGATGGAGTTAAAGCAGCGCTCTATTTGAGTCTTGACAAGGCCTTGTCTTGTAAATGCCATTTTATTTGTGACAGTGCGTGATAATTGTCTCTTCTTGTCTGACCCGAAAGCCCTGTTCTGTGACTAGCTTTTTATTCTTGTCAGCGGACTTGTCACAGCCTAAATCAAACGGCATTTAGCTATGAGAAGGCCGAAAACTGAGACAAGACGAGGCACGTGAGAATCAAATAAACTGCGGCTTAAGAGCAGCTCACAGATGAAATTAAGGGAGGCTAGAATCCGAATCTAAGAGAAGATTTGAGTTTGGAACAGACTACATAGCTCTATACTTGATTTATTTCATTCTTATCGATTATTAACCAAATGAGTGGATGGCTACCACTTACCACACTATTCCAGATAGCACCAGCTTTACCTTGTAGATCTGGTGTTAATCGGATATAGTTACTTGTCACAATAGTGCTTCCCAGGAAGTCCCAATATGGCAACATCACTCCAGCGCCTAAAAAAAAAGTTGTTCAGTTTATCACTCCGAAGTCATTCATCAAGCATACCCCCCGCCCCCAAAAACAGCTTTGTCCAGATTGACCCAGCCCAAACCATTGGATCAAGTGGCCTAGGCCATAACCTCCAGCCTAGCACAGTTTTCCCAAAATGGGAGATAATTGAATAGCAAATAGGTATACCACCTTGGGCACGGCCTGCTACGGCACAGCCATAACCTCCAGCCTAGCACATTTTTCCCAAAATGGGAGGTAATTGAGTAGCAAAGAGGCATACCACCTTGCGCACGTTCTGGTACGGGCACGTCCAACGCCACCCACCCGAAGTGCTCAGCAAGAAGGCCCTCCACTGCCAGCCTCTTACCGGGTGGAACAAACGCCAAGGAGGACAGTGCAAACATTGGCTCGCCTGCATCGAGGACCGATCTGGAGCCCATAGGATTCCACCGTTTTGGAAGAAGATGGGACAAAAACTGGCTCGAACTCACACAGGAATGGACCCAAGACCGTCAACGATGGTACTCTATAGTGGAACAACTCTAGGATGCCAGGGAAGGCTCG
The DNA here is from genome assembly GCA_023053575.1 of Branchinecta lynchi. NCBI lineage: Eukaryota > Metazoa > Arthropoda > Branchiopoda > Anostraca > Branchinectidae > Branchinecta > Branchinecta lynchi. The sequence continues at coordinate 8,632,369 of JAKZAP010000009.1, read as the reverse complement.
CTATGGTTCAAGTACAAGTGCAAGTAAGAATATCACCTTGGGATTTGGCTACCCTGAATTAAAGCGTTTCTTTTTATCGCTGGGCTTACTGAGAAGTAGCGATTAAGCAGCCTAGCAGATCAAAGGGATGCAAAGTGTGGCTTAGTTACGCTATGGTCACAATAGCTGATCACATAAGCAATGTCGGTTGCCTCGCAAGCAGGGGCATCACATATGGGAGGGAAGGGGGGATGCCTTCCCGTCCAATGTTGTCAGTCGGTCATGATTTTTCTTGATTTTTCTTTTTTAAAAGTCGATTTTCTTCAAAACAGTTGGTGTTTTGCAAAAATGGTCAACTTTTTCTTAAAAACAGTATTTTTTCTGAAAACCAGTAGGTTTCGTCAAAACAGTAGGTTAGTATTTTTCCTGAAAAACAGCTGTTTTTTTCTGCAAAAACAGTCTGTAAAATGATCAGCTAGTCAATAAACACCTCCCCCCCCCAAAAAAAAAAATTGCCAGTAACGCCTCTGCTGGCAAGGTCCAAAAAGCTGAGAAGTGAAAAACTGAAGTTAGGCCCAGTTTGGTCACCTTTCCATTAAATAGTAAACTTTCATTTTCTCTTCCCTAATGTTTGCTAGAAACAATAATTTATTGTTTTCTTGGACCAAAGACTGAATTACTGGTAATATTTCAAGTTTTGTTAAATTCTGAACAGGTGGTTTCAGCAGACAGTACTTTTTTCATACCAAACAAGATTCTGGAAATGGCTGGTTCAACAGACTGTGTCAAAATGTTTGTCAAAACCTGAGAGCTCACGCTATAACAAGTTAGTCAAAGAACATTCTACCACAAATACTGAGTTTCTATAGGCTATACCTAAGGCTGGGTATAGGTTTCCTACAGAAGAGGGTAGCCTTATACCACACTGTATAGGCCCATATTCATGTATGGTCCTATTCAGTTGCAGCTAAGTAAGTATCAGGTCAATAAGAAATAAATATACCACTGTGTTGATCTGATCCATTCTCTGAGCACACAGGCGTATTTAATGGAGATACAAAAAGAATAATCTGACTTAATTGCCAAAACAATGTGGAAACAATCGTCCCTTTGGACATACAGTAGAGACATGCTTATTTGAACAGTTACTTTAATGTGAACAGTTCAATTTTGGGCTAAATGGTAGAATAAAGATCCAAAATACCTATTCAGGTGTTTTCAGAGGCCCTAATTACATACTTTGGCCAACTAGTAGTTGACTTGAAGGACACCTGAATGAAGAGTACCAAGTATCATCCCTATATGTAGCCTATGACTTTTGTTAACATTGCCTGCAGAAAACCCAATCCAAATACGATATAGTGTTTCCAAGCTATGATTTTTGCTCCATTTTGCATCTGTCCGTATTTCAGTAACAAACAATTTTAGAAATGAACAAATGTGTCTATCAACCATTCTTCTGGAATATTTTTTAACCAGTTAAGCACAAATGTATATCTAGAAGAAATTCCAATACAATCCCGCCAGCGCTGTACAAGATTTGAATGAATTGCGCTTTTTGTCTTGGAGTCTGCATGTGCAAACCTCCAGAAAAGAACATCTCTCAGGAGAAGAATGCTCTCCGTTGCCATGTCTGTAAATGCATTCTCCATGGTGTGTTCAAGTATGGTTTCATTGTTCAGGTGTCCTTTAAGCCACAGCAGGTACATGAAAATGGCAAAGTTTGAAGTCAACAAAGGTTCAAAAAAGCATACCTCTACTGCACTAAGTTCTTAATCAGTCCTCTCTGATGTTTCAAAGGCAAAAAATAAACCAAGGTCAGTCAAACAGAGTACCATAAATTCCTGATTCTTTGTTGTCAATGTTGGTATAGGCTCATAATTTAGGGTATAGTGACCAGTAACCGGCCCTTGAAACTTACTCTAATTCTTTACAACGAATAACTCAATCAATCCTTATTCGATTCTCAAGAATTGTACCCGTGCAGAAGCGCGTTTGAATGGAGATCATGATGAACGGTAAGTTTTCTGTCACAGTGTTGCCATGTAAGATTTTATCACGAAAAATCAACTTGATGTATGGAGACCAAAAAACCGGCCACCTTGAAAAATGCAATTTATTCAATGTGTTTGACAGTACTAGGTGTTCAAGTAAAAGAAAAGATCTTCTTGATAGTCCTTTTGTTTGTTTTGATCCATTTTGTTGAAAAACTAAATAATTGTAAGTTTAAAGTTCATGGAAATATGGTGGCCAGTTTTTTCGTCACGGCCGGTTACTGGTCATTATACTGTACAGTACAGTCTAGTACACTAGCCCCATTTCAGGCACGGTGCTCAAACGTCTAGCACCATGCCTGGGTGCTAGACGTTCAAGCACTGTACTTTGGATTTCATGTATGGTGCATGGATTTCAGTATACAGTGCATACATCAAAAACACAGTTTCTGTCATCTCAACTGAGCACCAGCTCGGACAGGGCTGAAATTACTACTATGAATTAGAGAAATCAAAGACAATCCTTTATATATTTTTCACAACAAAAACAAAAGGGCTCTAATGATGATGGAGATGAAAAACCTAACAGCACCCTATCTATTTTCCATGTATTTTCCCTATCTATTCCCCAAGAGCCAATATTCTGGTTGGCTGCTAGGTAGAAAAAGCTGAGACACAGGACACTTTGCATGCAAAACCCTTGACTATTTAGAAAAGGAAATGAGGTTTTTCACATCTATCATCAGCCGAGCCCTTTTGTTTTTGTTGTGAAAAATATATAAAGAATTGTCTTTGATTTCTCTAATTCATGGTAGTCATTTCAGCCCTGTCCAAGCTGGAGCTCAGTTTGTATGACATAAACTGTGTTTTTGATGTATGCACTGTATACTGAAATCCATGCACCATACATGAAATCCAAGGTACAGTGCTTGAACGTCTAGCACCCAGGCATGGTGCTAGACGTTTGAGCACCGTGCCTGAAAAGGGGCTAGTGTACTAGACTGGTACAGTATGGTTGCATTCAATGGTAATCATCAACATAAAGTTTATTTCCTACAAGGAAATAATTTAATTTGGCTCAAAATTTGTGAAGGCAACATCGAAGTTGCCTTGACTTACTATGTCAAAACTAAAACTTCCCAGAATAAAAAACTGAAAAAGGATACCAACAAACCTTGATAAGGTTTCGTCAAAGTGTGTTCTCTCTTGAGGTAGTCTTTCGTATTCCATTCCGCACTGCCAAACCATAAACAAGTCGAAAATACCAAAATTCTAATAATCATCTTGTAATCATAAATCAAAGTGCCTTGTCTCCGTCTCAAGCAAAGCGTCTCAAGTTGCTGACAAAAACTACGATAACCTGCGCCAACTTCCACAAGACTTGTAGGTCTGCTAGCTGAAAACGTACTAGACGCATAGCGTTGCGCTTTGTACTTTTACCGCCATCTAGCAGTGATAGGTGTAGTATTATTTTTGTAACAGGTAACACTAGGAGCGTGTTCCACCCTTGTAACAATAGTTACTATTAGTTACTATTTCCGTTCCATCCTCACGAAAAGTTACTACGCTGACCGTTCCAACCTTGTCGGAATAGCAACTAATAGTTACTATTTGCTTACCATGCTCGGGAGCGTGGTAAGCGTAGTAACTACGCATCTCTGGAACGTGATTGGTCGGATTCGCCCCTGGCGTGAGATCCTGCTGGAAAATAGAAAAATCGTTCCAGCCTTGACGGCAAAAAGCCAGAATTCGTGACGTCATGCGTAGTAACTACGGTAAGTAGGATGGAACACGCTCTAGATGACAATACGGTATGCGCTGGCTTCCGGGTTATAAATTGGTACTGCAATGAGTTTTCTTCATTGAGTCCTTGACAAGGACTCGTCACTTCCACCACTGCATTCATTAATTATTAAATTCAGATGCCCAATTTAATTTGTTTCTTTTAATTTGTTGCTTAAAAAATGTTTTCTGAATTTTGCCAAGTTTTGATAGCATTCAGATAATTTTGAATATTGGAACATAAAAAGTAAATAGTGCGAGTTGCTTTAAATTTCACTGGGTTGATCACGTCACATTACCACTCCCTGAGTAGTACTAGCAACTGGATGTCAGAAAAAATGACGAGAGTTAGTTACCGGGTAAGTGTAATGTAACTCAAGCGTAACTAATGTCGCATCAGAAATAAGCCGATTCCTAGGCATTTTATACGTTGACATAAATGTGAACTCATATAACTCGAAACAAGAAGCCGAGCGAAGCGAAGTCCTGCCAAAGCTCCTAATGTCTGCTGAAGCGGAACGTTGTGTATTTACATTATAGACCTATGACGTGGTCAGAAGCTCAATGCAGTTTTCATGGTTGCATGATTCATGGCCCCAAAAGCCGCCATATACGGCTAATAACAACAATGGTTGACATTATATAAACCGCAATGAAACTTTGGCTAAAGTTAGGCTACATTATTTGTATTCAAAGTGAAGCTTTACATAGTTTCAACAACGATTACTGGTGCCTGGTCTTTTTCTGTTTACCAAAGTTGCGTTTTTGCAAATACCGTGGTATCTGTTCCCACGGTAACTGGGTCTAGTGGTTTTTGCAGTATACCGTGGTACCTGGTACCACGGTTGCTCTGCAAAAACGACTGCAAAAACCCAAAGGAAAAACTAATATCCAGTCACATCACTAAGTGTCAAACTTCTTTCACACCAATTTGACAAAATCCTAGGTTCTATTGTTGGTGATGATGAAAGTGAGAAGACTTTCTCAGATACCGTGATCAGTTACCACGGTCGGACCGTGGTACCTGAATATCAGCTACCACGATGACTGGCCAGATACCACGATATCTGCAACATCGCATTTGACCGTGGTATCAGATACCACAGTAACTGCGAAAACGACTTTAGACCGTGCAACCATCTGCAAAACGCAACTCATGTCTGCCTTCGTAAGCTGGGCTAGTGACCTGGAACGTGCTATTACTATAGGATTTCACGATTTGATTTTCATATGTCGAGAAAGGAGTCAAGGCAAGCCAATCAACTAAAAAAAATTATTACAGATATACTTATTTACTTAAAGTTTAACTGAAAAGCCAAATTATTTTTGTGTCTTTTAACTGAATACAGAGAATAATCTGGAATCTGCTAAGGTTTTTTTTTTTTTTTTTTTCACGATCTGCTGTAGTTATGAAGTTAAGAATATCAGCGGTTGTCCCCACAACGTAAATTCTACTTTGGCGCTGGAAATTTTACTCTCAACACAAACGCGGCTTTTCAGTGGGCAGTAGCGAGTTTGGTGAAGACTGCTTAAGGCGCGTTTTTGCCGTTCCCCGAGGACTCCACTTGAGGAGTCCCTGCGTTTTTGTTTGTCCCGGGGACTCACTCTCCGTATTCTCGCGAGGCCCACGGACGGGGAATGCTCCGATTATCATCACCATTCAAAAAGGACTCCCTTTCAAATTCGGAGGGGAATCAATTTTTGCTGGTGTTGGTGCAATATAAAATTAAATAAAACATTGGAAAAACAAAACCAAAAATAAAGTGGATCCAGACTAATTTCGTCAACTACCTATTTTCTTTTCGAACAAATTCCGTCTTGGAAGCATTCCCCGTCTTCTCGCTGTTTCCGTACGTGGAGTCTGCGTGGAGGCTATTCTCGCCATTCCCTTCGACTCCCCGAGGTATCCTCGGGGAACGGCGAGAATACATGTTTTCGAACACAGCCACTTCAGACCTTGGCCATGTTCTCACCTCTCCCTCTCTCGGTAAGCCGCACGCCTACGTTGCACAGACAAGTTACACGTCGGACCACTTTCCTATCAGCTTATCCTTTAAAGCTGAATATACTTGCCATAAGGATCATGCTCCCCGAAACCAATCGAAATGGTTCGAAAAACAAGAATGGAACAATGCCGATCCAAGGACCTTCCGAAGTGTTTGTCACGGTATCCTCACTAAAATCAAAGTGCCCTTCCACCTACTGCGTCAATCCTCAGGTCTTCCGGTAGCGGAGGTCAGAATTCAGTTAAATATATTCTATGCCGAGATTTGCCACGCAGTAAAATGCGGTGAAAATGCGGCAGTGCCAATTGCAAAAGTCCGTGTCAAGTCCCGTGAGCAGGACTGGTAAAAAAATCTCGAACTCGGAACTGCTTGTGCAAAAGCTAAGTTTTGGCATAGAATGTGGGTTCAGTGTGATAAGCCGAGGAACGGCTGGGTAGATAAAGTTCGGAAATGGGCAAATCGCAAGTTTGCTAAAGTTCTAGCCAATCATCGTAGTGCGGTGCGTCGCCGTTATACTAAATTAGTGAACGATGATCCTACCTCCCTCTGGAAGAAGGTAATCGATGGTATTTGTGCTGCACCCCTGAAGTTTGCTAGTGATTTACTTGTCGATTATATTTGCCTGATGTATCAGATGATAATTGAGTCAGGAGTGACACCCAGTGGTTTTGCCGTAGGAAAGCTTTACCCAATTTTGAAAAAAGGGAAACCCGCGGGTTCGTGTAGTTCTTACCGGCCGATAACCGTGCCAAATGTTTTATGTAAACTCTTTGAGCTAGTCACGCTTGACGAGATTAGCTCGAAGTGTTATGTACCACCGTGTCAATTTGGGTTCCAAAAACGACTTGGATGCGCCCATGCTCTTAGTGCATTATGTTCTGTTCTCATTGAGGCTGATTCCCTAAAAGAAGCTTTGGTGCTTGCTAGTCACGATGTAAGCAGAGCTTTCGATTCCCTTGTTCACGAATATATATTGCATGAAGCTTTTAAGCGTGGCGTTTATCCGTCGATAATCCGAGTTTACAGAGACCTGTATACAAATTTGGTTGTCGCGATCCAAGTTCCTGGTTCTCCGGATGTAAATCTGACAGTGCCGGTCAAAAAGGGAGTAAGACAGGGGTCCATTGTCTCACCTGAGTTGTTTAACAATGCAATAATTGAACCGCCGAGTAAAATTAAACCTGCATGTATTGTTCGGGGTATTGATGTTAGCCTGATAGGGTATGCTGATGATATTCTTAACCCCAGCCGCACTGTTACTCGTTTAGAGGAAAATTTCGATATTCTTAGCACAGAATATGGGCACGTTGGAATGCATTTCAATGCAGATAAATCCCAAGTCGTACTTTTCAACTGGAAATCTGACCCGGACGTAACAGTACGGCTGGGAAGTGTTCATGTGAAGCCACTGGATTCCCTAATTTACCTGGGGTTACCTATTGAAAAATCTATCAAAGAAACCCGTGCTCTACTTATAAAGCATATACGTAAAAGAATTGCAGGTGCATATGGATATGTAGTATCGAATAAGCTACGCTTTCAACCTCCCATCCTCGCGGCTATCTTCAATTCCGTCGCCCTACCTCACATCCTGTATACTGCACCCTTCTGGAGACTTTTCACCAAAACAGACAAAAAACAAGTCCGGTCAACATTTTATCGTTTTGCCAAATATATATTGCGCCTCCCCCCTTGGACGAGAAACTCACAAATTTCCAGTCGTTATCAAATTAGTGATCCACTAACAGCAGTGGAGAAACAAATAGAAACATACAGCCAAAATATTGATCACGACTGGAAATCCCTCTTGCTTTAGTTGCATAGTAAAAGTTATACTGTGTATTTTGTAAGTTACTTTCTTTCGTGTTTTCCTTTCCTTTTCTCTTTTTTTCCTTATTATTTACTCCGTCTTTGTGCCTTGTGTTTATTTTGACGGGTTATAAATAAAATCATCATCATCATCGTTTAATGCTTTAACAAAACGAAAAAACATCATAAATCTTTCTGGTAAGGCCTGGGTAACACAAATACAAGTGCAAAGAAGTACCACAAATCACACGGAAATTCCACTATTTGAAAATCGATTTTTCGTGAACAGCGGAAGAAAGAAGTAATGTATTTTCAGCCGATCTTCAAGCCAATTTAAGTGAATAAGTAATTGGTATGGGTGAGTGAGACTGCACGGGGTATGGTATCCAAATCTGCGACAAAAAATGGCGAGCAGATCCTGATTTCGCCGACGACATCACCTTGATGGAGGCAAACAAGGAAAGGCTCCAGGATCTTCTCGAAGTAATACGAGAGAAAGCGAGTCTTCTGGAACTAAAGATCAACTCGGACAAAACAAAAAGCATGGCAACGAGGGACTCACCACTTGTCAGAAAGTGCGGGAATAATACAGTAGAGCAGGTAGTGGATTTTAGATACCTTGGAAGTATAGTCGAACGAACTGGATCCAGCGAAAAGTGCTGGAAACTAAACCAACACCAAGAAAAGACTATTCTTGCTCTCGGGAACAACTGTCTTCGCAAAATACTGAACCTTAACTGGAGGGACCACATAACTAACCAGACAGTTCGCTCTATCTCGCGCCAGCCCCTGGTAACTGATGTCATACGGCAACGAAGATGGCGCTAGCTGGAGCATGTTATCCGTATGGCGGAAGATCGATTCCCCAGAACGGTACTGGAGTGGCAACCAGAGGGAACCCGAAGAAGAGGACGGCCGAAGAATGCACTTCGTCGTACGTACCAGCGGGACCTAAAAACACATCAGTTCGATAGTCTAACCCCAGTGGGAAGACGTCTGGTCAGCAGCACATCTGAGTGACGACTGGCGGCTCTTTCTGGATGCCCTGGGTGCCTCTGGCGGCACAGGAGGAACTAAGGTAAGGTAAGGTAAAGTGATGGGTAGCTATTTTGTCCTATCCCAGACCTTTTCAGTTAGACTTTAAGTTATTTCAGAAGTTCTTTCAGGTTGTTCAGCACCATCCGGCAGTTGGCCTGCCTGTTCGATATCGTCTGTGTGTTTCATCAACTTGTAGTTTGTCGATGTGGTTATAACTACCTTCTGTAGTTCTGTTTAGAAATGATATAGATAGAATATGTAGCCTGCTTTCGAAAATTGTTGAAAGTAGAAAGGAAAGCGGTTAAAATGAAACGGTGATCCAACGGTCCTCTAGTAGTTAGTTCAAGCCGTTGGTGCTCATCACGTCAATTATTGGCTTTCATGTTGATCATTGTTCTGTTATCTCCGTACTTTGGCAAAACAAAACAAGAAATAGGGAAGGAAGGAAAGTTTCGACAGGCTTCAACACATTTTTGCCAAGATTCGCTAGATACTCAGGTATCATATTTCCTCCTTTATTGAACGTTCATGATATTAGACTTCAGGATCAAACAGGGGAAAGAACCAATAACCACTAAGAGTAGCTTTTGGTAAATATGTAGCTGACTTATCTGTTTTGCACCATCAAATATGATTTGCAGCCAGCTTAGGCTGAAGGAATATCTTATTACTTTTATTTATACCTGAAATGTATTATTATGTAATTTTTTGGTATTTTGAATACTTTCTGAAGCTGTTTTAGGCTGTTTTATGAGCCAAGTATTCATCTTTCTGTTGACACAAAGAAGGAGATCTATTTTTTCCTCTTTATTGAATGTTCTTCATTTGAGATACTTGAACTTCAGACAGTTATACAACTAAGGCAAAATAGATGCAATTTCTGAACTCTGTAATCTGTCTGTAACATGGTCGCTAGAGGGTTTGAAAGTAGCTGTATTTTTGCATTTCTGTGGTCGTAGCAGTTGGCCTGTGTGCAAATAAGGTGTAGTCGTAGCAGTTGGCCTGTGTGCTAATAAGGCATTTTGCATGCTTTTTGCTGTAGACTTTGGCCTGTGGGTTCAAGCAGCAAAGACGCTTTATAAGCCGCTCAAAAGGACAGTGGTGGGATGTTTTAAACTATGAAAAAAAAAAAGACCAAAGGTTTTGATGGCATCCCAGAATTTTAATATTTGCTCCCGACCATTCGGTCCTTTAGATATTCGGTCTTCAATAGATTACTTTTTAAATTTACAAACAGGTTAAGGCCAATGATAATAATCGGAGTAGACCAAATTCGTATTTGACAGAGCAAAATGGATTCGCCAGCTGAATTTCAACAAGTTCAGATACATTAAGATATCCGTTTTGTGCTGTCAAATAGTCAGATACAGATTTAGCATATGATTTACTCTGTAGCCTATGTTGTATCTCCTTCCTTCCTTAGTTCTGCCCAACTTCGGGTTTCGGCCGTATTCCGGACAAACTACTTGTCTGGCAAAAAACTAAAGCTCAAAAACGAATTCAGCATGTCTCCTTACTGCTGCATCCAACCTCTAATCAACTTCAGATTAAACTTTTACTTTAAACAAATTTTCAGGTTTCAGTCGGATTTCGAGCGATCTATACGTCCCGTGATAAAATGAATTTCATGTCTGACTTCGTACCCGCAAATCAAAAATCTTATCAAATTTAAATAATACTTTTATTTTTAACAAATTCTTTGGTTCGGGCCGGATTCCGGCCGAACTAACTCAGCACGTCTCTTTGCTCCTAAATCGAACCTCTAATCAACTTCATAATAAACTTTTACTTTTCACTAATTTTCCGGTTTTTGCCGGATTCCGGGTGAACTATTTGTCCGGCCAGAAAATAAATTTCATATTCGAATTGAGCAAGTCTCTTTATCCATAAATCAACTATCTCAATAGCTCTAAATAAAAAATGTTTGCCCCTTAATTTGAATCCCCTCCCCCACTCTCAAACATAGGGCTACAGAACCCGTTTTCGAACTTGACCTGTACTTTAACCCAAAGGATCCTCCCACCAAGTTGCATCAAACTATCCCAATCCCTTCAAGAGTTATTGTGCGGACAGACGGACAACTTTTACCATGTCATAGGTATCCCTCCACTTAGGTTTTGGGATCCCGAAAACAGATAAACAGCTTAAAAGCTTACTTCCTGGTTTTAACTAGTGTGCTAACTAACCCAGTGTGATCTTCTGGACACACACAACCCACAGCTCCAAAAAGTTCTTGACCCACTACCCACTATACAGACAAAAATTCCCAGAGTATAGAGAGTTGACAGGTAAACAGCAGTCAGTCACAATACTTACATTTAACTTCGAAAAATTCATTTTTATATTCCAGGATTTCCATATACTTAGCATCTTCCATTTTTGAAAGGAACCACAGGCTAAGGCCAAGGAATAACGGCATCAATAAGGCCTTTGGCCATAGCCTGTGGATTTGGTTCTTTGGCCGTTGGACTAAGGAGTAAAAACGCCTTATAAGCAGACAGGCTGCAGGGAAAGGTTTGCCAAAACACCTAATAAGCACAGCCGCTACTCGCAGGCGTGCTGTAAGGCATGCAAGAACGCAGCTAGTAACTGAGCAGAAATAGTGAAAGAAATAAACAAAATAACAAGGTTTGCTTTGATTCATGTTTATTTTAATTGAGTTCACAAGTAGTAGCTCAGTTTGAAGTTCGGCTTGTTCTTTTCTGCTGTTTTAGAGTTGGGCAACACCAAAAGCAACATACCATACCATAGCAAACCTAGCAAAAAAGCAACCTAGGCTAGCTGGCTTTGACTCCTGGCGTACCCAAAACACTGGCTAGTCTATACATGAGAGATATTGTATGCTACTATGGGCTTTAGTTAACTTGAGAGTTTGCAATTTTGGTGACTGCTTTAATGTAGGCAACAAACTTCCAACTGGATGCCCTCACTAAGCTTAAATTCTGTTTCACCAAAAGGTTGGATTTTGAAACAGCAAGTGTATAACATGGCACGGTTACAGTCTACCACAAATCCCTGATTTTTTGACACACTATGCCAAACGTTGGGTATATCTTGCATTCGGCATAGCCTATGCCTAACGCTGGATACCCTCATCGAATATGAGGCATTGTGTTATCTGAACTGATTGTTCAGATAACATTCAGTTCAGATAACATAATGCATCATAATCGGTGTATTTGTTTAATAAAAAGAACTGCGAAAAAATCTGAACTGAGTGTTCAGATAAGATGCAGGGACTACAGTCCGGCATTTCTGTCATCGATTAGGGTTTTTGTTTTGTGTTAAGGACACCTGAACAATGAAACCATACTTGGACACACCATGGAGAATGCATTTACAGACATGGCCACGGAGAGCATTCTTCTCCTGAGCGTGACGTTTCAAAATAGGGATGTTCGTTTCTGGAGGTTTGCACATGCAGACTCCAAGACAAAAAGCGCAACTCATTCAAATCTTGTACATCGCTCTCCGGATCTTATTGTAATTTCTTCTAAATATACGTTTGGGCTTAACTGGTTAAAAAATATTCCAGAAAAAGGGTTGATTGGAGACATTTGTTCGACTCTTGTCTCGAATTATCGAATCTCGACTCGTGCTAAGAAACGCTTTTAACTTGTAATGTATATTGTAAAATGCGTTCTGTGGTGCAGAAATCTCGAGGCGGCGCTGACACATACTAAGTGAATTGATCCCTAGGTGGCGTCAGAGTCACTATTGAACGCGCGAGTATAATTCGAAGGCGCTATTCCTTTTGGTGTTTTTATTGTGTTTTGAATGTTATCATTACTTTTTTATGCCAAAACGCTTTTTCTATGCCAAACGCTGGATACCTGTTGGTAACCTAACCCTGACCTACCGCAATATAAAGGAGTTCAGGTTGGTTGATTTTTTAGCTTCACTCAAATCATCAATATTTTATTGGGTTACAGTATCCAGCACCTGGCATAGCATATTTTCAATTCAATTTCAATTTCAGTATCATTTATTCCCAAAATTCTGATCTAACAAAATGCACGGGATTTGTCATACATGGTTAAAATTCTGTTAAAGTTTAACTGAAAAGCAAACTTATTTTCGTATCATTTAGTTGAGTACACTGAGTTATTTGGATTCGGCTAAGAGATTTTCTTAATTTCCACTATCTGCTCTAGTACTGAGGTTCAGAACATCTACGGCTTTCCTCACAGCGCAAATTCTACTATGATGGGGAATATTTGAATCTGAACACAAACGCAACTTTTAAGTGGGCGGTGAGAAGCTTGGTGAAGATTGCTTAGTGCCGGAACAAAAAAATTTCATAAATCTTTTCCGTCAAGCATACGAAGTAGGTAGTACCACAAACCTGACAGGGAAATTCCACTATTTGAAAACTGATTATTCGTGAATTGCGGAGCGACGAAGTAACGTATTTTCATCGGGTCTTCAAGCCTCTTTAAGTGAATTAGTGAGGGGTAAAAAGACTGTCCCATCTCTGCCCTTTTCAGTTAAACTTTAAGTCACATTAAAACTACGGATAAAATAAGGCACGAATGAATTTAAAATGTATGCAGTGTTTGGCATAGGGTATGCCAAACGCTAGACATATTTAGCGTTTGGCATAGGGTTTATGGTTGACTGCACGGTTATAATCCGCAAAATCTGCAGTACCTACATGACATCCTAGAGTAATAAGGTTGACATATTCTAGTCTATGGACATCCAGAATTCCTTTATTTGTCACCTTAAATTACCCTAAATTACAGCTTGTGAATATTCAGTCCTATTACAGTTGGACTGAAAACAGTTGTTCCCAATCGTAAATTACGATTGGAAAATTTAACGATTTAAAATCGTAAACAACTGTTTCCCATCGCACAAAAATAATTGTTTACTATCATTTCCAATTCTTTTCAATTGTTTGCGATTCGAAAAATATTTTTTCTTTCCATCAGTAGATTGGCAACAATGTGTAACTTCTCTCGTCTTCTCAAATTCATAATCATCAACTCCAGTCAGCTTAGCTGCAGGAATACTTACATTATTGTTTTTTACAGAACGCCATTTCCACAATGAATTGACAGTGACGCTACTGTACCATCTAATTTCTGTCACTCCACTGCCTCCTGCCACTTTGAGACCTGAACCAAGCATGCATTCTCCAGCACCAGTTGAAGATAAGGTTAGTGTTATTTTCATTTTACTAGATTACTAAGTTCTGACTATGTTTGATATTTCTGAAAGTAAAACCTATGCAGCGGACGATCCCTCAGTCCCGACCCTTATAGAGGCTTCACTTATGAAGGGGGGGGGGACGCCCATATGTTTATTCAAACAATGTTTACAACGGATACGTCAGCTCTGATTTTTGATGAAAAATCAGAGCTCACGTATCCGTTGTAAACATTGTTTGAATAAATGTTTCAAAGTCAGCTTGGGCTCAAAGAATATTTATTTGACGCCCATATGATTAAACTTTGCTCTACGTTTGTGAAGAGGTCCGAAACACATTTCCAGCAACTTCAGTGTTCAGAATGGTTACCAAATGCAGGTAACTGTTCTCTGAAAAACAAACTGTTTGTTATCACCTTGCCCCCCCCCCCCCCGCCAAACAAAAAAAGAAAACACATTTTGGCTAGTAAAGCCTCCGGCCTCTGGCCTCTGGATGCTAAGTATTTCTAAATATTCAAACTGCCAATATTCACTTAGATCAGTACTCCTTGGGTAGGGTATAATCCCTGTATTGACTTGAGAGAAGTACAAGAAAAAACAACCTTTTTATTGTGTGGGGGGCAAGAACCGAAATCTTTTGAGCGAAGTATGTTTGTGTTTCAGGTGACCTAAACTGAGGCTGATATGCAATGAGGGAGGGAGTTTCCACGACAACAACCTCCCACTCGGGACTATGCTGTCGTCGTGTATGCTTTCACATGGTGCCGAGCTAACAAGCTCGTATCCCTGCGGCCCCCAGTGATCAAAATATATTGTCATGAAGTATTTTAGAAATTAAAGAACCTGAACCTGTCTTGAAGTTGCGACGGATTGTGTTCCTTCGTCTTTCCCGACTTCTCTGCAGCTGCCAATGCAGTATGGGGTATGGCAGCCTAAACCGTGGACGTTTATAAGATCAGTTTCATTGTAGTTTATTCCTTATAGGTCCATCTTCGTTTGATTTTGGTTTCTGGAAAAACGAGAGAATTTGATTTCGACGCGTCTGCTTCTGCTGGCGATGTTGCCAAATACCTTTTCGAAAACTGGCCTCAAGGTAGGAAAGATTGTGCTATCGTTTGGTACTTTCACATTCCATTGAAACAAAAATCACGAATGCAAGTAAAACCAATTTTAAAGCTCACTTTTTACTAGAAATGGTCTTTCAAAGGACATATCGTGCTTACGGTAGTAATTCATCTTCCTTGAGTAGTATTTCCATCAATTCTCGTTCCCGAGGTTCTTTACTTCATAAGTATATCCTGTCTCCTTATTAGCAATACAGTGATTATCATGCTTGCCACGATTTCTGTCTTTATGTGACGTATCAGGCACTCGATCATTGTTCCTGGGGAGCTGTAGCGGTTATTTACATTTTGCCAAGATTGTCTTCAAACGGGACGGCATGGATAGAGTCTATAAACAACTGAAGTCTTGTGTAATTTTCTGTAAGAATAGCTCAAAACATCTGAGCAGAAACACTATGCACTGGGAAGTGTCCTTTAACGATAAAATTGTTCAGGAATGTCGCTTGATAGACTAAAATTAGCGAATTTCTTGTAGAGCTTGTTGACTTCGTGCATTCTTCGCGAATTTTGAACCGTAGGTTCGACGCAGAATATTTCAAAACTGCTTTGTTGTTAAAGAACCTGTCTTACCTATAATACCAACATTTATTTATACTACATAGACTACATAACAAAAATATAATGCGATAAACAGACCCCATGAAGCTATCTTGTTGGGGATACGAAACCTACTTCCATAATCACGCCATACATTTCTAAACCCGAAGACCCCAATTTCGTATAGTACATTCTAACCCTCTAACAAAACACGCTGATTTTCTCACTTACGATGTTTTGCTACCTTCGATGTGTATCACGCTGTCGACGGTTGTCTGCGAGAAGTTTTTCCATTAGAACAAGACCAAAGGTTTCGATGGGATCCCAAAAGTTCAAATTTGATCCAGACAATTGGGTCTTCCTTCCCCAGACTCTTTGAACACTTTACTATTAAAATTTAGAAACAGATCAAGGCCAAATAGCTAATCATATGAGAAAACCAAGTTCAGATACGGATTCAGCATGTGTGTTCACCACTTTAAGTCATATCTATTTTGACCAAGCAGATCGAAAGTTCCTGCCTTACTTCTGCCAAATTTCCGGTTTCGGCGGAATTACTTGTCCGGCGAAAAAATAAAGCTAAAAAACGAATTCATCATGTCTCCTTACCCCTTCATCCAACCTCTAATCAACTTCAAATTAAACTTTTACTTGTAACACATTTTCCGGTTCCAGCCGGATTCTGAGCGATCTATACGTCCGGTGAGAAAATGATTGTCATATGCGAATTCAGCATGTCTGCTTACCCGCAAATCGAACATCTTATCAAATTTAAATAAAACTTTTACTTTAAACAAATTCTCCGGTTTTGGCCGGATTCCGGCCGAACTATTTGTCCTGCGAGAAAATAATCTTCATATTCGGACTCAGCACGTTTACTTGCCCCGAAATCGAACCTCCAATCAACTTCATATTACTTTTCACATTCCGGGTGAACTATTTGTCCGGCGACAAAAGAAATTCATATTCGGATTCAGCATGTCTTCTTACCCCTAATTTGACTATTTCATTAGCTTTAAAAAAATATTTTTTGTTTCTTTTAGTTTCAAACCCCTCCCCCAGCCCTAAATATAGAGCTACATAGCCCATCTTCGAACTTGACCTGTACTTTGACCTAAAGAGTCCTCATGCCAAGTTGATCAAAATATCTCAACCCCTTCGAGAGTTCATATCGTGCTAACAGACGGACGGACGGACAGATGGACAACTTTTGCGATGTCATAAGTATCCCTGCACTTACGTTTTGGGATCCCACAAACTGGTTATGTAAATTGTTTCCCTATTTTCGCTGCAAGTCAACGGGTTTCGGAAAAGGCTTAAAACAGCCAACACTCTTGGTTATTTGTTGAAAGCACACCCTAGTTTTAAAGTACCGTATTCAAATATTTAAAATTACTGTAAGCTGAAGAGTAAATAGTGCGAGGGGTCCTTTGAGAAATGGAAAAATCAAGGAAAATAAAGGAGTTTGTCAAGAAATGCATTATGTTATACACAGAAAAAGGTTTTGGCTTACCATGGTTGCATTTTTGCAGAATGCAGATACCATGGTGTTTAGCTCGACGGGTGACGTCACCATCCAGCTGATGGTCCATTTATACACTGCGTAAAATCCGAGCGTATTTTGAAATCCGAGCGTATTTTACGCACGTTTTGAGCTTGAATAGATTTCTAGTAATACGGACGTATTTGGATACAAAACGGACCGATTTCTCAAATACGTCCGTATTGCCTGAAGTGTTTTCAAGCTCAAAACCTGCGTAAAATACGCTCGGATTTCAATATACGCTCGGATTTCAAAATACGCTCGGATTTTACGCAGTGTGTGAACCCACCATGAATGGGGACTCCTATTCAACGATACTACTCGAACTCTGAGGTAGAAGAAAATGGCATCTTCCCCTGTTTCAACCCGTTTTCATGTGGATAGCATCATGCAGTATCATTTTCGCGCCCTCCGGTGTTAAAGTTTTAACTGAAAAAGCAGTTTATTTTTACATCTGATATTTGAATACACTTAATTATTTTTGACTGATTAAATGACCTTTCGTACTATTTGCTCTTCAACTTGCAGTATTAAAAAATATTTGAATACTTTAAATCTAGGCTGTGCTTTCAACAAATTACCCGCGGTTTTGGCTGTTTTAAGCCTTTTCCGAGACCCGTTGACTTATAGCAAAACAGGGAAACAGTTTACATAACCGGTTTTTCTGGTGGAAAAACTTCTCACAGACTACCGTCGACAGCGTGATACACATCGAAGGTAGCAAAACACGGAAAGTGAGAAAATCAGCGTGGTTTTATTAGAGGGATTAGAATGTCTCTGGGTTTAAAAATATATGGAGTGATTATGGAAGTAGGTTGCGTTAGTATTATATGTAAGACTGGTCCTTTAAGGGATTTTGTATTTTTTCATCCGGGACTCTAGTAACAACGTTCAGAATGTGCACATGACAGCCCAAAACTCACCCAGACGCAGATAGTTTGAATTTCAACATAAGACTACATTTCATGGTTAAAGACTTTAGCCATGAAGGTAGGTCAGGTTAGGTAGGTCACGGCTGAAGAAAGTATGAAATGATCTAAAGATATAGAATGCAGGGAATCTGCCACTTTCAGTTTTCTTCGGCAATGGCTTACCTTTTCATTTGCTAAATACTACAAGCATAGAGGTACAAGTACATGGTGGTACCACAAATCCAAAAGAAAAAGTTAATTCGATATCTGTGGAAAGCGGAAAAACGAAGTAACGCATTTTAATCGGGTTTTCAGGCCTATTTAGAGTGTGTTCCACCCTTCTAACAATAGTAGCTATTAGTTACTATTTTCGTCCAGCCTCGTGAAAAGTCACTACGCTGACCGTTCCAGCCTTCTCGAAATAGTAACTAATAGTAGGGATCGTAGTAAGCGTGGTAACTACAGGTCTTTGACGTGATTGTTCCGGTTAGTCCGTGGCACGATATTTTGCTGAAATAGAAAAATACGTTCCAGCCTTGACGCCAAAAAGCCAGGATTCCTGACGTCATGCGTACTAACTACTGTAATTAGGGTGGAACACGCTCTTAATTGAACAAGTGATGCGTACGTAGAATGTTGGGTCTCAGCCCTATTCGGTGAAACATTAAAGTATAACTGAAAAGCCAACTTATTGTTGTATCATTCTACTGGACATACTGCATTTCTTGGATTCTACTAAGGGATTTTTTTTATTTTCCACTATCTGCTCTAGTAGTGACGTTCAGAATATCCACAGCCGTCTCTACAACGCAGATTCTACTATGACGCAGAGAATTTGAATCTCAACACAAACGCGGCTTTTCAGTGGCCAATGGTAATCTTGGTGAAGACTGCTTTAGTGCGTGAACACAAATTTGTGTAAATTTTGTCGTCAAGCGTTCAACACAGGTATAAACACATAGACGTACCACAAATCCGACAGGGAAATTCCACTATCTAAAAATCGATTATTGGTGAATAGCGGAGCAACAAAGTAACGCATTTTCATCGGGTCTTCAAGCCTGTTTAAGTGAATAAGCGATGGGTAACTAGAATGTCCTATCCTAGTCCTTTTCGGTTAAACTTTAACGAAAATCGGCGCTCGCTGTAAAGTTCGTCACGTGTCTCGCGAAGACGCTTCTGTAGCACGAATGCTCAAATCTGGGGTTAAAAATAAATAAAAAAACCATTTTGTTTCAGAATGGGCAGAAGAAGCTGTATCGAAGGCTGATATCCTGAGGCTGATATTCCATGGCCGATTTTTACACAGCAACGTGACACTGGAGTCCCTTGGCTTGCCTCGGAACAAGACAGTGGTGATGCACCTGGTGTCGCGAGAGAATTTACCGGAACCTAGCTCGAGTGGTAAGTGACTGATATTTGAAGTTTATTAATTTTATTTCCCTCAAAACTGGGCAGTAACGCGACTCCCGTCGTCCGTTCGTTGGTCTGAGAGGAACAGAGGCAATCAGGTTTTGCCGCATCCTGCCAATTCGTCAACCAAATTTTTGCACAGCTTTATTTCGGGTAAATATTCCTTGAGCCCAAGCTGATTTTGAAACATATATTCAAATAATGCATATAGCGGATACGTCAGCTACGATGCTTTAGCAGCGATATTGCGGCCCTTCTTGGTAAGGGTACTCGTCAGGCTGTCAATCTTCAGGGTCAACGCCGGGGAATGAAACAAACCTGGAATGAATAAAATTGCAGGTTTGTTTCCTTCGAAGGGCCGAAGTATCGCTGCTAAAGCATCGTAGCTGACGTTATCGAAATATGCATTGTTTTAATTTATTTCCGACATTTATTCCAGGTCATATCTTGTAAAGTGTGTTAGTTAATTTGTTGTCGTTTTTATGTATTTCGTAAAAAATCTATATGGACCGTGATTGATAATATATGTTTGATAGTGGAAAACGGATACGCCAGCTGAACTTGAACTTTTCAGACAAGTTCACTTCTCAGCTTGAGCGCCTTGAGCCTGGAGAAGGCCCTTGCCAAGAAGGGCCGATATATCGCTCAAATATAGTTGAGCTGACGTATCCATTTCTCACAATCAACTATGGTTCGTAGTCAGCTTGGGCTGAAAGAATATTTGTTTCGGTGATGTATAAATACTGCAAAAAAAAAAACACATTTTAGATTAACTGTATTAAAATTGTTAACTTAGTAAAGGATTTAATTGTGAAAGAATGGTTAGGTAAGTTGTCGGTTTGGAGGGCTAACGAAGCTTGTTTGCTTAAGCATGTCAAATTTTCTTTAGAATTAAATCTGGAACGTATATATTTCATCCATTGAACTAAAGACCCACTCGTCAGCTCGTGCACGACATATACAAAAGCAAACGAGCAAAAACTAATACTTGTTAAGTACCAAGGCACATAAAGGCGATATGGTAATACGGTAATAATATTTATTAACGTTGAAAGCTCAAGAAGCCATGGTTAATACAGACACAAAACTTCAAATTGATAAATCCGATAAAATTTTTTTCAGTAATATACTAGTAAACAACCCTTTCTTCCTAGTTCCCGTTGATACCCCCCACCCCCCACGAAACATACCTACAAAGACAAAGGGGGGTCTATGTGCCCGTACCCAAACTAACCAACCTTCCAAAATTGTTTAACTTAAAAAAAAAAACGTACCCCTCAAAATAATAACCACCCGTTCCTCCCTTCCACAGCAACCCGAATAAATTTCCTTTCCCAACTACAAGTTCGTCCAAAAGTTTTGCTTCATAATTTTTTTTGGTCCATTTTTAAACTCTAGTTTCATAGCTAAAAAAGTATGTCAACTACGCCAAAACTTACATCCTAAAAACGCAACTTTAAATGTTTAACTGAAAACCCAGCTATTTTTATATATTTGATTTGCATACACCGAATTATGTGGACTCTGTTAAGGAATTTTTATTTTGTTCACCTTGGACTCAGTAGCGTCCAGAAAATGCACTTCTGTCGCGAAAGACACGCGGAGAATTTGAATTTCAACAAAAGCTCAAGTAACTCTGGTATTGAATGTGGCCCGAAAAGATTTATTTTTCGACAATTGTTTATGATTATAATTTCTAAATGTTTCAAGCATAGAGCCATAAGCAGGGTCGTCGCACGTGCATTTTTGGTGGCGGGGGGGGGGGGGGGGGGGTGCAGAGCCAAAATTTTACCGAATCTTTCAGAAATTTTACCGAATCCTAGCACTAAGAATTCGAGCTTTAAATTATGGAACAGAAACGATTACGTAGGAAGAGTAAAATAAAAGGTAGCATGAACGACGATAAGCCAACTATTAGGCAGCGTTTTGGCGAAGCCCACATGGAGAATATGTTGGCGGGCATGATTGCAGTAACAGCTACTATCTATTATAGCCAACAGAAAATTAAATTGAGCGCCGCCGGCGAAAATTTTCGAAATCCATTATCTTTTGTTTTTGTTGGCTAAAATTTAACTGCTTCTCTTACAAATTCTATCATTTACGGTTGATGAAATAACGAGACTCGAAGAAGTTCCAGAAAACGGATGGAGCGACGTTCCGGCAGCAGCAGCAACTGTAGTCTAGTCAATATAATTTTATATTATAAAATAATTTTTTAATAATAATAATTTATAAAATAAATTTTTAAGCATAAAACTGGCTTAAAACCCCAGTCAAATGACGCGCCCTTCCACAAAATAGAGAATATTACCAAAAGTGCTGGAGGCTGAATTTTCGAAATATTTATGATTACATATTGTTTTTGGGATCCAAAATAAAAGTAAGGACGATCGGTGATATGACAGGTCATCCCTTTTGTCTGCGACCAGTGCTTCACTCGACCTCTTAGTTTCGAGGTTCGTGGTAACTTCCGAATCCTGGCAATTACAACGAATAAGTTACCGAAACACAGTTATTATACCGAATAAGTTTAGACCGATAGCCTGGATTCTGTATAACCACCGTATCCCGGTTATTATTCCGAACCCGAAGCGCAACCCGGACTAGGTTAGTCGCTTCCCGAATCTCAGCCGGGCTGGATCAGCGATAGAGTGAAAAGGCTGATTGCGCCAAGATGGATATTGGAAGGATTTTAGTGAGAAGTTTGATTTGGATTTAAATGAAAGAGGTTGAACGGAGTGGGGGTGGGCGCTTGGGGTCGCCCACGATTGTCAAAAATTTATTTCGGACACGTCCGGAATCAGTGAACGTCACACAGTTATTTGGCCTGTCGTAGGCTGTTTAAGCTGGGGGTTGCTTTGAACCCGATTTCCGCCACAACAAACTTTTCACGACGGTGTGTTTCTTTCCTGCAGTTACAGGCGAGATAGCTGTGAGCAAAGTCCTGTTGAGGTTGTTCTGAAACCCGATTGCTTGTGCTGAATTAAACTGCTGTTGGGCCTACAGTATGGAGGCTGTGTGAGCCGGAGGTTGCTCTAAAACCCGAGTTTTTTCTGCTACATTTCATGTAGAGGCCGAGGAGTGACTGTGTGAGCTGGAGGTTGCTCTGAAACCCGAGTATAGCTCCCTGCCTAGATCATGATTTCAATCATGCTTGGATTCTAGCGAAAAAATTTAACTTTAAAGTCATTTGCCCATCGGCGAGGCTGTGTAAGCTGTGGGTTGTTCTGAGCCCGATTTCCGCCACACCAAAGTTTTCACCAAGGTGTGTTTCTTTCCTGCGGTTACAGGAAAAATTGTCAAAACCCGAAAGCTGGCGGGAAGCCAGGGACATAGGCAAGTTGTCTGGAAGAATTAAAGCATACCTGATAGCAGAAGCTAAAAAGACAAGGGACGAGGTCACGTCACCGTATAATTTGAATCGGAGTACGCACAGACTGGAAGCGCAAAAATGCCGCACTAAGAGTAACTGGCAGAAGAGAGCCACCGAGTATCCAAGTTATAATAAATTCGGAGGTCAAGGGATGTTTGAAGTGTAATGTCATCACGCGTTTTTGTCCACGATTGCCCGCACTGTTCTGACCAGCGGTCATTCAAACCCCTCGTCGCGGGAGAAATAATTAATTTCCGGCGTCACGTTCCCGATTAGTTGAAATTTGTATAATTGGATTTGCCTTGTATATGATGAAGGGTTACGGCTTGGAGAAAACATCCAAAAAAGTTAAAGTTTGGAATGATTGCGAATCGGATTTTTTGTAACAGAGAATTTAAAAAGATTTAGGGGCTCTTTCAAAGGTATTTAATATGAAAGTGACTGGCCTTCTCGACGAGAATTTAAAACAATGTTTCAACAAGATGGAGGAATTCATAACGAGTATTTCGGAAGCTCGGGTTAAAAATGGACTGATATCATCATCGGAGAAGTTGGAGAGGTCGAGCCCCCCAAGATGATTTTAACCCTGACTACCGAGCTAAATAAGCCGCGGCTGGTAGCCGGACGCGAGATATGTCAATTTTTGGATAGTCAGAAAACAAGATTGATTGAAGGAGATTTCAAATGTGGTAGAGCAATGGGTTTGGTAAGAGGGGAGGTCAACGTATGCCCCTGTCTGTTAGAAACGGGTGGCATGTTTATTCGGAATGTTTTTCGGAATTTCAGCATAACAATCGAAGATGTGTCGACGACACACTTGTGGGAGAGACCACGGTAGTTGTGCATTATTTTCTGTTTGGGTTACGTGCTGTCAGACAAGTACGTTTTAACGCCGTTTGCCACGTTGCGACGTTTAGGGATGAACGTCGACATGTAATGTAGTAAGGTAGTAAAAGTCATTGTAAAAACGGGGGAGCTAAAATGGGTTATGGTTTACGCTATTTTGCTCCAGCAGGCACTTCGTCGCACCCGTTTGTTCAGATCAAGATGTGCTGATGCGGTTGTTAAGCTTACCAGTGATGGCGCAATGGATTTGTAGACGCATAGGCTGCGGCTCTGATGATTTCAGATTTCTGGTATTTGTTTCGAGATTCCCCAGGGGTTTTCCCGTTGTACCATGAGAATGTTACAATATCCATTATCACCGATGTGTCGGGGTATTCTTCGAGAGGTTATAGACAAATTTCCGGGGCAGGAACCTCTAGTTATGAGAGATATGTAATAAAGGTATCTCAGCAAAATTAGCCCTCGTTTTGTAAAAAGTGTTAGTTTCTGTAGAGAGCGAAGTCCGAAATAACCGTATCACGGTGAAAATTGACAACACTGCAATGATAAACCGATTGGAAACGGGACGAGGCGATTCCGAGGAAACAGAAGAAGCCGTCAAGTCGATATTTTTCGCATCTGTTTAGTTGACGTTCTGACTAGATTGGCTCACGTCGCCTCAAAAGCTAATTTGGCTGACTATTGGTCTATGGTTTTGCAACCGTGTAATGCAACTCTGTCAAAGGACTCGTGGGAGAAAAATACAGTAGGCTACTGATCTGGGGGATTGATGGTGTTACGTTCGATCTGATGGAACTGGATTGAAATGCAATGAGAGAAATGAGGGGTCGACCATTCTATATTTTTTCGTTTTTTCCGTTGCGTTCGCAAATACAGTGCCGAAAGGGAAGGTTTACGTTTTACGTTCACCATTTTCAATGGAAATCTCATATGCCCGCAAATCTCACCGGTCTTGTGAATACACGCTTGTTATTCTGGTATTCTTGGAAGCACCTTTTTGGTGGCCCATGATGTTTGCAAGAGCTGAAACATGGACGAAAATCGGGCAATGTCGCCAAGTAGGGCCGTTGCTATTCCCTTCGGCCGACGGATATGTTCGGAAGACTTTGCGGTGTGATTTCTATGCGGTCAGACTGTGCATTGGATCCTATTACTTATTTGCGGTACACCGAGTACAAAATTGAGGATTAATAAATAAAGATTGTTTTCCATTTCTCTTTTTAGAGTTTCCTCGTTTATATAGAAAGACGACGTCAAGAACAGTTTCAAGAGACCACAAACAAACGGCAATATGGGTGCCAAAAGCTCTCTGTAAGAACAGCCTTGGATCATTTTTGGGAGTTTGGTATGATTCACGGTTCCAGTTAAGCAAATGGGCCCTTCCTTTTGGACGTTTTGTAATTTCGAAAGACATAGGTGGGCAGACGGTCGTTCATTTGGAGAATGGCAGGGTTAAGGGAAAGTCTGCCGTGGCAGAACGTGGTTGTCCCAGCGATTGAATGTAAGTACTGTAAACACTTTGCGTGGTGAATTATCGGTTGTATTCAACGACTTGGGAGTCACGAGCGATTGTATTTGTCAGTTAAGATGCGGAAATCCAGTTTCTTTTTATGAGGTACGAAACTACGCAAAATCACTGACGTTTCAGCAGAAAAATTGTTTTTTGTCAGTAAAACAAGCAGTCCCCTTATCGCTGGCAAAATTTACATGCATTGCAGAACCCTAAAACGATTTGCAGAAAAGGAACAAAATATTTCGAAACAGTTCACATTTTGAAACCAAGTTCTCTATTTGGTATAGCTTTTTATTGTTTCGCGGTTGTTTGACATACAGAGGATCCCAATGGCGGGTGTCCGGAAGTTTTCATAGAGCGTTTTGGTGTTTCAATAGTACGAAGGGAAAACCACGAACATTTTAAGTCAGGTTTTTGGCCATAAAGAAAAAACAAAAAATTCAGATTCATGGCCTTGGCTTGCTTTGGTGTCATGCTTGGCCCGTGTCAGTGCTAGACCATAACATGAAATTTTGCCGTTCGAATGACGAATTTTCGGCCCACATAAATTATTTTGTTCCCCAAGATAAGAGGTGGAGAAAATTCAGGGAAAACCTATACACTGATGACGCCCCGATTGGCACTGGAAAAAATGTTGTCTGACATAGACGTGTATGACGGGGTAACGCCTCACGCGCTTTGAACAGGGGCAACAATCAAAATGAGTATATCAGACGATGCAGTAGTTCAAGCTTGTATAGGATGGAAATCGAACGGCATGGCTGAAAGATATACAGGCACAGAGAGGCTTACCAGCCTGTCCATTTTTCGGCGAAATGGGCTGGGATAAGCGCGGTTCTCACCTTTACGGCCACACAAGACCCGTCCGCTGACATTTGCGTACCCATTTCAAGTGAACAAAGGGAAATTTGGCAACCGGAGCAGTGTCAAGTTCAGAATTTACACATTATTATATGAAATAATAACTTAACGGTATATCGCGTTATTCCATTTGGGATTGGATTTGGGTTTGGAGGAATGGTGAGAAAAGGGGAAAGAGTAGGTGGTTGCGGGCTCTACCCTCCGATACCTAACAACCAAGGACGGGTTCATGCGGTTTGGATTCGGAATATATTACTATTCCGAACCCGAAGCGCAACCCGGACTAGGTTAGTCGCTTCCCGAATCTCAGCCGGGCTGTGATGAGGGGTAGAGAGAAGAAAAAAAAAAAAAAAAAAAAGGGTGGGGGAGAAGAAAGATAAGTGATATTTAGAAAAGTGTTTATAAGTTTTGTGGTAAAATGAAGTGGAGAAGATTGGGAAAATATCCATCTTGGCGCAGACCGTCCTGGTTAAACCGGGTCCGCGTTTCGTTTAAATGCGGGCTCTACCCTCCGATACTTAACAACCAAGGACGGGTTCATGCGGTTTGGATTCGGAATATATTACTATACCGAATTGTTTTGGTATCGAAAGACTACAATATTCATATTCGGTATACTTTTGGCGAAACTGGAACAAAGTCAGGATTCGTGGTTAACTTCCTAATCCTGGAAATTATACTTAATAAATTACCGAATCCCAATCATGATACCGACTAATTTTGAACCAATAGCTAATTCGGGAGTCTGTGTAACTACGGAATCTCCATAAATATACCGAATAGTTCCGGCATCGAATAATTACCAAATGATTTCAGTAAATTCTCTCACCAAATTCGTGATACCTACCGAATACTGGCAATTATACCGAATCCCGATCATTATACCGAAGAGATTTGTACAGATAGCCTATTTAGGATTCTGTATAACTAACGAATCCCCGTAAATCGAAAAAATACCGAACAGTTTTAGTAATTTTGGGCCTCCGGCCCAAATTTTTACCGAATCTCAAAAAAGGTGTGGGGGAGGGGTGCCGCACCCCCCCCCCCTTTCGACGCCACTGGCCATAAGGATATAGAGATAGGTACTACAAATTAGGAAGAGAAAAGAACATTAATGTAAATCGATTTTGTGAATAGTGGAGAAACGAAGGATCGCATTGTCGTCGCGTCTTTAGGCCTATTTAAGTTAATATTTGACGGGTAACTAGACTGTCATATCTCAGGCTTATTCGGTTAAACTTTAATACCGAACTGAAGTCACAGGAGATTTGTTCTGGCTTCTAAAATACAATTTTTAAAAACGTATCAGAATGGAAATAATTTACCTTTTGGTTCAGACGCTGTCTCGAAGCAACATAAACATCATCAGCTGTTCGAATCATTTGTTTGCCTTTGTCAATTTGAAGAAGAAAGTTCAAAGTTGATTTCCGTAACCCACAATATTGTTAAGTAAGTATTTATTAGTGAGTAAACCAAACAAGGTATTTCACTCTACGATTACACAGTGATCACCAACTGCGAAATTTCTAATCTCCTAGTTCTTTAAAACAAAAAATAATAACAAGCTCTCTGACATGCTTGTTAGTCACTACTAAATTCAAGCTAAAGCTAGCTTTTATATTTTTCGCGAAGTTTCCATCCAGGCCTCTGTGGCGCAATTGGCTAGCGCGTTCGGCTGTTAACCGGAAGGCTGGTGGTTCGAGCCCACCCAGGGGCGGCACCCTTTTGCTCCGTCCGCTTGCTTTTGAACTGGGGACTAGAATGTAAAGACGTCATGCTTTTATTGCCAAGGCGAGAATTGCTCATGGGTCAACTCCTTCAGATCAGTGATTTGATATTGTGAAAAGTAAGGGAGAAATATTCGGTAAACAATACTGTATCTTTTCTTTCCGCAAAAACTTAAAACCAGCCAACATTACTGGCAACTAATAGAAATATGATCAGCATTGTCAATCCCGTCCGCACATATATTGTGCCGTGGGTCATGCAGCATACGATTGCTTAACGGACACGCTTTTTCTTCTTGAAAGCTTGGCTGATTGTTAGGCAGGAATTAAATATCCACCTCGAAACAAATTATTGAAGAAATAGACACTACCAAACATTTAGCTGTTTTTTCGTCCGTGTAAATCAACTTCGTATGAAGTTAGTCGTATTGTCAGTTCGTCTTATTCCAGATCAGTGCTGTTCTGTTTTGAAAGTCACCCGGTATCTCATTCTCAACCCGTATGAAGATGCGAAATTTCACTACCTCAGTTTTATCTTGCGAAAATTTGGAATGTTTGCCGAAAAATTGTGAAAAATTGCAAAAAATTAAACAAGAGGAAAAAAAATAAGCCTTCTGAGCTTGAGTAGGCTGTTTCTACAAATTATCCTATGTGTCAGACCATAATTGAGTTCTGAGAATTAAAGTGATGAATTTTGCTGCCATCCCTCACCCCGTACCACTGACCAGAGCCATGTTCAACAAGTACGAACACGTTATGTTAAGAGACAAGACAAAGCACAACGTTAGCAACAGTTAGCTTATACACATGTTAAGAGTTTACAAATTATTATATTCAAATAATAACCTAACGGTATTTCTCGTTATTCGATTTGGGATTGGATTTGGGTTTGGAGGAATGGTGAGAGAACTGGAAAGAATAGGTGGTTGCGGGCTCTACCCTCAGATACTCAACAACCAAGGACGGGCTCATGCGGTTTGGATTCGGAATATATTACAATTCTGAATTCTGTGTATATTTACAATTTACCATCTGTCAGGAAAAGCGCAGAAGCTTTCACCCAGAAAACGGCCCACTCCAAAAATCCGTAATATCTTTCACCACTTTGAATAAAACCTTCCACAGAACGTTTTTTATGGCACTTGAGCTTACTCAAAAAATATATCAGAAATAATCACTTCCCCGATCCGACCATCAATGGGGGAGTAGCAACATGGGGAATCCGGAAATTAGTAACATTCATAACTTTGGAACGAATACTCGGGCGTGCATTAAACTTGACAGGTATCAAGAACAAATGTCTTGGATGTTCATTGTCAGATTCGGCCGGATCCGGTAACTGGGGGGGGGGGGGGGGGGCTGGAGGGGGACACCCGAAATGCTTTTTCTAGTTTTCGCCAAACCCCTATCCCTTTCTTCGCACTAGTATAGCTCTGCGCATGGATGAGTCATTCTTTCATCACACTAGTATAGCTTTGCTCGTGGATTCTTTGCAAGAATTCGTTCGGAGAGAGATAGATCAACCGAAGGTCGAAGGGGTTGGCAAAGTATGTTGTTAAACCTTAGTAGGGGTTGATATAGCGGATAATGGGCGTGCATTAAACTTGACAGGTATCAAGAACAAATGTCTTGGATGTTCTTTGTCAAATTCGGATTGGATCCGGTAACTGGGTGGAGGGGGGGGGGGCTGAAGGGGGACACCAGAAATGCTTTTCCTAGTTTCCGTCAAACCCCTACCCCTTTCTTCGCAATAGTATAGCTCTGCGCATGGATGAGTCATTATTTGCGTTTTTTGCCTTTCCTCCGTAGGTCGGTTAACCTACCTACTTGCCACTATAGACCGTTTTT
The DNA here is from genome assembly GCA_023053575.1 of Branchinecta lynchi. Classification (NCBI taxonomy): domain Eukaryota; kingdom Metazoa; phylum Arthropoda; class Branchiopoda; order Anostraca; family Branchinectidae; genus Branchinecta; species Branchinecta lynchi. Next base: position 8,602,914 of record JAKZAP010000009.1, on the reverse strand, counting down.
TCGTGTCGCCGGTCGGTTCGACTGAGCTCTAAAAAACGGCTTACAAGAAACAATGGCGTCTTCCAGTCGCCGGCGCCTATCTCTCCAGTGATAATTTTGAATTTCGCGCCGTGCCAAGAGCGTAGGTCGGTTGGATGGAGCTCAGACCTCAGTCCACAGGTCGGTTAACCGACCGACGAGCGCGACGAAAAAACAGCTTATAAGGACTTAGGTCGGTTAACCGAAGAAAGAAAATGGCTTATAGAGAGAAATCTCGCAGGTGGGATGACGGCAAAAAACGCACCTATTCTTTCATCACACTAGTGTAGCTCTGCTCGTGGATTTTCGGAGAGAGATAGATCAACCGAAGGTCGAAGGGGTTGGCAAAATATGTTCTTGGACCTTGGTAGGGGTTGATATAGATTAGGGGGTGCTAGGATTATGAAACTAGGCAGGCATATCAGGGACCCGACCAAACCAACCTGGAGATAATCAGTTTCCCGATCCGACCATCCTGGGGGAGTGGAGGGTGAGGGAATCCGGAAAGTTGAGTGGTGTGTAACTTTCGAACGGGTGATCGGATTGAAATGAAACTTGATTCCTGAATAAATGACATATCTCTGATGTTCCGTTTGAAGTCCGTGGATTCGACAGCTATGGTGGAGTTGGGAGCGGGGACCGGAAATCCCGAGAAACGGTTAGAATGGAGGGATCGGAGTGAAACTTGCTGGGAATAACCAGCATCTGCTCCAGATAAATCCTTTACACATTTGGACTGGATCCGGACACTTGGGTTGGAGGGGGTGGAGGCTGGGTGGACGGTGTTTCCCGGAATTCCAGTGATGGCGGTTCTAGGGATTTTCACGACGAAACTTGGGAGCCGTATCAGGGACCCTATCAAACTGACTTGTAGATAAACATTTACTCGATCCGATAGTCGTGGGGGGGGGGGGGAGGAAGGGATAATCCGAAATATTGAGTCATGCGTAACTTTGGAACGGGTGATCGGATTTGAGTGAAATTTTGTAATTGAACAGAGGGCATTTCTCTGGTGATCTTTTTCATGTCCGGACCGGATCCGACAACAACTGGGGGGGGGGGGGGTATGTGACCGGCTTAGACTGGAGAGATCGGGATGGAACTTTGTGGGAATAACTAGCAGATGCTCCGGATAAATCATTTACAGAACTGGATTGGCTCAGGCGACTGTGGGGGGAGTTTAAGGGGGAGTCCAGAATTCCGGTGGTCGCGAGTAAAGGTACTTCCAAATGTGCTAGGACGCTGAAAATCGGCTGGAATATTAGAAATTCGATAAGATTGGCTTAGAATTCGCCACTTTCAAAATCCGACTATTCCTTAAAGTACCAATCAGCACCGCAAATTAAGAAAAATACTTTTAAGCAAAATATGCGTTTTCATGATCCCCATGAGCCCATTACCATTTTTGCCTTAAGGGTTTTGCTTAAAAATGAGGTTCTAGGTCCCTTAAAGTGCGCATCTTCACCGCAAGGTAGAAAAGTACTTTTTATCAAACGATAGATCTCAACTTTCAGCTCTTGTTCTCTTTTGTTTTGAAATGAATGGTCAGCTTGGCTTCAAACCTTATATCTGATTAGGGGTAGAGGAAAAAGGGGGGGGGGGAGAAGAAAGATAACTGATATTTAGAAAAGTGTTTATTGGTTTTATAAGTAGTGAACTGATGGACAAAAATGCTCCTCAGCCGGGATTTGAACCCAGTACGCTCTGCTTACAAGGCAGTCGCTCTACCGACTGAGGTACCTAGGGGCTTGTGAACAGAGTTCGCAAACCACTACAATAGTCTGGTAGAAGCCAGCCATAGGAAAAGTGATCTCGCTTGATTGCAAATTCGTCTAACCAGTTCACATCCCCATGTCACGGAAATGTATAATGATACATAGATGGCACTTTACACAAGGGACTTGTACCGTGACCAATAAACCATAAACAATTTTTTCGAATATAATTTAGAAATCGCCATTGTCGTCTAAATTATATTCGAAAAATTTGTTTCTGGCTTATTGGTCACAGTACAAGTCCCTTGTGTAAAGTGTCATCTATGTATCATGTTTATAAGTTGTATGATAAAATGAAATGGAGCTACTCCAAAGACAGTGCGAAACTTCCGTTTCTCGTGAAACAGATTTTCGACTCATCATCTTGTGGATCCATTTTACTATATCTGTCACAAGCGTTGATAAGGAAGAATTTTGAAAACTAGTGGAAAGCATGGAAGCGCTGAACTGGAATATGGCGAATTTTCCCGTGGCACCTTGTCCCATACGCTGTACAGAATTTGTCCTATATCGGGCTTAGTAACTGTGCATCACCGAATTCGGAGATCTTTAGTCCTGAGTTCGGAGAGTTAAAATCCGATGGATGATTAAAACGCTGGAATGCAAATACTGCAGATAAAGTTATCGAAAAGCTGAGAGATATTTTTACAGTGCAGCGCATTTCGAGGGGTTACCTACTCCCCGGCACCTGCTGTATACCATTCCCAGGCACGCCGACGCACCGGCCGAAACCATCGGGCCCGGCACCTGTTCCAGCCGTAAATAGGCGATTCTGCTTCTAAAAATTCTGATTATAATCTTCTATCGCGTGGGACCCCTTGCCGGCTGGTGTTAGCCGCTGCCGGCACTGGCCGGGCACCGTGTCACCAAGCACAGGCTTTACACATACATCGAGAGTGGGCAACCCCTCGGTTCATTTAATTAACTTGCCGTTCATTCACTTGCCATGTCCGGTCCACAGGAAATACTTGAAATCGGCATGCCGAAAGAAAACTTGTCAATTGGTACGCTCCCAGTGTAACCGCGCAACATTCGCGTCAAATAAGCGTTAGAAAATTTGTAAATGTCTCCTTAGCTCGGCTGCTTTTTTTGGGCGCCCAAAAGTAGTGTTGGGCGATATTTGGATTTTTCGATATATCGATATTTTCACTTTCGATATTCGATAATCGATATATCGATATCGATATTTTTTTAGTATGTTTCGCTATAAGATACATCTCGTTCCGCCAAAATTTACTAACGAAATTGTCGTTAAATAGCATCTTGCATCATCTCAAACTCCGGATAAATAAGAACGGAATTACGAAAATATATTGCTCCAATTTCGGATATATAAATGTAGGTTTTGTTTGATTATTTACAATAATTATGAATGAAAAATATCGTTTTCGATATCGATATTTACGTTTCGATATTCGATATCGATATTTGGTCCGATATATCGATATATCGTTATCGATATCGAATATCGCCCATCACTACCCAAAACGTAAGTGGAGGGATATCTATGACATCGCAAAAGTTGTCCGTCCATCTGTAAGCACGATAACTCTGGAAGAGAATGAGGTATTTTGATGAAAGTTGGTTTGAAGATGCTTTGGACCAAGGAAAGATCGAGTTCGTAGATGTACTTTGTAGCCCTACATTTAGGGGTGGGGGGGGCAGGGAGGGGGTTAAAATTAAGGGGCCAACTAAATATTTTGAACAGCCATCATTTACATCTATTTCTTTTCATTTTTGTTTCGGTTATGAATAGAATAGAATACATCTACACGAAAGATAAACGATTAAGGGGTAAGAAGACATGCTGAACGCGAATATGAAAACCATTTTCTCCCCGGACAAGTAGTTCGCCTGGAATCCGGCCAAAACCGGAAAGTTTGTTAAAAGTAAAAGTTTAATTTGAAGTTGATTAGATGTTCGATTTAGGAGTAAGAAGGCATGCTGAAAACTTCTGTGAAAATCATTTACCCGGATAAGTAGTTCGCCCGAAATCCGGCCAAAACCGGAAAATTTGTTAAAAGCAAAAGTTTTTATAGTTGATTAGATGTCCGATTTCGGGGTAAGAAGAGATGATGAATCCGTATCTGACAATCGTCTTTGCCCAGACATATAGTTCGCCCGGAATCCGGGTGAAATCGGAAAATGTGTTATAAGTTAAAGTTTTATTTGAAGCTGATCAGATGTTCGATATAAGGGCAAGGAGATACGCTGAATTCGATTTTGAGCGTTATTTTTTTGCCGGACTGGTAGTTCCGGACTCGGCCGAAACGGAAATTTGGAGAAGTAAGGATATGACTTATAGGGGTAAACATACACGCTGAATCCATGTCTGAACTTGGTTTTCTCAGATGATTAGGTATTTGTCCATAATCTGTTTCTAAATCTCAATAGTAAAAATGTTCAAGTAGTCTGGAGAGGACTGGAACTGGCGAATATAAGACCCAATTGTCTGGATCAAATATTAAGTTTTTGGATCCCATCGAAACCTTTGGTCTTGTTGAAGTTGTCTGCTGGTAAAGTCCACAAAAGTATTTGTTGAATAGACTGAACAATCAGTGAAGTGTTCATTTTTGTAAGACCCAGTTCTTATTTTCAGCGGATAATACAAAATAGACAGGAATGAAAACACTAAAGAAAGCAGAGTTAATTTTGTTTTTCCACAAGTTCGTTTTCTCAACTCGAGCGGATTTGAGCCTGAAGAGGACCTTTGCCAAGAAGGACCGAAATATAGCTCTAATAAAATTCAGCTGACGTATCCGTACAAATTTAAGTTCCAAGCTTAATGTTTCCATAATGTTTGTCGCTTGTCCACACCAACAGCCGTTAAGCACAGAAATAGATTTTTAGAGATGAATTAAGCAATTTCGTGATGTTTAGTAACTTATCAGTGACTTTGTTTTTTATTCATGTTTTTTTTGCCATATTGTTCTTTCTTTTATGGCCCTCGGGGTTTTGAAGCACGAATTAATTTCGCAATGCCATCACTTACATCTATTTCTTGTCTATTTTTTATTTCAGTTGTGTTTGACTAGTGTAAATTATCCTGCTTTCATTTCAAGTAGCCTACCCCAGGACTACCTAAGTTATTTGTGTGAAAAGGTTAAGAGTTTCTAGATGTCAAAATGCCCTTACTTACCCTACAACTATTTCTTGTCTACTTTTTTTCTACCAAAGATGATAAATAAGCATCTTTTTCACTTCTTAGTTTTGTTTTGTCACTTGTTGTCGTTTAGTCACCACCGAGGGAATGTATGTTGTTCGTAAGGTAGAATCTCGTCATTTATAACCCTGGTTGACGCTGCTGCGATTTCGCGCAAAATTCTGCGTCATGCGACACGAATCGTGCGACAAGCAACGCATAACTTTGCGTTTTGTCGCAGTGTCGGATGTGTTGAAATATTTCAACTGATTCGACATAACGCATGCAATTCTTGAGGGAAAGAAAAGAAAAAACAAAGACTAGTAATTTTCAAGACTAGAAATTGCTCTGCCTTATCTGAATATAATCCTTGGAGGTCTGAATGCAAAATATCTTCTGAATAAACTTGTATTAACCTGTTTTGAACAAGATGACAGATGGGGTTTAAATTTCCTACTGCTGGGTGGTGTTCAGATGGGTAATCTCCCAGCATCTTCAAAGGTTGTTTCCCCAGAGGTTTTTTTGTTCTTTTACAGAATAATCTCGAGGAAAAATTCCATTTACGTCTGCGAGGTTGTGGGAACGTCCGTACGATTTTGTCGCACGTCGTAACATCAAAGAAAAAATCGGGTCGCATACGAAGCAGAAGTGTGAACCAAGGTCAATAGTCCGAACAAGTGGATTCGGTAATTGAGAACAGTGTTGCCAAGTGTGACACTGTTCGTGCTTTTTGACACTTTGTCTCTGGGTGACACCTTAACACTTTGTCTGTGAAAGTGACACCTTTTTTTTACGAATGACACTTTTTAGGTCAGAAAAGCAGTTTTTCGTTTTATTTACTAAAGTGACGGATTACCGCCCCCAAAACACTGCCAAAACATGTACTTGAATTTACTTTGATTTTGTACACAAAAAGAGTTTGAAGCCTTAAATAAAACTAATTTCCGATTAAATTTTTTTCCAAAGCGGTGAAGTAGCAGTTAAAAAATGTTTTAAAAAATGTTGTTACAAATTCACTCGCAAAATCAGTTATTACCAGTTTTGCGCGTTGTGCGGCGGAATGCACACACAAATTGGAAGTGTCAAAAATCACCTTTTTATCAGCAGTTGTGGCATATTTATGAGTCGAGCTCTTGGCAACCCTGCATTCAGGTTTTAAACGTGTCCTCTTTCAGATCAAGAATTAAAGAACAAAGGACGGGAGACTCGCTGCTGCCAATGTGGAGCCTGCTGTATTATGTAACCCGCCCCTGCTCCCTCCTATTTTTTTCGAAGTCTCTGCGTTTAATTCGGATGTCTATCGTTGCACTGTGCTTGTGATAGAACAATTGTGTAAGTAACATTTACTTAGGGACTAGGATTGGACTATACAACAGTGAAAACCGGATGTAGTGTCAGAAACTAGAACTGCGATTATGAGTTCGGTTGATGTAAAAGAAAGAACAATTTAGAATTATTTGTTGTTCGAAAAATTAACTACGATGTTAAAAGCTTTATGTAACACTATTTTTTACCAATTGTTTGGTTTATTCTGAAAAAACTCAGAGAAAACAGGATTTAGTGTCAGAAAATGGAACTGCGCTTGTGTGCTATTTGTTGATAAAAATATTTCTGTGTGATGCTATATTTCCTCAAATAGGTGGTTTTCTCTGGATAAGTAAAAAATAGTGAAAACTGGTTTTCCTGTCAGAAATGGCTGGGAATGTCAAGCAGAATTTTTCTTGACAGATGACATAATTTTTTTTCCTGAATATTTGATTTTGCATGGGAGACCGGTCGTTCGGGCAAACAGAAAGTTTTTGGAAAGCCCCATTCCTTCTGGAAAACGGATTCTAGTAGGAATTTGAGAGCGTGACTTTTTTGGATCTCTGGATATGATTTTCCCAGAAAGTGTGATTAGTAGAGTTTAAATGGCCATGACTGGATCCTATAGGCTATGTATTTAAGTGATGTGTAATGTGCAGGCATCTCGAAAGGCTCGAATCTGTCAGGAGATGTTAATTGTTAAACCCGAAACAAGTGGCGATCATCAATTTAAAGAATACAGATTTTATAGGCGATTTGCTCACTCGCAGCGCACCTGGCTGTGCCCAAGGGAAACTCTCCTGATATGAGCATATTTCTAAGCTAATTAACCATAGTGAAATATAGAAACTGACCAATTTATTGAACTAAGCATGCTCTGCGAGAGCTTAGGACGACCCGGAAAATGTGCCTAATCTGAATATTTTCACCAAAGTTTACTTTTCTGTTGGCACCTCTTTTAGTCTCCAGTCCTATAACGACTTAGTTTTACCGCTTCCATGCTCCATCTATCCGTAGATGTATAAAATAATCATTACTCTCAAATATACGTCCACTTGTAGTTAATGTTGGCCCCAGTTTGTAACCCTGAATTTTCTGTTATCGCCGACAGCCCGGATTCCATTCACACATGACCGGATTTCCGGTCTGGATTTCGAGAAAGTATCCTATCAAAATTTCCGTTGGTAAAATGACGAACGGAAGACAATACGCCAGAGCCTCGTTTTTGTTGCATGCTGCAGGTCCACTTCTCGGCCGATTCCGGACTGATTCTTTCTACATCCGTTTTTGCACTGCAGCGCTTCCGAGGAAGACGGCAGCGCTTCTCGAGAATCACGGACTTGCTCCCCGACCAAGTCCGTGCTTCCCTGCAAGATGCTGCAGCGCTGCCGCTTCAACCAAGAAGAAAGTGAATCCAAAAACGCATATTATGCAAAAGCAAAGAAGTGCTGCAGCAGCGATGCGACAGCGCTATTGCAACAAAAACGAGGCTCAGGATTCCTGGAGGACTTCCCAGTTTGTGATTATGTGATATCATTGGCACTGTTAGCAGTTTCATAGAGCGTGTTCCATCCTACTTACCGTAATTACTACGCATGACGTTCTGCATTTTTCTGTTTCCGGCAAATTTATCGTGCCACAGGACTAATCGGGCCAATGACGTCGGAGGGACCGTGGTTACCACGCTTACTTCACTCCCGAGCGTGGTAAGCAAATAGTTGATATTAGCTAGCCCACTGTTTCAGGATGACTGGTTCCTTCAGCGTAGTAGCTTTTTCGAGAAACAGATAGTGAATTGGGAGTGAAATTTGTTTTTAAAATTACACATCTTAATTTTATTTCCATGAAAAAAAACGTGAAATAGTCACTTCTGGTCGAAATTCCTGCTTCAGAAAAATCACATCTGGACGTTTTCTAAAATAGAGTGAATATTATCCGATGAAAAATTTATCTCAAAATAGTAGTATAAAGTTGCACGAAAAGGTAGCATGCAGTACTGACTGATGCTACTACTTGCTTCTACTTCAAGGCTACCGTGTTACTGCATACTACTGCATGATACTATTAGCAAGACTGGATGCTCCTAGAGCAATATAGGATGCTACTCGATATTACTACTTAAGATTGGCCCAGTCTGAGGCACATTAAATGATAGTATTCTTTACTATTATATAGTATTCCATGCAACTTTTTCGTACAACTACCATACAACAACGCAGGCTACACATTTTTCATCGGGATGTCACAAGTGGGACAACAGTGACAAAAACAAAATACAGTGTCAGCTCACACTATCGCGCGACACCTTGCAGTCCTGATTACATTAGTAGTATAATCAAATGTTTTAAGAAGGTTGATATGGTCCTGTGCGCTGTGGATTTAGCATTTCGTAGTATCCATCGATTCAGGTTCCATCTATTTTCTCACGTTGAAACTGCAAGGTGGCTAGATGGCGTTGCTACTCGTTGAAAATCAAAGAGTGTCGACGACATAAAGCGTTCGACGCGGGGACCGGGGAAGTTGGCCTGGAACTCGTCTGATTTTCTCACTTTCGTTGAATAGCATTGAATAACCTGGCCTCTCGTAAACCAAATCCAATTGTCGTGAGAGTTATGAAAATATATGTCTACGGAAGAGGTAAAGCTTTTTAATGCAATAGCTAACAAAGAAATGGGCATGGTTTTCGCGGGCTGGAATTCCTGCCAGAATTGTTGGCACCATCCAGTGTTGCCAAGTCGTGATCCAGTAAATTTGCAAGAAATCTCTAAAAGCTTACAAGGATTGTCAATAGAACCCGAACAGTTTTAATACGTCAGCAAACAAAAAATCTGCCAGTCTGTCGTAAAACCCTCTTATATGGCAACACTGGTACACCATCAGCAAGTCTTCACGCAGAAAGTCGACACGCTTTTTTGCTGCAATCAAACCATCAGATTTTTGCTGCAATCAAAACCATCGGATTTTTGCTCATTTCCATCACGTATATCCTTCAGCCCAAGCAGTCTGTGAAGCATGTTCCACTGCGTTAACCTTGGTAAGAAGGCAGAATCGCTTTCGCCTTGACGAATACGGCGTCGCTTGCGGAAAAAAAAAAATTCTCGCCGCCGTTTCAACTCCAGGTAGACTTGTATCGCGTTGCGGTTCGCGATCTGTGTGCATGAAGTTTTTGACGGGTCCGTCAGTTTTATTCAAGTGATACTTATTAGAGCGTGTTCTACCCTTCTAACAGTATTAACTATTAGATACTATTTTCGTTCCAACCTCGCGAAAAGTTACTACGCTGACCGTTCCAACCTTCTCGAAATAGTAACTATTGCTTACCATGCTCGGGAGCGTAGTAACTGTGGTACCTACGGATATGTTTAACGTGATTTGCTAGATTATCCCCGTGGCTGGATATTTTACCGAAAATTTAAAAATGTGTTCCAGCAAAGAAGCCAACATTCGTGACGTCATGCGTAGGAAACTACGAACTACGGTAAGTAGGGTGGAACACGCTCTGAGGTGCTTCTTGGCAAGGTCCGGGCTCAAGATATAGAAACAAACCTGTGATGTTCTCTTTCCTGAGCCTGGAAGGAACCTTGCCACACTGTCGGAAGTTTCATAACAGATAACACAAAGATGCGCCGTTTAACATTTGGAATGTAATCTGTTGTGATTTTGACAACGTTATGCATTAAGCATTGCCAGGAAGACCCGAAAAAGTATCCCCTTACTTTTCCGATATCATAACGACAAACAAAAAAGTGAGCAGATGCTTTTTCGGCGTTGTTTCAGGTGCCTTTGGTAATGCCTGTTATTCATGATATGTAATACATAACATTCTCAAAATCACACAAGAGGTGCGTTCGTTGCACTCCGGGCTGTCTCTGGTGTTTAGTCACCAGTATCCGGTTCTTCTCTTATAACGCGTTTTTTGGTTCACCGGTGAGTTGATGAAAACTGGCTAACTTCTCGCCGAAGCCGGGCTCCCAATCAGGTTCTGGTTAGTCCGCACCGGTGAGGTAAAACCGGACGCTGATTAGTTCAAAAACGGGTTATAAGACTGGTGAGTAGTCACCGGTGGATGCAAACACGGCTTATAAGAAAAACCAGAGGCCACCGGTGAGAACTCCCGTGACAAAGAACGCAGCTAAGATTACATTCCATTTGTTGTCCGTTCAAACGGCGCATCCTTGTGTTATCTGTTATGAAACTTCTGGCAATGCAAGAAGGGACGAAGAATCTCGAAAATAAAGTGAGCTGACGTGTCAGTTTAATGCAGTCAGATATTTTCCGTATGGAATTGTTCTAACTGAAGAAATGTGGAAAGATCTAACCGAATGTTCACACCTTACTAGTTATAATTAGAAGTGAGATATCAGGACGAAATTGGACACTCCAAGGTCAACAAAGACACTGTAAACATAAAACGGGATATGTGCATAGGTAGCGTCTGGGGTTGATAGGTACACAAAAAGAAACGCCACTAATTCCGCATGTTTATGATGACGATTGGATACTGCAGTTTGAAGTTAATAAGAGTTGGTGCTTATGTGTTAGTTTTGTGGTATTTGAACGCATTTACATAATATTTCTTTGCTTGGAGTTTTTACTAGGTGTACGTTGATTGAAAAATTATTAGTGTCCCCTTTACTTGAGTCGCGACTTCAGGCTGGGACATGTTATCATCGAGTGCAGCGATTGGGATGTTTGTGGGTAAGCTTGAAACGAATCTTATGCCTTGAAACACACGATCAGGATCGGATGCTCTAGGTTCGGAATTTCGGCCCGGATTTTCGCTACCATCATCGCTTCCGTACAGAAAAGTTAAGCTTTGTTCAACTTGGGGAAGAATGTGCAGGAAATCCTACTGGGAAATCCTGATCGTTTATTCGCGTTAACAACAAGAAAATTGGACATACAGAGCAAGGTTTGGCTGTTATATGAAACAAAAGTAAAAAAAAAAGGGGAATGAATGTTTGGCAGTATCTGTTTTTTTTCTTCAGTAATTTGGGATTTGCTTTAACTGCCTTAGAATGAGCCACGTTTTCAAGACAAAAGCGTGTGTCCAGTAGTTAATGTATATATACATATATTTTATTTATAAAAGCGAGGCTTCACCGTCCAGATTTTTCTTCCGGATTCCAGACAGCCGTTTTCGTTGAGACGGATCTGGAAGGTGAAGCCAGGCCAAAAACGTCTGGAAGGTGCCATAGAGGCAACCGGTTCGAGAGACACTAAAAATATGCAAATAAAGGAAGAAAAGAGATATTTAAAATGTAAAAGGGACATCTAGGAATTGTTGAAGAACAGCAAATTTAGCTGTCATCATTATCATGAAAATCTGGAAGGGTTGGCTTGACTATGCGGAAGCCCCGGACGTCTGGTAATCTGGAAGGTGAAGCCTGGCTTTAACCTGCCAAATACAGAATGTGGTAGCGGAGTGAAGGGAATAATGCGAGATAACACAAGATAAGTAACAGTATAAACCCACAAAATTTGGACATAATGACTAACTGGGCCTGAAAAATTCATGAAAAACATCATGTACTTGAAGACCAGGATGACGAGATGTAGATAGTAATGCCGTTGACGTTTTCTCGAGTGAGCGAATCACATCTTGGACGCCGAACTTCTGAACTAATTTGTGGTTGCGGCTTGTTGTCTGACTGAAATATTTTTGATGGGATTGAGTGGCTCGTTGTCACATAGATTCGATTCAGTTTCTCTTAGTTTTTAATGATGTCGGCCGGTACTAGAATTATTCCGTCAGACAGTGTATGATCGTGGTCACAGACGTTGCGATTGCATTTGCGGCGAAGAGGGAACCAAGAGGGTGTGTGATTTTGAATCCGGCTCGGATCCGGCCTGAAAGATAAGTCTCGAATCCGAATTGACCTTCTCTGCACACTAAACTTCATTTGTCAACGGCAGGATTTGTCCCCACTCCCCTGCACTGTCAAAAGTTAATGTTTTTCTTTTTGTTCGTTTTCTTGTTAAGATCTTTTTAAGCTTGTCCACTCGAATGGTTCCGGGTCGTGCCACTAGATACCTTGGATCTGATCGTACATATTCCTTCCGGATCGTAAATATTCCTTGAGCCCAAGCTGACCGGGAAACGTATATTCAAACAATGAATAAAACGGATACGTCAGCTACGATGCTTTGGCAGCGAAATTTCGGCCTTTCTTGGCAATCAGACTGCCGAACGTCAGGGACAACGTTGAGGAACAAACGAATCTGTAATAAACAACTGATAAGGACGCTTGCCAAGAAGGGCCGAAATACTACTGTCGAAGTATCTTAGCTGACGTATCTGTTTTATCCATTGCTTGAGTATTATCATGGTCGTCGCTGAATCCTGGTTTAAATGTTTCACTTGGATAAAGGTATTCTAGCCATCGTAAATGCTGGAATATCTCCGCTTTAACTTCTTCCACTGCTTTCCTCCCGGATATGGAGAATTTAATTTTTAAATGACTCTCGTAAATTTGTCGTCTGTCAAGGAAACTTAGAATGAAACGCAAGTCAATGAGTAGCCGTGCTCGCGGTCATCATTCTTGTTTTTCGAGTGCATGTCACCCCTTTTTCCGCAGCATAAAAATTTAAACTCAGATTAATAAATGCGTTCATCTACCAGACGAGTGGTTGCACACTCTTAATTTTAGTGTACAACAAGTGCCCGGTCCGTGGGCGGTTCCGGCTTGCACCTGTTACCACGTGTTAGAACATTATCAGCATAATAATAAGCGTTCGAAAGATGAGTCGCCTAATCTAACAACGTCACCGTTGCCGACATCATTTTTTTCTACAGGTGCCAGCCGGTGTCGGTAAATGGTGTATAGCAGGTGTCGGGGAGTGTGCGATCACTCGCCACCAGTACAGTAAAAGAGTATGTATGGTTACTGCCGGATGGTGAACGCTACTATAGTATTTGTTGTTGGTGAAATTTTGTTGAAAATTTGTATATTTTGTGAATCATAATATTCCCGTATTCCATATATAAAAAAAAACCTGAGTGAGTTTCTTTGTACGGAAAATTTAGTAGTATTTATATTTAGTATTCAGTGTTTAGGTATGAAAAGCATGGATTTTTTTCTTGTCTGCTACCATAAATTAAGAAATTGGATTTACCGGTAATTTATATTGTGGTTGATGTGTAAAAATGAATATAATAGATTATGGTTTCTTCTCTCAAGGTCAAGAACAAATAAAAGTAGAAAGCTTATTTCTCGTCTTATTTGTTTTTGGTAACAAGATGATCTAAAGATAGTAGAACCAGACAACGACAACCCCCTCCTCCCTAACTGGTTTTCCTGTGACCGATCGCGGTTCCTGGAATGTCTACTCTGTATCGATGGTCTGTGGTGAGCTTATCCTGACCACCCAAGGAATACACAATATCACTATTTTTGATTATAGAGAAGGTAGTTAGTAATTGAATTGTTTTCAAACAAACTAATCGGACCCAGACAGGATGTGAACATTTCGAATCTAGGCCAAACTTACCCAAAATGACCCACTTAAAGAGAACTGACCAGGCACAAATCAAATTTAATTGTTTGTACTTAGTTATTTATTTAAGCTAAGAAACGACCAACTAACTTAAAACATGACAAGATAATAACAAAAACACAAACATAACATAAACTGCAAAGAAAAGAAAAAATAAATGCAACATAAATCATATCTCTAAACTTATATTTAAAACATTCCGCTGCTGACAGCAGAGCTCGAAATAAGTCCACACGAAATAACAAGCAAACGAAAATAACTTTAACATAATAAGACCTGTTAAAGTCTCGTACACACTGACCTAAACAACACACAATATACCACATCTCGACCTAGCTCACACTGGCACCGTTATCGGTCCTCTTACGCTAGACCTCTATAATGCTGCAACTACTAAAAAATAAAATAAAACATAAAAACGAAAGAGATGAATGCACAATAAATCACACGCTTGATACACATTTGGTGTAGAATATTCCAGCTTTTTTATTTTCTTCCCTAAGCCCTTCTTCCGAATGTGATGAAGTCGTTTACATGTATCGTCTGAAATACCACCAAAAGCTAGCTGAGTAGTAAGACTTGTAGATATGATAAGGGACCTACCGACTCCGACCGTCAATGTTCGACCGTCCATTTTTGTACCGACTAGCTTTTTGGGATCCCAAAACGTAAGTGGAGGGATACCTATGACATCACAAAAGTTGTCCGTCCGTCTGTCCGTCTGTACGCACCATAACTCTCGAAGGGAATGAGATATTTTGATGAAACTTGGTGTGAGGATTGTTTGGGTCAAGAGTAAGGTCAAGTTCGCAGATGGGCTCTGTAGCCCTACATTTAGGGGTGGGGGAGGGGGTTTAATTTAAAGGGGCAAATGAAATATTTTTAAACTCGATTATAGGGTAAGAAGACATGCTGATCACGATGGTGAAAACCATTTTGTCATCGGACAAGTAGTAGGGACCTAACGACTCCGACCGTCCATTTTTGTACCGACTAGCTTTTTGGGATCCCAAAACGTAAGTGGAGGGATACCTATGACATCACAAAAGTTGTCCGTCTGTACGCGCTATGACTCTCGAAGCGAATGAGATATTTTGATGAAACTTGGTGTGAGGATTGTTTGGGTCAAGAGTAAGGTCAAGTTCGCAGATGGGAACTGTAGCCCTACATTTAGGGGTGGGGGAGGGGGTTTAATTTAAAGGGGCAAATGAAATATTTTTAAACTCGATTATAGGGTAAGAAGACATGCTGAGCACGATGGTGAAAACCATTTTGTCATCGGACAAGTAGTTCGCCCGGAATCCGGCCAAAACCGGAAAGTTTGTTGTAAGTAAAAAATTTGAAGTTGATTAGATGTTCGATTAAGGGGTAACCTCCTGAGTACCAAGACAGCATTGCGGATGACGAAGATTTGATTTTTGGTTACCTTACTTACAAAAAATCAAGATTCATGAGAGAGGTGGCAAAAAAATCTCCACCCTCCCCAACCCCCACAAATGGATGTCCACCTCAGTGGACATTGGTTCTCAATCAAGTAAAAGCTTGCGTTATTTTTCATTTATTAGCAATGACAAAACATAATAAAAGAAAGAAATACGCATTACAGCCACTGCCTATTGCTCATGAAAGTCTTTGAAACAGTTACGCTCACCAACCAAGCACAGAAAAACTTTGCATTTCGAACAAAACCATCTAGACCTCTTGTCACAACCGGCTTTGCGACACCTGGCTTCATTTTTCATGTCACTGAACTCTGGCAGGTGAAAAGCAGCTCTGGCATATTGCGGTGGCAGTGCCCGTCTCTTTAAATTCAGACCGTTCGGGGATGGCATCTCACGGGCATCACTGAAGTCTTTCTTGCAACGACTGGAAAATTGAAGATGCTCTGCTACATGAAATCTGAAGTCGATGAGCTGCTTCATGTCTGAGTTGGCAAAACTTTTATGTGCCTTCAGTTCTAAAATTCCGTTTGACAAAGCTGCGTCAATAAACTGATGGAGGAAACGAACAGGCCACTTTTTGGATCTAGCTCCAAAGCGGTAGTAGCTTATCATACGGTCTGAATATCAACACCACCCATGTAAGTGTTGTAGTCTGACAGACCATTCACTCGTACGTCTTCGGGGAGTGTTATGGCACCCTGGTAGATTTCAAAAATTGCCGATCATATTGATGATGCCAAAGAAGGTCTTCAGAAGAAGTGTTCAGTGACTTGCCTTGAAGCATTTGGTAGTTGAAGTTCATCGAAAAGGGCATGTTAGTGAAGAACGAATCTGGATAGTACTGGAGGAAAAATTGCTCAAATTTCCAGTACGAGTGATTGTCAATGACAACTGGCTCTCTCAGGTCCAAGATGTTGTTCAAACCTGGTACTCTCCCTCCAAGTCATGGCTTTTACAGCAGCAATGTCTTTGGCTTTTGGTTGAAGGCGCATCGAAAGTGGCAAATCGTCTTCAAAATCTGAATCAAGGTCATGCAGCAACTCAGAGCTGCCGGCGCTTGGAAGTCCAGTGCTGGCTCTGGATATTCCTCGTCAGATTCTTCATTTTCAGCATTGTGGGGCTGCCAAAGATCGATATCTTCTTCTTCGTCGCAGATATCGAGATCACTGTCTTCAAAGAGGTCCAGTGCATCAGCAACGGTCACTAAAAAAGAATGAAACGTCAAACTCTATCCAAAATAAGTTGGCAGTATACTAAGTTATTCTGAGCGATGTTTCTTTTGTTCACGCTTGAACTGTTTCAAACATCAAAGGCTAAGGTTTTACTAGATTGGGTACCATTGTCCACCCCAGTGGACAACCAACTTCACTGGGGCTCCCTACGTCGCAGCACAACGCTTTTATTTAAAAAAAATGCACGAAAATGTTATTTCAATCAATACTAACCTTGCATATTTTTTTTGTATTTTCTGTCATTCCTTTTATATGTTCTAAGGATTTTCTTACCTTTTCTCTTTCCCTTATCTTCTCTTTTTCAATTTTCGGCCATTTCAATTGACAATATCTTCGCAATGAATGACAGCAGAGTACCAGAATAAATCACAGATGGCCTTCCAGATGCGTAGATTCGTTTGAAAACCGGTAGGTAGCGCTAATGGCAATAGTTCTCCTGATAAAAAATGTTAAGCGGATGTCCACCCTTGTGGACGGGGTACCCAGTAACAGTAGGTTGAAGACATGCCGAAACCGGAAAGTTTGTTAAAAGTAAAAGTTATATTTGAAGTTGATTAGATGTTCCATTTAGGGATAAGAAGACATGCTGAACACGGTGGTGAAAACCATTTTCTCGCCGGTTAAGTAGTTCACCCGGAATTCGGCCAAAACCGGAAAGTTTGTTCAAAGTAAAAGATTTGAAGTTGATTAGATGTTCGATTAAGGGGTAAGAAGACATGCTGAACCCTTATGTGAACAGTATTTTCTACCAGGACAACTTGTTCGGCCGTAATCAGGCCAAACCGGAAAATCTGTTAAAAGCAGAAGTTTTATTTGAAGTTGATTAGATGACAGAATTAGGGGTAAGAAGACACGCTGAATCTGTATATGACAATCTTTTTTTTTAACTGGACATACAGTTCGTCTGGAATCCGGTTGAAAACAGATTTTTTTTTATAAGTTAAAGTTTTACTTGAAGTTGATTAGATGTGTTTTATGCGGATAAGGAGATACGCTGAATTCGTTTCTGAACTTTTTTTTCTGGACAAGTATGGTAGTTTGTTCGCAATTGTCTGGATGAAATATTCGATTTTTGGGATCCCATCGAAACCTTTGTTCTTGTTTTGTTGGAACACGACCAAACCAAATATCGTCAAAATCAAGTCGGTTCAAAAATAGACGGTCAAGAAGTCAGAGTTATACATGGCCAAAATAACATTTCTACGAAAAATCGTACACTGGGGGGGGGGGGGGGAGAGAGAGGGTGCTTCAAAAGTTTGTTGTCGTCTCATATAGTATAGATGGCGGCATGCCCATAGAAACGCGAATCTGAAGTATATTATGCTCATGAATTAGGGATAAGAAAAAGACAAAAAAGTTACTGCTGCTCTGTTCTGAGGCTGGCTAGTCGTGCGCTCACTGGTCGTATCTGTGCTTTGCGAAGACCTAGGAAGTCCGATGGTAAGGCGAGGCAAATGTCGCCGGTACGCAAACTCGCTTGGTTCACTGTTTGCCCTCCTTTTTGTGCATTGTAGGATGGAACGGGCGGAGGGCTCCTGCATCGTCGCATCGGTGGTGGTGATGTGTAGCTATTGCCGAATGGATTCTCCGTTCAGTCTTTCATTTTGATGTTCGTTTGTGCCATCTCCAGATATTTTTCATACTCCTCGAAGCGTTCTACCTTCAGGTGCTAAGGATGCACGACTCCTGCTCCAGAGCAGGGCTATTTGGCGAAGGTGGTGATCCACGTCCTCCGCTCTCCGACATCTCCAGCGAATCCCCTTGAAAAGACACGACGCCGAATCATTAATAATAATAATAATAATAATTTATTTATCACCCACTTTACAGAACAGAGGTTAAGTGGAGTAAATACAAAAAGAAAAACAACAAGAGAAAAACAAGAAACAAAGTTAATCACATACAGAAAAAAAACGGATAAGGCGATGAAAACACCCTAGCCTATAAGGCGCTTCACTGGCTAGCTTGGAACATAATTTTTCGAAAACACCAGTAATATCTGTCGCACAATACTTCTTTATCAGTTTTGTATTCCGGTAAGAACGAGGCAGATATAGGAGAAATTTGCAGTACCGGTAATAATTTATACGAATACGTTTTAGATCACCAGTCAACAGAAGTGGCCGAATACCAGTACAGAACAGTACAGAATGATCACAAAAATTTGAGTAAAGCCGAGTTAGCGCTCTTCTTCTATAGTGTCCACGATTTGCAACAATCTTAGAGTAACCGAGCCTCAGCTTATCACTAATATCTTTTACAGCACGCGACCGGAGAGCATTCATAGAATCGCAGACTGTTATGCCAAGCCAACGAAACGATTTAACACGGGGAATACTAAAACCACCGCAGTATAGTGATTCTGAACAACTATTACCGTTGAAGACAAGAAACTCGCACTTGTCAATATTTAGGTACAGGCCGATATCGCGGAAAGAAGAAGTAACTGACTTCACTGAACGGGCAAGACCAGACTCAGTTTGACTAATCAGAAGAAGGTCATCCGCATATGCCAGATATGAAATATCAGATAGTCCTAGTAGGCACGTAGTCGATATTTTTGACAACACATCTTCAATACAAGCATTAAAAATATACGGGGAAAGAACTCCCCCTTGTCTTACTCCGCAACGAACAGGGATATGACCAAAATAAGAATTATCTAAAGACTTAAGGCGAAGGTAAGAATGGGAGTACCAAAAACGAAGCACGTGAATTACCGACGGATTTACTCCTCTCTGGCATAACGCTGTCCATGCTTGAGTATGACAAACACTGTCAAATGCTTTAGACAAGTCGAGGGTTGCGAAATGAAGTACGCGACGAGTGCGATGGGCATCTTTTAACAAAGAGGTCAAAGCACGGTGAGCATGCTGACAACCTAGCCCAGATCTAAAACCAAATTGATTATCATCATTTAGAGCAAGCTTAGTGATATAAGGTAGTAGGAGGTATTCAAATAGCTTGCTAAGAGTACATGCTACCGTTATGGGCCGATAAGAACTGCAAGAAACCGGGTCTTTTCCTTTTTTTAGAAGTGACGTGACGCTACCGCATAAGAACGAATCGGGCACACACGAACTACTGAGACACATTTGAAAAAACAGTTGGAGATGAGATACCAATTCAAAAGAACCAGGAACGAGATTCGAAACACTAATCCCATCAAGATCCACGGATTTTGATTTTAAACCCTTAATACCTTTAACAATAGCCGACTTTTCAACTGGAATCACATGTCTCTGACTTATACGTGATGGCAAATTTTTTTCGAGCAAACATGAGAAACGCTTATGCACTGCATAATTAACTATCGAAAATATTTTTGAATAATGTTCGATCCAAGATGGACGAGGTATAATATCACTAGTACTTGTATCCGGAAACTTGGCAGAATTTATCACTTTTCGCCACTCACTTTTACTTTTCGGAAAAGTTTCACCGGAATAACGGACGGCGCGAAGGTGGCGCTTATATTCAAGTTTCGTCTTTTGTTTTAGATCGAACACAGTACCCCGAGACGGTCGACCACATGCAGACCAGATTCTTAACCAGAATTTGGCCTTATTCTTAACTTTTTTCAGCATAGGATCACACTTCCAGATTGGTTTTTGGGTATTCCGCCTGACAAGGATCAGCGGAACGGCCACATCTTCAGCTTGCTTTATACATGAAATAATGTCACGATAATAGCGGTTTAAACCAGCACGAGCATTGTCAATAGTGGGGTACGCGTTTGTGCAAAGAAGATGGAAAGGGACACGTACGGTGGACAGTAGAGCTCCAAGTGTAGCAAGGTAAAGAGGCATGTTCGCACTAGACCAATCACGTTTTTCAAACCACTTATGCGACAGTGATGGTTGGCCCGAGTATACGTCAGAAGTAACCGTAATATCGAAATACAGAGGTAAATGGTCATAATCTCTCTCATCTTCATCGACATGAATTGCTGAAGTTTGTAATGAAGGAGAGCAGATACAGTGGTCCAAATTTGAGACAGAACCACTACAGTGGATATATGTAAAGCTGAGGTCTTTCGATAGGACCTTAAATGCTGAGGGTAGACACTGAAAAAGCGCTTCCTTACGTGTCGAGGAAACGGTAATGTCACAGTTTAGGTCGCCTATAAGCACCCACTTGTATCCCAGACGCTCAATACCAGATATGAGAGTCTTTAATTTGTTACAGGCATTCGCATAACTGGAGAAGGAAGAAACAGATTTACTATCATGGGGCAAATAAGCGTTAATTAGGATCACGTCTGCAAGCCGGATTGCAAGATAGTGTTCAGAGGATTGGTAGAAGCTAGGAGACAAATAGCTAGGCAAAGATCGCTTAATTAAACAAGCAAGACCGCCAGAGGGCCTGCCTCGGGTACGACGGGCATTCGTGCTGAAAATAGCATGTTGAGAACTTCGCCTAAGAAAATTTACTCTGCAGCTTGGGAGCAGGTGTTCTTGTAAGAGAACAATATCATGATTAGCTAGTTTCTCATCAAGGCTTAACACTTTATCCTTTGTCCCATTAATATTGAAAGAGCACACTGAGACTTTATACTCATTCATGATTGGATACGAGAAGATCGCGGAACTTTGGAATTAGCAAGAGCCTTTAGCCTGGAGCAGCGAAAACTGTAAGCAACATGATCTCCACCACAATTTGCACATTTGGGGGTGTTACTGCATGGTGAGTCACTGGAGTTCATATGGGGGCCTGAGCACCGTGAGCATTTGTAGTTTTGATCGGGACAGTTTGCAGCAAGGTGGTCAGGAGATTGACATTTCCTGCAGCACCTAGGAGTTCGCCGATATTCATACACTCGGAACAGTTCATAGTCTATCTTCAGTCCAGATTGAAGGGCCGAGGAAAGAGAAATTTCGTCTTCGAACGTAATTTTCACACAATTTGAGCTCCCGATTCTCGTAGCGTCTCGAACACCCCGGCAAGCTTTGAGAGGCGCAAAATCAAGATCTTGTGCAACGCCTTTCATTATACCAAAAAACCTTTTCTCCACCATTTTCGCTTCACAATCACGAAAAACCGAGCGCGCAGATTTGCAAAAGTCAGCAGCGGCACCGCTATCTATCTTCACAATCAATTTGTCGCCAGAGGCGCGCACAGTATCAATGCACTCGTGACCAGAAATACAGTCAATTCTTTCCTTCCGTTATCGAGATCACGCGGTACATTCGTGATAATAACAGTGGCTTTGCTTATATCACTGCCAGTGGCACTGCTCGGAAGGCTGGGGAAATTCAGATCGTAAGTTGACATTTTCTCATTAACTTGCGAAAGAGTCTGATGAATTGCGTTAAGCTTAGAAGCTATCCTGGAGTAAGCAACTGCTGGGATGCAGGGAACTTCGGTTGGGGAACGGATAACAAATACAGGCATGTCATCGGAAGCACTCTGTTTGTGAAGAAGTTCTAACATGTCCTTCAAATTATTCAGAGCTGCGTTTTGACCCGCGCGCTTTGGACAGGGCTTGGTCAAATTCGGCAGCGAATCCCACAGGATTTTCTTCGATTTGGCAATATCACTTGACTCGAAAAAATCGACGGCAAATTTTAAGATCACTGCAGCTTCGACTCCTTTTACATTATTGTACTGCAGAAAGTTCAGAACCGGGGCATAAACAAAGCAGTCCGTATCCGAATCAGAGTCCATTTTCACGCAAAAAGTCCGTTAATCCAATTCAGAGTCACAAACATAAGCTAGGGCAAAACACGTCTTCTCCGCACGAGAGCTGAATGGAGACTGTCACTACCGATACGCATTCTTTTATTTTTGAAATCCAACGAATTATTGTAAATAATTACAGCTATAAAATTACAATTCAGCTTGGCACTTACGGATTGTGGCCATCAAAGCGGATGATAGGGTCTTTAAGATGTCGCGATGAACGTCTTCATCACCCTTGCTCAGCTTGATATTGTTGGCAGTAAATATAATAAGGAGCAAATTAACAAACACAGTATGTCTTTCGACACTTTCCACTGACGACTGAGCAGACTAAATGGCAGCACACCAAACACCCTCTTAAATATTTATTTCTTTCTAATTTTTTCTGGGTATCGCCGTTACTTACGGTCTGCCCTTTTTGGGTAGCGGTAATTGCACTACAAAGAAAATAGTGAAATTACATAATGTTGTACAGGTCATGAACTTTGGATCAAGAGGACGAAAGAGAGATGGCATCGGCAGACCTACCTACTAGTCATATAATTTGGGACAAGAAGACGATAGAGAGATGACATAGGCAAAAAATAATCGTAAAATATATTATCTCATGGATTTAGGCGTATAGGAAGCGTAACTGAAGCACTTGGACACAGATATACATATAAATATACCTCATAAGTTAGTCTGGGTGCAGAACACAGAATATTTTTAAGCTGCTGAAACGCAAGGTTTCCAGAAACTGCAGATTGTACTCTGTTTTTAGACTACACTGAGAAATAAATTGTTCCACCCTACTCACAAGTTCCGGACCGCCGAACGCTGAATTTGAAAACTGCATATTTCTGACACTTTCCTGGTGTTCAAATAAAAGAAAAATACGATGTTACAGCAAGCAGTACGCCACTTGTTGCTGAAACCCTGCTTCTCTCAACCGCCAAAGAAGTAAGTTCACATGGTCAGCAAGGACCGGCAAAGAATAACCGGTAACCAATCGCCCATCCATTTTGGACCAACTCCCTTTTTTGGAGCACGGCCAAACCAATTATCTTCAAAATCAAGTTGGTCCAAAATGGACGGTTGAAGTCGGTCGGTCCCTTATGATATCTACAAGTCTTACTACTCAGCTGCTAACATATAAGAAATAAATATCTCGCCAGAAACAAAGAGACACCGGCGACACTGTAGAAATGTTGGAGAGTGTACTAGAAGAACTTTTGTAGAGTGTACTAGACGGAGACTGGAATCGACGAATGTTCAGTATACGTTGAATTTGTAGTATCCGATAGTGCCATTTGTCTCCGATAATTTGTTCCACGTCTGGAGACTTGCTAGTGGTAACTCAGACTGAGGAGCGATCATAATGCCGGGATTTTTTCAGGCACCTGTTTGTGGGCTTTCCGAATTTGCTGTTCTTGATGTCTGATGTTAGGAGGTCTAAACGTTGGGTTTCTGTTGGATTATCCGAAGTAGGCTACCTTCGATGCTGAGTGTGAACACTGTGTTAGGTTTCGGTCTCTCTTTATAGTGGTTCACTAGTAACAATAACAATAGTACATACAATACATACATATAACATCGTACATAGGACTAGTGAAGTCGATTGTTCTACATTGCTTCTAAGAACTACATAAGTATATGCGGTGAACATAGTTACGAGACTACAAAAAGAAAACCGGCAAATGAACCATATTTACACTATGGACTAGGAATTCGATCCTGCTCCTCTATCCCCAGATGTTTTACAGAAACAGGGCACATTAGTCCGTCAGCCTTGACCCAAAGTGTGGCCAATAAATAAAGACTTTTTCAAGGGAAAGAAACACCTTTTCTGAGGACAGTAGAATTTAAAATGGGCTATAAACCAAGACAGACTTTACAGATCATTAAACATGTCTACGAGACTGCAGGGAAGTGTTTAGTGGGTTTAAACAATAATGTTGTACCATCCAGTACATCTCTTCCATCACACGCTCTAAAAGCAAGCTAAGCAATTTTCATACTTCTAGCCGCAATGGTAACATGTCTTTGCAAAATCACGCTTCCATTATAGGCAGGTCTAATTGTCTATATCCCGTGACTGAAACGTTCTTTCCAAGATGAAGGGTATTTTCAGCCAAATCAATGGTGCGTTTCTTAAAGCTTCCAAAACATCCGAACCAAGAGTGATATCGTAATCAAATGGAAAAATTCCCAATCGAGCCTCTTTACCTGTCTCTTATCTTCCGTCGCAAGTGGCAGAATGAACTTTCCTGAGATTGGCAACGACTCGGCAACGACTGCTTGCTAATGTTGTTGTCCTTTTTGACGAAGTTACTTTTTTTTTCTCGATAATTAAGGACTCATAGCTAGCAGTATCGTTTAAAGCTGAGCACTTTACATCTCATAAAACAACATCGTGACGCACAGGAAATTTTTTCGCGTCTGATGAAATGACGGACAGTCTCACAAAGCACAGTATTTCTTCTTTGTTGGGAGTAAAAACGGATTCACAGATCGCGCTGGTTTCGCGCAACACCTAAATTTCCTGCACAACTTCCTCAAGAATATTTTCTACTGAAAATAGCGGACTTGATATAGAAAAACGATCTATTAAGACTGGTCTACTTTGCCATGGAAAAGGTTTTGGGGATATTACCGCTTGTACCAACTACATTCCCCCTTTTTTGGCCGTTTTACAAGTTCCCTCGTTCTGACCGTGCTTGTTTTCGTCGCACTGGAACGATCTCCCAGAACCGTTGCTCCGATAACACTGAATGTTGAAATTGGGCCTTCCCTTTTCCTCTGTTCAACTTAAGCTTGGTAGGACCACTAAAACCCTGGTGGCCAGGTTTCCTGCAAATGCCACACTCCTGATAACATTCCATAGCCCTATGGTTTCCTCTACACGTAAAACATCATCTACCTCCTTCTCTAGCTTACCTGTCGTTACTTGGTCTACCTGCGTAACTACTCCTCCCACGCGCAAAATTACGACCTCTAATACCTGTTTCTGTACGCTCGTTACTGCTTAAACCACTGAATATGAGTCCGTTACGTACATTCGTCGCAGCACACCCAAGTATTCTTCAGTAAACATAGTTGAAGACGACACCCCACCTATCTGGTCAATTTGTTTATATTTTTTGGCAACCCTATACGCACTATCTAAAGAATCAATATCTGCACAATAATAATAATTTATTGAGGCCCGCTGTACAACAAGTGACAATGATATCTCCTTGATACGCCCTGTTAGGATCCTAGCTCCCAGGCGAGGTAACACTCCGGCACCAATCCAATTTCCAAGGCGACTACTGCTAAGGCCACTACTGATCAAATGGTCAATTGTTATGGAAGGCTCCTACCGCTGGGTCTCAATATGGCTTGTGTTCTTCCGGAATGGGTCTTAAAAGTTTTCTAAGCGTCTTTGCTGACATTTTTTCCTCCCTCTTTGGATTTTTTCTCTTCTTTCGTAATTTTTGTTTTTTCTATCTTTGCCCCTGGTGGCGTTTTCACAGAAATAAATTTGTTACCCTCAAACTGTTGTGTAAAAAGGTTTCTGAGCCTTTGCGCTTATATTTTTCCTTCCCTCTTCGGATTGTTTTCTCGTCTCTCGTTAATTTTCTCTTTCTCCCTTTTGCTTCTCTGTCTCGGCCCCTGGTGCTGTTTTCACAGAAATAAATTTGTGACTCTTAAACTATTGTATCAATCACGGAAACTCTTCTTCGAAATGGTAGAGCCAATCTTAAAGTGCCTAAAGAAAAATCATCGACGATCTAAGTGGGTTTGAAACTACCCAAATGAGGTGCCAACCCCACGAGGTAGAACTTAAAAAAGTGACACTAACATCGGTTAGACTTCGTCAATCTTTATTTCATGTTCGATTAACGCTATCGCAGACTCACAAATCATTACACCTTCTGCTTAACACGATAGAGATCCCTTGTTTGAAATTCTCAAACACTACTGCTATAACCTGCGGGTTATCAGAAGTACCTTTTTTCTCTATAGTAGACACAGTAACACGATCCGCAAAATCAAGAATTGACTCACTACGTCTAAGCTGAATAATCTCAAATCTCAGACGCTCTTTCGTACTCGCCTCTACAAACCTTATTCTGAAATTTTCAAATAAGCCAAAAGGGGTGATAACACTTGCATTGCCTTCTAGGGTCTTGAGGTAGGATAAAGCAACACCGTTTAACCGAAAGTACAATATATTCGTCAGGTCATCGACCGAATTGATTGCAGCAAAACCAATAAAGCGTGTACTGGTCGCGATAAAGTGATCAATGTCTGTCAATTCATCGTAAGCTGGAACTTGGTTGGCTAGTTCTGTCTGATGCACACGGTATTGTCCAGCCTCACACTGGGCGTCTGTCATTACTACGCTTAAATAGAACAGTTAAACTCCCTTACTACGTTAAAGACCTCTAAAAAACTTAAGACCGAAGCTGCCACCAGTTATTCCGTATTTCTCGGTATATATTTATATGGGTAGCGAGGGGGCGAGTCAGGTTCTCTTTAGCCTAAAGGCGATAACGCAGTATTAGAGCGTGTAGTATATATATATATATATAGTTTTATTCACTCACCACCCTGTACAATGACAGACCTTCTATGTAACACGCGATCGGCAAAATCAACCATCAGCGCTACTTGGTTAAATCCGATATGAACTATTATTTAAGACTAAGACTGCGACTGCCCCACTAGCGCGGTCACCCTGGCTTGTATCTTAATCTTAGAGTTACACACGAATTGTAATTCGGAACCACATTTGTTCACCAAATGTGGGGAGACACAAATACTACTGACTACTATTGTGTAGAACCACAATCAATTCTAGTAAAGCATAAAAATGGTTGCAGTACAAACCGTGAATAATAAGAGGGTCTTAGAGGTTCTCACTTGCGGGGTCTAGTTAAATCACTATTAAGCAATGCGATACACCGTTGTATTATAGAAAATTGTTTTCTCCTTCTTTTGCAAACCGAGAAAATTGCACACAAAGACAGGACGTACTGCCAAGTTTCTGATACATCTGCAAAACAAGAAAAATCCATCTCAATACAGTCATTAAATCTGGGTGTGAATACTGAATTTTTACATCAACTCACTTGGCTACTTCATTCATACAGTAGTACGCCATACATTACATACCTCATTTTTTGGACCAACATCTTACCAACAGTACTACAATAAAATAAGAAAATACAACCATATAATCATGTTCAATGTAGCCAAAAAACACAAATTTTCGATGTCCTCCTCTAGCCCCTCAAAAAAGGTGGGTAGATTCTACATCACTATCTGCTTTCAATCTAGAGTATCGTATTCGGGCTAGAGGTAATGGCTGTACCAGACTCAACTATAGTAGTAACTTCTAGACAAATATTATCATCCTTATACAAGCACAAAAACTAACTTAGTCTCAGTACTAGCACAATTAACGACTGCCACTTAAGACTGTTCTGCCTGAACAAGTTTGAAATGATGCTGCTGCCTTCAAACGGGCAGCGGCTAAGGGCCATTCTTCACCCCACAACGCTTCTCTGGGCAGGTGACGTTCTGCTGACCTTTTCCATGGTTGTGTCATCATTGAATTCAATTCAGTTCAACAATTTTTATTTCCTCCAGAAATCGGAGAGTAAAAAACATAGTAAACACATACATAACTGGCCAAAAATATAAAACGACTACTATGACATAACAAGGCCGTATCGCATAAAACAGATCAACAAGCAATATCAAACAAAAAAATAAAATACAAAATAAATAAAACGTATGCGTAATAACTCAACCATCAGCTACAGCCTCAGTGAGGTTGTGATGGATTCGAGGAATTTTATAAAGAAAATTAGTATATTTTTTTTAATGATATCGATTGGGTTTTTTTCCTCCATCATAAAAGAAATTGACTCAAATTTTGATATCCGACAAAGATATTTGGCAAAGTTGAATAAGGTAGTTTTAATGTGAGAGAAATTACTCGATGTGAAAAAAGGAAGTAAAGGAGAAAAAAGAAGGGCCTGAGGAAGGGCAACAGTATTAACAACTTTTGCCAGAGATCGGCGAGACAGATAATCGCGAAGTGATATTACTGCCCCAAAACTTGCTGCAATCCTACACTTAAATGCTTTTGAAACTGAAGCACGGCACAAGGAAAGTGTGGGGCCATACGGCACTCCAAGATAAGTGAAAAAATCTAACGGTTTTAAAGTTGAATTATTAATAGAAACTGAAACCAAATTATTTATTATATCATTCGGCCTAGGACCCAGAACTAGTAACTGACATTTTTCTGGTCGAAAAAGAAGGCCGTGGTCAGAAAAAACTTTAACAAGAAAATTTACATTAGCTTGGAGGGATTTTACCGATCTACTCAGAAGGAGTAAACCATCTGCATATGCTATCCAAGATAAAAGGTATCCTTTACCATAAACAAATGTTGTTCTAATCTGATCAAGCAAAGCTGAGACAGTAATATTAAAAATGATAGGCGAAAGAATGCTTCCTTGCCTTAAACCCCTTTTTAGAACTATATTAAATCCGAACTATTTTTCCATTTTATTCTCAGACGAGAAGAACTATAGCATTTTCTTAGGATTAATACTATAGGGAGAGGGATATTATTTTAAAGTAGTGCAGCAATAGCAAAAAGTTTACTTATTTGACAAGAAACCGTAATTGACCGAAAACCACCACACTGTTCAAGATTTCCTCCTTTCTTTGGGATTGGCGAGGTTGTAGCTCTCGAAAAACTAGTAGGAAGCAGACCAGAAGAGAGAATAGTTGTAAAAAGCGTAGACAGTAGAAGGATAGCATTTGGAGAGGCCATTTGATGTGGTTTGAGTGGAGTACGTCATGGTCACACGAATGCTTACTTTTAAGTAGTTTTATCCCGTTTTTTACATCTTCTTCATTAATTTCAATTTTACAAACCACCCTGGCTTTGACAGCTCTTCATCCAACTCACGATCAAGTCGGTCATGGGCTTGGTTATGTTGCACCGAAAAACTACTATTAAAATGAGAAACCCAATCTTCAATTTTTAAAGAACTTTTAATTTCTGAATTAGTTTTTTACTTTTAACAAACTTCCATAACTTATTCGGGTCTCCCGCAATTTTAGCTCCAATCTCATCCCGAATAACTTCATCCCGAATAACTTCGTTGTGAAATCTTAATTCGGACCTGAAAAGTGACTTGGTTGACTTCATATTAATGAAAAAAGTTCCAAATCGGGGGCTTCCTGCAGATCTCCACTGCTGAAAAGCAATAGTCGAATTCTTTTGGCTTTGTAATAAAACATGATTCAGACTCCATGCAAAAATACGAGAACCGGGGCGGAAAACAGTAGTTTCAAAAGCTTTTTTAGCCCCTGTTTTTAAACTATGTACAATTTCTTGATAAAAAATATCCATAGCAATCTGATCAAAATTCGAATGATGATTTAAAATTATTTGAGATAAAAGCTTATCTGTTTCATCATGGCACTTAGGTATATTATCTTTGTCCCATTTAAGGCTTCGTACAATTTGACTAGAATGGTGAGTATTTAAAATAGGTAAATCTTGAATAACAATACTAAAAGAAAGATAAAGATGGCCACTTATCGGTATATCAGAACCAACATGCACCTGGGATGAATCAATTGTTGAATCTGAAGCTACAACGTGGTCCAGATCTGATACTGAACCTGAGTTATGCACATACGTTTCAGATGAAGATTTCTCTACAAGATGGTACGCCGGGAGTAAAGAAAGTAATGCTGACGTCTGAATATCAGAATCATTCAGATCGCAGTTAAAATCGCCACAAATTAGCAATTGAAAATCCCTCGGAATTTGAATAATAGCTCGAGATAGAAGTGAACACGCAAAATTAAAATCAAAATCAGAATCTGTGTTGTGATAATTTGTCGGCAAGTAACAAGTAAAAAGTATAAAATTTGATATTTTTATCGCCATAAAATACCGACTCTTCGCAAAGACACATGCCGATAAATTATTCCGGACAAATATACACACACCCCCTGATGGACGTCCTCCGGTAGGAGCAGCCGGTACGAAAAACAACTAAAACGTGGACTAAAATTTGAAAGCAATCCGACAGAATGTTCCAGTAAATGATGCTCCTGTAAGCACAGAATATCTACATCAAGAAGTAATGATTTCAATACATGAACTTTATCTGTAACACCATTAGTATTGAACGAAGTTACTTTCAATACTGTCATTTTTTAGCTTTCTTCATTCTATCTGCAGTCACTTTACAACGAAAGCTGAAACCGGTTGGTCTTGGAACTGTTCGTATACGGATTTGTACGCGAATGGGAATGATCCGTATCAAGGCATTTCAGGCACCGTTCCACACTAGAGCAAGCAGTAGCAACGTGGTCCAAAGAACCACATTTAAAGCACATTTTCGGAAGAAATTGATAATCCTTAATTCGGAAATGCTCATACTCGATGTGAATACCGTGCCTCAAATAATATGACTTCGCAGAAACAGACCGAAATAGTACACGATACGAACTGGAGCTGTCAATTCGTTCAAACCCCTCGATACCGTCTTTGTTAGCAGCTACCTCGTTCGCATCAAACGAGAATTTCGCACTCGGGAGAAGTCCAATAATTCGCGTTTTCTTAATCTCGGAATTGCCGAATTTCTGAGTCAAATTGTTCTTCAAAACCTCCGCCGACGATTTCTTAGCGTGTATGACCCACTTTGATCCTTGGTTAGAATTATTCGGTACCGTAACTTTCACAATTCCCTCCGAACCTATCAAGTTTTTCAAAACCTCATGCCGTTTAACAGGATCATCGGCCTCAACTGGAGGGGAATCCACTACAACACCAACTATATCGCTATCACCTGCGAGACTCGGCCAGTTTACACTCCCAGAGCCAATTCCATTTCCATTAGTGATCCTGCTAGGAACCTCGCAGATTTTGTCACCGAGTTCCGCGCAACAGTTCTTCAACAATTCGGGAGCTTCCGACACCTTGCTTGCAATAAAATCCAGCTTATCCGCATAGTTCATTAGCCTCCTGTCCCAGGAATGAATGGCGCGCGTCATATTCGCATGCACCTCCGATTCAGTAGCTGGTACGACGTCACTTGCTGTCAAAACGAACTTCGGTAATACTGAGCGAGGGGATGCATCCTCCGAGCGCAAAATGCCGATAATGTCTTCGCATAAATGTTTGTTAGCTGATAATCCGCGTCGTGCTGGGAATTTACTAGTGGGCTTGACAACAGTGACTAGTAACGATCTGGCGCTTTCTAGTTCATCAACTTTGTAGAAATCGGAACAGGTGGCAACACAATTATCGTCAGTAATTCCTGTATGTACGCAATGATTTACGAAGCTCAAAATGGGAGAGTATACCATTTGCGTAGTAGCGCAACTTAGAATGTCGGAAGTTACCGCAACTGACTTATCGCTACATGACTCACAAATATAGAATGAGATACCATCCTTTTCCACTCGTTCCAGTTTCTCACATCTGTTGTGGCATAGACGGCCACAGCCTCCAGCATTAACTGCACACGTCACTGCGTCTCGGTTAGCCAAAGATAAACTTTCTCCACATTTTCCACAAGTAGTTTTGTACGCCGAGTAGCTCAACGTGCTATATGGCACGTTGAGCCTAGTACACATTGCTTGCAAAGCCATTACAGCGAAGAATATCTGTGCAGTTTTTGTTTCACTGAATTTTGGGCCTCACTAGTCTTTGACTTTCCATGCCTGATTCTATCTGAAAATGTAACGTAAAACATTAGAAACTTTATAACTATCTGGGGTCATGTAAATTACACGACTAAATATTTATAGTCATGATAATCCTATCCTATAAAATCTGATGCAACCTCGTACTGTTACGGTGGTACCATCTGCACCCCGTTCTGCTAACTTCTGCCGCCGTTACGCAGCGTTACTCCCTTTCCATTCGGTTTGTTTAATCCTTTATACTGTCGTGACTGTACTATTTTATTAACTCTTATGTTCATGATTCATCCGGGAGCATAAATCATCTTCTTCATACTTATTTTCCGGGCCTCGACTGGGAACAACCCTTTTTACCTAAAGTTTGCTTATTTTGTAAGTAAGTTCATACAGAGAATAAAACCTTTTGTTTATTTACGGACCATAGGTCATTATTATGAGTCTTGGTTAATGCTCCTTAGAGTGGGCTGGCCTGTAAGGCCTAGTGTATCATGGGTGGTTTATAGCCTGTTGTGTTTCGGTACGCAAACCTTAGTTGTATCTAAGGATTTTACCATCTATGTCCGGCCTACTACAAACCCTCGCCATAACATCAGGTTGAGAGTGCTTCTTCACATACAAATACAGTCGTCGTAGCAATCGTGCCAGAAGCCGTAATAATACTTCCATAGTGAGATTGTGGATTTGTTTTTTCCCAAGTTTGCGCAGCTTCTAAATTTATTTATTTATTTAGGATCTTGAGTGGTTAAACCAGATTGTTAAAGTTTAGGAGAAGCCTCAGGATCAAGAAAGTATTAAAATATAATTCTGGAAAAATTTTCTTCGAAGAATGTAAAGTAAAAATTTTGGATTTTTTTTATCCCGAAGTACGTAAACAAAATTTTTTGGAATTTGTTTGTTAGTTGGGATAAATAACTGGTTTAATAGTAAGAATGGGGAATTGTTGTATAATTTAAGGGGGGTAATAACGTAAAAATTTAATTTTGGTCGATTTACGCTTAGGTTTGCAGTACTGGATATTTTCGTTTAGTTTAAAGTCAGTGTTACCTTATGACAACTTAGGCCTAATATCCCCATTTTTCTTAAGGTATGCCCCCAGATAAGAGAGGCTAGTCCTCTATTAATAATTAGAAAATAATGGTTTAATATTTTATTTTGGTTAGTCAGGGTTATTTAATATGTGAGGTTCCACTTATTATACAGTCGATGGTGGTATGAATTATGAATTTGCCAGAAGTTTTGTAACTTCTTGGCTTGTTTAAAAGTTGGGATGAATGAGTACTAGTCCTCATTTGCCCAATATTTATGATTTATCATACCCTACAAAACGCGACCGCTAGCCTGAAAAATTACGTAACTGGCATGATTTACTCCATACGGAGAATAGAATCATAGCGCAGCATTGCCAAATTAGACGACAATTTACCTTTAAATTTGCCAGAAAATAGGATTTCACACAAATGTTAAAATGTGATAAGTAAAATGAAAAGTTGTGAGAGTTAAATGCTGACATTACAGGAATTAAGCGCTTAAATTTAGAGTTTAAATGCCATAGCTTGGGAGTTAAATGTTAAAATTTGGCAGTTAAATAGTAAAATCTTTGAACCTAAATACTAAAATTTCGGACCACATAGGCATGATTTGCTCCTTCATATGATCAAAATCGTGTGTGAAACACTTGTTTTCCACCTACAATTTCGAATTGAACTCTCATAATCCGTATAATCAGGCCTCACACCCATCTTAGGGTTGCGGCTTGATTTCAAGATTGAATCACGAAAAAATGTTCTGTTAAATTTCACAAGCACGGTGCTAACTCCATTGGTTGACTTCAGTCGAAAAACATCCTTAATATCAGGTTGTCTTAGATCCAGAAAAGGGATCAGTAGGTTGAACTTTGAAATAATATCTTCCCTCAAAGATGTTCCTGCACGAATATTAGTTACAAAAATTGTAAAAAACTAGGGTTACCCTCTTGCTATCTGCCTCCAACTGGCTGATTGTCCTTCTTGCCGACCTAATATCTGCCAAAATGATCGCTAAATCGGGTTGATTTGCCATTTTCTCCCTCTATTTCAATGCCCAAATAACAATTATGGTACTTACAGGCAAGGGGTGTGTTTTACCATCACCCACCAACAAAATGACGCTCCTTAAAATTTCCAAAGTTGCCAGTGCCATATCCTGGCTATTCTGCACGCATGCAATGTATTTAACAGGTAAATTCTTGTGACCCTTTCACCTCTGGTGCTGAATAAATACTGATTTTCGGAACAAACTTATTGGATTCGAATTTGTATTTGTTTTCAATTAGCAATGGTCCAATTAGCAATGGGACCTGAAAATAGTAGTCATGGCTTTTCCTTAGCTTCATATTTAAGCCATGGCTCTCTAGACACATTTATTTTCTGATCAGGACAAGCTCCTATGAATGGCAGTAATGGAGGTAATCCCTATGGCTACCGAATAAATACTATCTAAATGTATTTTTTCAAGTATGCAGAGATGACCGCACTACCTTACTTTTTTCGATGATTCAGAAATGGACTCTCGAAAATCCTTTTCCTCTGCTCAAACACTTTCCAGACATCTGTTGTGGGTCGGATTTTGCAGAATGTGCCCATAACCGATGCAGTGATGTGCACGGCAAGTTCGTTAAACCAAACTTATGAGAGTAACATTGGAGGAAAAAATGTTCAAAACTGAAAGAAAATGTTGCTTTCCTAGCCAACCAACCTCGGCCCTACCTTGTTATAGTACCATTCCCAATGAAAATACAACTTGTCAACTGAAACAACGTTACTTCCAACTTTTTTCTACACTCTCCAAAAGGCGGCTAATGAGCAATTATCGCCACCTTTTTTCTTGATGTTGCTCTGATTAAACAGACCATTCATAAAAATGTCTCTGTTTCTGATGGAACCCGTGACTTTTGGCCGGAAAAAAAAATGACATTGCGGCACCTACGAAACTTGGTCCTTTTCGCCAACTGTCAACGAGAAATCTCGGTTTATCATCTCCGTTATTATACGCCTCATTTTTATGTTTCATTCCGCCTTGATTATTTCCATATATCGATCCCGGCGCTAGATAGCATCTGCTTCGTCACAAATGAAAAAGATGGTGTGGATAAGTATGGTATTGTTATAAACTGAAATTCACGGGTTAAAACAGTAGTCATTTTTACATGTCTGTAGTAGGCTAGAGTTACCATTTCACTAAACTAAAGTTCCCTGTAAAAGTAGCAAATAAGTGCTAGCAAGAAGATTGAGTAGGCTACTACAGAAACAAAAATTCTGTCTGAAAAAGTTAACTTACCTCCATCTCAGTTGATTTCGGAGAAACAAGCGTGAAGCTCGACAGATATTTTTCATAACCTGCCTCGCCTTCGGCTCCGTCAGGTTTTTTCAATAGCCGTGTCGTCGTTATAATCCGATATCAACCTCTGATGTCGGAAGATAACTTAGTATCAGAATTCTCCATTTATATTAGTGCTTTTTTCAAGTCCAATTAAAAAAAACACACTTGCTATATTCAACTTTCCCAACTACAATAGAAACACCCTCTAAAGTCAATTTAGTAATTCCTATTACTTCAATAGTAATTCCCCGTAAACCTGTCACTGCGTCTACTGTTTGATGGGCTCTCGGCACTCACAACTTTTCGGTCTCCCACACGAAGGTTTTCTAGGGCGTCCTCTCGAATTCAATCGGGCTCACACTCACTTGCATGAACACAATCGCAACTTCTGGTTTCTGGCTCTGTCGACGAACTTCTCCCACGCTTAGATCATTCTTGATCGGATGTAGGTTAGAAAATACAGGCCAAAACTATCATTTGCTTATCATTCTGTATGAACTGATAAGAGACACTGCTCTTTTATTTCAGTGGCCCACATACAACTTTCTGATATTGCCCTACATTCTGCTCCGGATTTCTTTTATTTTGCGTCCAGCTGGCAGGTGTCGATAGTAAAATCGCTAATTTCTAGGGACAGCTGTGCTTTAAGAAGTGAAACAAGACTCAGAATCCGGCTAAATCGAATAATTTTATAAAATATCAGAATCAGTGTTTGGGCAAAACGTCGTGATGAATTTTATATATTGCCGGTCAAGTAGTTAACCCCGAATCCCACCGAAAGTTTGGCTTTCGTAACCTTTTCCAAGGTTTATTAGAAATCCCGTATAGGCGTCAGGAGACCTGCAGAATCAATTTTCCATAGAACCGAAAGCTCATTCTGAAGTTGTACAACCTTTGATTAGTTTTCCTAGGGGACCATTCATAATCCCTAATCGGTGAAAAACATTACTTTTACTCTTTGTTCTGCCAGGTTGTTCCTGTAGGTTTGAAAGATGATCCATCTATTTGCTGTTTTTTTTAATACCAAGTCGGATATAAATAGAAAATTTCGAAACAAACGTATTGGATCCGAGCTTGTATTTGTTTTCAATTAGCAATGGTATTCCGTTCGTAATCTGACCACAATTTAAAAAAAATGTATAGACACACAACCAAAGTAGCATTAGATCCTGTAATTGGAAATCGAACTATTTCCCTCGAATTATTTATCGTCCTCAGGATTTCTCTGGCATTTGTTGAGGCATATTCTGGAATTAAAAATTTACCTTATAATGTGTGCTAAGTCGCTACATCTTTACATGTAATCTCTATTACTGAGTGTGTCGTGAACACACGTGTTGCGTACTCCTTCTGCTGCATGTTTAAAAAAGAGTATGTTCTCTCTAGCTCTATGAAACAGAAATCAATCATCCTCCTGTGAAAAAAAAAAAATCTTATTTAAAGAAATTTTACCGAAAGTGGGGTCTTCTTTTTCGGGGTATACTCGTGCCTCTCCTTTTGCGAACTTCACCTATCGTACTGAATATTTGAGGCTGCCGTCTTCGTTCCGCTTATACTCCTTATCGCAGTTCTCGTTATTGTGTAGAACTGCGACCAAGGTTCTGTAGGGAATAATCACAAGATAAGATATACTAGTTGCGTTTTTGCAGATACCATAGTATCTGTTACCACTGTAACCGGGTGCAAAAACTGCAAAAACGCCTTATGACCATGGTATCAGATACCCTCGGTAACTGCAAACATGACTTTTGACCATGGTATCGGATACCATGGTATCTGCAAAACTGTAACTAATGATATTCCAAGTAATTTGTCGGCCAAACCGGACTGTAGAACGAAGTAGATGGTTCTAATCGGTCATGTCCGCTGAATTTGTATTGTCCCTGATTTGCAACATTGTTCTTCCTGACTGCATTTCCTAATTGCTCTTTCTCTTATGGATCATGTCGACATCTATTTTTCAAGCTATAGCCTGATAAGAACCTTGTCAAGAATGGCTGGGGTCCACTATAATAGTTGCGATTTTGCTGATACCAGGTATCTGTTACCACGGTAACTGGTTCTGCAATTAGTCGTTTTTGCAGTGATCGTGGTATCTGGTATACGGTTTTCTGAATAAACGACTATTGCAGAAATTGCACTTTTCGAAGTCATCCCAAAAGAAAAACAGATATCCAGTTACATCACTAAATGCTAAACTTCTTTCTCACCAATCTGACAAAATTTGATGAAAGTGAGATGACTTTTCAGATACCACGGTCGGACCGTAGTATCTGAATTTCTGATACCACGATAACTGGACAGATACTACGATAACTGCAAAAACGACTTTAGACCGTGGTATCAGATACCATGGTATCTGCAAAAACTAATTTCAGTTGACTTATTAAGTTTATCACCATTTTCTTGCTCTTGCGTGCCATTCGTTTATGGAACAAAGATGGAACGTGTTCGTTTGTATTTAGGAAGGTGAATAGACTCAACGTACGACGTTTGTTGTTTTCATTTCCATCTCAGTGAGTTAGCAGTGGTAATAACAGAATAATATCAATAAATAGTTGCCAGCGGATTGGGGACAGAGGTGATCCTGAGTTGATCAAATATTCCTCGATATTGTTCACTTTGAACAATAAAAGAATGAAAAAATTACCGGCATAGAATGGCTGGGTATTCCAGGTTGGTGTCTTTTGAGGCGAAAACGTTCAAATTAGAATAGTTGCGTTTTTTGTCTTTTCTCCGTAGGTCGGTTAACCTACCTATTTTCCACTATTGACCGTTTTTTCGTCTCGCTGGTCGGTTCGACTGAGCTCTAAAAAACGGCTTATAAGAAAAATGGCGTCTTCTCATTCCCGGCGCCTATCTCTCCAATGAGAATTTTGAATTTCGCGCCGTGCCAAGAGCGTAGGTCGGTTGGATGGAGCTCCCGCCTCAGTCCACAGGTCGGTTAACCGACCGGCAAACGGAGCCAAAAAAACGGCTTATAAGAACTTAGGTCGGTTAACCGAAGGAAGAAAACGATTTATAGTGGGAAATATTGTAGGTCGGTTAACTGGATGACGGCAAAAAACGCAGCTAATGAAACCCTTCTAAGCTCGATGTCGTGGCCAGGGTGAGAGACAGGCGGCTGATGGCATTTTCAAGGCTCTTGTTCGCTAGCAACTCCTCAATGGCCGATGCAGCAATCGTCCCAGGCTCTAGATAATAATATCGAAGCAGGTCCTTCTCGTGGCTACATGATGTATAGGTGGCATTTTCATGGTGGTCGTGCACATCCTGAATGTGGTTAATAATGGAGCGAAACTTCTCGAGTGCCTCTTGAGAAGTTTTGCTGCTAGCAGCGCACCAATAGACGTGGTTTACGATGCTCCTACGGGAATCAAAAGTTGTCTTTCAAATTTGAGATAGCTTAAGTAAAAAAAAAAAAAGTAAATAGTAGCAAAAATAAATAAGCCAATATAAACTTCGTCTTTGGTCCCCATGCAGCGATTGTGGATACCCTGAACAAGCATCAGAGGAAAAAGTGCAGCAAGGCGTGCTGACCCGCTCCGCAGCGCGTGACAAAGGTAGACAACAATCGGTGTTTACTTTTGATAGTTTATTCGGAGGTGCTTTACTGCGATATAGCTGTTTGTAGAGGCAACGAGTTGTGATGTTCCGCGTGGCACTACTCTACGCTCGTTTGCCCCGGGCAGGGTATTAGGGATCTATTCTACTTCGCGTGGTCTTACTATAGATACTCTGGCGCGTATTTGTTCTTGGTAGTCTGTATAACGTGTTATTGATCATCGGTATAAGTAATGTCTGTCGAACCTAACCACGTGAGGAGAGTAATACTTGGAGGGTAGGCCTGTTGAAGCAGAGGTTTGGGGACGATAGTATATTAATGTTACCAAATGCCAGGCTATAGGATCGGGTAGATGTCGGTTCTGCAAAAGGTAAAATGAATACGTTACATAAACAGAGAAATAAATTACATGCTTCAATTGGACGCCCACCTTTTCCACAGACCAACGAGCTCTATCCCTCTCTTCTTGGCGATGGCCGTCAGCTTCTTTTTGAGCCCTTTGGCCACGTGCCACGAGTCAAGGGTATGCGAAATCTACTTGAATCGGTCGTCCTCGCGCATCAGCTTGCCAATACTGAGGTGATTGTCGGTTGTTACCTCGCTGATCTGTATCCCGACATCAAGCAGCTGGTTCAGTCCTTCTTGAAAGCCTTGCTTTTCGAGGGTGTTTGAATGGACAGTGTTGCTTTTCTGTTCGAGAAATACATTATTCAAACCTGCTTTATGATATGGCAAAATCCGTTAGATTTTTTTGTTTTTTGTTTTAATGTAAGCGTGTTGGTTTTTCCTGGATGATCAGTCTGGTAGCAGATTTTCATTGGCGAGTAGAGTTTGAAAACTACATGATTAAAGCTGATTTTCATTGGTCAGTAGAGGATGAAAACTACTAGCGGATTTTTAGTGGTCAGTACAACTAGAAAACTCAGACGCGTCGGCCTACTTTTATCCTATGGTGCAGCTGTCTAAGTTACAGGTTGATAGGTGATGAATCAAGCGACAAAGCTAAATCAAACAAAGCAAAACTCAAATTCTGCAGATGGAAGGCAATACATAAGTAAGCTCACGGTTTTAGAATTATCTATTCTCATCAGTGTTTGAAAACTCTCCCTGAACGCTGCAAAATGGTTAGTGCAACCTCAATAAAATTAATAGTTCTCACAAAGTTAGCCGAAAATAGTCCATACCAAAAAATGTTCAAACATGAGATAGGTTGCCATCAGCTGAAAGATGGACATCACCGGTCTCAAGCAGTCTGTCGAGTAGCATTTTGCTTTGTCCAGCACCGGTAAACACTTCCCAGCAAAAACGACCGTTGATGACGATAGTACGTCCGGATGTTGTATGCTGGGACCCCCATGTGCTGAAGCATCTTCACAGCCTTTGACGGACTGCTACCGGAAGTAAGAATTGCAGTAGAAAGCGCGACATCTCCGGTAAATAGGGACGATTCGCCTACGCGCGCTTGGCTCCACCACTTTCTGTTTAAGAAAAATTTAATTTGTAAATGACATTTTATTTGAGCTATATTTCGGCCAATCTTGGCAAAGGTCCTCGTCAGGCTCAAAGCTGCTAAAATTGGAATAACGGACTTGTGGACAAACAACAAGTTCGACATCCCAAAGTTACAAGATTTTTTTTTTCAACTTGAGGGGATTTGAGCCTAAAGAGGACCCTTGCCAAGAACGGACTAAATATAGCTCAAGTAAAAATCAGCTGACGTATCCGTTTTGCACTTTCAAATAGGATTCGCAACTTTGGCAGAAGGAACATTTACGGAAACATTTTTGTACTATAAGACACATAAAGTATTACTTCCTAAGCTACAAGGAACATGATCAATCCCACATCCTTATGGATGGCATACCAATTATGCTAATCTGGACTGATTCGACGAGAAGAGCCAGCATCGGCAGGAATACTGCATACTAAGAGACCTTGTTGTGGTAAAAGGCAATAAATACTGTTGACCAGGTCATCCAGGGTCTTGGCGTCAGGAGTGTCGATTTTCACTTCATACTGCCATTTCCATGTATTTTTCAGTTTGCTATTTGAGAGAAAATACCATGTTAAATTATTTGGTATAAGTACTTACGTTTCTCCGCAACGCCCGGAACAAAGCATGGTTGCGACCAAGGCGGTCCCCACTGTTCTATAAGTTGTTACAGCAGAACGCGCCAGGCCACATTTGACGCAGAATCTTTACAATAGCCTAACCAAAAGACCAACTTCGACCAGAGCCATGGTAACGGACGGAAGCTTGTCTTCTAATTCGCAAGTACCACCGCTGCAGTAAGAAAAGAAGGTATTCTATAGAGCATTGGATCCCAACCGGTGGTACGCGTTCTCAAAGGGGTACGCAAGACCCTTGCAATGGGTACGCGAAGGTACCAAAATCGGTTTAGCCTGTAGCTTCTAAATCTTACCTCGCTGGTTTTTGATTGCCGAAAGCCTAATATTACCAGCAGAGGCCTCACTTACCAAAATAATTTTTTTTTGGGGGGGGGCAAGGTATTTTAATCGACTGCGGCTGGTCGTTTTACCGACTGTTTTTCGAAAAAAATGACTATTTTCACGAAAAATCATGGCGCTTCGCGCCGACTAGTTTCTTTGTACTTACCGAACACTTTGGGGGGAGGGGGGGGGGCAACCCGTACGTTACGTCTCTGATTACAAGCCCCTAGTGAAATTGAATTATATCGTATTGATTCCAAAACAGCTAGCCTACTGCCGTAAAAGCTATTCCCGTCTCAAACAATGTTGTCACGTCAATTCTCACCACGTCGTCCCAGTAAAGTTCAATGGACGATCTGGAGGTATGAGGGAAAATATATGACATATAATCGAATAATGCATAAAACGGATATGTTGGCTACGATGCTTTGGCAGCGATATTTCGGCCCTTCTTGGCAAGGGTCCTCATCAGGCTGTCTGACCTAAGGAAGCAGAGGCGTTACTATCCAAAATGTGTTGTTGTTGTTTTTTTTGTTTTGGGGGGGGGGGGGTTGGGGGTAAGATTTTCAACGACTGGTATGTCGTTTTAACCGACTGTTTTGGCAGGAAAAAAGCACCATTTTCAAGAAAACGAAGGCAGTTTTAAAAACAACGAAAGCCTGTTGTTATGAAGAAAAATCGAAGGATTTTTAGCTTTTCATGACAAAGTCAACTGTTTTTACGAAAAACCGCGGCGCTTCGCCCAGACACGAATAATTTTTAACGACTGGCCGACAGCATTAGGGGGAGGCGCCCAACACCACATACGTGACGCGCATATCAGGAAGGACAAGCACTTACGTAGTATCCAAAGTTGTACACGCATCGTCCGATTCCGGGATATAATCGGAATCATTGGCCTTCTTCATTTTCTTCGGAGTGTCGGCGAATGAAGATTCTGAAGTGTCCTCCATCTCCTCAAAAAGCGTTTCGAGGGTTCGTCGCTTTTTAGGGCGACGAATGGGGGACGCCATGCTCTCCTCGGAGTCCGAATATATGATAGGACGTCTTGGTGTGCTATGCAAGACCTGTTTGCTCAACTTTGGGTTGTTGGGAGTGGTCCCAACTTCAAACTGAACCTTGCTGGAAGGACAGCATGCTACCACTGGAACTGGGGCATGGTTTTGGACGGTAGGGGCAGGACCGTAGTTCCTGAAGTACGCATGGTCCAAATAGGGCTGAAGAACCTTTTTTGGCCCAGTCTTCTTGGTCTTATTCTCAAGTGGTACCTGAACAAAAACCATTACTACAGAAACCGTCAATGGCAATTCATGGTAGGAATAGAGCTAATAGAGAGAAGAGTATAGCTTAGACCTTTTACAACGATTAATTTTCGAAAGTGTGATGTTACCTTAAATTTTCACAGTAAGATTTCAATCAGACCAAAAGCTAAGCAGGCATCATTCAAGTAAAACCACACTCGGGCAATATAAACAAAATCCTTTACTTGCAAAGAAAAAGAAACATATCATATTAAGAAGGACATTATTTTT
The DNA here is from genome assembly GCA_023053575.1 of Branchinecta lynchi. Classification (NCBI taxonomy): domain Eukaryota; kingdom Metazoa; phylum Arthropoda; class Branchiopoda; order Anostraca; family Branchinectidae; genus Branchinecta; species Branchinecta lynchi. The sequence continues at coordinate 8,560,199 of JAKZAP010000009.1, read as the reverse complement.
GTATTGAAGTGTAGCCTAGTCAAAGGCTGCAGTAGTCAGCCATGATTTCCATTGACCGTGATCACACTAAACACTTTACAAGAGTATTGCTCATTCTATTATCAAATATTTACCACATGTGAAGATTTTTCATTGTCTCCAACAATGACATCCAGTGACGTGTTTGGGATCACAGTGTCATGGAATGCCCGAAGTGATGGTTCGGTGCTTGTATCCAGTGGATGAGCCATGCTGTTTCGTTTCCTAAAGACAAACAAAATATGCATTACAAATCTCAAAATAGAGTAAAGCACTAAGAACAAATTACAACAAAAATAGCTCTTTGGTTCACAACCGGTGAAAGATTATCATCGTTATTTTAAAAAAATCTGACTTTAGCAGAAAAGTGGGTAAACACTATAAGAAATTCAATTTTATCACAGCATGACTGATGAAAGGGGTTTACTTTCCAACATATTTCTTAGGAAAAATGAATGAAATGCTAGAAGTTGACGTAATCATTGAACAAGAGCTTAACTATTGCCAATTACTTGTGTATTTCCCAGGATATAACTATGCGCCTCTCATATAAGAACAGAATGGAGTAAGTGATAAATATAACACAATACCTACTAGAAGTATTCCATCAGCCCAGCCAAAAGGCAAAACAGATACACATACCATCAGCATTAGAAAGAAAGAGGGAAAGAGCAAAATGGGATGTTTAGGTAAGGAAGAGTCGAACGCTGGCCCTTAACCACAAAGTTGAGAGAGACCAGTGACATAAATAAAACACAAGTATCCATACAACCCTGTAACAAAGGAGTCACGACAATGAGAAGGAGGATAGGCTAAGGTAATAAGGTAATATAAGTGTAATATGTGTAACATTGCAATTATTTCTTAGGATTCAGTTTACGATTATCATATCGAAAAAGAATGGAGCAAGTGAGAATACAATACAATACCTGCTAGAAGTATTCCATCACCCTACACATGACCTAAGTACTAAACAAAACTACAATACATTTACACATAAAAACTATATAAATTCTAAATACTACACAACATAAATCCAGATTACTTATAACAACAAGACATAGCAAGCACACATCATAACAAAGTGTTAACGACGGAAAGAAAGGTGGGAAGAGCAAAGTGGGATGTTTAGGTAAGGAAGTGTTGAACGCTGGTCCGTAACCACAAAGTTGAGAGAGACCAGTGACATAAATAATAACACCAGTATCCACACAACCCTGTAACAAAGGAGCCAGGACAATGAGAAGGGGGTTAAGGTGATTTGTGCCATGGTTGCAGGTCAACTAGAGTATCACAGCATGCAGCGGGCAGCATGCAAGGGACAATACAGTAATAATAATCCTCTTGCCTGTAGACTTCTTGAAAGTCAACCATCCCAGGGGGACCACAAATTCCAGATATAAGCGCCTGGTCAACATGGTGCCTCCTTATAAACCGAGGCACAGCATCATGTTTAAAAAAAAAAAATTCGGTTGACTTTTCGGGTACCTTCCGAAAAACAAAATCATCATAACTAAAATGTAGAGCAAGTCTATGATCATCCCTCAGAGAAAATGGTGACATATGCTATGCATTGTCGTAATCAAGCTTCACAACACTACTCCACAAAGAAAAACTTTTAATAGGCACTTTAGAACATGGCACTTCTGATGATACACTAGAATATCCAGGTAAACTGCATCTGCGACCTGACTTCGGTGACATCTCAAATCTATACTCTTCTATCAAGCATTGACGGGAGACCGTGCAGTGACCTCTGAAGTCTCAGTTTGTCATGAAACCATGTGAGTGTGTCCTCGATTCTAGATTTTCATTCAGTGCCAAGTAAAGGTACCGTACCACGAGAATTCTGACCTTAAAGCGAATCGTGTAGCAAAGCCAAGTTCTGGTCCAGACTGGCTAGAGAATGACCGGATGAGTTAACGCTGACAGCAAATCTACGGAAGTACTCTCCAACCATGGAAGTGAAGTGCGCCATCTGGACATAAGTAAGATCCAGGCGAGCAGCTCTGACTTGTAGAAAAATGTGTTACGCCCTTAGCCTGAAAAATTTTCATTACTACGGAAGAATGGGTGCACTGCACTAAAGGATTCGAGTACCTGGTCAGCGATATCACTGTGGAATCAAAGCGAAAGTTAGGAGAGTGTACCAAGACGAGCATAGTGTGGTCCTGCTGGCGATCCAGAAGCTAAAGAAAAAGCATTCTCGAAGAACTAACGCGACATGCGCAGCTTTATTAGAAATGGCCTTTGATTTGCCAATAGGTTGTATTTGTCTTTTGTTCAGTGTAATAAATAGAAACTGGAGTTGTGTCGAGCAGCTTCTCACAAGGAACTTTAACCAGTTTTGAAAAAGGTAAACCTTCGGATTCTTGTAATTCCTACCGACTGATTAATTTTTTAGACGATTGTGTGAGCTCTTCAAGCTCTAACGTTTCCTGTAATTTGTTGAATGCAAAAGTACCCTCGTTCGAATTCTGTTTCAGAAATAACTTGGATGTTCCCAGACCCTGAAGCATTCTTCAAATAGGTGTAAGAAACTGCATACGTGAGGTTTACGTCTTAATACACACCTTTGTTCAAATTGAAAGGTAAAGATTCTTATCGATGCAACGTTCGGTGTTGCCACGCTGTCACACTGATACAGTTTTTCGAGCTTTTTAAGATCATGAAAGGTGTTCTTAGTACTATTTGAGGTACGCGGCTACAAACTGAGGTCCATTATATTGTAAAATACTACCGACTTAACAGACGGATAGCATTGTTCCTGGAACTAACACTAAGCAGTCGTAACAGAGCAAAGCGTGTTCTTTTGAACAAAAATTGTTATTCCAACAAAGTAGAACTTGGTTGCTTCCCATGGTGACGCTGCTCTTCCATCGGCCCGCTGGCCGAGCCCAACCAAGCGATCTGATTGGGCCTGGATAAGACAAGTGGAACCAGAATCAATTCTCATTACTCAGCGTCTAACAGCGAGCCCGAGGAAAAGAGGAATCTGAATATGCTGTATCACACCTTTACACCTATTTGAACAATGAATTAGCCCTGTGTATTCCATTCTTTACATGCTGAATCATGAAATGATCAGTTGGTGCATGTAAGCTATGATGTTAACAGCGCTCACATTCTTTGTTCCGCCTGTAATCAAAAGTGGTCTGATTCGGACGAAAGGGATGAAACTTGATAAATGGCCAAATCTGGATAAATTGGCAAATTTGCAAAATTGCCTTGGGCACTGGGGGGGGGGGGAGACTGGGGGACCGTAAATCTTGCGACATGCATAACTCTCAAGATGAAACTTGATGGTCTGAGTTGGGGTACTTGCAGATGGGCTAGGACAATGAAACTTGCCAGACGTATAGGAATCTCACAAGAGCCTTGTTTTTGTTGCAATAATGCTGCCACATTGCTGCCGCATTTCTTTGCTTTGTCACAAGATACATTTTTGGATTCACTGGCTGCAAGATGTCTTCTTGGTTGAAGCAGCACCTTGCAGGGAAGCACGGAATTGGTCGGTTAGCAAGTCCGCGACTCTCGGGAGGCGCTGCCGTCTTCCTCGGAAGCACTGCAGTGCAAAAACGGATGCAGAAAGAATCAGTTCGGAAGCGGCCGAGAAGTGGACCTGCAGCGTGCAATAAAATCGTGGCTCAGACTGGCACTTCCCGTGTCCGACGATCCAGACCGGACCTTTTCAGGTCCGGTCGCTGTTAGGGGGGGGGGTATAGGAAACCCTACGGCACACTTAGAGTCGAAGGATTGGGTCGGGACTTGTTGTTTTCTAATAATATAATAATAATAATAAACTTTATTTCAGCCAGAGGCCATATACACACACAAACAAAAACACAACAAAGTTAACAAGCACTAGAACTGTGTAGTAGGGCATGGTATGTCATCCTCACCCACCTTTCCTGGTCAATGGCGGCTGGTTCTTATTTTGTTCGTAAACAGCATATGACAAACGTTTTACTTCTACACTCCTCTCCATGTTTGAGCCCTTATCCTAGATATTAGTTGCAGGACCATATCAGAGTCGACCTATCAGTTAATTTTATGGAAATATTATTACAAGTCTATGGAATTAAGATTTCCAGTTGAACTAGTTATTTCAAGTTCAATTAAAAACACTAGGTTGCAAGGGCAGAATCAATCTGCTTTCTTTCCCTTTTCTCACTGCATTCTGAAGTTTATTCAGATTCGATCCAAACATGCTCGTTGACATGTCATTATTCACATGCCAGTATTCTTTTCCTTTTTTTTCTTACGCTGTTTTTGGTCACAATCGTACAATTGTAAACATCACATATTGCTTGGATTTCTTTAATAAAAGCAGGCGCTGTATTCACAGTTTTCAATGCCTTAACTGGCAATGTAGATAGTTTTCACAAACTGGTAAGGGCCTGACAGGACAGAGGCATGGCCTCCTGGATGGCTCACTGGGATGTGCTGGCTGCTAATGGCAGTGCTATTTATTGTCTTCATCTTGGGAGCTAAGAGTACTCCCTCCTGGAACAGCATAGATATTACAACTGTTACGGGTAGCTGACCTGTAAGAACTTTGTACTTTGTCGCTTGTGTAAAATCAATGGCCTCTTAGGGTTGAAGGATGGGTTGGGTACTTGCATGAAACTGAAGCAGCAGGATCATTTGTACTCTGGAAGAAACAAAGAAGTGCCAAGTGTGGTATTAAGAGTCAGTCACCCAACTCGGACCCTCAAAGTAAAATATTTGTATGGCGGTTGTAACTCTGCTCAAGTGTCATGTTCTTTTTGTCAGGTACACTCAACTCGAGTAGGATACTTCCAGATATTGTAAGACGATGAAACTTGGCAGGCATATCAGGGACCTGACCAGAATCAGATGATTCTGGAATAGTCACTTCCCCGGTCCGACAATCATGGGGGGAGTGGAGAGAGGGGGAGTCCGGACTTGATATATTTTTTTTTTTTCGTCTGATTTCAGAAAAATCCACTGATTTTCAAAAAAACCGACTATTTTGAAGAAAAATCTACCAATTTTCAGAAAACCCGACTGTTTTCATGAAAAAAATCAACGATTTTTACGAAAAATTGTTGCGCCTCCCACCGATTCGGTTACTTTTTACTGATTGGCCGGCAGCATTGGGGGCTCCCTCACCCGCCAGTTGTGATGCCCCTGTTTGTGAGACCCTCAGATGTCCCAGTTCAGATTTCCGGACTCGGCCTGGTAACTATGGGCACATTTTTAAGGGGACCACGAATTCATTCTTAAGCAAAACCCTTCAGCCAAACGTCATTATGGGCTCTCGGGAACCATTAAAAAGTATTGTTTGGTCATAAGTATCTTGTATGCTTTGCTGCCGAGATATGCACTTTACAGTGTGTTCAAGTAAAGTGGTCACCAAGTTCGTACCAATCCTCTATTCTATTTGTGTCTCAAGATCTTCTGTGCCCTCTTACAAATCTATTTGTATTCAACATTTTTTGAAACTCCTTTTGTTCCAAAAGACGATTTCACTGTGCTGTAAAAGACACTGAAAGTACACAGACAGTAGCCTACACCAGGTGGCATAGCAGTCTCATAGACTCAAGTTAGTTTTGTCTCTATGGTGCAGCTTCCACAAAGATTGTAGAACTGAGCATCTGAATTGGTGATTCAGAAGTATAATTTAAAAATTGAGGAATTGTGTATGGCAGGCCTAGTTTGACTATTTGCCATACAGTCATGAATCTCAAGAATATAGGAGGTCAGGCCTCTTGGCTGGAAAATTTGGGAAAATTAGCCTGATATAGTAATTCTCCTTTGCTTTGTACAACTTGTGTTTCTGAATATATCTCTAAACGGTCCTTGGACAGTAAAAAACGTGTGCTATTGCAGCAGCTGAAGTCCCTCTGCTATATAGAATTCTCACATCTTCAAGATCAAACTGAAGGAAGTACCATCTGACCATGCTTGCACTGAATTTCAATTCTCTGCCTTTCCAAATTGCGCTCCATAGCCAGCCCATAGCAGAAACAAATCCTTAATTATTGAGTGAAATTTCCCTTTGATATTTTCTAGTGAACCTTACCTGTGATATTTCCAAGTGAACAGTGAATTTTCTCTTTCATATTTCCCCATGAATTTTACCTGTGATATTTCCCATTGAATTCTACCACTTTTGAAGTTAGCGGAGCGGCACCGTGAAACTTCCCTTTGATATTTTCCCGTGAATTTTACAGTTGATTTCTCCTCGTGAAATTTGATCGAAGTTGCGTGAATTTTACCCTTGATTTCTCCTAGTGAATTCTACCATTGATTTCTTTCTATCTACTATCGAGATATCTATCTTATTTGTATTTCCCTGTGATATTTACTCCTAATTTTTCGTTCGGAACATTTTGTCCTATTTGGTATTCCATAAGTGTGAACGTAGAGTTGAAAAGCTCTTCTCTTTTTAGCTCAGAGGTGAACTTGTCCTGGTTTTTCGATTCTAATCGGTAGGCAGGTTATTAATTACATTTTAGATTCTGGCCGCTTATGCAAACCGAGATGCAAGCTTGTGACCTTCTGCGCTATTTTCACCCCCTGACAACCCCCCAAGAAAACCCACTTGCACCCGAAATCTCTCTGCCGTGGCTTTCTTTTGATTTCTAGCTATAGCTGTTTTGCTAATTTTCACGCGTCTCGGAAACTGAGCAGTGTTTCCAATGTTTTACTCAAGCCTTCACTGTGTTGGCAGTTCGGAACACCGTCGAATTTTAATTGCTAAAACGCTTGAACAAACAACAAGAGTCATTTGAAGGAAGTAGTAGCTTGATTTGTATTTTCTGTAGTGAAATTACTAGAATGGCAGAAGAGAATCGGTATAGCAGCAGCTCAAATGGAACCACCACTGATACCAGCGACGGCAGTGAATCTGATGAGGAGTTACTTCATTAGGCTGATGAGGAACAGAGTTCCAGTACTACCGGATATTTATACCAGCCTATTGCTCCCCCGGAGCTGTCCTCTTCTGTTTCTGAGAGAAAAAAGTTGTTACGAGCCAGCAGGTCCTCCACGGAAAGATAATGAAGATGCAACAGCATGGTATATTTTAGCTTCGTATGGTATTGTTTATTGTAGACATTCTAGTATTGTAGCTTCATTTGGTATGCATTGTATCATAATGTATTATAGTTTAGCATAGCTTAGATCAGGTATTGTTGTGTTAAATCCTCCCCAGCTCCATTTGTTTTGGCCCTGCATACAAACATTAAGTGATCCTAAGGCAGCGCAGCTTTGACACCGTTTCTTCCTTTCTTCCGCAGGTACCCGGAGATTCTGCATCGGCAGGGAGAGGTAGTAATCAGGAATATTGCTTTTGTGCCACCTTCCGTTTCCAGTTTTCTTTTGCATCTTTCGCGGATTTGTTCGTGCTCCTACAGGAGGGATATCTCCAACCTGGAAATTTTATAACCTTGAACATGACGCAGGGTTAATTTAGGAGTGTACAGAAGTTTGCTTGTAGTAGTTTTGGGCTAAGTTTGATGTCATATAAGTAAGTGCGAGGTTGGATATCCCTCCCTTAGGTTAACCAGAACAGCTTGTGCATGAATATTGGAGCGAGCGTTTTCTATTGCATCTATTTGCCCCTTTTTACTTTGTTTTGAGCTAGGCTCTTTTTCAAAGAAGAAATAGCTCCAAGTGGATCACATTTGATATCAATTAGTTTTATCAGGATGCATGTGTCTGATGTTACACATACCATCTTTGCATTTTTGTTTGTATTCCCTTAAGAAATAATTGAGATGACGGCCATAGTAAGGTTGTGCAGCAATAGCCAGTTAGTCACAAAGCCGGCAGCTAAATGGAGGAACGTTGTTTGTAAGGCAGCCTTGGCGGCATTTAATCCTTGACTTTCACCAAGCTCAATGAAGTGAGCGAGCTTTCAAGCTGGCCTGCACCTTCCCTCTCGTCGCCAGGCATAGGTACCAGACTCAAAAGGTCCAAGAATACGCGTTACACAAATTTACTAGGGGTGGAACAAATATCATGGTATCCTGTAGGCACCAACTCAAATTTTGTTTGCAAATTTCTGTGAAGTAGGTGTTATGATACTAAGGTAAAGAACCTGTATTGTTCAGGATATTGGACAAATTCACCTTCTTCTGCCAACTTACAGCACAGTTTCGGATGTCATTCAATACACAAAAACCTCATCTATCCTTTGTGTATGTTTTCAGTATCTCTAATTCACTCTATTTCAAAGTTTCCTGAATCACAGACACAACGAATTTGTTTATTGTGGAACCACGCTGTCAGATACTTGCTTTTGCGTACTTCATGGCAAAGTGCTTGCTTTCAGTGAATATTGCAGTAACTGCACTGTATAGCTTCACAGGTAGTATGCCAGTAGTACATTGTTTGCACCTAATTTTTTAGCTCACCAGTTCTCTTATTTGTAGTTCACCGTCTTGATAAGGGACTGCTTAATAAGTGTGATTGGGACCAAATTGTCCTGATTCTATGTCATTCACCTTAGTTATTAGGTCATCAGTATTTTGCTTTCATTCAGCCAAATTAGTGCTGCACATAAATTTCTTTTACAGTAATTTTTTAGTTTTATAGTTCACATGATCAGGGTTATGTGGCCATAATTTTTGTCCCCATGGTCACTTCCATATGAATAAGTTTTGTTTCAGCTTTTGAAATCCTGGCCTTGAAACCTTGATTGTTTGTTTGCACTCAGAGGTCGTTAACCCTTCCTATATTGACTATGGAGTCCATCCCTAACTTTTCAGTTAAGAGTGGAAGAAACTATAGCAAACACAACAGCTGGATTTTGTTGTTGTGTACAGAACGTAAAGCGTCATTATAGTTGGTAAAACAGTTGGTAAAACCATTGTTAACTACTCTTTGTCAAAGACTAACATTTAGTTAGTCTTAATTGCAGTCTTCCTACTTGTTTGAAAATACAGTAGCCTAAATCCTCTGTAATATGAATAAGGAACAGCTATTCAAAAATAACCACTAAATCATGTAAGCACATTACGTCATAGCACGTTTGATTGTATTGATAAAATTAGTTCGACTTCTTTTTTATATTCACTTTTTTGCAGGTGCCTTTGCAAAGAATGGGTTGTTTGGCCAACCGAGGCAGAAAATGTTTGTTGCCGGGAGCAAACAAAGGTCGATGAATTCCGTATCAGGCCTGATCCGGATGGCCAAGAACAAATAGTGCCCTCATGCACCACTGGCCACAGAGGGTTCATTGACTCATGCCTCAGGCCATGGGTACTGCGGATTGCCTACTGGTCCTATAGACAGCATCGTGGAGCTGACCTTCCAGGCGGTGGTAACAGATGACTTAGTGTCCTATAAAATAGATATTTGCTAGTATCTAATATCAAATAGATTGTTTTGAATCCAGATTTGTAAGTCCAAGCCAGGCTTCACCTTTTTAGAATCCCCGGCGTTCAGGGCTTCCGTATAGTCAAGCCAACCCTTCCGAACTTTTCATTAATAATTTCGAAAATGTCCCTTTTTGCATTTGCACAATCTCTTGCGTCCCAGTCACGACGTCTAATCGCTCTCCCTTTTCTTTCTATTAGCAATTTACCGTATTTCACAGTGGGTTGGGTTATCTCTTCTAGATAATCGGAATCTGGTTGTAAAAAAATGGTTTCACTCCTGCTTTATGCAGCGTTTCGAGCAAAGAAAGCTTGAACAGAAACCGTTCTTTGTTGCAAGACTACACTGTAAAAAAAAAATATTGCAGTATTTGCTACTGGTATTAACCTTGTCTTTAATTCGATAAGATTATCCCTAATTCGGATTACTTTTATCCTAGTAGAGATAAGATTAATCCCAGTAGCAAATACTGCATCCTTATTCGGACCAACTTTTTACAGTGTATGTCTACACGCAGAGGGAAAAAACTGTTTCTTCGAGGCAGAAAATAAGACAAAAGTAATCCTATTAGCCTACAAAGAAACGTTGTGATAGCATTCATGACATCACGGCTGCCACCCTCGATCGCTAGTTCGACTTTTTGTTTTATTCTTTTCCACTAACACCGCCGACGGGTTTCCTCTCAAGTAGACCAGGATTCCTTTTATCTTGAAAGGAACTCTAGTCTCGCTAGGCTTTTTTCTATGCGTCTTCAAGAACGGAATCCTTTCAAGTGAGCCAGAATTCCTTGTCTTTATTGAGATAAGATTATCCCTAATTCGGATTAATTTTATCCTAATAGTGATAAGATTAATCCCAGTAGCAAATACTGCATCCTTATTCGGAGAAACTTTTTACAGTGTATGTCTACACGCAGAGGGAAAAAACTGTTTCTTCGAGGCAGAAAATAAGACAAAAATAATCCTATTAGCCTACAAAGAAACGTTGTGATAGCATTCATGACATCACGGCTGCCACCCTCGAAAACTAGTTCGACTTTTTGTTTTATTCTTTTCCATTAACACCACCGACGGGTTTCCTCTCAAGTAGACCGGGATTCCTTTCATCCTGAAAGAAACTCTCGTCTCGCTAGGCTTTTTTCTAGGCGTCTTAAAGAACAGAATCCTTTCAAGTGGGCCAGAATTCCTTTCTACTCGACGGTTAAAAGTAAACGCTACATTAGTGAGTATTAACTCCTTTTTTTCTCTTTTCTTTGCATATACTTCATTGTTTTTGTGGTTTTTTTTTAGGCGGCTGAGGTAGTGAGGTACATTGCATATCGCCAGTTCGTCAAGCTTGTTTATCATTTCTTGGGGAAAAGCATCCGAGTGCCTCTGCCGTCTTGCGTATACAGAAAAATCCGTGTGAAGTTTCCTGATTGTGCACTTCAGTATTCGGGTTCTACGGAGTGTCTGTGATTGTTCATGACTCGTGATTATTTCGTTAGAAAGAAAGGCGTTATGAATTTAGAAGTGACTTACTCAAAGTGAATGTCAGCCAGTTAAAAATCCCATCCTAGCTTTTTGAATCTTGGCATATGCTTCTGGGTAAGGCCTCCTTGTCGACTTTCGGTCGACCCACGCCCTTGGGACTTTTGGAGTGTTTGTCCTCCTTGATCGATCTGTGCACGTCTCGGAGAATTCGATAGGCGCAATCTGCATACATGAAAGGCAAAAGATATTAGCTCAGCTCAACGGTAGGCAAAGACTTTTACAGCAGAGGAATGAATATTTGAACAGTACAGTTCTGGGATAATGGTACAATGAAAATCCGAAACTCCTATTCAGGGTTCTAATGCCAAATTAGTTTTCACTAAGTATTAGCAGGAGCAAATAAGACAATAGAACATACGTACAGCGGACTATGGATACCCCGACAAAACTGAGCAGAGCTAGAGGTCCTTGCTGAGCTTTAAGTAGCAGCGCATATCAAGGGGAAAAGTGCAGTAGACGTGCTGACGTCAAGTTTCCTCTGTATCATCAAGTAATGTTCATGGTAAACGGAGATTACTGTGCATTATCGACTAGTACAGTTAGTTTCGTAAAGATACTTTGAAAATATTCCATACCGTAAGTGGGATATTCTTTCAATGGATAGGCGCGAACTTCGGCTTTCGCGAACTTTGCCCAGCGCACGATTCTTTTGACTTTGCCATCTTCGTTGCGCTTCACCGGATTGTTGCAGTTTTCGTTGTGGTGCATAACTGCCACCAGTGCCCTAAAATAATATCAGAACTTGTGATGTTACGCTTCCATGCAGTCGTATTTGCTTTTAGGGGCCATAAATCGATCCTGCACTGAGTTTTTGATTTTTCTCAACTGAGCGTTGAAACAGAGTTTTACGCGCATAATTCTGAAACAAGTGGAGCGAGGCCCTTTTTTTTTATCTAACGCTTGTTCAAAGTGGAGCATTCCGCATTTACATATTACTTCAGATCATTAATTACGTGTCTACACGCTTAGTGCAGTGTCAGTATATTGCCCCAAAGGCAACCATGATGGTAGTCATGACCTATTAATCTGTCAATAAACAAAATTTGTTACCAAAAACTTATGTTTGTAAACTGAGATATTCGTTTATTCAAGTGTAAGTATCAATATCAGTAAGTTTGGGGAACTTGTAAAGAAGAATTCGTGTTCGAATTTCGTTTTGTGTTTTTTTTTCATGTGCATTCAGGGAAGTAGCACGTTTGAAGATTATCAAAAGTTATAAATGTAGTTACACTTACCTGCAGTACAGCGCTGGATTCTCAAGGTTCAAGTCCTTGCTGGCGAATAAGTTCAAATTTAAGTGAAATCTCTCAAGCGAGGATGTTGTCGATAGACTCGAAGACATCCTGCTTACGGAGCTGACAATTGTTTTATTCGTCAGCAGGTCCTCCAGTGCGACTGCAGGTTCCGTGTCAGGCTCGATGTAAAAGTACCGTTGTAGGTCAGGTGGGTGGTCGCCACTGTTTGCACTCCTCGTTGTCCGGATGCTTTTGTATGTCCATAATATAGTTTAGCATGGAGCTGAACTTCGCCGACATTTCCTTAACGGTATTGCTAGACGAAGCACACCCGTACACGTGGTTTGTGATGCTTCTAGAAATATGTACATTTTGAGTTAGGAATGGAATGCAGATGAAGGTAGCGTTCCAGCGACTTATTATGAGTTACGATCGTTACTATTCTTGTTATTATTGCCGTTCCAGAGCCCGCCGTAATAAGTAAATTGGCTCCTCTCACTTACTATTTTTGTTCCAAGACTGTTATGATCGTTACAATTTACTTATGATGGTCACGAGCATCATAAGTGATAATAACTACCGGTTCTGCAAGAACTCCCGTAAGAGTGATGACGTATGTTCTCGTTGTTATTATTTTCGTTCAAGAGAGCATGATATTTACCAAATTAGGCGCTCACCCCTCCTCTTATCATCTTATCTTGTAATAACTTCACTGGAACGCTACCGAAATCTTGATTCGACCTCATTCAACTTTGTTTTTTTCTACACCATTTTCACATTTCTTGCACTGTGTATACGATTAAAAATTATATCAAAATAGTGCTACTATGCTACTGGAGCAAGACGGGATGCTACTTCATACTACCGCTTAAGATTAGCCCATTGTGAGGCCCGTTAAATTAAAGTATTATGTACTACTGCATATTCAATACATTAACTTTTTCGTACAACTACTCAGTCTACACATTTTTCATCGGGTAGGTTGTGTAATACGAATTCAACCAGAAAAGAGCATATTTACGATGTTTGAAGTATCGTACGTAGATCTTTGGCCCATGAACACGCAGTTGCTAAGAGACCAAATAAATAAAATACCATCCGGCACTCGACAGCCGCGTATTAACGAGACCACATTGGTGGGGAGGGGTAGGGTAAGTTACTATCTACGGGATGCGAAGCACGAAAGAAAACACAAGCACTCCAAGCAGGTTTCTAATACTCACCAAGTTGTTCAAGGGGTTCAGGGATAGATGTGAGGTGTGGGAAGGTGTATGGTCGCTCAAACACATCATCTGTAAAATAAGTTAATTCATTTACTGCGGTTTCAGTCAAATGTTGGCGCCTTCTAGGAAACAATCACACCCTTTCCACAATTCAATCAGTTCATACTCCTTTTTCCGGCTAAGAACGGTGAGCTTTTTATTTATGCCCTTGACGACATGCCAGGAGTCGAGGGTATGAAGGATGTGCTGGAATCTTTCGTCCTCCCTCATTAGCTTGCCAATGCTGAGATGGTTGTCCGCCGTAACTTCTTGAATGTTGAGGTCTTCGTCAAAAAGTTGCTCAAAGCCAGTCTCAAACCCGTACTTTTCCAAAGCTTTGGAATGAAGGTCGTTGCGCTTCTAGAAATTTTTCAAAGCTTTGGAATGAAGGTCGTTGCAAAATAGAAGTCGAGGTGTGCGAGGAACGTGTAGCTTGTATTCGGGATACTGTTTAACACAGGTTCGTCTTTTCATCTCAAGAATGAAGTCTGAAGGGGATCCTCGTCAAGTAGGACTGTTTCACCTGTCGTTGATTTTTGCGAGCATGGGCGTGAAAAAAATTATTTCGGCTGTTCTTGACTAGGTTCTCTTCAGGTGCAAGTACAAACATGGGACTGCTATACCTAAAACCAAATCCTGTCGGTTAGCGCCGTATGTGCTTATTAGCCCAAACGGAATTTTTCGTCGAGATTATTCTGCAAAAGGATCCCTCTGAAAATCCGGGAAGATTGCCCTCCTCAATACCACCCACTATCAACCACTATTAGGACATTTCCAGTCAAAACCTATAAGTCATCTTGTTCAAAATGGGGTAATACAAGTTTATTCAGAAGATGTTTTTGCAATCGGCGGTCCTGGGATTATAATCAGAACAAGGTCGAGCAATTTATACTCTTGGAAATCAACTAATCTTTGTTTTTCTTTCCCTCACGCATGCGATATGTCAGAGGGTTTTCAACACATCCGATACTGCGACAAAACGAAAGTTCTGTGTTGCTTGTCGCACGATGTGTGACGTTTGTGGCATGATTTTTGCGCGAGACCGAAGCGGTGTGAACCATGGGTTACATTTGCCTAGACTTTTGTCTCGTGGTGTTATTAAATTACATTTCAAAGATGGTCCTGGCGGGCAGGTTGGCTGTAGGAGATGGTACTAACCTGGGAGAGAGTGACCTGAACAATCTTTTTGGTGTCCGGATTCATGAAAGTCACCAAGCAGAAGATACAGTTGTGACCAGGGGAGTCGCACCTACCGTCTGCACAAAGGCGACCTTCACGACCCCGCATATCGTCCACCAGCTCGGATTGTTCGCCTTTCCAGAGTCTGTAGACGCTGGCCAGAATAAAGGACTCCTGGTGACGGAAATAGCTTCGAATGTTGTACACTGGAAGCCCCATGAACTCCAGCATCCTTACAGCTTTAGTGGGGCTACTGCCCGACGTAAGAATGGCGGTTGACAGGCCCACGTCTCCGCCGAAAAGAATGGATCCCTCGAGGCGTGTCTGACTGTTCCAGCTCCTAATATAAAGAAATGAGATACAACAAGGGATGAAGTGTCTTGATGTACGCTTATAGCGATCAGTCGCAGTACATACCTGTCTTTCTTAACAGAAGATATTTTAAGCCCTTTGGCTGTTTTTTACCTTACTCAACATCCTTGGGTTTGACCAGAAAGAAGGAAAAATCTGATTAACAGATAGTTGTAACCAATGAGCTTCTTCGACGCGATCAGTGAACAAAAACATGATGAATGAACGATGATTCAATAACTAAGAAGTTTGAATGTGTATAGTGGAAATGTCAGTTGTCGTTATTTCTTTTATTTATTTTCTGTCATTTACTCCGCTTTTTATGGCACTTGAGCTTACTCAAGTGCCATATAGCGATTGTAATTTCTGTCCGTCAGTCGGTCTCGACCATCTGGAGGGGAGTGGAGGGAGGGGGAATCCGGAAAAAATAGGAAAAATTAGATATTTTTAGCTTACGAACGGGTGATCGGATCTTAATGAAACTTGATATATGGAAGGACTTCGTGTCTCAGACCCTCCATTTTAAATCCAGACCGGATCCGGTGACACTGGGGGGAGTTGGAGGGGGAAACCGGAAATCTTGGAAAACACTTAGAGTGGAGGGATCCGGATGAAACTTGGTGGAAAGTACAAGCATAAGTCCTAGATACGTGACTGATATAACCGGAACGGATCCGCTCACTTTGGGGGAGTTGGGTTTGGGGGAGTTTGGGGCGGGAGAAGTCCGAATTTTTAGCTTCCTGATGTGCTGGGACGATGGAAATTGACAGGCATGTCTGGGACCCGACCAGATTAAATAGGAAATCGTCAATTCCCCGATTCGACCATCTGGGGGGGGGAGTGGAGGGAGGGTGAAGCCAAAATTTGAGGTATTTTTAGCTTGCGAACGGGTGATTGGATCTTGATGAAAATTGATATTTAGGATGACCTCGTGTCTCAGATATCTCACTTTAAATCCGGGCCGGATCCGATGACACGGGGGGGGGGGGGTTGGAGGAAGGAACCGGAAATTTTGAGAAACGCTTAAAGTGGAGGGATCGGGATGAAACTTGGTGGGAAAAACAAGCACAGGTCCTAGACACGTCATTGACATAACCGGACCTTATCAGGGCACTGTGGGGGAGTTGGGGTGGGGGTCCGGATTTCTAGCGATCCCGCGAGTTCGGCATACTTCCTGATGTCCTAGGGCGATGAAACTTGGCAGGTATGTCAGGGATCCGAACAGATTGACTTGAGAACAGCCGTTTCCCCGACCCGACCATCGTGGGGGGAGTGGGCGGATGGGGAGTCCGGAATCAAGTGGCGTGCATAACTTTTAAACGGGGGATCGGATTTGAATGAAACTTGTCTGGTGAGCTATCGCATCGGACGTTCAGTGTCACGTCCGGGTCGGGTCCGATATCTGTGGGGATGGGGGGGGGGGGGTGGTGGAAAACTCAAGAAACTCTAAAAGCAGAGGGATTGGGACGAAACTTAATGGATGGAACAAGCATTGGGCCTAGATGAAATTGACGGAGCCAGATGGTTTCGGGGCTCTGTGGGGGGAGTTGGAGCGGGTTTCGTGGAATTCCGGTAGTCGTGAGTTAGAATAGTTCCAGATGTAAAACGACAACGAAACTTTGCAGGCATATTAACGACCCGAATTATCTTGACTTAAGAACCTGACACAACATACCCCCGGAAACTTCCGTTCCTAGATCCGAGCATTTTTTGGGGAGCAAGAGAAGAGAAATATGGAAATTGACTTCTATAAATTGCGAACGAGTGGTCTGATTCGAGTGAAACTTCATGGGTGATACGAATCGATGGCCTCGACATGTAAAACATGCGTTCGAACCATATGCGACCACGATTAGGGGAATTGGGGGTGGGGGGACTTTTGACATGCACAAAAACCAAACGGATGGAACGAATGAGATGCAAACTCGACAGTGCCGAGTTTATCGGCCTAGATTTGTTATTTGGCGTCCAGGCCGGATTCGGCCAAGGTAGGGGGGGGGGGGTACTGGAAACTTGCAGATAGGCTATGCTCCAATTGCAGTCAAACTTGATGGACAGGAACAGGGAATCAAGAGATTGGGCCCGAACCGTCTCCGACAACGTTGGTGGGAGGGGGAGGGGGTACCGGAACTTTCCAAAAATGGTCAGATTCGAGTGAAACTTGATAGATGGTATACACGAAGATGCTTTAGGTGGTCGATTTTTTTTATTCCGAACCAGATTCGGCCACGGTAGGTGGAGATAGAGTGAGTACCGGAAATCGTGTAGCACGTCTAGGAATCAAACAAATGGATTTATTGGGATGAAAGTTTGAACAGTCATGTGCATTTGCTACAGACAATCGAGACAATGCCGGAACTGCTCAGAAATGAGTGAAACTAAATATCCTATTTCTATTGCCGAACCGCATTTTCGGATGGCGGGTGTATTTTGTGACGTTCTCGTCTACTTTCTTGTACAGCCTACTCGTACAAGTGCCATATGAGCTCGTAGCTCTTGTTCGAAATGACGGGTTACAGATAAATTACTTGCTTACTTAGTAATTTACATAAGGGCACTTCAAGCACTATCAGCAAGAACAAAGAATCAGATATAACCTCTGTCTTTAAAAATAATGAAATATTGGTATTTAAATAAAGAAACTCTTCATAGATAATCTTTCCGGAAGCATGCTAAACCATCGGAAGCACGAGCTGACCGGCAAAAGTACTGTCTTCATAAAGCGGATTAAAGCTGCAGGGATAAAGGGATTAGTTTATCTTATTTTTCCCCGCATTGTCCAGAGCAAATTAGTTTCGCGTCGCGCACGACGAGAGCAGCTGGATAAGAATGGTGTTCTCGACGATTGTAAACTGAACAGGAGATATTTCGCCAGTTCCGGAAGTTTCCGTCCCAACCCTGAACGAAAGGAGTTGTTACAGTTTCGAAAGTTTCCGTCCCAACCCTAAACGAAAGAACTTGTTACAGTTTCGGAAGTTTCCGTCCCAACCCTAAACGAAAGGAGTTGCTAGAGCTTGGCTATCGAACCGTAGACCGACAGACTGTGAATCAATCTTTCAGTGCAGAAAATTGTCGTGCTAATCTGCTTATTTTCAGCAGGCATTACCATTGTTGTCGGTTCCGATTTGCAATAAAATGGAGTTTTGATGCCTACTTAATCCCCAAGCCTTAGGCTACTCGCAATTGCTCGATGATGCTAAGAGCTATATCGGTCAACCAAATCTTGCCATGGGTAGTCCAAGCCTTGTCGTATGTGCTGTTTGTGGACAAAGTAAAAGTAAAACAAGTTACGTTGTGTTCATATCTTCGGATTCTGACGGCGCGTATACGGTGTGCAAGTCCCTTCCTCTTTTTTTTTGGTCGGAGTGACCAGCGAAGAAACCTCAGAATCCTCGCACTCTTCCAGAAGTGATGCTAGCGCGGCACGACACTTCATAGATCCAGGTGTTTTTATTGGGGATGGAAAACTATCGTCTGAGTCTGAATAGTACAGAGACCGCCTGCCAGGAATGGCAGGTGTACTATAACTTTGTACCCCAGGTGTACTATGACATTGCAGCCTCTTTTTCTGGATCGGTGCTAGCGGGTTTGAGGGAATGTGAACATTGAATCTGAACCTGCATTCAGGGCAGCAAACAGAACCATTGTTAATGACCACTGGGTCTGCGGATTCCCCGTCGCGTACATACGTTTGGTCTTTAAGAAGACCAGGGATTACCCTCCTCTTCTTTCGATCCTTTTCCTGCGGGATTGAGACAAATTTAGAAAACAGGTCTTATCCTAGCATGCATCACAAAACCTCGAACCGTCATCGGTTGTGACGTTTCTGCGTGACTTAGGATCTTACTGGGGAAATTGCTACTATGGAGCATATTTAGCTTTCCTTTGCAACCGAAGAATATTGGCCCATAGCCATGCAGCTGAGGAAAAACCAGATAACAATAAATGACACATCTGACATTCCAAAGTCACGTAATAAGGAGACCAAATATTTGGGGAGGGGACAAGGGAGGCGGCATTACGAAATTAGCCTACGTCACTGTAAATTATAATCAAAACTATGTAGTAAACAAGCCAGGCAAATAAAAATTGACAAGCGGCATTATATAGAATAAAAGAAGAATTTAACTAAGCAACAGCTTGACCTTTGAACAACGATTTATTGTGCTGGAGAATGTACCCTTCTTGAAACCCGGCTACAGTGAATTATCAACTACTTTCCTTTTACTAGTTTTAACTGAAAATTGTGACTCGGTTCATAAAATGAATCAAATAACTTACCCTTGCTACTTCAGCAACATCGTCATTGCCACCAACAGTTATTTCAGCTGTTACATCACACTCCTCTTCAGTCCTGAACGACCATGTAGAGGGTGCATCAAGATGGCTTTTGCCACTGCCAGATGTAGAGACATTGGTTCTTTCCCTGAAATGATCTACATTTCACTACCTATTCTAGCTATTGTAACCTGCGCCTCAATCGTATAAGATCAACTATTTGAAAATGTTGCGGAACAGAACAAGGCTTCAAAAGGACAGGGCTTTAGAAGTTAAAATAATGACTTGAATAAGAATTCTCTCATGATGTAGCAGTAGATACTTATTTCAACACCTCTCTCAACGTTTCCATACGTGTGACTGTGGCGAATGAGACCAAATAAACAGGTTAAATCACGGAATTTACAAAGGGACAGACCGAATGCGGTGAAATCGATGCGGAGTGAACAAAAGTTGGATGAATTAGCAAAGGACAAGGCTTACATGTTTTTTTTTATTCAGCATTCAAACAGAAAGACAAAACAGATTTTTTTTTTTTTTTAGTGAAGGGTGTACATAATTTTGAGGTTTTGAACACTCATGGCCTAAGTAATAAGATGCATAACAAACAAAAGAGATGTTATACGAGTATCTGATACCACAGTCCAAAGTCGTTTTTTCAGATATCGTGGTATCTTATATTCAGATTCCACGGTCCGACCATGGTTACTGATTGTGGTATCTGAAAAAGTCATCTGGTCAAAATGGTGGGAAAGAGCTTGGTAGTGATGTGAGTGACTATCAGTTTTTCTTTTGTTTGACTTCGAACAGCGCAATTTTGGCAATCGTATTTTTTGCAGAGTAACTGCATATCAGATATACAATAACTGCACAAACTACTGATTGCAGATCGAGTTACCGTGGTAACAAATACCATGGTAACGCAACTCATGAAAGAACAAATTAAGAAAAGAAAGTCAAGGTATTTAAAAATTTCTCATCAAAAGGAAAAAAAATAATGGAGGCTATAACAGTTGGGCACCAGATTTTTTGGAGAATTCCCCTGCTCAAGGGAATCTCCTACTGAGGTAAAAAAGATTTTTCTGTTATTATTGATTTTGGGAGTTCTAGAGACACCAGGAAACTCTGTCTTGCTTCCCCACTCCCCACCCTCCACCCTAACTCTTAGAAATTCTATAAAATAGGGCAGAAAACAGAAAACTTGCATTTTTTTCTTTACCTGGTATCCAAGAGTGGTTCTTGATGCCAGTGTGCCTTTACAGTGAAACTTTAGAATCCTGTTACTGACCTTATAACTCATTCCTTCCTTTCTTCTTGGAACTCATTAACTTTTGTCCAAGTGCTTTCACCTGCTGTGGAGAAAACACCAAAGCAGGAGAATTCACTTTGCCAGTAGGTGTCACCTGAGGGGAAGATTTGTCTTCGGCAGGTGGAATCGCTTCTGGTGTTGGATTCACTTGTCTAGTAGGATTCACATAGGCTATTTGATGTAGGGCCGCATCATGTGAACATCACTGCAGAAGTGTTCCATTTCACAGAAAAAAAATGGAAATTGGTTTTTAAAAAAGATGACTGATATCTTTAATGTGTTATGATCCATGTATCCATGTAATTTTATAGCAGAGTTTATGTTTTTTGGTGTAGCACCCGTATGGAAATAATTGTGACTGTAAACAATTGAAAACAATTGTTTTTTTACAATTGTACTATGGGACCGTAATACAATTGGAAAAAAGCAGCTGTTTTTTTATAATTGTATCATTTACAATCAAATACACTTGTAAACAGTTGTAATTCCTACAATTGTATTTTTTACAGTTGTATTTCGGTCCCATAATACAATTGGAGAAAAACAACTGTTTTTTCACAATTGTATCATTTACAATCAAATACACTTGTAAACAGTTGTAATTCCTACAATTGTATTTTTTACAGTTGTATTTCGGTCCCATAATACAATTGGAGAAAAACAACTGTTTTTTCACAGTTGTATTTTTACAATTGTATTTCGGTCCCATAATACAATTGGAAAAAAACAATTGTTTTTTCACAGTTGTATTTTTACAATTGTATTTCGGTCCCATAATACAATTGGAAAAAACAACTGTTTTTTTCACAGTTGTACGTTTACAATTGTATTTCGGTCCCATAATACAATTGGAAAAAAACAATTGTTTTTTCACAGTTGCATTTTTACAATTGTATTTCGGTCCCATAATACAATTGGAAAAAACAACTGTTTTTTTCACAGTTGTACGTTTACAATTGTATTTCGGTCCCATAATACAATTGGAAAAAAACAATTGTTTTTTCACAGTTGCATTTTTACAATTGTAGTTCGGTCCCATAATACAATTGGAAAAAAAACAATTGTTTTTTCACAGTTGTACGTTTACAATTGTATTTCGGTCCCATAATACAACTGGAGAAACACAACTGTTTTTTCGCAGTTGTATTTTTACAATTGTATTTCGGTCCCATACTACAATTGGAAAAAAACAATTGTTTTTTCACAGTTATATTTTTACAACTGTATTTCGGTCCCATAATACAACTGGAAAAATACAATCAGTTTTCACAGTTGTTTTTTCACAACTGTATTTTCGGTCCCACATTACAATTGAAAACAGATTTGTCTTTTACAATAGTATTTTCAGTCGAATAATATAGGGGAAAATTTGTTTTTATTTTACAATTATATTTTGGTTAATTAATACAATAGGAGAAAGATCAGTTTTTTTTTATAGGTGTAAGATTTACAACTATCCCGCCGTAAACGGTAGAAATTTCTAAAAATGTATTTTTGGTGGTTCCATAATCGTATTGGAAAAAATGAAACAAGTGGAACCAGAAACAAGAAGATAGAAGGAACCAGAAACTACAAGTTAGAAAATACCAAGTGGATTGTCACACTGCATATAAGTTGGTATTCTAAAAATGAAAATAATTATATGATTAGTAATTTGATGTAACTTTCAGTTAAAGCACAGGTTAATAATACAAATTTTGAAGGTTTGCTTAGGAAAATAACATCCGATAACCTATCCGACCCGAAGGTTTGGTATTTTCAGCTGAAATGTAATCGTAACAAGGTAAGACCTCGGCTGGTCCTGATAAAGGGAGGGAAACTAGCACTTCTAGCATGTTAAAGTTGCAAAACCAACCTCTACGCGTTCATTTAAGGGGTCTTGTCAGTAAATCCATGTAAACATACCCAATAAGTTCCAGAAAATTCGCGTCTCTTCTGTTGAAAAGAAAAATACATATAAAAGTTAACTGACTCAATCAAACTTATCAGCTCCCTCTGCTGGTGGTTTGGAAGCTCCCGCTGTCCCTGAATCTTCCAATGGCGTTCTTGCAGCTGGAAGAAAATATTGGAATCAAAGAAATGAATAATGTATGACTGGCGCTGGTTTCTGTTGACTCCGTTGGTGATATCCACAGAAGCAAGTAGGGAAGGAAGAAACAAGTACGCGAGCGCTCAGACGTGGAGTGAGAAAGTATGAATTGACTGTAGTTTGATTTACTCAGCTCATATCGCTAATTCGAATAGCCGCTAACAGCTTACCTACTGAGTTCCAGATGAACAATTTTGTCCGCCTATGTGCCTTCGGTTTCACTCGCTACAAGCAGGCTACTGTGGGTTTAAATACTCCTTCACCCCAAGATGACTGGGAAACATATATTAAACAATGGCTCAAAACTCAAAGCGAACAAGACCAACGGTTTCGATGGGATCCCAAAAATTTAATATTTGATCCAGACAGACGGGTCCTGTAGATATCTGGTCTTCGGCAGACTACTTGAACATTTTTAATATTAAGATTTAGAAATAGAAGAAGGTCAATGGCTTATCATTGGAGAAAACCAAGTTCGAATATGGATTAAGCATGTGTGTATTTACCCCTAGGCTATAACTAATATCTACTTCGACGAAACTGGTCAAATCTTCTGCCTTACTTCTGCCAAATCTCCGGTTTCGCCTGGATTCCGGACGAACTACTTG
Source organism: Branchinecta lynchi (assembly GCA_023053575.1). Classification (NCBI taxonomy): domain Eukaryota; kingdom Metazoa; phylum Arthropoda; class Branchiopoda; order Anostraca; family Branchinectidae; genus Branchinecta; species Branchinecta lynchi. The sequence goes on along the minus strand of JAKZAP010000009.1, from coordinate 8,536,987 downwards.
TCTTGGAAAAACTAAAGCTCGAAACGAATTCAGCGTATCTCCTTACTTGCAAACATATGTAGCAGGTAAGGGTAGTAGCTAAGATTTGCGCTGTCTTGAGGAACAGACGACGGATCGAGGAAATGACTGCTTCCAAGTCAATTTGATCGGGTCCCAGTACACCTGCCGAATTTCATCGTCCAAGTGCATCTGTAAGTACTGTAACTCACGACCACCGGAATACCGGGAACCCCCCCCCCCCACACAGTGCGCCGAACCGGTCGTTCCTGTTAAAAATGTATTTACAACTTGTCCTTGTTCTCCTCACCAAGCTTCATCCCGAACCCCCACTCTAAGCCTGTATTGAGATTTCCGGTCCCCCTTCCAATCCCCCGCCCCAGAGTTTTCGGATCCGGTCCGGAAACGAAACGGGACATCCATCCGAAACAGGACATTATGCTTGCCTGGCCTTCCTGATCCCGGATTTCACCTCCCTCTCCCCCTCCCCAATGGTCGGGTCGGGTTCAGTCGTGTCAAGTCAATCTGATCGGGTTCCTGGCACGCCTGCCAAGTTTCATCGTTTAGCACGCCTGGAAGGAAATTAACGATACCCCGAAATCCGGGACTACCTCACCCCCCACATACACAGTGCCCGGATCCGATCCATTTATGTCAACGATGTATCTAGGATCTGTGCTTGTTCTTCCCACCTAGCTTCATCCCATTCCCTCCACTCTAAGCGTTTCATGATATTTCCGGTACCCCCCCCCACAGTTGACGGATCTGGTCAGGAAGGCAAGTGCCATAAAAACGAATTCAGCGCATCTCCGTACCCCTATGCCGAACATCTAATCAACTTCAGATGAAACTTTAGCTTTTAACAAATTTCCCGTTTTCAGCCGGATTACAGACAAATGGGTCTTGTAGATATCCCGTCTTCGCCAGACTCCTTGAACATTTTTACTAGTAAGGTTTAAAAACAGAAGAAGGCCAATGGCTAATGATCTCAGAAAACCAAGTTCAGATATGGATTCAGCATGTGTGTATTTACCCCTAGACTATACGTCATGTCTACTTTAACGAAATTGATCAAATCTTCCTGCCTGACTTCTGCCAAATCTCCGGTTTCGACTGGATTCCGGGCGAACTACTTGTCTTGCTAAAACTAAAGCTCAAAAACGAATTCAGAGTATCTTCTTACGGCTATATCGAACATCTAATCAACTTCAGATAAAACTTTAACTTTTAACAAATTTTCCGGTTTCAGTCAGATTCAGGGCGAAGTCTATGTCCGAGTAGAAAATGATTGTCAAAAGCGGGTTCAGTTGTCTTCTTACCCCGATACCGGACACCTAATCAACTTCAGATAAAACTTTTACTTTTGACAAATTTTCAGGTTTCGGCCGGATTCCAAGCGAACTATTTGTACGACGAAAAAATGATTTTCATTTATATGTTTAGCATGTCTTCTTACGCCTGAATCGAACATTTAATCAACTTTGAATACAACTTTGACTGACAAACCTTCTGGTTTGGCCGGATTCCGGGCGAACTACTTGTCCGGCGAGAAAATGGTTTTGACATTCATGTTAATATGCTCATCTATGGACGTGTACCCAAATAACCACAAAAGCTGCCTACAGTCAAGGGACCATGATGAGTTGCTCATATGGTGCATTTTACACTCCGCGCAAAATTCGAGCATATTTTCCATATCCCACCGTCTTAACCGAAATTTGTCCGCCCATTAATTTGAACCCCAACCCCTAAACGTTGAGCTACAGAGCCCATCTACAAACTCGACCTCTCCCTTGACCTAAAGAGTCCTCACACCAAGTTTCATCAAAACATCTCATTCCCTTCGAGAGTTATCATGCGGACAGACGGACAACTTCTGCAAAGTCATAGGTATCCCTCCACTTAGGTTTTTGGACTTTTAGGATCCCAAAACGAAAGAAGGCTTCCAAGATTTAAGCAAGCATTAACTGTTTATAATTTCGTTTCTAAAAATCAAAATATGCAATTGCTGATTATTCACAGATGACTTGTATTGCTCATAGAGGGAATTTAGGAATCCCTACTAGTCGCTCAAAATGGGTGACAAGTGCTGAGCAAGGGGGTTAGAGACTGGAGGAAGGGAATGTACTCATAGTTTTGTCACAATAGGTTGTTACTTTGGTCGAAGGAAAGTTACAGATGTCAGGAAATATAGAATATTTAACGTGAAACAGCATATTTTGGGACCAAAGTTTCACTTCGTGAGTTATGTCTTGATCGAAGACAGTTAGTTCAGAGTCATAAAGTTTCGAACCCTCTCGTTTCACAACTTCCACGCAAAAACACACGTTTGGCTAATAAAGAAGCGCAAACCTTCGCATTACTAGAATTTTAATCTCCCTTATCCTCCCCTAAAAATACGGCTCCGGTGTCTTGCATCGTGTCTTGCAATATGACCCTAAGAATCATCACACCAAGCTTGAATAAAGTACCACAATAGAGTGTTGGCATCCTAATAAGTTTGATATTATGTAAGTAAATAAATAAATAAGCAACAGAAATAAATGGTCTAAAGGTCAAAGCGTTTGTTCAGGCTTTTTTTTTTGCTTGAAAAAAATAAACGAACTAGCTGGAACCCAACTTCGCACGCCAAAAACTCTGGTTAATCAAAGAGGTTCACAGCTACTGATGATCCTGCAATTCCAAATATCTGCTACACGAAGGCACAGCTTAGCGCTACCTACACCCCCCCCCCCACACACACCTTCAAAATTATATTTACTTCTGCCAATGGGGATTCTTCTCTGACCCAAAAGAGCGTGTTCCATCCTACTTACCGTAGTTACTACGCACGACGTCACAAATTTTGGCTTCTTGACGTCAAGCTTCAAGGGTGGAACGCATTTTTTTATTTTCGGTAAAATACCACTCCACGGGGTTATCCAGCCAATCACGATACAGAAATCCGTAGTCACCACGTTTACTACGCAACCAGGCGTGGTAAGCAAATAAGTTACTATTTCGAGAAGGTTGGAACGCTCGGCGTCAAGGCCGTATCCAGGGTGGGTTAGGGGGTTGACCCCCCCCCCCCCCCCGAAACATACGAAAATCATCATTTTACAGGCTTTTCCCTCTTATTTATGTCTTTTTTGTACTTTTTGGTCCGACCCGCAGGCGAAACCCCCCCCCCCCCCGAAAGGCGACCCCCCACCCCCCACCCCCGAAATAAATTCCTGGATACGGGCCTGCTCGGCGTAGTAAATTTTCGTCAGGCTGGAACGGAAATAGTAGCTGATAGTAATTACTGTTAGAGGGGTGGAACACGCTTAAAGTACCCTCACGCTAAGTCAGCAGAGATAGCCTAAAATCCTTTGAGAGAGAGATTCGTCTCTCTATGGTCAAAGGCATCCTGCACATAGGGTCCTAACTAGTGTGTTAAATATGCTACTTACCCAGAAAGGCATGACCATTGTACAGTATACATCTTTCTTGCGTAGGTCAAGAGGCAGCAAGGGGTTTTCTTGGGATAGTCTGCGTTTGTTCTTTTCTAGCCTCTTTCTATCCAGAACTAGGTCTGCACATGTATTGCACTGTTACTTGAGTGAAAGTCTATTCCCAGATAACTATTCTTTACTCCATTCAGTCACAGTGTCTCTGGATCTGGTGCTACAGGACCAACTGGCTGTTTCAGCATGTTGAAACTGAACTAGATAGCCTGTGTGCTGCATGCACTAAACTAAGTTATTCATTATTTTGTCTTGCCTCAGACAAGAATCCCACTTTCGACGTCAATTTAGAAGGCTTCATCTGAAAAAATATACAGAAATCAGTGGATGTGATGGTCCTTGAAGAGTCTCATAAACAAATAAATATTCCTTCAGCCCAAGCTGACTGCGAATCATATTTGATGGTGCAAAACGGATACATAAGCTGAATTTTATTGGAGCTATATTTCGGCCCTTCTTGGCTCTCCTTGTCAAGAAGGGCCGAAATATAGCTCAAATAAAATTCAGCTGACATATCCGTTTTGCACCATCAAATATGTCTCATGAACATATGTGGTCTGTTTTATTAGTCTGTAAAAAAAAAACAGTGAGAGGCTTGAAGAAGCCAGGGAGAGAGGACTGAACAGCCTGGACCCTCCAACCAACTATGAAGTCAAATACTGCTGATTTGGATATACAGGCCCTTATTGCCATACTGTCAGAAGTTTGTTAACAGAGAACACATGGTTGCAAAACATTGTGTCAACAGTTATGCCAGATATTTCTGTTACGACCCTTTAAATTCTTAAGTTTAGAGACAAATTTCTTTATGGCCCTTTTGAATGTTATATGTCACAAAAATGGTCAAAATTAAAAGGGTCACAATAGATAGACTACATTATGACGAAATTGAACAGAAGGATGCATATACGTTATCTGTTATCCAAGCTTCTGACAGTTTGGCAAATAGGCTATACTATAAATGGATTATAATATTCTCAACTGAATTTTTTCAAAATTAATTCATCAGGTTCCTCTATTGCAAGACAACTTCCTATTTCTCTGAATTTCTTGAACACCAAGTTCTAAATCACAACAGCATGATAGTCGATTTGGCTTGGCAAAAGAACACATTTGCGCTTCTCAGCATTTGGGTCTTTTCTGAAAGCTTGGTATACCCAAACCACAAATTTCTATGTTTATTTATATGGCTATACACTAGGACAAGCTAAATTTAGCCTGATTAAGGTGTGCTAGTTCAATACAAGTACTTGCTTTGTTGACATTCTAAAAAGTAAACCATTGCGTAAAACAAAGGTTTGAACGGAAGCCAACAATCTGACTGTTCCATTGGAATTCAATCTGCATCTGGAAACCAGTTATTTTACAAACCTACCTCAAGCATCATTTTAGATCGCATATAAAGAGCTAGGCTACTAAAAACTTTTAAGGTACCAAAACAACAGTAAACCAACTGCCCTTTCAAAACCCTCAAAAGTTGACTCAGTATTTGTGTGTGCAGTACTGCAGTCCCAACTGCTAGAGAAACAGAACCTAATGGCCTATGATATAATTAGGACTTATGAGACATTTCTTTCTGACATTATTTGTTTAACTGACATCGGCTATCCCTCCTGTAAATCTCAAAAAGTAATTTGAGCTCAGGGAAATTCAAAATACGGTACTTTCAATTATTAATGCTGAACAGGAATTTCACTTACAATCTAACTTATAGACTACGATACTTTTATTTGTTTTTTACCTCGTATCTTTCTGAACGGAAAAAATTTCTAAAACGCTGAAACTAGGTTTTGGGTCGGATACCCTTCCTGAAAGAGGTATTTATTTCTGATTTTGTCTAATCCTGTCGGGAAATCAGAGCAGAATCAAAGAATGTTAATCAGGAACACGAAAATCACTGAAAACTCGATCCTAACAAATGTCCGTAGTCTACACAATAGGCTACAGAGACAATGTAGTGCAAACCTGGTGCAAACAATAACTGAAGATAGAAAAGACCAAACTGAAACTACTCATTTAGCTGTTTAGTACTGTACTAACTGTTCTGTAGTGTCTGTTCACTTCCTGAGTTTCAGCTTTTCCAGCCAGGTACAGGCAGGGTACAGGCTTGCACAGAACTGTAACATCTTAGCTATATAGCACCTACAGTCTGCCTACTGTGCTTTGAAGACTTTTTCAAACTGAATAAAAACAACATTCTGTAAAAACAAGGTTGGATACCCCTCCTGTGGCCTAAACTAAAGTAGCCTAAGTAATGTAAGACAAGCAGAAAGAACCTGATTTCACAATGCGTCTGAAACACTCTCTTAAAGTGTGGAAAAATTATTTGTGTGCAAAGAAGCATTAGCTTACCTGTGCTGTAAATCCTATTTTTTTCTTATCCAGAGAGGCCAAAATGGTGCACTGTTGGGTGACATCAGGGTGACATCGATATACCGGAAATATCGCAAACTAGATATCGATATTGAAAAGAATATCTGGAAATCTTCACTTGTTTTTCTAAATACTGTGTTCTAATTATTTGATATATCAAGCTATTGTAGATCGCGAGTTTTTTTTTTCCAGTATTGCATTGTTTCCGAAAAATACGCCGAACATCGAAATAGAAAAGATCGATATATCTCGAAATCAAAATATCGCCCAATGGTTGAGCTACGTGATGTAATGCGACAAGACCAAAGGTTTCGATGGGATCCCAAAAATTTAATATTTGATCCAGACAATTAGATGTTATTACTTTAAAAATCTAGAAACAGATCAAGACATAGTGGAACCAGGAAACCAAATGAGGTCTGGCAGTACGTCCGATAAAATCAGTAAGGCCAGTTAAGGGAACCGATAAACTGAGTTTAAATTCAGCTTGGATATCCGCCGTTCGGGAGCTACAGAACTCATCTACGAACTCGACCTGTCCTTCCTCACAGCAAGTTTCATCCAAATACCTTGTTCCCTTAGAGAGTTATCGTGCTCACAGACAGACGGACACTTTTCCGGCGAAAAACTAAAGCTAGAACGAATTCAGTGTATCTCCTTATCCTTATATCCAACATCTAATCCACTTCAAATGAAGATTTAATTAATAACAAATTTTCCGGTTTTAGCCAGTTTCCGGAAGAACTATATGTCCGGCTAAAAAAAAATAGGATTCAGCATCTCTTCTTACCCCTAAATCGGACATATAATCAACTACAAATACAACTTCTGCTTTTAGCAAATTTTCCGGTTTGGGAATTCTGGGCGAACTACTTGTCCGCGTAGGAAACGAGTTTCATATAATTGCTCAGTATGCCTTCTTACCCGTAAATCGAACATCTAATCAACTTTAAATAAAACTTTTACTTTTAACAAAAGTTCCGATTCCAGCCGAACTATTTGTCCAGCGCCATAAATTAGGCAATTTCCGCTTCTAAAGATGCTGATTTTTAATTTTCTAAGAAGTGCCAACCGGTGCCGGCTGGTGTCACACGGTGCCGGCATCGGCTGGGCACCAGGCACGTGTTGTACACTAGAATCGGGAGTGGGCCACCCCTGAAAAAAACCATAGAATTGTCCGGTCCAGCATGTTCTTTATCTATATCTACAGCACAAAATTAATTTTATTTATAAATATATATATAATTTATATATATAAATAATACAAATTATAGATATTATTATTGTATTTTTCATAGCCATTTTGACAACATA